>BTHU01000004.1:121384729-122117229 GCA_036184795.1 Tokudaia tokunoshimensis
GGTCCCTAAAAGACAGACTAAAACTATGAACATTAGCATAGACTAACCCTTAAGTTAGAACTAGATGCTTGAGTTTTTAAACAAATGTCATGGTGAAAATCGGTGGTAGACCCCTTAACTTGAATATGCAAGCCCGAGTTTCAATCCCCAGCACAGGAGACAAAAAGGAGGAGGGAGGAGGGAGGAGGGAGGAGGAGGAGACCAATTAGAAAATATTTTTGTCAAAAATCATTCATTCAGAATGCAGACATTTTTCATACTGTGAATCATTGCTTGATGACTCAGAATTCTCTAAAAGAAAAATATCAAAGTAATTTTGGGGAGGCTAATTCTTGTGAAACATAAAATGCTGGCACTCTGTCTGGACTCCACCCCCAAAGTTACCTGGTATGCCTCTCCCCACAGTTACCTGGCAACAACCAGGTAGGCCTGGCCCACTATAAGAGGGGCTTCTTGGCCCCTCCCCTCTCTTGGCTCTCTTAGGCTCTTTCTCTCTTGCCTCTTGCCCTCTTGCTCCCCCTGTCTCCCCCTTCCCTTCCTCAGTCTCTCCATGTGGTCATGGCCGGCCTCTACAATCTCCTTCTCTTTGCCTTTCTCTGCCTCAACTCCACTTTTAACTCCCCTCCCCATGTCCTAAATAAGCTCTATTCTATGCTATACCTTTGTGTGGTGGTCCCTCAGGGGGAAGGGATGCCTCGTCATGGGCCGGCTAAGGCACCCCCTTCCCCCACACCTCACCACACACCCCATATAACATATTTCTTACATCTATTTCTCTTTTAATGATCACAGCATAAAACAAGTTCTTTTTTTTTCCTAATTCACATGTAAATATATGTTCTAAATTGAGCCTACTATCTGACATTTCAGGCAAGAGCCTTAGTTTGTGAGAAAAACCAGAAATGACTGGAAGAATTTAACATAACATCAGTCTTAAAAACAAAATCAGGGAGGCTCACAAGATGGCTTTGCAAGTACAAGCACTTATAAACCTAAGATTAAGCACTTATAAACTTAAGATTGACTTAAGTTCAATCTCCAAATCCCACTGTTGAAGAGCAAATCAATACCAGAAAGATGTCCTCTGCCCTCCGAATACACATTGTGGAACATACATACCCACACATACCGTAATCACACCCATCCATATATATACATTCCCATTTGAATAAGAAGTGAATAGATAAATAAAATCAGGCTAGGAGAATTGTAAAGTCAGAAGTAGAGAAAGTTCCAGGAAACCTGGACAGGTCACAGAACAAGAACACAGGAATCAGTGTATTGCAGATCCCACAACTGCAAAGGACCCCAAACCACTTCTCTCATCTCAAGCTTTAGCCATAAATGGGAGAATGCCCAGTTGACTAAGTCTTGGGCAGATGCCCAGTTCGCTCAGTTTACCTTGTTGGCTCCTCTGGAATAGAAAAATCTATGATGCTGACTCCCTTTTTAGTAAGATGTAGATGCTACCTCCTTCTGAGGTAATGCAAGATACAGCCTTCCCCTAGCCACCATGGAGTGCTCTGTTGGAGACAAAGTGTTAGCTGCTGAATAGCTAAAATAACATTACTACATAACACAGCTTCCTAGAGCAGTAAAGAAAGAGAGTCATCATTCACCTGTTCACTTGCCATTAATCACTGTGTACCCTAGGATGTTGAAGTTATCCGTTTACGGAGCTGACTTATAATTAAGATCTTATGTTTTAATAAGATGACTAAATAACACTGTTTACTACTTTTAGCAAATTGTTAAGAATTACTTTTGACAGGGGATTATTTTTTCTAAAAAAGAAAAAAAAAACCAAAAAAACAAAAAAGACAACTTAACTGGAACTCCTTTGAAAGTACTTACACATAGAATGTATATAAATTTGCAATTATTAGTTACCATAGTAAATAACTGAAAATTAATTAAACTGTACTTTTGGTCTTGCTTAGCCAATATTTAAGAAGTCAGATGACAGGGGAAAATATTACTAAGCAATTGTTTTGATATCCTTAAAACCTTTGCCTCCCAGAGACCTTTCTATAAGTGGTTGGAGTGGCTCCTTGGAGTTGATACAGGACATGCCCAGAGATCAAATTCTCGGCACAAAGGAGATTTTATTACCCCAGAGGGATAAACCTCTGGATAGGGCCAATGCAGAAGTCGTTTGTCATCGGCAGTGTCATCATCATCATTATCATCATGAGCCTGCAGCAGCAGTGGGTGTTTTTATTATTATTAACTGGTTATTTCATTTATTTTACATCCCTGTTGCCCCCTGATCCCCCCTTGCAGAGTTCCTCCCCCTCTCCCCACTCCCCTTCACCACTGAGAGGGCTCCCCACAGCATCTGCCCTCCCTGGGGCATCAAGTCTCTACGGGATTAGGTGCATCTTCTCCCATTGAGGCCAAACTAGGCAGTAGTCTGCTACATATCTGCCAGGGCCTTCAACCAGTCAGTCTGGGTATGCTCTTTGGTTGGTGGCTTAGTCTCTGGGAGTTCCCAGGGGTCCAGGTTAGTTGACACTGTTGGTCTTCCTAGGGGTGCCATCCCCTTCAGTTCCTTCAATCCTTCCCCTAACTCTTCTATAGGAGCCCCCAAGCTCAGTCCAATGCTTGGCTGAATCTGCATCTGTCTCAGTCAGCTGCTGGTAGGGCCTCTCAGAGGACAATCATGCTAGGCTCCTGTCTGTAAGCACAACACAGCATCAGTCATAGTGTTAGGGTTTGGTGCCCACCCACGGGATGGATCCCAAGTTGGGACGGTCACTGCTTGGCCTTTCCTTCAGGCTTTGCTCCATTTTTTTCCCTGCCTTTTCTTTAGACAAGAACAATTCTGGGCCAAGAATTTTGAGGATGGGTAAGTGGCCCCATGCCTCCACTAGGAGCCCTGTCTAATTACTGGAGGTGATCTCTTCAGGTTCCATCTCCCCACTGTTGGGCATTTTAGCTAAGGTCACCCACAATGAGTCCTGGGAGCCTCCCCATCCCAGGTCTCTGGGACTTTCTAGAGGTCCCCCCCCAGCCCCACCCCTAGAAGCTGCATATTTGTATTCATTCTCCTGGCCCTCTGGGCTCTTTCCTCTCTCTCCCCATACCTGATCTTGCCCCCCCCCCGTTTTCCCCTCTCCCTCCCCTCTCCCATCCAGGTCCCTCCCTCCCATGATTATTTTGTTCCTGCTAAGTGGGATTGAGTATCCTCACTTGGGCCTTCCTTCTTGTTTAACTTCTTATGGTCTGAGGGATGTATCATGAGTATTCTGTACTTTTTGGCTAATATCCACTTATCAGTGAGTATATACCATGCATGTCCTTTTCGGTCCGGGTTAGCTCACCCAGGACATTTTCTAGTTCCTGTTGTGGTAAATCTCCAACCCAAAAAAAAGCCCGGGCAAAGAATTCAAAACTCAATTAATAAGAATACAAGCTACATGACTAGATTGGGCAGATCTACCACTATATTCTATATTCCCCATCTATGAGATCCTTTATAACGTGCGGTTTCTCCAGGTCACGTGCTTCTTCTCCATTCTCCTTCCACCTCCTCCTTCTCTTCCTCCTCCTCCATTGTCCTCTCTCTTCTCCTCTCTCCCTTCTTCCTCAAACTTTTCAGCTCCACCTTCCCTCCTCCTGCCCTATCACTGGCTCTAGTCTTTATTTGAAAAGTCAAGGTGGGACGAAGGTTCACAAGGTACCTGTGTACGTGATCACTCCTCAGCTGCAGCCCCTCCCGGGAAAGCAGAATTAGCATCAAGGGCTATCCACAACAAGATCATCATCATCATCATGAGCAATAGCAACAGTGGTTTTTTTTGTTTTTTTGTTTTTGTTTTTTTTTTGAAGACATGGAATTTTAAGAAGGGGGGAGTCTGTGCTAGAATGAGATAAATCCTGATTGGACAGGATAGCCATTGAAGACAAATAATGAATTTTGGTTGTTGAACCTTAGAGTTTTGTCTCAGGAGCTTGCTTTCACTTAACAGTTTTTAGCAAGGGAGAAGAGAATGGGAAGGAGCAAAACCGGCCAGCGCCATGTTGGCCACGCTCTGGCCTGTTAACCCTCCACTTTCTCTTCGTTAGTCCATCCTTTCATCTTCTACCCCTCTTGCAGCCTTTCTCCATGGACAACACTAATGTTTATCACAGGTCATTGCCTTTCTTTGTAATCTTTTAAAAATGGCCAGTAGACTTATCTGATCCTTTCTCTCAGTCAGTTTTCATACTCCAGAGAAGGCATTAACTAAGAGGAGACAAAGCAGCTCTGATCTCAGAGAACTCAGTTTGTGATATGGGAGACAGATGCCTACTTACATGATACAACAGGGAAGGCAGTAAGGAAAAGAGGATTGGACAGTGCAAATTAAGCAGGGTCAGACACGACATGGCATCTGAGTTGGGACAAGGAGCAAAAGAAAGGCAAAGGTAAAAGATACAATAATGGGCCATGTGAGGCTTGGTAGAAACTTGGTTTTGTGGAATTACTTACTACCTGATAGGCTTAGGCTGGGGGGCTACTCTACCCTGCAGTGGGTCTCTCTTTGTTGTGCTCACAGCTGCTGCTGTAGGTGGCAGGCACCCAACTGTGGCTCCTGTGAATCTGTACTCCTTACTTCCAAGGGAAGTTTACTGAAAGGGATTTGCTCTCAGAGCTTACAATCGACACATTCTTCATGACAGATATACAATAGCTGTACGATAACTAACAGGAGCAATCAATGCTTTCCCTCTGCCCATAGCCACCCTGGAAGCAGAAGCATGTATTATAGACTTCTCATTAACTCTGTGATGCAAAACAGCTCCCAAAAAACCTATAAGAAGAGAACCCTACTTTAACTTGAAGGAATGAACTTTCCTTAGAGGCCCCCACTATGCTGTCTTTCAACAGCATCAAGAATCTCCCTAATAGGGGGCTGGGGAGATGGCTCAATGGTTAAGAGCACTGACTGCTCTTCTGAAGGTCCTGAGTTCAAATTCCAGCAACCACATGGTGGCTCACAAGCATCGTAACGAGATCTGACACTCTCTTCTGGAGTGTCTGAAGATAGCTACAGTGTACTCACATGTAATAAATAAATCTTTTAAAAAAAATCTCCCTAATAAATCTTACTCAAAGAACTTCTCGCCTTGTTTCTCTCTTGAGCTGCACAAGTTGACCTTTTTCTCTATTCCTTTTCCATCAGTTGGACCACAAGACCTCATCATGACATTGCAAAATTCTTAAAGACATCATTTTATACAGTGGAATGTTGAGTAGTTAAAATATTCCCACTGTCATGTGTTACCTCAACACAGGTCCCAAAGTGACAGGACCAACCAGTCAAGAATCTCTGTTGTGATTAGAAAAAGAGAAATAGGTGTAAGAATATGTCATATGGGGGTGTGGTGAGGTGTGGGGGAAGGGGGTTCCTCAGTGGGCCCATGCTGAGGCATCCCTTCCCCCAGGGACCAGCCACACAATGGTATAGTATAGAATAGAGTTTATTCAGGGCATGGGGAGGGGACTTAAGAGTGGAGTAGAGGCAGAGAAAGGCAGAGAGAAGGAGATTCTAGAGCAGTAGAAGTCAGCCATGACCACATGGAGAGAGGGGGGAAAGGAAGGGAGAGAGAAAAGAGCCCAAGAGGGCACGAGGCAAGAGAGACAAGAGTAAGAGAGTAAGAAGAGGGGGCAAGCAGTCCTTCTTACAGTGGGCCAGGTCTACCTAGCTATTGCCAAGTAACTGTGGGGTGGAATTTAGACAGAATACCAACAACCTCCACAACTACAAGTCAAAGCAAACAATCTCTCTGTAAGTTGGTTTTAAAGTAGGTATTCATTACATTAATGGGAAACTAACACATCCTAGTATTACCTGAGCAGTCTTAAGTGGGAGACATAATTCTCTAACCTTCTGCTTCTCACACCTATGAAAGGAGATTAAATTGCATATTTGAAAGGAGATAAAGTAGGATATTTATTTTAGGGAATAAACAAGCCTTAAATGAATCACACACAATGCCTAGTTTGAAGAAACTTCATAAACATTATTTTGTTTTACCAGACTTCCTTGAAAATATGAACAGGGAAGCCCCTACATGCTAAAACTGCATTCATGTGTCCCTGTGTTTGTGACTGTGTCATCTGGTGTGTGCTTTTGTGTATCTCTGTGTTTGTGACTGTCATCTGGTGTGTGCATTAGTGTGTTCCTGTGTTTGTGACTATGTCATCTGGTGTGGAGGAGGGGGTTCCCACTGCTGCACTTCCCATGATTTTATATAGCTTTCACTCAAGACCATCAACAGAATGAGCCAAAGCAACTTTGCAGAGCCCATTGTTCCCTAAGACAGTTAATCATTGTCAACGTGACTTAATTTCAAGTATATAAAAACCATATCAATGAAAGAACCCAGGTGTCCCTCAGCGGAGGAATGGATGCAGAAGATGTGGTATATCTACACAATGTAATACTACTCTGCAATTAAAAACAATTAATTCACTAAATTCTTAGGCAAATGGTCAGAACTGGAAAATATCATCCTTAGTGAGGTAACCCAATCACAAAAGAACACACATGGTATGCAGTCACTGATAAGGGGATATTAACCCAGAATCTCAGAATACCCAAGATACAATTCACATATCAATAGATTTCCAAGAAGATGGAAGGAGAGACCCCTGGTCCTGGAAAGACTGGATGTAGGGGAATGCCAGGACAGAGAAGCGAGAGGGGGTTGAATGGGGAACAGGGAGAGGGAAGAGGGCTTATGGAACTTTGGGGGAGGGAGGAAATGGGAAATGGGAAATCATTTGAAATATAAATAAAAAATATAAAAAATTAAAAAAAATAAAAATTTAAAAAAATTAAAAAAAAACCATATCAATAATTCCAGCTATAGTCATAATAAAAATAATGTTTAGAGGCTAAAGGATTGGTATGAATAACCTATCCAAAATATGCTGTACTGTTTAGTCTTTATCAACTTGACACAAACTAGGCACCTGCGAAAATAAAACCTCAGTTAAAGAACTGCTTCTATCACACTGGCCTATGGGCAGGTCTATGGGCATTTTTCTTGATTGATGATTGACATGGGAGGGCCTAAACCACTGGGAATTTTGTCATCCCTGGCAGGATGGGCCCAGGGTACATAAAGGTCGCTGAGCAAGCCCTAGGAGCAAGCCAATTGGCAGCACTCTTCCCTGGCCTCTGATTCTGCCCCTTTTGCTGTTTGAGTTCCTGTCTTGGTTAACCTGTAAGCCAAACAAACCTTTTTTTTTTTTCTCCATGATGGTTTGGTCAGTGTTTTATCACAGCATCAGAGAAGCAAACTGGGGCAAATGTCAAGTGATAATTTTCTCTCTCTCATTTGAATGCTTTTTTTTTAAGTCTAATGAGGATGTATTTTATTTCCAATGTTATCAACAAAGAAAAGTAATGTCAGGTCAGTGGTGGCGCACGCCTTTAATCCCAGCATTTGGGAGGCAGAGGCAGGTGGATTTCTGAGTTCCAGGTCAGCCTGGCTACAAAGTGAGTTCCAGGACAGCCAGGGCTACACAGAGAAACCCTGTCTCAAAAACAAAACAAAACAAAACAAAAAAAAACAAAAACAAAAACAAACAAAAAACCGAAAAGGAATGTCAATGGCTTTGCTAAGTCACAAAATAGATATTTTTTTTCTGACTTTGGGGGGAAAAAAGTATCCAAGAAGAACAGTTGGATATAGTATCAAAAATTCATTTGATACATTGTACCATCGAATGTTTATGAACCTAAACAAATTGGTCATCAAATACCTCTAATCATAGCATCTGTTTTAATATTTGAGCGTGAATAATGATAAGTGTCAACTGTGTCAGTGGAAGGAAGAAATAAATTTGTTTTTATGTAAGTATCAAAGGTTGCTTAAGCACAGGAACATTCAGAGATGACTTCTTACATCGGGACCTCTTGATATCTAGAAGAGGACCAACCTGTGAAAGCAAAATTCTAGAGCCAAAGAATCAAAGGACTTAAAGGAGAAAATTCGTCATCAATGAAGATGGGTGGTCAGCCATAGTTTACAGCATTACAAAGTAGTATGTCTCATTATTTTAAGTAAGAAGAGGAAGAGAAGTTGCCTGGCATGGTGGCACATGCCTTTAATCCCATCCTTTGGGAGGCAAAGCAGGTAGATCTCTGAGTTCGAGGCCAGACTAGTTGACAAAATGAGTTTCAGGACAGCCAGGGCTACACAGAGAAATCCTGTCTTGAAAAACCGCAAAGGAAAAAGAAACAAAGAAAGAAAAACAAGAGAATTCAAAAATATTTCTCTGTTACTTCTTCCCCAAGACACACACTTCTTTAAGATCTTTGATTTCTCTTGCCTATGTGGATGACATCTTAGAACTAAATTATATCTTGTGGAGTAGTTTTGATTTATTCTCTAACAATAAGTTCCATTTCTGAAGACATAAATACTTTCAGAAATGTATTTGTAATCTGTTCTCCCCCACCCTATTATGACAATGGTCACTTGGTTTGGGATAGTATAAAGCCCTCCAAGAGAATACCATGGCACAAAAGTCTTCCACACAATCGGAATACAATTCTTTTGGATGCACATAGTTAACCTTGAATTCATGTATAATTATATAAACACAAATAAATGTTTGAAGCAAGGCTTTCCTCTATCAACCTGTCTCATTCAATATAAACTTAACGGGCCCACTTAGCTTCCATTCCACTCTTTCCTATTCATTTCCAAGAAAAATTTGCAACTGCAGCCAGCCCATTATATTGCAATTGCTCAATGAGGAAAAACTTTGTTTTCTTTTTATTGAAAAATAGATTTCCCCTTACATAATATATCCTGATTATGTTTCCCCTCCTCCTTCTCCCAGTTCCTTCCTATCCCCTCATCCTGATCCACTCCCTGTCTGTCTCTCAATAGAAAAGAGACACTCTTCTAAAAAAGGATAGTATGGGATGGATATGATCAAATATAATAAGATAAAAACAAATACTGACACATCACAATAGGATAAAACAAATGGAAGGAAAAGAGCCCAAGAAAAAGCACAAAATAGAACACTAAACTGGAAGCCATAATATATATACAAAGGACATATAAGCTAACTGAAAGGAGTGTGTGCGTGTGTGTGTGTCACACGCGCATGTGTAAAATTAAAATTTGAAAATTAAATTAAATATAAGGAAAAAGCCTTGACATTACAGTATGAGACAGGGAACCTCCAAAGATGTCCTTGAGTTCATTTTCTGTTCAATATCTACTGCTGCAATGCAGACTACCCTTAAAAGTAGTTTGTGTCCTCAGTGAGACTCCTTTGGAGGAAACTAAATTTTCATTTGCAAATGGTTATTAATGGGAGATTATATCAGGGTTAGGAATAGAGTCGTGTGTCCACTTCTTCCTTGTGTTCTAGCACCTCATCTGCTGCACACCGGTGCAGGTGCTGTGCATGCTGCCTCAGTCTCTGTGAATTCACATGGATATCTATCATGTTGCCTTAGATGGCCTTGTTTTCTTGGTGTCCTCCATCCCCTTTGGCTTTTATGCTTGTCTAGCCTCTTCTTCCACAGAACTCCCTGAGCTCTGAGGGGGGATGGATTTGATGGAGACCCCTTTGGTCAACGACCAAGTAGATGTAACCCAATCCCAGTACTGGAAGCTTCATTTGGTTACAAGAGATGGCCAAGTGGGGCTTTGTCTCCACCATTATTAGCTGACTTCATTTAGACTGCCTCCATATATGCATCTATTTTAGAAAGCTTCTATTGTATTAGGTTCCCAAAATACTTCTCAAATGACCCTTAAGTTTAGTTGTCTCTCACCATATTTCCTTCCTTATTTCCCTCTTCCTTCCCGCTTCCTACTTGACCCTCCTGTTCCAGTCCCCCCTTGCCCATTCATCCATAACTATCTGTTCTATTTCCCAGTCCTAGTGAGATCTACATGCCCCCCACCCCTGAGTCTCTTACTGTATACCTAACCTCTTGCTTCTACAGACTATAGTTTGGTTATCATTCACTTAATTTATCATTGACTTAACAATATCCACAAATAAGCAAATGCATACCATATGTCTCTCTCTGACAATAGTGGACTAAATCTCTGAACCTACAAGCCAGCCCCAATTAAATGTTTTCCCTTATAAGAGTTGCAGTGGTAATAGTGTCTCTTTAGAGCAATAGGAGCCCTAAGACATGAACCATAGTAATTGTACTGTAATCTCAGAAGCTATGAGATGCCCTGTGGGACAACAGCCCTTTTCCTAGCTGACCCCACTTGGCTGAAGAACACTAGCTCAGCCTCTTGTCTACTGTTAGAACTAATACCAGTGTTAGAAAGTAAAGGTCCTCTAGAAGGCACACTGGGGAGGTCAGAGATCTTTCGTCAGGTTCTTGTTATCACCGATAATAAACTGTAGGTTTACAGAGATGATCAGCAAGTAAAATTTGTATTTGGAATAGGAAGGAAAATGCATACATGCCGAGGAGCAGCCCAGGCAACCTGTGAGAGCCATCCTGTATCTGAGATGCTATTTTCAGAGTTTCAGAGACACCGATGAGGGAGACATGTTTTGTGGGAATCATTTGACTAGTTCTGCCTTTTATGCAGAGGTCTGGGGATAGAGCTGTCTGTGTTTGTTTATGAGCATGAGGATCCCTAGTATCTACATAAGTAGTCAGATATGGTCTTGAGTCTCTATAACCCCAGTGGTGGGTGGTTAAGACAGGAACATTGCAGGGGCTTGCCAGTCAGCCAGTCTAGCTGACTTGATGAGCCCCCAGTTCACTTAGAGCGTTGTCTCAAAGATAATGTGGGGGGTAATTAAAGATGATACTCTACATCCACCTTGAAAACACACACATACACACATACACACACAGAGAGAGAAAGAGAGAGAGAGAGGCAGAAACAGAGACAGAGAGACAGAGAGGCAGAGACAGAAAGACAGAAAAAGACAGAGAGACAGAGGCAGAGACACAAGAAAGAGAATTAATCTGCACAACAAAATACATGAGTATAGTTGGTTTAAGCTTCAGGGCATACATGGTGGAGCCAACTTCCTCTTAAGTTTGCCTTACCAGTTGAGTGCCAGTCGTGGAAGGTCGGTCACATGCTGTCATTTGGTGATAGGTTTAGGAAACTGCACAGAATCAGCAGCTTTGTACTTGGCAATGATTTTAAACATCCTGGAGACTATCTGGGAGGGCAGAGTCCCTTTCCTTCCTATCGTATGAGAAGGATGGGCACTTTGCCTCATTGGATATAAAATAAGAAATTAAAGTACAGTGCAAGAATCCTTCCTGACTGCTCACCCCTCGCCTAGCATATTCAGTGTCCTGACATGGAAGAATTTTTCCAATAAAAATGTGGCACTTGATGCAATATTTGTTTGTTGCTTGCTTTGAAATGTGAGACTCCAAGAAATAGCAATTTGTGCTTAGTCAGCATCAATGGCACAGGTGAAGTTGGAAAGTCACTGGAACTGCCAACAGAAACAAAATTTTCTCTGGCACTCGTCTCAAGAAGTTTGTTCTGTCCCCTCTGTGTTCACCTATGTACTTAGAGTGAACACTGGTGCCTCTCTGCCTGGAGGGGAGTTTCCCCATATCTACACATGATTGAGAAGAAGAACCCAGAGAGTTGATGCTCTCAGAAACAATGCATAACTAACAGATGACAAGAAACCAGTAAATAAAACTCCCAGACCCTTCACCTTGCCAGAGAGATAACTGAGGAATGTGCTTTATAATTTTCTGTTCAGGGTTCTCTGTGGCCTCTCCTGCCCATTGTGATTTCAGATGCCCCCTCAGTATCTGTAGAGGATTGATTTTAGGCTATCCTCCCAGATACAAAACTCCAAAGATAGCCAAGTCTCATATAGAACTGTGTAGTATTTGCATATAGCCCATATGCATCCTCCTATGTATTTAAAATCATTTCTAGGTTCCTTCCAATACTTAATGGAAATGCATTGCAAATAGTTGTTACCCTGGATTGTTTAGTGAATAAAAAGAAAAAAAGTTCTACATATATGTGTCAATAGGAGAGATTAAATTTCTTAAAACTATTTTTGTCTGTGGATGTTTGTATCCATGGATACAGAACCCTCGGATACAAAAGACTAACTCTGCTTGTTTGAGAAGGGCCCACATCATCCAGGCTGCTGCTTCCCTCCCTCTTTGTATTTCCCTTTTCCTCTGACCACCTCCCCAAACAAGTAACACACACACACACATATACACACACATACGCACATGCACACATATGCACATGCACATGCACACAATAGTTGAAATAATAAGCTGACGTTAATATCAGGATAACATTTCAGATTTTTCACAAATTTTCTTTGCTGAATCAGGTGAAGTATAACTTAATAAAAGTGAATTAAGTTGATGAGACTTTTCAGACAAATCCTGGACTTCTGGATGGATGGCAGAGTGAGCAAGAGGTGGATAGGCAAACAAAGGAGGACAAGATACTCCAGGAAAGAGTCTAGCTAGGCCTTGACCTAGGGACTAGAGTCAGGCGAACCTGGAACTGAGCAGAGACTGTTTCTAGAGACCGTTCCTCATCCCTTACATTAGCTTGCTTTTCTCCCAGAGACAAGGATGGGAAACCTGGGTGAAACGACTCATAAGGAAGGAGGGTTTATCTGGCCTCGTGATTTCAGAGGTTTCAGTGCATGGTCAGTTGACCCTTTTGCTCTAGGTCTCTGTTGACATAGTCCATTGGGACAGGAAGTGTGTGGTGAAGGAAATCTGCAAATCTGTTTGCTTAACTAACACACATACAGACACACAGAGACACAGACACACAGAGACACAGACACACGCACACATATTTGAGAGAGAGAAGAGAAGAGAAGAGAAGAGAAGAGAAGAGAAGAGAAGAGAAGAGAAGAGAAGAGAAGAGAAGAGAAGAGAATATGGACCAGTTTTAGTTTTTTTCTATTGATAGATAAAACACCATGACCGAGGTGACTTATAGAAGGAATGGTTTGTTTGAGCACACAGTTCAAGAGATGAAAGACCATTCTGGAAGGAAATTATGTCAGCAGGCCATAGACAAGGCAGCAGCAACAGCTCAGAGCTCCCATCTCCAACCCCAAGCAGGAAGCAGGGAGTAAACTGGGAGTCTCAAAACTCTCAAAGCTCACCCCCAATACCATACTCTCCAGTAAATCATACCTCCTGAGCCTTCCCAAACAGCACTATCAACTGGGAGCAAAATATTTAAATGCCCAAGTCTACCGACACATCTCATTCAAACCATCACATCCCCCCAGTGATTTAGCTTATTCCCTCTGAACCTTGGTTTCTAAAGGTTCTACTACCTCCCAGCAAAGCCACAGGTTGATGTCAAGCCTTTAGCATATGAGCCTTTGAGGATGTGTTGGCCAATCTTGGTTGTCACCTGAAACCCAAGCTACTGGGTGCTCCAAGGAATTTCCTTAATCAGATTACTTCAAGCAGGAAAATCCACCCTAAAGCTGGACCACCTTTTCTGGTCAACAGCCCACATAAAAGGACATGAAGGAAGGAAACTTTGCTCTTTTCCTGCTTGCCTCACTCTTGCTGGCAAGTTAATTTTCCTGTTGCTGCGACAGATATTAAATCCAAATTCTTTAGAATCTTGACACAGACTAAATACCAGCAGGAAGCCCTGCAGGAATCCTCCAGATCTTCTGCACCAGAAAGGGACCGCAGAGACATCCAGCCTCATGGACTGAACAACAGTGGAATTCTACTCCTGTCTGTCACATGAAGGCCATTAGTGGACTACTCAAGTGACACCCTGTAAGCCAGCCTAATAAATCCCCCATAATACATATATACGTATACATAAACACACACACACACACACACTCATTCTATCAGTTCTGTTCTGTTAGAAAGCCCTAGCTAATATAAAGGGCATATAAAATTCTAACCATGTCATCTAACTCTGTGAAAATACATAAAGCTTTTATGAAGTTTATGTAATAGCCATTATATAAGTGACGTGGCTACTTGTTCTGCTTGGCTTTTCTCTCACCTTCTTCTTTTTCTGCTCAATATTATATTTCCGAGATTTAAAAAAAGACAATGTCAGTCGCTCTGCTTCTTATCGTCTCATCGTACTCCATGTACTACGGTAGCTACTCAGGCCATTCTACGATATGACTCTTGTCCATGCCTGTGTGCATGGCTGCTAGAACATGTCCATGGGAATGGGGCTTACAGGGTGAAAAACACCATAGCAGGTCTTTGGAAGGAATGTGATTATTCAAAGGATGTTGAGTTCATTATTCCTGTGCTTGATTGTACAAAGTACATTGTTCATAATCTAAAAAGGCATGAATCTACTTCGGTTTTGAATGAGGCTTGGCACAACCCTTTTCTGACTTGACTTTGTTATCTAACTACATTTTTGTTTCTTTTTTTTTCAAATATGCTGTAATGGCTGGTGTATCCACAAAGCACATAGAACAGGAACGTAGAATTAGGAGCTGGAGCTGCAGTGCAGTGCATTAGAGCATGTAGTACTTTTGCAGAGGCACAGAGTTCCATTCCCGGGACTCACTTGGATGCCACCCAACCACTCCAGGGAATCTGACACCTCTGGCCTTTGATTCAGATACCTGCATACGTGTGCATATACCCTCACCCTCCCGCCCCCTACATGTACATAATTTAAAAAGAAATATGGAATCTGTCAGATTTGGAGAGGTAGCCCAGCAGTTAAGAGTGAGTACTGTTCTTGTAGGAACCTGAGTTCAATTTCTACCACTCATACTAAGTGGCTCACAACTTCCTGTAACTATAGCTACAGGGGATCTGACCACCTTTTCTGACCTCTGAAGGCACCTGTGCATATACATTACACACACACACACACACACACACACACACCACATTGAAGAAGAATCTGTTTTGTGGAAAGTTGGCAAATGTATCAATAGGGAAAAAAAGAAAATGTTTAATCAGTGGCTAACAGAGAAATTTTCTCTGAGTTTAAGCTTTTTCTTCTTTTCCTGACATCTAAAAGAAAATCTGTGTTCAGAATATTGACTTAAGCAACAATCCTTAAGGCTGGGGGAATTCCAGGATGTGAGTTATCTGCTGGGCCAAAACTAAACAGCCCCATTCAGACTGCCATCCTTTGTTATCTCGAGTCAATAAAAATAGTTGATCAGGAAGGTGACTCAGAAACTGCCTTGCTCTGTCTTTTTTATTAAAATAATAGTGGATTAACTTGGCCTTTCTGAATCTTTTTCATCCCTTGTTCTTACTGAGAATTACATTAGCTGCCTCTTACTACTTCTCACCTCCCATCAGTTGACTCTGATATATTTATTCACCGCCCCCCCTTTGATGTGATTAAACACATCATTTCTAAATAATACACTTCCTTGGCTTTCCCTCACTTCCTTACAGAAAATTTCATCTATGAAGGTATATCTCAAAAATAGAAAATGAGTATAGTGGCCGTGTGAGTTTCCATTAGGGGAATCAGGGCTATGATTCAGCGCCTTTCGGCCACTGATTACCTAATCAAGGCAGTAACAGCCCTGCTGCTACTTAGAGGTGATACACAGAATAATAAGCATTTTTTCTGCAGCTTAGAGATCACAAAGGGTTCTGAGATATTTGTGAGACTTGTGCCAGCAAGTGGCAAGCCATCAATGCTTTATCCTCACAAGGAACAAACACTTGCAAAATAAAAGTAGCTAAAATTCAGAAAGCACATGGCCTGCAAGAGGCATTATTTCTAGGTGTTTCTTGAAATATTTAAATCCACATAATTTGTGTGTCTCTCTTGTTTGTTTGTTGGTTTTTTTTTCAGACAGGGTTTCTCTCTGTTGCCCTAGCTATCCGCAAACAAACTCATAGAAGTCAACCTGTCTCTGCTATGAGGAGTATTGGGGCTTAAATGCTGGCACCACCATAGTGGCCACATAACAGCCTTTTGAGATGGAGACGACCCTGATCCCACTGCACAGATGGGAGGAAGGACTGAGATACTGAGAGGTTCTAAGTTGTTCAATGATACTGATACCATAAGTGATGGGGCTGGGTTTTGGGCTCAGACTTTCCTTTCATACCCTCCTCCTGTCTTCTTGATTCTGCTCCACAGGGGCTCAGGCACTAGATAATATACAGATAGTGCACAGCATTGAACAGTAGAGTTCAGGCTTTAACCCAGGTCATCTTCTTGAGATGCCTTTGTTAATTATTACTTTCCTAGAAAAAAAATGGAAGTTTTAATTCCTATTCAAGTCTCCTGTCTAGAAGAAAACCACTTCTCCCCACAGCCAGGCTACCTTTGAAGTATAAGCCAACAGTTTCAAACAAATAATATCAAGCATAGGTAATATATATATGTATATATACATATATTATTACAGATATATTATATGTGTGTATACACATATATATACACATATATGGATGTGTATGTGTGTGTGTGTATGTATGTATACACACACGCTCAGCCCCTGAAGTAGAGATAAATTCCATCCAAAGGTCAAATAATTGGAGAAGGATGCAAAATCTGCCCATAGAACTGAGATAAAAACCAAAGTTAACTTTTCTCACATGGCTTCCAGTTTAAAACTAGCTGGGTTCTTCTGCTGCTGTGTTAGGAGAAAAACACTAGCTGGGAGGAGCCTCTGTGCTGCGTGCTGTGATGGAGGTGCTTTAAAAACTGTGATTCAAAGGACACTTTTTCTCTGACAACAGTACTAGGCTTTTAAAACAGGAGTGTATTTTGTAGCAGAGGATCAAGCTGTTGGATGTCAAATCTCAGTGTGGGGCTATAGAAAGGAACTCCCCCCCAAAAGGTGCATATACATGCACTTGAGTTTTGGGGGGACCCTCTAGGAAAGAGCACCGTTCTCTACTAGAGGCAACCCTCTATAGCTAACAGAGAAAGCCCAGTGAGGCTAAGGCTGGGTGTGGTGGTACATGCCTGTAATTCCAGCACTCAGAGTATGAGATAGAATAATCTCAAGTTCAAGGTTAGCCTGGGCTGCATAATGAGACCCTACCTCAAAAAACAAGTAAACAAGCCACCCATGCTTTGGGGACTGCTTTTGCTGACTTCCTGGTTCGCTCTGTTCAGTCCACCCAATTCATTCTCTTTCTTTAGAATCTTCCCTTTACATGGCTTGACTTACCACTTCCTTAGCTAGAAAAGGGTCCCAGCTCTGTGGCTGGCCCAGTTTTGATTGCCCCAATTTTCATGTTAGCATTCCCACCCATGTAGAAGTTTGCAGACCTCCAGCCTAATGAAGACTTTAGTTTGCTTCTAGGTTTCTTTTAACCACGCTTGTTGTCGCCTGGGTCACTTTTCAAAATCTGAGGTGATTCTGTTTACTGAGGTGTTTGACCCACAAAGGATGCTGCCTTGGACTTGGTACCCAATCTCTGTGGATGAACTTTGATTTTCTTTGCTGCTGTCCAGAGATCCTGGTGCATAAGGGCATTCTGTGTGTTGAACAATAGCCTCCATCTGTCTGTGGTGATACTGGCCTGTGAGTTTGTGTGGTTTTACTTCTGAGTTTTGTGCAACATGAATATGAATAAAATCTCATCTATAAAATCATAAACTATGCATCTACAAGGAAAAGGATGGCAAGGAAGTAGCTCTTCAATACACGGAAGTAAGAACTAACTCACAGCTGGGCAGTGGTGGCACATGCCTTTAATCCTAGCACTCAGGAGGCAGAGGCAGACTTATCTCTGAGTTTAACTTCAGCCTGGTCTACAGAGTGAGTTCTGGGACAGCCTGGTTTACACAGGAAAGCTTTGCATTGGAAAATAAAACAACAACAACAACAACAAAACCCAAAAACAACAAAGAAACAAAAAACTGACTCACACGGTGCTGGAGATTAACCAAATTTAAGAACACTCTGAGTGAATGACAGAAGCCAGACACAGAAGAAAGGATTGATTGAAAAGATACACACGGAAATGCTGATGCATTTTGAGAACAGGCAAAGCTAATCTCCAGGTATAGAAACCAGAATGTCAGGAGGGGAGATTAACCAAAAAGATAATAAAACAAGTTCCTAAAGGGATGGAAGATTCTGTCTTCTTTGGGGATACACAGGAGAATGCGCTTGTCTGAAGAGATGGCTCAGTAGTGGAGAGTTCATGGTGCTCTTAGAAAAGACCCAAGCTCGCTTCCCAGCACCCATATTGTGGATCCCAACCACCTGTAACTTTAGCTGCTCTCTACAGCCACCAGGCATGAAAATGATAGACATACATACATCCGGGCAAGGCACACACATAAAATAAAAAAAATAAATACATCTTTAAAAAAAATCATCAAATTGGATACAGCACTTGCCTAACACGCTCTATCCACAGTAATAGATAGATAGACAGACAGACAGACAGACAGACAGACAGACAGACAGACAGACAGATAGATAGATAGATAGACAGACAGACATATAGACAGACAGATAGATAGATAATACAGATATTGAAGATAGTTGGGTGTGATGGCACAGGCTTTTAATCCCAGCACCCAGGGAGGTAGAGGAAGTGTTAACCTGAAAATTGCAAGAGAAAGACCAGCTGCATAATTTCTGAGCCAAGTTTGAAATAAGCTTTAATTGAATACTGGCCAGGATGATGGACTCTAGCCAGAACCATTCCCAAGTCCCCAGAAAATGGCAATGAGTCTCATTTTGCAGGGGCTTATAAAGGCAACCGCATAAGGTTACTGTTGTATTTCCTGCCTGTCTACCTTCTTCCTACATCCAATCAGGGGCAAGCATGTATCCTGGCATACTTCCTGACTACTTGTGATGAAGAACATAGGTGCAGTTGGGTCAAACAAACTTGTTTAAGGGAATGAAAACAGGAGGCTTGTTATCTCACAAGAACAACAGCTTCCGGCATCCCAGGAATTTATCTACCCTTGGGCAAGTGGGGATTACAGGTTAACTTTTGTCCTTAGGGAAGACTGATTTCTGTGAGTTCATGGTGGTCAGCCTGGGCTACAAGGTGAGCCCTGCCTCAGATGAAACAAACAAATCCCAGATACAGAAGAATTGTGGGAGCACAGTGGCATGCACCTCTCATCCCAGCTCTCAGGAGGCAGAGGCAGACAGCTCTGTGTGAGTTCAAGGTCAGCCTGGTCTACAAAGGGAGTTCCGGGACAGCTAGAGCAACATTGTGAGACCTTGTCTTAGAAAAAAAAAGTCCCAGGGTAAATCATCCTTGTTGTAAGAAAGATTTAAAACTGCCAGAGTTGGGAGTTGGGGGAGAATCTGGGAGGAGTTAGGGGAAGGGAAAGAATATGATCGAAATATGGCATATGAAATTCTCAAAAGACAAATAAAAACCATCAAAATACTAAAATTTTCTATATATCAATATTTTATTGTTGTAGTATCTCTTTTTTTCATAATTTTCAAATTTACATTTATAATATATCTGAATTATCTTTAAAAAAAAGTCACCAGAGTATATATGAATAAAACAGTACATACTACCTAAGACTTTATCTGATACAAGCTTCAGGAAGCACACACAATACAAGAAGGGAAGGGGATTTATTATTTCATGCAAGAGAAACCCACATGTGCTGCTGGCTTTAGGAGACTGAGGTCTGATGGAATCTCAGCTTCTTTCTGAGGCCTCCCTCAACTGTTCCTTCACAGGCCCTGGCTGGGGCAAAAGGGTCATACCAGCACAAAGTCTACCACCACAAGGGGTTCAGACAAAAAAACAGTAACAACAAAAAACTCTAGACTGGCCCTCTCGGACCCTGCCAATCAGTGTGGCAGCTAATGGGGGCCCCGTGGAAGGTTGCTAAAGAAGAGACTGACACAGAAAGTATAGGAAATGCCACAGGAAGGGAGCTACGGCATTCAGCGGCCATTCCAATTTACGATCACAAAGACAGGTGAAGGGCTGGCTCCTCATGAACCCCTTCTACTCATGTTACTGCAACCCAGCGATGCTAGTGTTCAGGTATCTAACTGCCTCCAAGTTGGTGGGCTGGGTTTTGTGTGAACAATGATTTTAATCATATTTTCTTGTTGAAACATCTAAAACTTGCCAGAAGTAAGAAGCAAACATTAGATCATCCTACTCCCTACCCCCATGCTTCCTCCTTTACACAAATCTATTATCATTTCATTCCAGGAAGAGAATGCTCTTGTGTATTTGATAAAAGGGCTTCCTCCAGCCACTAACCTCTTGGCAACATAGTGGCTGGTACCGCTATGCGAGAAGGATGCTGAGGGAGTGGTCTTGGAGGCTGCCTGCCGTAGGTCTTCAGGCAGTCACAGAGAACCCCCAGGAGCAAAACATTGCCATCTCTACACACTCCAGAGACAGGAAGCTCTTCCCATCCACGGAAGTTTTTCTGAAGCAGTCTATGGTTACACATTTTCCAAAATCTGAACCAACAATTCCAAGATAGCAGAGAGAATCTGTTGATTTTTTTCCAGGTTTTAAATAAAGTTTAATCTTCAATTACTAGTTTAGAAATGAAAGGTGAGTTGGAGAGAAGGCTGTGACTAAGGGCCTCTTGCAGAGGACCTGGATTTGGTTTCCAGAACTCACAACAGGGAGTTCGTAAGTACTTTTAATTCTTGTTCTGTGGGATTCTATGCCCCCTACAGGTGTCCAGGGGTACTACAAGGTTGTGGTGATGGTGCACATAAACTCACAGATGTACACAGTACAACATAAATAAAAATTGTCAGTTAAAAACTAATAATGAAAATTAAAGACATAGAGAGCTTTACCTAAGGTACTTAACAAATGACTGTTAAAATAATTTATTAAGAGACTAGAAGTTGATAATTAAAAATAAATTCTGGAGTTGTTAAATTAAATGTAAAACTTGAAAAAAAAATTTTTTTGAGACATTCTCACCATGTAACACTGGCTGGCCTGGAATTCACTATGTAGATCAGGCTGGCCTCGAAAAGATCTCACAGAGATCTTCCTGCTTCTGTTTTCTTAGTGTATCTTAGTATTGGTGTTAAAAGTGCATATGATCATTTAAAAGCTAGAAATACATGTGAGAAACTTTTCTAAAAGTATAGTAAGTTAACATCTGTTGATAAATTAGAAAGATAGTTTCAGTAAATGTGACAAGCCCCATGCTTCAGCTTCCAATGTATATTTCCCTTTCACTCTTCAGTAAGAAAATTAAAATTCTGATAGAAAGTAGACAAAGATTTAGTGGTCCATTATACTGCACACTAGCAATGATGCGTGTTTTTAAAATGCTTCACAAATTTTTGTAAATTTTTAGCTTTTTAAGGGTTTTTAAATTTTTCTACTCACATATCTTATGTGTATGGGTGTCTGTGTGTCACACACCTGGTGCCTGCAAAGACCGAAAGATGTTGTCATATCCCCTGGGACTGGCTGTAGGAAGTTGTTAGAGGAAAGACCAAAGGAGCTGAAGAGGTTTGCAGCCCCATAGGAGGAACAACAATAAGAACCAACCAGTACCCCCAGAGTTCCCAGGGACTAAACCACCAACCAAAGAGTACACATGGAGGGACCCATGGCTCCAGCCGCATATGTAGCAGAGGATGGCCTTGCCAAACATCAATGGGAGGTGAGACCCTTGGTCCTGTGAAGGCTCCATGCTCCAGTGTAGGGGAATGTCAGGACAGGGAAGAAGGAATGGGTGGGTGGGTGAGCAGGGGGTAGGGGGAGAGGATAGGGGGTTTGCAGAGGGGAAACCAGGAAAGGGGATAACATTTGAAATATAAATAAAGAAAATATCTAATTTTTTAAAAAAAAGAAAAAAAAAGGAGAAAAAGGAAGTTGTGACCCTTCTGGAAGAACAGCTAGTGCTCTTAATCACTGAACCATCTTCCCAACCCCTGTTTATTGTTTTTATATATGTTTGTGTGTGTATGTGTGTGTGTGTGTGTGTGTGTATGTGTGCATGCACACACACACATGCGTGTGCCTACGTGAATTTTTGGGCACCATGAAGAGCTTTTCTTCAAGCATAGAATTTGCACTGTGCCATTGAGCTGTCTCTTTAACCCTGATTTTTTTTTTTTTTGCACTCTTAACACAAAAAGAATGACGCTGGAGGTATAATGACATGTTAATTAGTAGTTTGATGACTTTCTACAATGTAGACATTATATTATCACATTGGTCCCATAAATATGTGAAGTTATTGTTTGCCAATTAAAATGGAACAAATAATGAAAAAAATGAGCAAAAACATAAGCAAAACTATACAGAAGAAATACAGAAAGAAGACCAGACATGTGGTACTCTCTTGGAATCCTAGCACCTGGGAGACTAAGCCAGGAAACTTACCAATTTGATGCCAGCCTGGACTACACAGAGAGATGGTCTAAGAGGAAGGAAGAAGAGAAGGAGATGTGGAAAAAGCGGTGAACAGAAGAAACAACAACAAAATAATACAGAGGCAAATATCCATCTCATTACCAAGTTGAAAAAATATAAATTAAACAAAATTAGCATGCTGTTTCTCTCTGCCATGTTACCAAAATGGTTTTTAAATGAACAGTTAAACGAGAAAGTTGCATGACTAAGCTAAGCATAAATTGAGACAAGCTTTCTTTTTATTAACAGTATTTTCATTTATTATTTGAAAATTTTATATATGTATATGTGTCTTGGTTATATCTACCTGACTTAGTTAAGGTTTAATTGTTGTGAAGAGATACCATGACTACAGCAACTCTTATGAAGGAAAGCATTTAATTGGGGCTATCTTACAGTTTCAAAGATTTAGGTCATTATCGTCATGGCAGGAACATGACTGCATGCAGGTAGACATGGTGCTAGAGAAGGAGCTAAGGGTTCTACATCTTGATCCACAGGCAGCAGAAGGAGACTGCCACACTAGGCCTAGTTTGAACATCTGAGACCTTGAAGCCCGACACCACAGTGATACACTTTCTCCAACAAGGCCATACCTACTCCAACAAAGTCACACTTTCTAGTAGTGCCACTCCCTATGGGTCAAGCATTCAAACACATGAGTCTATGGGACCATTCCTATTCAAGCCAGGACACCATCCATCCATTCCCTGCTCCAGTTTCCCCTAGGTTCCCCCAAATGAATCTCCCTTCAAACTTCATTTCCTTTCTCTCCTTTTCTTTTAATTCTTTTAATTAATTTACAGCTCACTAGGTCCAATTAGTGCTGCCCATATAAACATGGATATGATGTCATTCGCTGGGACATAGGCAACCTACCAGTGGCCATACCCCACAAAATGGACTCTCATCCAGCAACAATTAACTGCCAATAGTTTCTCAGCTAGGGTGGGTGAGAGTCTTTGTGAGTCTTTCCCAAATCCCTTTGGAAGTTTCAATTGGCTTGATCTTGTACAGGTCTTATGTAGGTAGCCATAGCTTCTTTGCCTTCACATGTGCCACAGCTGTGTCAGTTATAGTAGACAGCAGTTCACAGTACTCTTCTCCATCCTCTGGTACTTATATTCTTTTTGAATTCTTATATTCAATATATATATTGAGCACTCACAATCACTTATTCTAATAACTTTATATATAGCTATGGGTCTCTGCATTAACCACTACCCACCATAAAAAGAAGCTCCTTAAACCAAGGTTGAGACTAGCATAAATCTATAGGTATAAACAAATATTTAGAAAGAAGTTTCACAACAGGACCATTTAACAAAATTAATAATAGCCACACCCATCTCAGGCCATTTCACAGTACTAGGTATCAATCCCTCCTATGAAGCAGGGCTTAAATCCAATCAACAAGTAGATGTTTGTTCCCATAACAGTTGTGCCATTATTACACCAGTGGATGGTTGTTCCCATAACAGTCATGCCATTATTGCACTAGTGGGCACTTTGTACCTGTCAGATGAGTACTATAGCATGCCTGGCACAAGTTGTAGAAAACCATTGATACCCTTTCTCCCTCAGCAGCCTGCATAGAACCTGCCAACACTACAAAATGTAGCCTACAGGGAGAGTTCCTGTCAGTTCAAGATTGATTTTTCTTTGCCTGCAACACAGAGTCTTACCATCTACTTATAGTGAGAAGCCAAGAGCAATGGCAGCAGCCTGGATTGTTTTGGATGCCTCTGGGGCCTCCCTGACCAATAACTCATGGAAGTAACTTATGCCTGACACTGAGATTTCTAAATAATAACCCATTGTCCTACCACAAAGGGTATCTTTGGTCAAACATCTTTATTTTAACTATATTTTTAATTAGCTTACAAACGTGGATTTTCATAAGGCTTCTTCATACATCCTTAGTTCTGGCTAATTTACTGCTAACTTACAAGCAGTCTCAACCTGTGGGTGGTGACCCCTTTGGGGTGATATATCATATATCCTGTATGCCAGATATTTACATTAGAATTCATAACAGTAGCAAAACTACACATGAAGTAGCAACATAATAATTTTATAGTTGGGAATCACAGTCTAAGGAAAGTTGAGAAGCAATGACTTACCCCTACATCTAGTATCTCTCTGTATTCCATACTCTACACAGAAAGATAAACTCTTTTTTAAATTTTTTATTTGTATTTATTTATTTGTATATATGAGTACATCATTGCTTTCTTCAGACACACCAGTAGAGGGCATCAGATCTCATTACAGATGGTTGTGAGCCACCATGTGGTTGCTGGGAATTGAACTCAGGACCTCTGGAAGAGCAGTCAGTGCTCTTAACCACTGAGCCATCTCTCCAGTCCAAGATAAGCTTTTCTAATAATGCACTATAGAAATGATCCTTGAAAGTGTAGTATTGGGATAGCCTTTCTGATAAGAAAGTTGGTCTCTAATACATTTGTACTCTGTGTAGCAACCGTCCAAAGTAGATAAAAAATTAAAACAGAAATTTAAATTCATATGTGTATATCTACAATGCTCTATAACAATGCAGAGAGAAAACATGCCCCAAGGTGTTTTCCTGGACTATATGCACTGGATTTTATTTCCTGGTCTGTGCTTTTCTAGATTCAATGCAGATCCTCATATTACACTTGATAATAAAACATTATTTAAAATAAAATAAGTAGGAACTTGAATGGCATTCTCTTAAAATAAACAAAGTGATGCTAATGGCTGGGTGGGGCACGTCCTGTCTACAAGATCCAACTTTTTTGTTACATACTTTCCTTTTCAAGCCCATGCAGGTCTACAGAGCAAACTCAACATTTTTAACCAAGTTAATAGAGAAATTAGGTGACCACTGAGGGATTTGCCTTAATCCCCTGCTGACAGAGAGTGTTATGACTAACTTCCAGAGGGATAATTAGTGGCTCCTCCTCCTGGGTAAGTGTCCTGTGTTTTAGGTTAGTCTGATTATGTGTGGATTTCCTGGTTTACTCCCTTTTGGAAAGGGTTAAGATGTTGAACATTTCTAAAGTTGTCCAGGGTGGCTCATTAAGTCCCCTCAACTGCATTTTTATTGTTTTAAAGCAAGGCCCTATTATGTAATCTTGCATAACCTGGAACTCTTAATGTAAACCAGTTTGGCCTCACAAAGATCTGCCTCTGGACTAAAGGTGTGCACTACTACATTGACCTTCAACTGGGTAAGTGTATTTAGTAAGATAAATAGCTACTTAACTTTTGAGCTGTGGTTACTTATGACAGTTTAGGCAGGACCAAAGTCACGGACAGAATCCAATCGTTGGTTTCTCACAATTATGGAGTGATGAAAGTAGGCAAGATCAAGTGCCAAGGACTTTCCCCAGAGGGCTATGAAGTTTGAGCTTGAGAGAAGTGAAATTACAGATAGCCCATTCCATCAGAGACAGAGGCCTAAGGCTGTGCTCTTTACGCAACCATCGGACAGCTCTTGCCAGTGCCTTAGCCTTGGTTTTCCCTAAAGACAGATTGTGAGACAAGATTTGGATACAGACAATTTATTTGGATGGGGATTGCAAGAAGCACTGGGAAAGAATGGGGAAGTAAACAGGGTGGGAAAGATAGAAACCCTACACAAGGTCCACTGCTAACAGTTATCAGTCCCTGCCTAACTTCTCAAGGAACTGTGTGTTTAATGCAACACATAATTATTACACTACTGGGAATATGGGGACTGACATATTTATCCACCAGTTCTGGTGCTTTGGCCATTAACTTCAACACTCTGTTCAGAAAAAGCTTCCTTGTGCTGGTTTGTGGCCCTGAAGGTCAGGAATGCCTAGGGCAAAAGAATTAAGAAACCATGGGTGGAGTTATAGATGATTCTCTACAAATATCCCTTGAGGTTATTCCTAGACTGCTATATCTGGCCATTTCAGAATGTTCTGACTGGGAGCTGCCTACACTAAACGTTCTACCTCTACCATCTATTCTGTAGTACTGGATTCTTTGGCTTTGTCCACCCACCCCATACACCCCATCCACATCACCCACCCCACCCACCCACCTCAACCACCCAACCCATCCAACCAGACAACTATTTTGATCAGGAAGAAAAGCAGAAGTATGAGAAATAAAAAAAATAACACCTCAAAAATTAGAGAAACAGAATAAAGTTTTTTAGAAATTACTATGTGGGGCTGGAGAGATGCTCAGCAGTTAAGAGCACTGAGTGCTCTTCTGAAGGTCCTAAGTTCAAATCCTAGCAACCACATGGTGGCTCACAACCATCCATAATGAGATCTGATGCCCTCTTCTGGAGTGTCTGAAGACAGCTACAGTGTATTACATATAATAAATAAATAAATCTTTAAAAAAAAAGAAATTACTATATGAATATTTTGAAGTTTGCTTCTATTCAGCAAAATGAAACAAAAAGGTTAACCACTAGAGAATGTGAAAAACGAGCTCCTAGAAAATGCAGTAGAAATATTTTAAGTTAGGCAAATCCACTAGGCCCCAGTCATGTACAGGACTGTCAGTACTGAGAAAGGATGGTAATAGTGCAGGACACCACATTCATCCACGTCACCTTTTCCATAGCACAGCATGGGATATGAGAGGGGATCTCATGCACAATATTATTATGCTTTGACCATGTCCTCCAACATTGCAGGTATTGCAAGCTTGGTCCAAAGTGTAGGGATGTTGAGTGGTAATGGGACTTTTAGGAGGTGAGCCTGAATGAGGAGTTAGCTTATTGGACTCCAAAGGCTCTCTGGCCTCCTGTCTTCTCCTGTGATCTATCTTATTATCATGAATCTTTCATGATGTTACCTGTCATGAGGTGATACAGTTGTGGAGCCTTTATCAAATCTAGTAATGTACTATTTAGACTGTAAATCTCCCAAACTTTGAGCTAAGAGAACTCCTTTTCTTTATTAGTTATCTAACCTCAGGTACTTCATCATAGTAATGGAAAACAAACTGGTATAAGCATCAGGTCAGGAGGATAGTAGTGCATTGCAGCATATCTGGCTCTGTAAGATGGTACTAAAATCAAGACTGGCAGTTGCAGAGTTGAAATTGCTTCCTTAGAACAGAAAACTGACCTGAGAGATTGTAGGCTCCTGTTTGTCACCGGGAAAGTGATGTATTTGGACAATGGGCAGAGTTTTGCTCATCTGATTCTAAAGGGTGGGGGAGTGACTGAACCACAGAGACCATCTCAAGGACAGCCCAAGTCAGGAAGCCTAGCTCCAAATCTCCAGCTGACTTGGGGGAAACACTCTGACCCCAGTTGCCCCGTCTTTTGCCTCAATATTTAAGGTTAAGAATGAAAACAGTGACCGTTATGCTATGCCTGTTTTTCTCTGCTTGTTTTCATGGGTCCAATTTTCTTTCCTAATCTATGCCCAAGAGTATGAACTCTCTGATTGGTTAATGTTCCCCTAGAGATCTCAGCTTGCTAGTTGGGTGTGGTCAATGGAAGCTGCCTGCAGCAGGAGAGAGAACTAGGCATCCTTACCTTTTTCCTGGCCCTACTGTCTTTTATGTCCTGAAAACCTCCCACTGTTGCTACGCTCTCACCATCCCATGTGGGTCCCAGCCTTCTGCCCTTGCCTCTGTAAATGTTCGCTTGATGAACTCCCTTCTGGCCTTCTGGTTGCAGTCTGGCATCTGCAGCAGAGAGAGACTGGAGGACGAAATGAATGTTCCTCTGAGATGCTTGGCATGTGACCCAAGACTTCAGAACCTCAGAGCTGTTCATTACTAACGCATCCTATTACTTCTCCCATTGCCATGGGCCTCGCTGGCTTGTGACAAACCACAGCTTCAGAGGGGTAAGAGGGTGACGCTCTGCAGCGCCACGGCACTAGTGGGGACAGAGCACTGAGTCTCAAGAGCCGAGTTCTGCCAACTAAAATCGGCATTGTAGGGAGATCTACTCTGGTACTGTGTCACAAGCGATTAGCACAAATACAGCTTGGCACGAACCAAGCAGGCTTAAGGGTGGCAGAGCGAGCATATTATATAATCTGGTTTATGAAAAAAAAATCCCAACTGATCAGATTAAAACTCACTTTTAACTAATACCTTGGAGTCACTTTGTCTGCATTCTTATCCTGAAACAGCAGGAAATGCAGTAAATGCTCCCGTTTTTTAAAAATACACTAGCATTTTTGATAATTCTTGGTAAACCAATTAGTCTCCCAGCATCGACTTTAGGAGGTGGCCCTCTGGCTGTGCTGACAGTGGCACATGGGTAGACATGTGAAATGACACGTGAAAGGGTCGCCCCTTGAGAAACATTAGTCTGCAGGAAACAAACTCACCTCCAGCCCCCTGGCTGCCCTCAGGATAGAATGCGCACACATTTGGAGTGTGAGTACCACATGAAATAAGGCTGATGTGCTCCATTCCCAATTCCAATCACTGCTCCAGGTCATCTGGATTGAAGTCTAGCTTGAATTCACTATTTAAAAACTGCTGTATGGAAATAGTTTAGTATTTAATAGCCTTGCCTTTTGTGGGGAAAGCATACTCAAGTGAACATCTCTGTAGATCTATTCTTTGTGTCTGGGGGTAGAAGAGTAGAGGTGGAGGAATGGGCATGGAGGAGTAGGGTTGGAGTAGGGATGGCAGCCTTCCCACTCTGTTGCAATTCCTCAGTGGTAATTTGGGAACTGGACAAGCATCTGTGTGGAGAGGTAAGGGGAGAGTCAGCAGCTCAGAGATCTCACAAAAAGGTCACCACACTTGTTTGCCAACTTAAGGAGAAAGTTGGGCACAAAGAACCTACTGAATGGCAAATTACCAAATCCAGTGGGCACATGTCAAACACCAAGGATTCTGAGCCAGTGCAGAATTTCAGATTATTCTATTTCTTTTGAACTAGTTGTGAATTAACCATGAACAAAGAGACTGGTTTCAGACCACTTGTCTCTTAGCGTACATGCTTATTTGAATGACATAATAATCGGGCACATTTCTAGGGTATGCTGTGACACTTCATTACAAGTGTGTGATGAGTGATGAACTGGTCAGGGGAGCTGGCACATTTGGTAACTTCAAACATTGATCATTTCTCTATTTTTGGAGCATCTGAGATCTTTCCACCAGCTATTTTGCAGTATACATTAAGTACTGCCAACCACAGTCATCCTACTGTGCTTTAGAGCATTAGAATGGAGTCTCATCCAACTACAGCCTGGGATGGACCATTAACCACTCTATCTCCATGCCCTCTCCTCCCTCCCTTCTGTCTGATTTCTTTTCTTTTCTTTTCTTTTTTAAATATTGATTTGTGTCTCATGTGCTTTGGTGTTTTTCCGGAGTGTGTGTCTGTGTGAGGGTGTCAGATCCCCTGGAACAGGAGTTACAGAGAGCTGTGCTGTGAGCTGCCGAGTGGGTGCTGATGCTGGGTTCTCTGGAAAAATCGATCATGTTCCTAACTGCTGAGCCACCTCTCCAGCTCCAAAGATTTATTTTATTATTATTATTTTTTAAAAAATTATGTGTCTATGTGTGTGTAGGCACACATGAGTTCAGGTGCCCACAGAGGCAGGAGGTAGGGATCCCCTAGAGTTCTAGATATAGTCAGTTGTAAGCTACCCAATGTAAGGCTGAGAACTAAATTTGGATTCTTTGCAAGAACTTTTTTTTTAACTGCTGATCAATCTCTCTAGTGCCCACCCTATCCCATCTCCCACCCACCATTTTGAATTTTTATTTTATTTGTTATTATTTCTTTGAGACAGAGTCCCAAGTAACCCAGACCGGCCTCAAATCTACCTTATAAGCAAGGAAGACCTTAGTTTCTGACCCTTATGCCTTTACTTCCCAAGTGCTAGGATCACCTACCTGTGCTGCTACAGCACCAAATAATTTTTTTTTCTCTTTTCTTTTGGGGCTTGGGCTTTGGACAGGCTAGGCTGATACTTCATCATTGAGCTGTCACCAGCCTGATTTTTTTTTTTAAATTTTAACACCAACAGTTTTGAGAAAAAAAAAATTCAGAAGGAGAAATACAGATAGAACATGAGTCTAACTTTTAATCTTGGCTTCCTGGCTAAGTTGTTTAGCAGTTGCAGGATTAGGATCTGGGGCAAATTCCTTCTTTCAGACTGAGTTTTCTTGAAAGTAATGTGGACCCATTGATGATAAAGGGTTGTCTGGGCTCATGAAGGCCACCTACTGTGGCCTGGCCTGGAGAGAGGGCTCCATGCATAATCCCTACTATTAGTGTTATTCTTGCTGCTGCTATGGTTACAGTGCCCTCCCCTCCTTATTAAGTACAGGCTGGCCTCTGGCCCTTCCATTTTGAGCCTATCCTATGAAAAGTCACTATGCTGCCAATAAAGGAAATGCCTGGTGCCCTATTCTTAGATATTGTTCAGGACTAGGAACCAGTAGGAACTATGAGTTTACTCAAGCGAGAGAGTTTAGACTGCCTCCTCTAACTGGCTCAGGGAAGGAGCTGGGGTTTTGTCAGTTAAGCCTTTGAGCCCATAGCTGGCTGTGGATGAATACAGTCCTGCCAACACCAACTCTGAAGGTACTATGTAAATTCCTTAAAGTGGCCTCCCACTTTCTCCACAATGGCATCTCCTTCCCAGCTCTCACCCCCAACAATCAGATCTGTGGGATTCGGCCAGAAGCTGAGTGTTGAGGCTAGAATACTACCCTCTCCCTCACTGGCAGCTTCTCAGTGGTAGTTGTATGTGAGCCTTGCAACCTCTACACATAGGACTGAGGGGCTGGAGTGGGTCCCATCTGAACTGAGGGAGGTCAGATCCTGTCTTAGCAGAGAACAGACAGAACCACTCCAGGGGAATACAAAACAGACAGACAAGTGCTTGTGCATATTGATCCCCTCCCAAAAGAGAATTGAAGCCCGTGGAAAACCTGGCTGGAAAACTTGGCCCATTTTTGATAACATCCTGTTAATGGAGGGAGAGAATTCAGGAGTTGAGAGGTACTTTAAAACAAATAAAGAGGCACTTCCAAAAGTGTGTTAGAATTGAAGAGGCCAATTCACAGCCCATCATGTTAGAAAGACATTGTCAAGAGTTTCCTACGTCTGTCCATCATTGGGTGGCATGTTATTTCTCTGAGGTTCTTTAAATCCTCAGGGGAATGGCTCCTACCATTGATACCTGGAGTTCAATCACATATGCTGTCTATGTAGAAGTTTCTGTCCCCCCTTTTTTGAGACAGTGTTGCATGGTGCATTCCTGCTTCAGACTAACAACAAGTCCTGGGATTATAGGTATGTACCACAATGTCTGGCTGAAATCACACATTTTAACACAACAGAACTGTGTAGAGAAAGGGAAGCCTCTTTCATCATTTGACCTTGGTCTTGAGGTCCCATCCACTTCTGACTAGCAGATAATAAACTTTCAATTTTCCTAATCTAATCACTTACTGTCCTATGACAAACTACTCCGTCTTACAGATACTTCCTATCATCTGGCTCCTGGATGCCTCGCTGGCTTGTGGAACATCAATTAATGGTTGGAGGGTTCATCTTGTGTGCATAATGATCATCATCTTTCTTTCACTGGCAGATTATCCTTCTGTTAGCTGCACCTGCTTGTAGACTCTCAAGCCTCATAAAGATTAAATAAAATATGTGTACAGTTCAGTTAATACAGACTCCACTATATAATAGACTCAGTTGGTGTAAATATGTCTTTACTCTTCCAGAAACCCATTTGCTTCCAAACATCATACAAGATCTTGCCACAATGTGGTAGTTTGAATGAGATGTCCCACGTATGTGTTTGACTACTTGGTCCATAGTTGGTAGAGCTGTTTAGGAAGGATTAAGAACTCTGTCACTGGGTCTCTCTCTCTCTCTCTCTCTCTCTCTCTCTCTCTCTCTCTCTCTCTCTCTCTTTCTCTCTCTCTCTCCCTCTCTCTCTCCTTTCCCATTCCCCCTTCCCCTCTTCCCCTCTCCTTCTTCCCCCTCCCCCATCATGTTTGTGGTCTCATCTATCCCTTCGCTCCACTACCATGGACTCTGGCCCTCTGTAACCGTATGCTGAATCAAATGTTCTCTTTTATAAGTTGGTTGGCCATGGTGTTTTATCACAGCAATCAAAGAGTAACTAAGACAACATGGCTTACACTACTATGCTTTCTTTCATGACTTTGACCAGTTCTTTGCAGTTCTCTTCACCCTTTCTCACCCTTAATAGTCGGCTCTTTTCCTGATAAGCAAGTTCATCCCCATGTAGTCAACAGGCAAAACACTGGAACCTCTTCTAACGCTTTGGTACTGAGTACCATTTGGGTACCCATTCCATCCCATTTTCAAGCAGCCCATATTAGCTGGGTCTCGGGGCACAGACCCCTAATCCCAGTACAAGAGGCAGAGACAGCTTAAGGTTCCAGTTATATGATACCCCATCTCAAACAAAGCAAAACTTTGTTAGTAGTGTAAGTGAATAGAGTGGATTGCATCTTGGTGAGTGGAGAGAAGCAGAACTGAGCAGGGCCCTCCACAAAGAAAACATGGGGCTTCTATTCAGGCAACCTATACATATTCATTTAAGGGGGAAGACAAGTCCCGAGATTGCCCAGTTAAGTACTGCATTCTTAGCATGCTCAGTTTAAGATCATAATTTAAGAAGGCAAAACAGAAATAACATTGTGGGTATATTTAACTCAAGGTACACATTTAAAGGTTAAAATGGTAGGCAGGTATGACTGGCTGTGCTTAACTTACACTATTAGGTTTTAGCTAAAAATAAAGGGAGGTATAATTTTATGGTGTGTTAGCCTCTAACAGCAGAATCAGATGAGTAAACATCTGTTGATTTGATGATAGAAAGAGTTGGTAAGTATTTTAGTGAAAGGGCAAATGTGTTTGGCCACTGTAGAGGCCAGTCTGATAGCATTCATAAAGCTCACAATTCATACTTCACCTTCTAGTACTGCTACTGTTGGAGATATCAGACCTTCAAGAAATCAAACACGTGTTTGGAAAGTTGGAGAACTGTTGCTGGCAGGGTCAGCCAGCAGACCCAGGAAGTTAGAATTCTGGGGAAAGAGACTGGGCCCAGATCCAATTTTTTTGTTTTGTTTTTTCAACATTTATAGGCTAAACTGCATCATTTTGACCTTTTACTAGTGGGCTAAGGGTTTGAACTTTGTGCCACACAGCTAAGGTTCATGAGCAAGCATGTTTACAGAAGCAGTTACTGAGGTCAGAACTGCTGTTTTGTAACGATCTCTTTCTAAGTTAAGGGTGTTATCTGAGGTAGAAAGTAATTGAGATTTCAGAAGCAAAGCACAGCAAATGCTACTCAGAGCTTCAAGTGCAGTCACAAATACTAACTCATGTTAGCTCCCCTATCTCCACGTCTGTATGTCCACCATGCAGCCACTCTCTCAGATGTGCACAATGCTATTCATTGCTTTGTCTTTTTATTAGCAGAGAACTGGAAATGAATCTAAGGGATCATGAGTACAGGACTAAATAAAAGGAAAATGCAATATGTGTGTAATGAAAGAATTGCATAGCAGTTAAAATAAAAAGAACGAACTCTACTACTACACAGTAGAGATAGAGCTAAATAAATGGTTGACCCACCCCCAAAAGTGAAAGCAACAGTTGGCCTTTAGCATTTTCCTTCCTTCCTTCCTACCTTCCTTCCTTCCTTCCTTCCTTCCTTCCTTTCTTTCTTTCTTTCTTTCTTTCTTTCTTTCTTTCTTTCTTTCTTTCTTTCTTTCTTTCTTTCTTTCCTTCGGAGTTTTTAAGATAGGGTTTCTCTATGTAGTCTTGGCTGTCCTAGAACTCACTTTGTAGACCAAGCTGGCATTGAACTTAGAGATCCATCTGCCTCTGCCTCCCAACTGTTGGGATTATAGGCATGGGCCATCACTGCCTAACTAACATGTTTCTATCCTTACACTTTTTTCCCTTACAAAATTTTTTGAGTCAAATTGTACAATATGTGGTCTTTTAAGTCTGGCTTTCATTGGTTTAACATATTTACAGCCATCCATTCTGAAGGTATCAGTAGTTTCTGTTTACTGCTTTAATATGTTAGCAATTTTTTTAAAGATTTATTTATTTTATGTATACGTGTACACTGTAGCTGTACAGATGGTTGTGCATCGTCCTGTGGTTGCTGGGAATTGAATTTAGGACTTCTGCTTGTTCCGGTCGGCCCCACTTCCTCCAGTTAACCTTGCTCGCTCAGTCACTGTTTGCTCTGACCCAAATATTTTTTTATTATTATAAATAAGTACACTGCAGCTGTCTTCAGACACACCAGAAGAGGGTGTCAGATCTCATTACGGATGGTTGTGAGTCACCATGTGGTTGCTAAGATTTGAACTCAAGATCTTCGGAAGAGCAGTTAGTGCTCTTAACCGCTGAGCCATCTCTCCAGCCCCCATGTTAGCAATATTTATTAGGGGTATATGTGCATAATTACATATTTAATAAATAAATATATTCTTTAAAATATATGCATCTGAGCTTGGCCATGGTGCATGCATTTAATCCCACCATTTGGGAGGCAGAGACAGGCAGATCCCCAATTTCAAGGCCAGGTTGGTCAACAGAGCAAGTTCCAGGACAGCCAGGGATACACAAGAGAAACCCTGTCTTACAAAACAAACAAACAAACACCTCTGAAAAGACAGAAAACAAACACTACAACAATGTTCTTTGGAAGGATGGTTTGCGTCAGAACTGAGACAGGAATGGTTAAATGGACTGCTTTATCTTTAGTGTTACAATTTGGAAATTGCATTCTATTGTACATGTGTGATTCAAAAAATTATATTTAGTAATAGGAAGAGGTAGGTGATAATTGCATTGATTGTATAAGAGAATATTTCTTGTATCTCTCAGAGTACATGCACTGAAGCAGAAAGGAGGAAGCCTTCTACTTGATTAAAAACTTGAGAATGATGGAGACTTTTAGATGCTAGGCATTGATTGAGAGAGGCGAAGGCCAAATCCCATTAAAAGGGAAAGAGACAAATGATAGCAGCGTTTATGCGCCAAGCTTTAAATAGAAAAGAGGGAGGAGGAGGAGGGGCCTCATGCCTCCAGAGGCAGCCTGAGGATGAGGCAGGCTCTGTGACATGGCAGGAAAGTAGGATGAGCCAGGGCAGTGCCACTTCAGCTCAGGGTCTGGTGGGTCTGGCTGTTTGGCCAAAGGATGATTGCGGTTCTCAGCCTCTTCCTCTACCTGTGACAGATGACTGGGATCTTTGGCTTCAAATTCGTCTGAAGTTAAGTGATATGAATGATCCCCAGGGGATCCTTCAGACCTAGTAACCAGGACAGACAGTTTTTGTAGGATGATAGAGGTCTGTTACGTGTCCCTCTTCCCACCCATTTTTTTGCTGATAGCTCCAACAGTTGTCAAGGTTCAGATGAGTCATTGCTACTGCATTCTGTCTCCTTTTCTCCACAATTAAAACAGTGACGAAAACCCAGCTCCTCTGCCTTCATTTGTCCTGAGTCACCACTCCTTATGCCAGTATCTGCCATTCTAGGTGAGTAAGCTGTTTAGTAGACTTCTTCCCTGAGTCTTTCCCAGTCCATTGATTTCTGGACACTGCTGTCAGTCATCCTGACTCCTTCTCTAGACTCTACAGCAGTCTAGCACTGGTGATGATACTAGTCTACATTCTGGTGATCATTAGAATCTCCCATGCTCAAGAAATCACTGCCACTAGTCATGGTAGCCTAGGCCTTTACTCTCAGTACCCAGGAGGCAGAAGCTGGTGGTCCTTCGTGAGTTCCAGGCCAGTTTGGTTTGCATAGTGAGTTCTGTGAAGTCAGGGCTACATACTGAGACTCTCTCTCAAAAGTAAACAAGTAAATGAATAAATAAAGTGCCACTCTGGAGTTTAGTTCCCCTTCAAGGCAATATAGCCACCATTTTCACTGTAGCCTCTCTCATGCTGGTGCCCATCACCCCTTGAGCCCAGTAACCACTGGCCTCTTGGATTTTACTTTCCCCACATTGCCCTACATTCCATCCCTTTACTAATCTTGCTTAGATATCACTTCACCAAGCCACACCTCATCTCAAGAATGTACAGTGGCTTACCACTACATATCACATCAAATCTGAACTTTGTTTGGCTGTCAGCACCTAGCCCCACACATGAGTTTTCTCACGCACCCTACCTTTCTTCAAGATCTTTCTTCTTTCTTCCTCTGTTCTGCAAACATCATGAGCTTAAGTCCTTGGCTAAGTCAGTATTTGTTTAATTTTTTAAGCCCTTGCATGGCTATCTTCCATTCTATACTCTATCAGTGTTAGAAGCAGGCTGTTAAGAGAAGCAAGTCAAATTCTACATGGGCAAGCTAGAACTAGACGTTCCCGAAGAACCGAGCATCAGTGTCCTGAATAGAGATGAAAGAGAGAGAACTTGTTACACAAAAAGATACCCTATGGTCCAGGAGAGCAGGAGATGTGGTTCGAGCTTGGGAAACAAGTCCACAGCAGAAGGCTTTTGATTCCAGAGGAGATGCAGGCATCCCAGGTTTGACTATACTTAGAAGTTATAGGTTTAGATTGCAAGGAAACTCAGCTTGGTAGAAGGAAAAAGCAGGAGGCTGGTAGGAGAGCTGCCAGCGTTGAGCATAGCAGGACTATCACCACAAAAGGTCTTGGATTTGTTCTCTGTGTCTTGAGGGTATGCATGAGCAACAATCATTATCACACTTTCCTTTCATAGTCTCCAATAATCACCATCTTATATTCCTTCAATGTTCACCATCATAAAAAATTCCTTCCCTTCCTTTTATATATATCCCTCTGCTATGGAAAAATGCTATTCATTTCTTGTATCTGAACTGCCTTTGCCTGGAAGTCAATGACCTGAGACTTTTGACATGTTAAATGGCCCTGCAGCTTTTGCTGCTGTGTAAGGAGTTCAACTCATATGGAAAATGGGAACACTTAATCTATGACACAATATTAGCTCTCAGCTAACCCTCAACATTAATCGCCAGCCATGTGAGTTCGCCACAGTAGACAGCCAATTCAGTCAAGTGTTCATAGAGATGGCAAGAGTTTCAGTTAGCATCATGTGGAACAGATCACACAGGTGATCCAAGCAAGGTTCTATAATTGAAAAAAATAGTAACATAGTTGCTGGTTGTAAGCTACCGGATTCTGAGATGCTTGTTTTCTATTGCAGTATAGAACTGAAACAAACAACTAACTCCTTGACTTATAGTATAACTCTGTCCTGTCATTTATGATACAGGATACATTGATAACCCCAAAGACAACATCTCATATGCCCTTGTGGGGCATTAATTTTGCAATGACTTGGGTTCACATTGGCAATTTCTTTCTGATAGAAATAGAATGAATCATCTCATCTATTAATTAGTTATACTCCATTCAGTGCTTTAAGATATCTTTAATAATTTGATATTTTAGGAGCCAAACTTGTGTACTCTTCAACCAAGCACATATTTACATCTTGTTTCTCTTCATTGCTTAATGCAAAGTAAACTTTCACTAAATACTGATAGGTTGAAAGTTCAATTCTAAATATTCATTCATGTATATGAGGTCATCTTAAATATAGCTCAAGGAGTCAACAGATATTATTCCCTGTAATTCCTGTATTATGTTAACCACCTAAAGCTTCATTTGGTAATAAAACAAAAAGTCACAAGCATACTCAAAGTGCTAAAGATGACCTAAGTCTTCATCAGGATCTATCTGGGCAAATAGATAGAGTTAAAAAAGATCATATTGAATGCAGTAACTCAGACCTGGAAAGATAAACATTGTATGTTTTCCCTTATCAGTGGTTCTTAATTCCAGTACTTCAGATATGAGTATATAACCTGGAGTTACTGCAGAAACCAAAAACATAAAAGGAGATCATAGAAGTGGGGGGATAGGGAATAGAAAAAATAATAATAGGGAACAAGTGACTTGAAGGGTGAAATGAGTAAAATTGGGGGGTAGCTTTAATTAGGGAAGAGGAGGGAGATAAATACAGAAGGAGGAAAGAGGGTAAAATAACATAAAGCTAAGGATGTCTGAAAACAGTCATAAGACATTATATTATCTATCCACCTAAAATTACATATAATATATAGAAGTCGGTATATACATATACATCTATAGTTTAAATAAAATTTTCCCACCTATGCTGACAATGCTGACAAGAGCCATGGGCAACCTAACAAAGGCAAGCGAAGGCCTCTTTGGAGTTGTTTGTCTAGGTTGTCCAAGAGACTTCCAAAACATTGTCAGTTATTGTTGTTCTCCTTGGTTGCCTCCTATTGGGGAAAGGTAGGTTTCCATTGCTGCATATTCCATGAACTTTGGAAATAGGACCTAGAGGAACTGACTTAGATCTGATCTGAAACTCTCCTCACTGAGAACTAGCTAACATGGTACCAGAAGACAACATTCAAGCTTCTAAGAACTGTAAACAACCAAATAGTCCCATTATTGTCTGTGAACACTCCAGTGATCACCATAGCACATATCTTAGTGGCAACCAACAGCTCTCTAATTGAACTTAAGGCCTTTTCAACCAGAGAGAAATCAGGTATGGTACTAGAAACCTAGCCCACTACTTAGGGATAGAGACGTCATGGATCTTCAAAGAGAACCTACAACTGACACTTTACTAAGCAAGCAAAATCCCCAATTAAATTCTAAATAATGTCCTTATATTCACAGATAAGTGTAGTCCTCACCCTTCATCAAAAACACTTCTCTTTGCAATACAAAGAAACCATTACTGAAAACTGCAACCAATCAAGATGCAAAAATCAAGAGAGATTGTATGATGTTCAGTTCTGACAGATACATCTACAACACAGCTCCTACATCTAAGGCTCAGGGATCATGGTGGTGGTGGAGGGAAGAGTAAAAGGATTTTAAGAGCCAGAGAAACTACATATCTCTTCGCCGGGAGATTGCATTTCCTAGAAGTGTCAGAGAATCTATGCCCATTAAGCCTACAGGTAAAATTATATGGACTGAGCAGGTTACACTTAAATATTTAGGTGTGGTGTAGTGTGTGTGTGTGTGTGTGTGTGTGTGTAATCTGAGAGAAAATGGGGGATATATGGGAAGGACTGGAAAGAGAAGGATGGGTAAATGATATAATTATATTATAATTTCAAAAATTAAAAATATTCTAAAATATGTTCAGTTTAAGAGAGGTTCATAGCCATGAAAATAGATAATGGAATGAGACACGAGCCAACACCTGCCTCAGAAGGGAATCAAGACTTGCTTCTGACACCAGCACAAACATCCATAAATCCTTCAAAATCTGAATGTATTTTCCAGTGTTATACTTGTCTTCTCTTGTCTCATGACTAGGTTCGTCAAATTGACAGTGGGGCCACAGCAAACCAATGAGGTCATCAGGATTCCACAGATTTGTCTTTGAGCATCTAAATGCCTTCACATACAGTCTCTTTTATAATCTAAATACAGTTAGAGAATTATCAGAGCATTGTAATTTTGAGCTTTTAGAGACATAATTCAGAATCTGAGCAGTGTAGAAACTGAACCACAGAGAACAAGGATCAGTGTAATCTAAATGTACTGTGACTGTTTATGAGATAAGAGATAAACAGGTTTGACTACAATAAAAGCAATCAGTCTCTCCAACTTATGAATTATAATCAGGGATGGTTGAACCTGTTTGGTCACAGAATTTGCCAATCCTTTAAGCCAGAACTTAATGCTTTGCTGAAGATCTCAACTTACTGCCAGGATCTAAGTATAACTCCTGGTAACTCTAAATGGTTGGAATGCCAAAGCAGTAGTTCCAATTCTTCTACACTTAAAGAATTTCAGATTATAAAAAAAGTGGATTTTATAGTGTACTAAGGGGAATTAAAATAGGTTCTATGGAGTAGTCTGGAAAAGTGGTGAAGGTACAAAAAGACCCAGATTCCTGGGGCTTGTCACTTGACAACTTCATTGTTGGAATTAGGATCATTTACAGCAGGGCAAGATGGAGCTCCTGAAGGTCATGAGTATGTGTTGGATCAGAATTGGTTAAGTTATATGATTGACCAAAACTAGTCCTGTAATCCCAATAGGCAAGTCACTTACTCCCAAGTCTGATTTTGTATTTATAGAAATAGGAAATAGGAAAAGATGATATCTTTCCTGCTGACATTACAGGATGTCATAATACCCCACTGAGCTAATATATAATAAAACAAAATCTGAAGTTCTAAAAACATGTAAAATTTCAACTCTGATACCAGCAGAGACAGTCATAAAAAACAAAAAAAAAAAAAAAGAAAATGTTGGGCCAGTATGTAAATCAAATGACTGGAGGAAGAAATAAATGCATAATTGATATCATGTGAGTCATGGAAATTGATTTATGAGTTTAAATGAAAGCTGATAAACAAGATGCATTTTCTAAGTATTTGGGAAGGCTTAATGAGGGATTGGGTTTTTAGAGGGTTTAAAGAAGGAACGGAGACAAATTACATGAGAGGGAGAAAGGAAGACACATCAGATCACATGGAATTGCGACACTGAACACACTAACACAGAAATAAAGAAGAGATGGCTGGATGAATGGAGGGAGGAACATTAAGCAGCAGAAGACTCTGCCAGAAGTAACAGAGAGTTGCTGTTTAAACGATCTAACTTAAGCTTCATAAACCACTCTATGAAGTCGGGATGGTTTGCTGAGCAGGAAACTGAGGTTTGGAGAGTCTTTTCTAGATCAAGGCTCAGATTAGTGGATGAAACATAGATTAAAAATCAATCTTTCTGAAGCCACCATTTCTTCTCTTTCTCCTATGTCACAGGACAAATTTGATAGAGAACTGGGAGTCCCCAGAAGTTCTGATGCAGATGGGTCAGGGTTGTAGGATAAAGACTTTCTCTTCTAAACCTCATGTTGGTATTTTTAGGTAAAGTTGTCTTTATTTGTTTGCTTGCTTGCTTATGTGTATGTGTGAAGGGGGCATATGTTCTGCACTGCATGTATGGAGGTCAACAGCCTGTGAAAATGGGGTCTCTTCTTCCACTGTGTGTCCCTGGGATTGGATCAGGCCTGATGGCAGGCACCTTTACCTGATAAACCATCTCATCAGCTGAGATATTTATTTACTAAGACAAGGCCTCATAAGCTGGTCTTGGATTTTCTATGTAGCCAAAGATGATCTGGAACTTCTAATCCATCCGCTAAGATTGCTGCTATATACCATCATGTCCTGTTCATATTCTGCTGCAGATTGACCCCAGGAACTCACACATGCTGCGCAAGCACTATACTGTCTGAGTTACATTCCTTGCCCCTACCTTGGTTTTCAACGGCCCAATTTACTTCAAATTACTTTAGTATGTTTATCTCATAAATCATTAAACTTCTCTCTCATCATCCAACAAAAAAGGAAATGAAGATAATTGCACCCAGGCTAACCTGTCTTTTAAAAAATGTATTTCATTTTTAATTATGTGTCTGTGTATAGTCCTATTCATATGAGTACAGGTGTCTGTGGAGAACAGAGATATCAGATCCCCCTGGAGTTGAAATGATATGTGACCTGTGAGAACCCCTAACATAGAAACTGGGGGTGGGGAACTAACTTGAATTCTCTGGAAGAATACATTTTTACCTGCTGAACCATCTCTCCAGCCTCTAATTTGTTTTTTTTTAACTACACCAGAAATAACCTCTTAGCTGTCCCCTCTTCTTCTCCACCCAAACTACCTCCTCTGTAAATAAACACATCACCAGTACCAGCCTTGCAGCATGACCAGAATTACGGGATAATCAACAATAGGAAATGATATTGCAAATACAGCTGAGGGCATAATACACACAAGAGCTTTGTCAAATTCTTCTTATGAAACTTCCTGTTACAAACATCCTCTCAAAACTGGGACGTGCTGCCTGCCATTTTCCATGGCATACCATCAGGGAGAAGTAGAGAGCCCTGTTTCTCATTATAATTAATTGGTCATAATAGGAACTTTAAACAATTGGGATCATGGTGTAATTATGACATGTACTTCCTTTGATGAAATCTTCCCTGAGCTACAGGAAATATGTCAATAAGGAAGTTTATGTGCACCAGACACGCAAGATGGACTGAAAAGACTGGTTGCAGATTCTCTACCAATGAGTTACTCCTGCTGTATTCCTGCCTGGTGAGACCTCAAAGAACTAAGAATCTGTTTCCAAGAAAAATAAGGTCACTTATGACTTAAGCTCAAGTCTCAAAAACACAAGAGACTATGGGACTGGAGTGATGGTTCAGTAGCTAAGCTAAAATACACACACATATATGTACACACACACACATATCACTGTATACTGGGAACTTTTTTGCTCAAGTATATTTTACTTTTTTCAAAAATTATAATAAACTATAGAACAGAAAGTAAAATAACAACCCTTAAGATTAAGTGAAAGTGATTTCTTAAGGAAGCACTAAGAGAATAGGAAACACACAGGGAGAGGGAGGAAATCCCACACGTAAGGTCCAGTAAAGTCCCACAGAGGGTAGCTTTTATCTGATCCTGCAGGCACCCCTAGTATATGCTAGACTCCAAACTTGTTCCAAGTATAGGCAGGAAGCTGGGAGTCCAGCATCTAACAACCACTGTAGGAAAGTAATTGCCAACAATCCGATATTCCATTTGTGCAAAATGGTTCCAGTAGTTAGAGAACACATCTTAAACAAGAGTGGCGGATCAGACTATTAGAGGGAAATATACCCTAGGGAAGGAAAGGGTTGGGGTCAACATAAACACAGAGAAGCATCCAAGAAAGCGTGGGCAGAGTGCCAACAGTGTCTGCTTTGGGTTATTGCACCCTCAAGCCTGCAAAGGTGGGGACTTTCATGACACCGAGGCTGGAATTTGTCCAAAAGTAATAAAGAGGTTCTGTCTCTGTGGACAGAACAAACTATTTTGTTCTAGATACAAAAAATACCACTATATTCTGGAGACTTTTTTGTTTGAGTCTATTTTAATTTTTTCAAAAATTATAACAAACATATAAAACAGAAAGCAAAAATAATGAGTGTAGGGGCTGAAGAGATGGCTCAGTGATCAAGCACTACTGTTCTTCCAGAGGATCAGGGTTCGATTCTCAGCAACCAAATGAGGGCTCATAACCGTCTATAACTCTCTTACAGAAATCCAATGATCTCTTTTGGCCTCTGCAGACATCATGTTCAAAAGTGATCCACAAATGTTCATTCAGGTGAAACACTTATAAAATAAAATTAAAAATGGTAAGTTTTTAAACAGCAGGTATAGAGCTTGACATATTGTGCATATATCCACATCTACGAAGTGCCAAAGATTTAAGCACCCCTGGGTTAGTCAGCATTGCCTCACTTTTGGCTCAAAGTTTTTTTGAGTTTCCAAAGTATTCTCTTTAACGTAAGAAGTTATGTTGACCGGCCCATTATGATGGGAGCACAGGGCAGAGCAAAACCACCCCCACTGTTGTTGAAGAGTAAAAGAGAAAGGGGCTGGACTCTTAACCTCCTAGGGCACATTTTCAATGACCTGAATATCTTTCAGCAAGTCTCAGTTCTTAAAGGCTCTACTTCTTGACAGCATGAGCCTAAGGGTAAAGACTAACACACAAGGCTCTGGGAAACATTTCAGATCTACAATTCAGGGGCTAGAGAGATAGCTCAGTGGTTAAGGGCATATGCTGCTCTTACAGAGGATCTGGATCTAACTCCCAGCACCCACATTGTGGTTTACAACTGCAGATAACTAGTCCCAGGGGATCCATTGCTGTCTTCTAGACTCTGTGGCTCCAGGCATATACATGGCACACATATTCATATGCAGGCAAAACACTCATACACTACAAATGCGGTAAAAATAAAATCTCATAGAACTGTTATTAAAGGGTTTCTTGTCTAAATATCATCTACAGAGTTGAATTGCAACTTGGGCAGGAAGACAGAGAGGTTAGGCTGGAACTTAGGGTAAGGAGTAGATGAACAGACTGAGGGCGTTGCAGTGCTGTGGTAAAGTCCCCAGCAGCAAGGATGCTGAGAGGCAGGAGTTATCGCTGCCACAGTAGAACTGGTCAAAGATGACTCTTGAAAATCTTTAGTCTGGGTCTGGAGAGATGGCTCAATGGTTAAAGAGCACTTGCTGCTCTTTCAGAGGACCAGAGTTCAGTTCCTGACTCATGAACATCTGTCCTAAGGTATCTGACACCTTCTGATTCACATACAAACATTTAGGCAAAACAATCATGCATAGGTAAATGAAACAAATATTTTCAAAACTTAAAATAAAAACATTAATCTGGGCTGAGGAGATGACTGGGTTGGCCAAGTGCTTGTGATGCAAAGCATAAGGATGTGGGTTTGGATCTGTAGCATCCACATAATAGCTGGGTGCAGCAAGGCACACCATTAATCCCTGTGCTGCAGGCAGAGACAGGCAGACATCCCAGAGCTCACTGCCCTGCCGATCTTGCTGAATAGATGAGCTCCTGGATCACTGAGGGACCCTGCTTCAAAAAACTAATGTGGGAGTAATTTAGGAAGACTTCTGGCATGGGCCTCTGGCCTCCACACACACATGCACATAGATGTCCACAAGTATTCATGTGTACTTCGTGTACACATATACCACATGCTCTTGTTTACTTTCTGTTGCTGTGATCAACACTATAATCAAAAGAAACTTGGGGAAGGAAAAGCGTATTTAGCTAAGAAGTTATAGTCCATTATCCAGAGAAGCTAAGGCAGGAGGAGAGATCATGGAGCTGCTTACTGGTTTGCTTCCCCCTGGTGTACTCTGTTACTTTCCTAATATAGTCCAGGCCCACCTGCTTAGGCATGCCACCCACAGTGGAGAACCTTCCCACATCAATCATTAATTTTAAAAAAGAAAACCCATAGATATATATGCTCATGGGCCAACCCAATGCAAGCAATTCCTCAGTTGAGTTTTTCCTTTCCAAACATGTCAACTGGAAACTGAAGTTAGCTATGACATGGCACACACACTGCATTTAATCCAAATCACAGTCATAAACAGGTCTGATTCAATCCCATTATCAGAGAATGAAGGAGAGCGAAGCTGATTTGGCTCAAAGCAGAATCCAGATGAAGGAAGTTTCTGCAGGAAGGCTGGAAGACAACTTTGACCACACATGGGTGCCAGGTGATGACATGGGACTTGGTTTGTCACTAGAGTTAGAAGGAGAATTACAACAGCTTCATCAAAGAGCTATCAGAGCTGGGATGGGGACACAGACGTCTATTTGAACATGTCTACTGGCTTCTTTAGTTAGACTATCAATTAATGTCAGAACCTCAGTAAGGCTCATCCAAATCTGGGTATACATTTCTCACATTCCTCTCTGAAAGAGGACAAAGGGAAAAAGCAAGACCAACAAAGCAGGATCACAGAGATCAGAGGCAGAGACACTGCCACTCTACCTTTGAAAATTGAGACAATACCTTACCATGTCTATTTAGGACAAATATGGTAGGTTGTAGCGAATGATTGCTTCAATTTATAACCCTAAAGGGAGAAAAAGAGAGAGGAGAGGGAGATAGAAGGGAGAGAGAAGATTGTAGTCATTCTTACATAGGGGACCCAACTGTCAACTCATTTAATAGATTAAAAATAACTTGGATTTATGATGTTCTCACCAACTATGAGCACAGTATCTTTAAAGATATTTCAGAAGTATTGATTTTACTATGTTATGTGCAGGAGTGTTTGACCTGCATGTATGACCCCTTTTCACCATGTGTATGACCTGATCCCAGAGAGGTCAGCAGAAAGCATCAGAGTCCAGATATCCTGGAACTCTTTGACAATTGTGAGCTGCCTTGTGGGTGCTAGGAATCAAGCCTGGTCCTCTAGGAAAACAGCAAGTTCTCATAACAGTTGAGTCAACTTTCCAGCCCTCACCACAGTCTTTTAAAAAACTATCCACCACATATGGTGCCCAGACATACACACAGGAAAAGCATTTACATACATAAAATAAAAATAAAATAATTTTTAAAACATTTATTTTACGTTTATTTATGTGTATGTGTGTGTTCTGGTATGCGGGTGCCTGAAATGGCCAGAAGAGGATGTTGGATTCCTTGGAGCTGAAGCTACAAGATGGTTGTGAGTTGCCTTATGGGTGCGGGCATCAGACCTCAGTCCTCTAGGAAAGCAGCCAGTACTCTTAACTGCTGAGCCATCGTTCCAGCCCATACCCAAGTCTTCTGAGGCAGAAACTTTCTACGGAATCTATCAGGAGCACACAAACAGCACTGAGTGACTGCATAATGGTCTCACTAAAACTTATCCCCTGTATTATTTGTAAGTAAAGACAGCTTTTGTATAAATAAACAGGTGGGATCGACTTGATATGCTATCACTTCTGACTGTTTGCCAAGCATATTTTCTCCCACTTTTGAGGCTAAAACTTTGCTTTCCTCCCTTGACATTTGTCTTGCAAGGGTTGTTCATTCATTAAAACTTCAGAGAAGTGTTTGAGGTTTCTGTGAGGGTACTAAAATTACTGATGTTGTAGCAAGAAAAGTGACCTTTGAAGTTCCTGTTTGCCTACATTCTGACAAGGAAGGAGGAAATGCACTATCTCCTTAGATCAATTTGCTGATGTCTAGTGATTTACTACCAGGAAACTGTTAACACTGTTCTTTGGATCCTGGACTGGCTGTAGTAACTCAAACACTGGCCTCCCATATGGGCCTTTGGAACGACTCTCAGTGCCCAGGGAAGAGAAAGTGGGACTTGTAGACCCCACAGAGTCTCAGACTCTCCAAGACTTGATTTTCAGAAACCAGAAAGCTAGAGTTTCCACACAGCTAAACTACAATGACAGTGATAACAGTTGGGCCTGCTCATCTTCACACTGATACCACTTTTATATTTTCACTAAATGGTTTGCCTCAGTCTATTTTTTTAAAAAAATATATACATATATTTGCGGTCATGGCAGGTATTCAATTTTACCACCTCTCCCTGCCACCAAATATTCTTTCTTGTTTTAAATTTATGTCAGAAGACAATTTATGGGAGTCTTTTCTCTCCTGCCACCATGTGGGTAGAATTTAGGTTGTCAGGTACGGTGGCAGGTGCCTCATATACCCCGTAAGTAAGTAAGTAAGTAAGTAAGTAAGTAATAAAATAAAAAATATAAGTAAAACGCTGGGTACAATTCCATTCAATGGCTTCCAGAGTTCACTGGATAGGTGTCCTGTACAGGGTAGTTAGGGCAGATTTTCCCCTCTTCTGTCCCAATGTCCACTAGAGAATCACACGACTGAATGTGGTTGTCCGAGAGGAACTAAGTTCACTGAAACAGTTTGAGGGACAGTTACTATTGGCTGCAGTTGACTCCGCCCTTCCTTGTGTGGGAGTTGGGGGTGGGGTTTGGGTGAGGGTGGGAGGACCAGCAAGTTGCACTTATTCCTGCCCTGAAGGCCTTTGGTGATAGAGAACAAGGTGCCCAGCTCAGCGCAACTCATCACGGGCAAGTTCCCTCTTCAGGCTACTTAATGAGAGCATTTTATATGCCTACCTTCCAAAGTTAGCCTCTCGCTTTCTTTAGCCAAGATCACAGGCCAGAAGCCACCACATGCCAATAAGCCATAGGTTCTCAGAATTGCTGCTCTGGTTGGCTGTCAGAGTTCCTTCCACTGTTACCACTCCTGTGATGATCACTCTCAGGCATAATGCAGGGTCGAATTCCTGCTTCTATCCTGTCCTCCTCTTTGTCCAGATCCTTACATCCTGTTTGCGTCTCAGCTGCCCAAGAAATTGTGTAGACAAGGAATTCAGATTGCACTGCCAGTCCCTCAGTGTTTCCTTTACAGAGCACCCCAAACTCAGTCTGCGCTCTCAGAAATAAGGTGCTATCAGACCTAAGGCTTGTTCTCACTGTTTCCTCGAGGAAGACCCTTCCCGTGGTGCAGGTATGAATGGATTGAATGGATGTTTTCATTACCCTTCTCCAGAGTCAGCACACATCCTGTCCGCCCTACCCATGTTGTGAAGTTGCAGATCCCCAACTTGTTTTTGCCTTACTCTTCATCTATTTTGTCTTTATCCATCCATTGTACTTCTCACATGACATCATTTGCAAAACAACACTAACCAAAAAAACCCAAAAAACCAAAAACCCAAAAAATCAAAAACAACAACAAAACTCCATATGCCAGGGGGCCTCAAACTTAGAGATCCAACTGCCTCTGTCTCTCAAGTGCTAAGATTAAAGTCCTGGACCACCACCACCCTGTTACAAAATCTTTTTTAACTAAGAGTTAAATTCAACTAAGAGTTAAATTAAGAGCACTCACTGTTCTTCTCCAGAGAACTTGAGTTAGGTTCCCATCACCCACTTCAGGTAGCTCATAACCACCTGTAGTTGCAGTTTCAGGAGATCTTGACACCTATTCACCTCTGCACCAATGCGGTGCACACAACGTTACTTATGTGGGTATATACACATAAAAATAAATAAGCAATTTAAAAATGTTCCGAAACTCTCCTTTTACTTTAGCATGTTTGGGCAATCATATACAGCTATAGTTCTCAGCAACGAGTGTTTCTCAGACACCCATAGGAACTTTATCTGTTCTCTAAGATGCTTGAGATGGAAGCCTGTTTCTGAGCGCACAGAAAGCAACTTCTTGATTGTCAGTGCTGCCTTCTCAAGAGGGGTTTAATGTTCCAGTGACAATAGTCCAGTCACCAGGGTCTGAGAGGCCATAACAAAGCTTTGGAATTAAGTCTAGGCAGAGATGATGTAACCTACCTGGCAAGAAGGAGAACATCCTAAAGACTTATGTCCCTGCTGCCATCATCAGACCATTGAAACAAGGCATCCCCGAGGACCTGGAATTTCCCAGGAGTCTCCTGTGCTGGGAGACTGAAAAGGAAGAAACGTGGTGTCATCCAGAGGAGGAATTTGTGTCAGTGGAGAGATTTCACGCATGCTGAACAGCTTGCCAGACCACTTTGACCAGGACTGCTACCTATGCATTACTCTGTCCCTCTGTTTAAACCCAAGCCTCATGTCAGGACCCTGAAGATGGACTTGGTGGGGGAGTGAGAGAGAAGGGAGTGGGGTCAATAATCATCTTTGCCCCTCTTCCCAACATGGCCACACTGAATGCATCTTTTTCTGCTTTTAACACTGTTCAGCTGACTTGTTAAGGTTGGCGGTTGTACATGGCTTATCATGTAAAGCAGTCTGACAGATTGTGAGGGCTGTGTAAAATGTCTTTCCTGGGGCTGGTGCCTCCTCAGGTTACACACTGTTTTCCATCTGGTTTTTCCAGATTTTATTCCCTTCCCGGTCTACCCTCCACTGTTCCACATCCCATACCTCCTCCCAGCCCCCTCCATCTGGTTAGTTTTAACTGTCAACTTGAGACAATCTGTAATCAAGTAAGAAGAATCTTAATAGAGAATGATCTAGATCAGGTTGGTCTCTGACCATGGCTGTTGGGGAATGCTTAGCTTATTAATTGAGGAGGGGGAGACCCACCCTCAATGTGGGCAGCACCGTTTCATGGGCTGAGCTCTGATGCAGAAGAGTAGAGAAAACTAGTTGAGTGGCAAGCAAGCAAGGATACGTTTAAGTCTCTCTGCCCTTGACTAAGCATGTGATGTGGCCGGCTGCTTCAAGCTCCTGCTACTGCGACTTCCCTGTTGTGATGGACTGTCATGGGATTCTAAGCCAACGGAACCCTTCCTTTTCTTGAGTTGCTTTTTGTCAAAGTGTTTGTCCCAGCAATAGAAATGAGACTAGAAGACGATGCTTAAGTTCCACATCCATCTCCCCTCTGTGTTGCTTCTCTTCATGCGCCCATGCTCCTCTCTTGCCGGCTGGTCGACCTTTCAATGCTCTGGAACGGTCCAGCTGGATGACTGCAAACTTTGTGTGAGGGTTAATCTCTATTATCTACTTCATGGGATCTAGAATCACCACGCAGTCAACTCTGAATTATCTAGTTAGGTTCATTGATATGAATAGGAGGCCAAGAAAACCCCTGGAGCTTCTAGAACATTCTCTCCTTCAGGGCAGGCCTCCATCCTGACCAGTGAGAATGGATTAGTAAGACTGTCACCAGACTAACCCACTGATTTGGACAACGAGGAGATGTGCTCCCTGGCTCCCACAGACCCCCAGCAGAACTGTTCCCCTTGCCTCAGTGAGGGATTGGCCTGGCTAAGGGCCTTTGCTGGGCTTTATTTCTTCACCCCACTCCCTACCTCTAGCCTCCTTGGGAATTTTTCCCAAAGGTATCTCAAAAATAAACCTTTGCACTCTTGTCCTTATCTTAAGAGTATTTTCGGATTTGAAATGCTAGGTCATGCGGCAACTCTAATTTTAGCTTTTTGAGAAACTTCAAAACTGCTCCCCGAAGTGGTTGTTTCTTCTCTCCATGCTCAGCAGCGCTCATTAGCATTGGTCTTTTAAGCAAAGCCATCTTAGGGAACACACGGTGCTATCTCATTGCTGTTTTGGTTTTGATTTGTCTAAGAACTAAAGAAGCTTAGCATCTTTTCATGTGTTTATCAGAGATTTATTTATTTTCTTTGGAGAAATATCTATTTGACTTCTTTGGCCGTTTATTTTTTTTTCATTTTATCTCATGTTTTTAGATTCTAAATTTTTATTTTATGCATAGGAGTGTTTTGCTGCCATATAGCTATGAGCACCGCATGCGTGATCCATGCTTTTGGAGGTCAAAAGAGGACATCAGATGTCCCGGAAGGGGACTCTCTGGTAGTTGCAAACCACCATGATAGAGACAGCTCACTTAGCATGTGCAAGGTCCCAAGTTAGCTCCTCAACCACAAATAAAATAAAATAAGACACTACTTCTCGTAATAATAATACTAATTTAAATACCAGCCCTACATCATTATTTTTGGTGGCTGTGCAGTAGAGCATGATATTGGCATTATATTATTTCCATGCTGACAAACCATGTTGGGTTTTTTTTTCTTCTATCATAAACAATAGTTTAAGTAATACAACTGCATAAAATCCATAAGCTTAGGTATTCTCATATTATTAGTTTCAAAGGGAAAAACACAGTCAATGAGAATTTCAAGTGTAGGAATATATTTTCAGGTTATTGCCTAAAATTGCTGTCCCAACTTCCATTTCTGCAACAAGATCACGATACTGTTTATACAACACAATTGAGTCTTAGGCCCAATTACATTCTGAGGTCTTTGGATAGTAAGTATACGATTGATTATCTAGGGCTTAAACACTTTTCTATATACTTATAGACTGGAAAAACAAAATGTGCATAACGTTCAGAAAATATTTATGAAGACTATTTTTTTTCTGATGTCTCAATGCCTTTTTCTCAGAAGACTTTCTGACACACAGCGGAATGGCTATAATGGAGAAGATGGTAAAAATCAATTCTGGCAAGCTTAGAGGTCATCAGTAAGAACTCACACAAATGGTAGAACTGAATAATACAATACGCCAGTGATTTTAGGAAATTATTTGATAGAATTTCCTGAAACCAAATTATCTGAGCAGCCCATTCAACATTTAGACATACTCAACAGAATTCTTGATGTGTCATCATCTACCCAAATATAGTAAGGTGTTTATGGCAGTAGTGTTTATGTCAGCGCCGTCTGGGCTGCACAGTGCCCAAATGTATGGTTTGTTGCCTTGCTGAATCCTTCCAGCCAAAGGAGATCTGCATGACTCAGAAGCAAGATTCCATCGATTGCCCTCCTGTCTCTGGAAGTCCAGAGAGTAGAAGAAAAGACAGGGACTGGGAGATGGCAAGGTCTCTCAGAGAGCTGGAAATATTGTCTCTTTTGGAGTATTGGGAGCTAGGTTGTGGGGTAGTGATGTGAGAGGTAATGGGCTCAGGAAGAGGCAGGGCCTGGAAGGAGGAGAAAGGTGGGGTCACTGAATGCTGTCCTGGGAGATGCTGATCTCATGGCAGTTTTCCCTAGAGTTGTTATAAAAGAGCAAGCTTATTTCTGAATCTCTCTCACTTCCTGTTACATCATGTGATTCTTCTCTTCCCATCTTGTGAGACCAACCTTCCTGCCACTCTCATCAAAAGCCAAACTGATGGGGCCACTCAATCAACCTTGGGCTTCTAGCCTTTAACACCAAGATAAACAAACTTGTTCTTTTTTTCTTATACTTTTCCCAGACTATGTATTTTGTTTCCATAACTGCAAACAGATTAATAAAACAATTGGACACGTGAATTTTTTGTTCTTTTTTTAAAAAGATTTATTTATTTATTATATGTAAGTACACTGTAGTTGTCTTCAGACACTCCAGAAGATGGCATCAGATTGCATTACAGATGGTTGTGAGCCACCATGTGGTTGCTGGGATTTGAACTCAGGACCTTCAGAAGAGCAGTCAGTGATCTTAATCGCTGAGCCATTTCTCCAGCTCACCCCTCCCCTTTTTTTTTAAGATTTATTTGTTGTTATATCTAAGTACACTGTAGCTGTCTTCAGACACTCCAGAAGATGGCATCAGATCTCATTATGGATGGTTGGGAGCCACCATGTTGTTTTTAGGATTTGAACTCAGGACCTTCAGAAGAGCAGTTGGTAGTCTTAACCACTGAGCCATCTCTCCAGCCCGACATGTGAATTTTTGAACATGAGATCTGTTCTTTTATAATTGGTACATATTTCTGCATATATGTTATGCCACAATATAAGGTTATTGGGAAGGACAACAGCAAATAGTTCTGCCTTTGGTTTCAGACAGTTTTTAAAAACTTTGACTGTATAAACTCTATTGCTTTGAATTAATAGACAATAGTGGTCCCATCTACTCTTTTTTTTCTGTTCTTTTTTTAAATTTTTTTTATTAAATATAATCATTTACATTTCAAGTGGTAAAACCTTTCCCGGTTTCCCCCCTTCCCAATACCCTCCAACCCCTCCTCCCACTCCCTGCCTCCAAGTATATGCCCCTCCACCCGACCCACTCCTACCTTCCCCCCCCCCATTCCCCCTTGTTGGGGCATCTATTGAGCCCTCACCTGACCAAGGACCACTACTCCCACTGATGCCCAACAAGGCATTCTTCTGCCACATTTTTGGCTGGAACCATGTGTACCCCTTGGTTGATGGTTTCATCTCTGGGAGTCCTGGGGCGTCTGGGTGACCAACATCGTTGTTCTTCCCATGGGGCTATAAACCCCTTCAGGTCTTCCGTACCACTCTCCAACTCCTCCCTTGGGGACCCCACTCCCAGACCAATGGTTGGTTGCTAACATCTGCCTTTGTATGTGCAAGGCTCTGGCAGGGCTCCTCCGAAGACAACCATGGCATACTTCTTTTGGTATGCGCTTCTTGCCATCCATAGTAGTGTTGGGGTTTGGTGACTGTTTATAGGGTGAATCCCCAGGTAGAGCAGTCTCTGGGTGGCCTTTACTTCAGTCCCTGTTCCACACTTTGCTTCCATTATTGCTCCTGTAAGTATATTGTTCCCTTTCTCAGAGGAACCCAAGCACCCCCACTTCAGTCCTCTTTCTTCTTGAGCTTCCTGTGGTCTGTGAAATGTAACTTGTTTATTTTGGGCTTTTGGCCTAACATCCACTTATCAGTGACTGCATACCATGTGCGTTCTTTTGTGATTGGGTTACCTCGCTCAGAATGACACTCTCTAGTTCCATCCATTTGCCTAAGAATTTCATGAATTCATTGTTTTTAATAGTTGAATAGTACTCCATTGTGTATATATACCACAGTTTCTGTATCCATTCCTCAGTTGAGGGACATCTGGGTTCTTTCCAGCTTCTGGCTATTATAAATAAGGCTGCTATGAACATAGTGGAGCATGTGTCCTTATTACATATAGGAGCATCTTCTGGGTATATGCCCAGGAGTGGTATAGCTGGGTCCTCGGGTAGTACTATGTCTAATTTTCTGAGGAATTGCCAAACTGATTTCCACTCTGGTCCCATCTACTCTTGCCCGCCTATTTTATCATGCACTAAACCCACAAAAGTGATGCAAGAGCTTGGGCTTGTTCTGAACATGTCCCTATCAGTTGCTCCCAAGATTCCTTCCAGGTGATTTTACCACGACATTACCTCATTAAATACCTGTCCCGATGATATTAAAGTCTGCATTCCAAAATAGAAACTGAGATTAAGTTGGGAGGGAGAAGGAAGACCTGGACCAGGGGGTGTTTCCTTACCCTGCCTGAAGCTGAGGCGTGGAATCCCTGTTACAGCAATCAACTGTTGCAGTCAGATGCTTCCTCTGCGGTTTCTGGGAGCCCTCATTCCACACTGCTTTCTCACCCTGGATGGCAGTCAGTGTAGGCGTCCGCCCACACAGCCAGTCCTCACCTTCCAACTCTGTAGTTTGCCAGGCCACGAAAGTAGGGAAACCAGTCACGCATTCGAGTCATACACTGTACTGGAGCAGGTTTCTGAACGACCTCTAAAATTTGACTGAAGTCTTCCAATCACTTTGTCATATCCCAAGGGTGTTGAAAATCCGAATAGGAACCTCTTCAATTTTTTTTTAAACATTAAGAGCTGAAGAGATGGCCCATTAGTTAAGAGCACTCACTGCTTTTCCAAAGGCCCTCAGGTCAGTTCTCAGCACCCACAGGGGTGGCTCAGCCCTGAGCAGCCCAGTTCTAAAAGATCTGACTCCTATATTGACTTCTAGCAGGCATCACACGCACATATTCATCAGGCAAAACATTCATATACATAATTTGTTTTATTTTGTCTCACTATGAAGCCCTGGAGCCCTGACTGGCCTGGAACTTGCTACATAGACCAGGCTGACCTGACCTCACAGAGATCTGCCTGCCTCTGCCTTCTGAGTGCTGGGATTATAGGAGTATTCCTCTGTGCCTGGTTCATAGACATAAAAAAATAAAAATAATAAAATAAAAGCCAATTTTATAGATATAATTTAATACAATAAATTAGCAGACATGCTCTAAATTTAATAAGTTTGTAAGAGATAAATATGTCTGAGTTCCAAAACCCATGACTTGAATGAAACACAAAACATTTCTTCACTCTCCAAGTCTTCTCAAACTCCCAGCAGTGCCCCCTGCTCTATCCCCTACCCCCATCTTATGGTCAGTGTAGACTGCTTTTGACTTTATGGAACAAACTGGCATTTGAGTAAGCAACTATGGTGATAGCCTAGATCTAAGCATGTTTCACATGCACAAGCAAACATACACACTGACATGCCTAGATACACACATGTACACCCACACAGGCTTCATTCTCCAAGGGCCCCTTTCTGCCGCTATACACCAAGGCAAGCAGCCTTAGGTTGCTTTAGAGAATGTCTCATGACCTTCAGTCATAAAGTCAGAACAAGGAAGGAAACCTGAACAGCATCTAAAAATAGAGTTCTTCTCATTGCTCTGCCCAAACAGGCAATGGTGGTCTCAAGTCATGCAGGGGAAAGTGATAGACAGTGAGGGTTAACAGTGGGAACGGAAGCAGCTACGTGCCCCCATGTGAATTTGCTGAGTCACTATAATGTCACTACAGGTCAAGTGACTTAAATGACAGAAATGTATTTCTCTTGGTTCTGGACACTAGATGAACAAAATCAAAGTGCTGGCCTCTCCGTTTCTCAGAGGTCTCTCTCCTTGGCTTGCAGGTGACTGTCATCTTCCTGTGTCCTAGTATTCCCTTCCTGTATGTGACTCTGAACAAGTGTCCTTCGCTCATAAGAACACAAGTCATATTGGATTAAAGGGCATTCGTAAGACCTCATCTCTTCTTATCTACCTCTCCCCTTGTCTCCTCCCATTGTTTGGATAGGATTTTTTGCTTCCTGGGGCTTGTGTGCTAGAAGCTTTATTGCCTCTGTTCCTCAGAAGATGGCTTGGAACTTGGAGTGGATTAGATAATCTGAACTGCTGATCTTGGAAGGATTGATGGAATTCCTTCTCCTGGGATCCCTAGGTAGATCTTGTGAATAAGTAGATATAAAAAAGCAATACTGGCCCCTCCAGGCTCTCTGGATTCCTGCTTACCATTCCATCTTGTACTCATTCCTGTCCTGTTGCCATGCTGTGATGCAGCCAAGGAACCCTCACAGGAAACACACCCTCCCTCCCCCCAACTATGGGCCAAGTAAACCTTTCTTTTTATAAGTTACTTGGTCTTGGATATTTTATTATATCAACAGAAAGTGGTCTGATACATCTCCCAACACAATTGCATTCTGAAGTTCTGGGGGTTAGGAAATCAATATGTGCATAAGGAGGCTATAAATCAGTCCACAACAGCCATAAAGGTAAGGGGCTGATGGTGTCCTGTGACCTGGGGAGTCACATGTTGCCTAGATGGAACAGAGAATAAGGGATAAGAAGCTCCCTTTGGTTCTAGACACCAACACTGAAATTCCAACTCCTGTAAGATTTTACTCGGCCCAGTGTTAGGGGACTTGGAAGATGGCTTGCCCTTGTTCCTCATCTTGCCTCAGGGTAACCAAATTTTTACATAGTATAAACCAACCGTGTAACTTTTTCTGGAAGCTGAAAACATCATTTATGTTGAATTAGAATGAATGTTGTCTACTTACAAATAGGGAACTGTAAGGAGGAAAGGTTAAGAAAGAAACTCAGGGACTAGGGCAGTAGGTCAGTGGCAGAGCACTTGCCCAGCATGTGCAAGGTCCTGACTTCTATCCCCAGTACCAAGGGAAGAAAAGAGAAAAGAGTTCTTGTCTTAAGTGAGCTTGGCAGTAGCCACGAAATTCCTTCCTTTTCATGTTCTAGCAATTATGGTACCAATAAAATCAGCCAACTGAATTACTACAAGGAGTTACTATAAAGCCCTTTTATACTGGGACTTATAAACACTTGGGCACATGTACCACTAGTGTCCAATTGTGTATCTTTTAATGTAAAGTCTTCCCAAGAGCAGGCAGAAATAGCAGGACACAGGACACAGACTCCGGTTCCTGTGGGTCATGTGTTTCAGCAGCTGATAGGGGAGTTTGTCTGGTCCACACTTTTCTAAATATAACATCTGCCAAGTTTCCTCAAAAGGGTAGTGTTGTGCCCCAAGGGAATGAGACATAGGCAAGCTCTTAAAGGAAAAGGGTACATGAAGTATGGAATCAGCAATTAAATCGGAAAGTGTCTCTCTTCACCTTGTCCAGGAAGCAAAGGCTCTCATGCCAGGAAGCACTTTCTATTTATGCCTGGGAAATCCAACCTAACACAAAAGGAAGGTCTGTGAAAGTGGCATTGGCAAAGAACAACACTTTTATGAGGAAAGAGTGGTCAAGGGTTTGTATGTTTCCCTTAATTTCTGCAGAGACTGCAGCTTGGTGGTGTGAGGGCCAGAGTTCTCAAAGAGAGACGCTGTGGGCTTGTTCTACATTCTGTTAAAGTATATGTGTGTGTGTATATATATATACATGTATATTTGATCAGAAATCCTAATTGCTGATTTCCTATTTAATCATGTTTCCAAAATGTAAAAATGGGATTTTGTACTAGGTTTTGCATTTCTAGCCTCCCTTCAGGGAATGGAAGGTGGATGTCCCTGGGTCCTGGATGGTACCAACTGTTGAGAACTAGGATGACGTAATGGCTTTGTTTACTCTAAATAAGATAACAACCAGGCCAAGGTATTTTCCTTGGTTTATTCCTGTTTTAATTCACTTTACTCATTCTCTGTGTCTAGGCAAAATATAAAGTGCATGCGTGTTTTTTCTTTTAAGTAACACTTTATTATGAATTTAAAACGTTACTACTAGTATTGCTATTTTCAAGTTAGCTTACAAAGTAGCAATCTTCCCTATGGCATTTTTCATACATACTTGGTTTGGGTTAGCTTTCCCTCTCACCAACCCTCCCTCTCCCTTGTCTCCTTGCTCCCCCTCCCTACTTACCCCTTTCATCCCCCTCCCCCCAAAAAATCCCCCCTTCCACCTTCAAATCACCTGTGTTTCATTACTCTTCTCTCCTATCTTTTAAGGTTTTTTTGTTGTTGTTGTTTTCTTTTTTTCTTTTTTCCCCCCTCTCATGAGCCCCTTTCTCCTTTCCTGACCTCTGATGGGTTTAGTTTTTGGAAAAGGGTCTCAGGCCTCCTGAATACCTAGATGTTTTTAGTTAGCTGAGGATGACCTTGTACTCCTGATCCTCCTGCCTCCACCTCCCAAGAGCTGAGGCGACAGGTGTGGGTTACCAGACAGGGCTTCCTGATACAAGCTGTTAATTGTTAACTTGTTCATTCATCCACTTCCAGAAAACAGGGAAATAAAGTATCTCCCTTTGACCACTTGGCATGGGCTTTTTTTTTTAATTATTATTATTTTTTTTCAAGACAGGGTTTCTTGGTATAGCCCTGGCTGTCCTGGAACTCACTCTGTAGACCAGGCTGGCCTTGAACTCAGAAATCTGCCTGCCTCTACCTCCCAAGCACTACCACTGCCTGGCTTGGCATGGGCTTTTAAACCTTTAAAGTATGCACTCAACAGAAATATTTCTATGTAACTGGACAACAAGTAAGAATTACTTTGCTATTTAAAGTCCTCAGTTGCTACATCTGCCCTAGTTAGGGTCACTATTGCTGAGATAAAACACCACGACCAAAGCAACTTAAGGAGGAAGTTTCAGCCTTCGCTTCCATAACACCATTTATCATTGAAGGAAATCAGGACAGGAAGTCAATCAGAGCAGGAACTTGGAGGCAGGAGTTGATGCAGTGGCCATAGAGAGATGCTGCTTTCTGGCTTGTTCCTCATGGCTTGCTCAGTCTAATTTCTTATAAAAACCAAGGTCCACCAGCCCAGGGATGGCACCACCCACAATGAGCTGAGCCCTCCCACACAAATCACTAACTAAGAGAAGGCCCTACAGTTTTGCCTATAGCCCAGTCTTATGAAGACATTTTTTTAAAGAGGCTCCCTCCTCTCAGATGACTATAGCTTGTGTCAAGTTGATTTAAAACTATCCAGCACACCATCCGACAAAGAGAAAATCTGAGCAGAGAAAAATTACATCAAATATATTAAGTTAAAAGCAGACTAGGGATACACCTTTAATCCCAGCCCTTAGAAAGGCAAAGGAGAGCATATTTCGGTGAGGGCTACAGAGTCGGATCCAGCCTCAAACAACAATAAAGCAATTCAGACAAAAATGAAATAGTAAGACAAGAGAATGAACTGTAGTTGTAAATGTATAAAGCAACTCCAGCAAAGGAGGTGGTAGGAGCATGCATGAGTAGAATCTGGGAGATCAAGTTGAAAATGCAATTCATAGAATTCCTATAACATGCATTTATAATTGTTATGGTGCTTTGAAGAGGAATGGTGCCCAAAGGCACATATTTATCATATATTTGAGTGCTTGGTCTTTAGGGAGTGAAGCTACTTGACAGGGTTTAAGAGGTATGCCCTTATTGGAGTAGGTAGCCTTGTTGGAGGAAGTGTGTGTGTGTGTGTGTGTGTGTGTGTGTGTGTGTGTGTGTGTGTGTATGTGTGTGTGTGGTGATGGTAGTGGTGGTGGGGAGACTTTGGGGTTTCGAAACCTCAAGCCAGGCCCAGTGGCTCTTTTTCTTCCTGCTGCCTGCAGATCTAGATGTAGAATTTACAGCTCTTTCTCCAGTACCATGTCTGTCCAGGGGCTGCCATGCTTCCCACCATGCTGATAATGAACTAAACCTCTGAAACTATAAGGCAGCACCAATTAACTCTTTTTCTTATGAGTTGTCATAGTCATAGCCATGGTGTGGTGTCTCTTCACAGTAACAGAAACACCAAATAAAACAATTATAATATAAAACAATTATAATATATAATAATATTAATGTAATTCATACAATAATGCAAAATGAGGTTCATATAAGCCTTGTACTCTCACTGATAATGCTGTTTCTATAGGGGTATGAATTAACAAATTGGATGCTGCTGTACATGTTCGAAACCAAACAGTTAAGTTAATAAATGGTGATGATAGGAACCAGGTATCTTAGCACTGGAATTTATTTAGATCTAAAACTTTAGAGGAGACTATAACGATTTGTATGATAATGGATTTGAGTACAAGATCTCAATAAAAACACATTTTCTTCATATAGATTCAGATGATCAAATTCAGCTTTATTTTCAGGTAAGTGGATATATACAGATGCCTCTTTGCTCTGTCGACCAAGAGGCCTCACAGCAACGATATTCCAGCACCAACGAGCAAAATTGGTCCTCAGGGTTTGCTTAGAAATACCATCGTCCAAGAAAAGGAATCACAAATCAGAGTTTCTTGGATAAATGTCTTACTGTATGGCTAGAGCAGGAAATGTCCCAGTTGAATTTGCAGTATCATATGGTACCAGGATAAGTACTTTATCCCTGCCCCTTTCTCTCTCGCTCTCTCTAATGTGAAGAACTCCCAAAGAATAACCAAAGATGGAAACAAAGTGAGCAAGAAAATAATGTAATGTCAACTGAAGTAGAGGCCAAAAAAAACCAAACTTTTAAATCTATAAATCTAATAAACACCTATTGAGACTTATAAACATCTACAAATATAAACCCATACCAATAAAAAACCTGATAAATAAATTAGTTAATGGCTGAGAGGAGAGATACCACAGAAGCAGAATTCTAAGTGAATTGTGGAGGCAGAATTTCACTCCCCACTCCTTATGTGGGGGCAGCAGATAGTGATTATCTCCCAGAGTAGCTTTACAGTGGGTAAAGACAGAAAGTGCTACGTAAGCCAAAGGACCAAGGCAAATATCAACAGCCACCATCATAAAACCAAATCCCAATGCTTAGTCTAACCCTGAAAACAATACCAAGTGAGAGGCAGCATATTCTACACGTTGACCAGTCCTTTCCACACTGCTGATATCATCAGAGAAAAAAGATGTAATGATTTGAATATGGAATGTCCCCAAGGGCTCATGTTTCCAGAGCTTCTCCCTCTGATGCTGGTGCTGTCTGGGGTGCTAGGGACCGTTTGGAGGTGGGGTCTGGTGTGAGGAAGCAGGTGACCAGGAGTGAGTCTGTGAAGGGTATGGTCCAGCTTCTGCTTTCTTGACCGCCTGACCTCACAGGCTCCTGTTACTGAGGACTGGCTGCTCTGTACTGTCTCTCCTGCTGAGATACTGGAAACCCTTGAAACTGAGAGTCAAAGAGTGCTTTCTAGCCATAAGTTGGTTCTGTCCATATTTGGTCACAGTGGCACAAAATAACTACTATAGAAAGGTCTGAAAAACTACCATAGTTGAGAATTGCAGAGTTTGAATAAAATCATGCCTCTTGGGGAGGTAATACTTCCCTAAGAAGCACAAGCTAACAATAACCCAGTGACTAGGCATGTGGATCCTCCTTTTGAGCTGATGGTCAGAGGAGTTGAAAAGACTCCACAAATAACATAGGCTGTTTCTTTTACCCTTGGTTCCTCTGAGGACTTGAAGGTAAATCCCCATTGCTGGAGACACCACACACTTTAGACATTTTGGAAGAAATGGGCTAGCTAAATCTGACCTGAAAGATCCCTCGCTGAGGACTAACTCTCATAGTGTCTAAGGAGCTTGTGCAAGCAATCAGTGGTCCTACCCAGTTATAAAGCTTATGGTTCACAAAAATGACAAACACGGCAAGATATCCCCAGGAGTGCAACAGTGTCATGTGTCTTGGGGGCACAGACAACAGATGTCGAGTCAGACTTAAGGCATGCTCAGTAGGAAGGGGATTCATGCCTGATACTACTGTAAACATAGCCAGCTACCTATGGCTGGTGAAGTCATGAACCCTAAAGGAGACCTAATACCACTTTCCAAGCCTATATAGTTTCAAACTACATTTTAAATACTTATCCTAATACCCACAGAGAAGTATAACTCTCACTCTTCATCAAAGAAACTTCTTTATTCCATTCAAGAAGCCACAACCAATCGAAATGCAGAGAACAACCAACTGTGGAGTGCTCAACCACAATTGACACCTCTACAACACAGCCCATACACCTATGGCTCGGGGGATATCATCAAAGAGGAGGCAGAAAGACTGTACGCGCCAGAGGATCCCGATGTCTACTGTGAGATACTGTCTTCTATATGTAACAGGAAAGGAATGTCCAAAGAGATTGTACAAATGAGACCTACACAATGTCAAGAGCAGTTGATATGTCAATATGGTTGGGGAAAATCTCACAGTTCCTACCCCTAGTTATAGGGATAAAGGCATAGTTGCAGGCAACTAATCACTGCTGAGAAAGGGAAAATATATCCTCTCCAGGGACAAGCCCCCTGGGTGGTTATCCAACCCCAAGGAGTCTGTTCTAAACAAATACACATATTAACAACACTAAACAGACTTTATTTACACACACACACACACACACACACACACACACACACACACATTAAAGAAGATGTTATGAATTTGAGAAGGAATGGGGATCTTCTTCCTAAGTGTCCAAAGTGTGTGGTGTCTTTAGCAATAGGGACTTACCTTTAAGTTCTTGGGGGTAATCAAGAGTAAAAGAAACAGCCTATGTTATCTTGGGAGTCTCTTCAACTCCCCTGACCACTAACTAGAAGGGAGATCTCCCATGTCTGCCACTGGGGTTTTCGTTAGTATCTGCTTCTTAGGAGAGCATTACTTCCCCAAGTGACATAGAAGGTGTTGGGGGGGGAGGGGTGGAAATGATATAAATGTAGTATTCCTGTATCTCAAAAAAATTCAGTTTAATTTTCTTTAAAAAGAAACATTTTTAAAAAGATCTGCATAATGAGACATGGTTAATTATATCTAATGTACTTTGGATAGGTTCTAGAACAAAAATGCATGAGGTTAAAACTAAAGACATTCAAGTAAACAACACACTTCACTTAATTAGCATGTCAACATTAGCTCCCCAGCTGAAGTAAGAATACTGTATTATGATTTAGTGATAGTGGGATCTGCGTACAGTGGGTGTTTTACAGCAATTTTCTTCAAGTTGATACAGTCCAACCTACAGATTGTTAAGACTCAGGATGTTCTAAAGGGAGGCTCATTATGATTCTGGAACCAAACAATGTAGACGTGTCAGAAGTCCCTTAGACTGGCCAGACACACAGGCTCCTCCATCCCCCACACTTACATAATCAACAAGAATTGCTGAGAGACACTCTCCAACAAGACAAGCTCTCTGGAAGTCAGACTAACCAAGTTGTCTGGAAGACAGACCAGCTAAACTGCCTGAAAGAGGCAGAGAAGGACTCATCACCTGGAAAAGGCACACTTTATCCTTTTAAGATGCTGCAAGTACATTAAACTCAGGGATTCCAGCTTTCATGAGTTCTCGCCTGTGTTTGGGTGTACTTGGTAATACAACTGTCTTGGTGTCATTTCTGCTCAAGTAAGGAACTTCTCATACATATTTCTCTAAGAAACTCCAAGAAAACACCAAATGCACCAGGTTGGAATTTGGCGGCATCCTTATTTGGTGTGTCATTAGTTCCCTATCTGAGGTGAGCACTTGCTTATTCATATCTCCCTGGGAATAATGTTGCACAAGAACGGGTGTATGGAAAATCTGTACTATTTATTTAGTTCTTCTGGAAATACAAAACTATTCTAAAAGCCAGAAAGCAAATGAACAAGTAAAACAATAAGCAAAACAGGAAAATTGAGCTATACCACTTCTTGGGACTTCGAGGGTTTGATTCTGCAATGAACAACTATTAATCTAAACACAAGAACCCCAAGCAAACTTCTGAAGAGATATCTTGAACCCATCTACCATCTCTTCAAGAACCGCAGACATAAGATCCCTGGGGTTTCTTTCCAGAAACTTCTCTCCAGAGGGAGAGAAAAATACAGAAAGGCAAATAACTCAATAAGCAATCCCTTGCCTATGACTGCGGTAGACCATTCTGAGAATCACTTCTGATTTGCCTTCAGTGCAGATTGAAGTTACCAATGAACTTTATTCTTCATGACCCAAGCAAAGGTTTTGCAAAGTTTGGTTTTTTTTTTTTAAGATTTATTTCTTTATTTCATGTATGTGAGTACACCGTCGCTGTTTTCAGACACAGTAGAAGAGGGCATCAGATCCTCATTACAGATTATTATGAGCTATGTGGTTGCTGGGAATTGAACTCAGGACCTCTGGAAGAGCAGTCAGTGCTCTTAACTGCTGAGCCATCTCTCCAGCCAGCAAAGTTTGGTATTGTAACTATTGGAAATACAGAGATTTTGTGTGGTAAAGCAAATGACTCTGTAACTCCTTGGACTCTCTAGATGGTTTCATGTGACGCTTTTCTTTGGGAGACAGTGACACAAACATCTATTCACTTCAGATTGGGAACCAACAACAGAACAAATTAACAATACTACTGAAATCCAATTTGATAAATCAATGAATTTATTGGTGTTACTTACAGGAATGTGGGTGAGGGGTGACTTTTCAGGGACAACTTAAAGGAAGCTGTGCTACTAAAGGCCCATCCCAGCAGGGGTGATGGCTTAGGAATACTAGAACTCTGGATCTCACTGCAGCTCACTGTCCAACTTTCAGGAAGCTCAACAGACTGGAGAGTGTTGCTTTCAGGCAGATCAGCAGGTCTGCTTTTTTCCATTAGTGTTTATTGCTTGTACAATCTTTGAGATCATACGAGAGAGAGAGTGGGGTCTACTGCATTGATTGATTTCAGGGACTTCCTGAGGCCTCTGAGTTGGTTACTTCCTGACTCTTAAGGAGTCTCCCCCCAAGAATTTCCAGAGTCTTTAAGATTTACTGAGTCTTAATGAGTTTTTCCCCAGGATAGAATGTCTTAATCTATAGCAAATCATCATATAGCACATAGTATAATTGCATCTTTATTCTGGGGGATGGGCTCTAGCCTCCTCTCGCCACCAAAATCTAGTTTGGTGAACCAATGAGTTTATTAGGGTTACTTACAAGTTCTTCATGTAAAAGTTGATATTTGTACAGACCCTGTATACATCTTTCTCACATATATATTATGTATAATACCTAAAATAATATAAGTATTTTATGAAAGTTATATTGTGTTATTTAGGGGCAAGGAAAAATTCAGTATAGACACTGCTGTAGGTTGTTTTTTGAGAAGGATTTTAGAGTTAGAGTTGACTCTTGAATAGTCTTACAGACATTTTTTGCGATTAAGTTTTTAAAATGTTTTTCTTTCTTTTTATTGGATATGTTCTTTAGTTACATTCCAAATGTTGTCCCCTTTCCTGGTTCCCCCCTCCCCCGAAAATTCCATTCCTCTACACTACAGCATCAAGTCTTTCTAGGACCAAGGGCCTCTCCTCCCTTTGGTGTCTATCAAGATCATCCTCTGCTGCCTATGTGTCTGGAGTCATGGGTAACTTCATGTGTATTCTTTGGTTGATGGTTTTGTCCCTGGGAGCTCTGGGAGTATTAGGTGACTCATATTGTTGTTCCTCCTGTGGTGCTGCAAACCCCTTCAGCTCCTTGGGTCCTTTCTCTAGCTCCCCCACTGGGGACCCTGTGCTCAGTTCAATGGCTGGCTGAGAGTGTCCCCCTCTGTATTTGCCATGCACTAGGAGAGCCTCCCAGGTGATAGCTATATCTGGCTCCAGTCTGCCAGCACTTGTGGGCATCCACAATAGTGCGTACAGAACGCCAAACAGACTGGACCAGAACAGAAATACCTCCTGTCACATAATAATCAAAACACCCAATGTACTAAACAAAAAAAGAATATTAAAAGCAGTAAGAGAAAAAGGCCAAGTAACATATAAAGGAAGACCTATCAAAATTACACCAGACTTTTCACCAGAGACCATGAAAGCTAGACGATCCTGGGAAGATCTCATACAGACCCTAAGAGAACACAAATGCCAGCAAAACTCTCAATCACCATAGATGGAGAAACCAAGATATTCCATGATAAAACCAAATTTACACTATATCTTTCTACAAATCCAGCCCTACACAGGATAATAGCTACTGTTCTATTCCTATAAAAAGACACCATAACCAAGGCAACTCTTATAAAGGAAAGCATTTAATTGGAGACTTTCTTGCAGTTTCAGAGGCTTAGTCCATAGCATGATGACAGGGTGCATGGTGGCACACATGACACTGGAACAGTAGCTGAGAGTTATGTCCTGAGGCAGAGAGAGAGAAAGAGAGGGAGGGAGAGAGAGAGAAAGACAGAGAGAGAGAGAGAGAGAGAGAGAGAGAGAGAGAGGGAGAGAGAGAGAGAGAACAGGATTCTCAGATGTGTCACAACTAGATGGTGTGTGTGTTTATTGTTTGTGTTTTTGTTTTTTTTGTTTGTTTTTGTTGTTCTTTTCTTTTGAGACAGTCTTGCCATGTAACCTAGTTTGGGCTCAAAGAAACAATTTTCCTGCCTCATATACTATATTCAGCCAATAATATATCTAGGAATCAGATAGTATAATATTTTATTGCCAAACAGCCCTGTTTTTGAGATAGGGTCTCACTATGTGGTCCTAGATGATCTGGAACTCACTATGTAGACTAGGCTGGCCTTGGATCACAGAGTTTACTTCCCAAGTGAAGGTATTAAAGGCATGTACCACCATGACCAGCTTCCCTTTCTTCCTTTGTTTCTTTATCCTTGCTCCTCCTCCTCATCAGATATCAGATGTATGGTGCTATAGCTTGAACTGGAAATGTCCCTAAAGTCTCATATGCTCAGTCCCCAGCATAGCACTGTTGGAAAAATGTGAAGCCTTTATGAGATGGAGTCTAAAGGAAAGAGGTTAGGTACCAGGGGCTATGCTCTTGGAAGGATAATGGGATCCTGCCTGCTTATCTTATTTCTTTCCTAGTCACACTATGAGCAGCTTTCTCTACCATGAGCCACCACCATGTCAACTGCCACTGTGCTCTCTCATACAGTAGCATACTTTCTTACACAGACATCCCCGTTTCCCAGAATGAACACCAGCTCTTTTCCTTCCCTCCCCATAATTTGCCAGGCTCCAGGGACAAAGTGGTATTTGTGAAAGAGCATGCTGTACTGAGGAGGAAAGGCCTTGTCCACATGCCCACAGCTCCTGGGGTTCAAATGTGGCGCAATAAACTATCTGGCTATGGAAATTCTGTCCCTGGGCACGCATGCAAATATTTACTAATCAGAATTGAGTTGTATTAAGAGAGTATTACAGACAGCATGCCAGGGTGCAAATCCTGCCTTTACCCCCTACCTCTGGGTCTCAGTTTCCTTATCTGTTGAATTACATTAATAGTCCCTTAGCCCCTAAGGTTGGTATAAAGCATAAATGACCTGGTGGAAAATCCAGAAATGTACTCAATAAATGTAATTGGTAAAGTCCCATGTCTTCCCAAATGAAAGAGAAGTATGGGTGTACTTGGGCAGGGCAGACTGGGGGTATCCTTGTGGAATAAGCATTATGAGGGTTATGGGATGTGGTTAGGACAGGATTTTTTCAACCTCTCTACTTTGGATATTTGAGGTCAGCTCTTGTTGATAGCTGTACTGTGCTCCATAGATCCCTTGTCAAATTCCTTTGTCTTTAAGTACAGAAGTCAGCCCCAACTCCTTATCCCCAGATGGGAAACTTCCAAAGTCTCAAAGCATTGTTCAATATCCTTAGGGTTGCAGGGAAAGAAAGTCTCCCCCTGTTGAGAATGACTAGTCTAGAGGGAATGGCTGAAGTCACGGTTGCAGGTCAAATGAGGAAAACCCGAGTGCTGTCATGAGCTAGTGACATGCTCACTCCTGGGGAATAACGTAAGCAAGGCAGAAAGAACACTGTGGGAATGAATGTGTCTGCCTTTTTTTTTCCCAGTAGTTCAAGACAAATATATTTACTTAGGTAGATTTCTCTATTCTGCAAAACCAAATTTAAAAAGAGAAGGAACAAAAATATTTCCAAGAAAAGAAAAACATTTTAAACAGAAATATGAATTCACAGCATGTGACTGAGTTTATTAAGGTTGATGAAGTTGTCGCCTCTAGGCTCTCTGAGTCCTTGACCCTGGGGTGGCATTCAGTGAGGTCATGAGGGCTAATGTCACCTGTGGTTCTCCCTGTACCCTCTGTCTCCATGCTAAGAACACACTAAACCTGAGCTTCGTTCTCCCCAGACTGTGTCCTTTACTTGCTTTCTAGTTTTCACTGTGATCTCTAAGGAATTAGCCTTTTAGGTTTTTATTTTGTTTTTTAATATGTATATAAGTTTTCTGCCTGCATGTCTGTGTGGGCACCACATGCATACCTAGCGCATGCATAGGTGAGAAGAGTGCATTTCGTCTCTGGAATTGAAGCTATGAATGGTTATGAGCCATCACATGGGTGCTGGGAATTGAACCCTTGTCCTCTATAAGAGTAGCAAGTGCTCTTAATGATGGAGCTACCTCTCCAAACCCACATTTAGGGAATTTTAGAGTATTAGAAACTGCAGAAATAGCCTGAGGATTGACGCTCCTTCCCCACTTTCAAGCCTGTCTAAAACATCCCATTGACTGTCTTTTTGGAACATTTAGCAGAGAGGGTTTTGTTGGATTTATTTAGTTACTTATTTCTGTAGATATCAGATTTTGTTATCCGGGGTTCTTGTTAAAACAAGATTTCTTTATTACAAAAGGGGAGGAACTAAGATTCTGCATTTCTAATAAGCTCCAACACCACTGGTCCATGGACCACTGGAAGTCATGGGTCAGTGAACCAAGAGCAGGTCTTCTTGATTGGTATCTAAAATTGAGGATTTATGTAACAATTTAGAAGCCAGAAAACAGCATTTTACTGCTGGAAAAAAAACATAGCCAGAATGAGGTTTTCTCGTGTGTGTGTGTGTGTGTGTGTGTGTGTGTGTGTGTGTACACCCATATGTAAAGGACCAAAGTTTTATGGAGATGTCTTCCTTAATAGTGTCTCAAAGTTATTAATTTCTAAATTATTATTATTGTTGTTGTTGTTGTTGTTGTTATTGTGTATGGGTGTGTATGATGGCAGAACATGTAGACACTAGCACACATGTGGAGGTCAGTGGACAACTTTGTAGGGTGAGCTCCCTCCTTCTACTTTACAGATCCCAGGGTCAAATTTGGATCATCTGGCCTTCATGGCAAGTGATTTGCCCACCCTACCCCATCTCCAGGCCATCTATTTGGTCCACCGCTTTATCTTTGAGTCAGAGTCTCTCATTGACTCTGGATCTAGCTCACCATTTGGTTAGACTGGCTAACAAACCCTACAGAATCCCCCTGTCTCTGCCTGTCTCTGCTAACCCTGGGGTTACAGCTGCACACTGCTGTGCCTGGCTTTTTATATAGGTGTTTGGGATCTGAAATGATGTCAGATTGAACTATCTTCCTGGTCTCAGAGTGACTTTCTCTTGTCCACAACACAGACAGAGATCTCTTCTTTCTTTCCTCCAGGATATACTGAGGCAGGAGGCCATGCATTCAATAATGTGGGAGTTTCATCTGGACAATGGATTTATTTTCCCATGCTGTCCTGCATTTCAAAGTGTGCAGTAGCACAGATGCTGTTCAGGAGAGATGAGAAGCAAAGACAAACAGAGAAGTAGCCTTGAAGAAAGGGGAAAAGATAAGAGCATGCCTTCCCCAACTTTGGACTGAACTCCTTAGTCCATTCCAGCCATCACTTTGTGTGTGACAGTTGGGACTATCTAAAATGTCCTTGTGAATGGCAGAGAGTGTAACAAAGATGAAGGACATAAGACAGTCTATAAACTGTGGTGGTTTTCCTAAGAATTTTGCAAATCCTCACAGCAGTCATAAGGACAACCTGAACCCTGCAGGTCCTTTATGAATGTGGAGATTGTGCCTATGTGTGCAGTACAACGAGGCCATTGTGTGCCTTGGGCATGGATATTGAAAATGAAATATTAACTGTTGGTTCAGAATAAGGAATGTACTATGAGTCTACCTAAACATATGTATGCTGGATGTATCCACCCATTCCCCTTACAGAGTGTATTCAGAGGAGTCAGGCTGTACATAGAGACAAAGGTGAAGGACTCCAAGGGTCAAAGTGACCCAGGGTGCTTAAGGAACTGATATCTAAGGCCTAGAGATACAATCACATGAGAAATACCATTTTTCTGAAAACTTGGACTGGTTTTTAAGAGCACCCTTAAAATCTCTGAACTCTGGGGGAAACAGAGCTTGGCAGGAGACTACTGTTGGCTAGCTCAGGTTACACTCACACACCAGCTGCCCCATGAAGGCTCAGCCTCTATCTGCTATTGACTCTACAGGATTCAACAGTCGGATTCTACTGTGTTATCTGTGTCCTCAACTCTGGATCACTTCCACGTAGACCTAACCATGTTCTGTAAAGAGACAGAACAAAAAAGAAACACATAAAGATAAACAAGAGGATGTTTCATAGGATAATTAGCTTGTATGACTACAGAGTCACACAATAGACCATTTGTAAGTTGAAGATGGGAGTGTTCGGTAGACAACCCAGACCAGGTCCAGAAATAGGAAAGATAAAGATGGAACTTCCTGTTCAAGGTCCAAAGCCTAAGATTCCAGAGCTCATTGGCGTAGGGAGTCCTGGAGATAGATAGAGCAGAGCCTGATGTTCTGATATTCAAGTACAGGGGAAGAAAGTTATATCTGAGCTCTAGCTATCTACACAGACTTACAGTAGATTGTACACTGCCTGACTGGTTGAGGGAAAGCTTGCCCTACAATGTCCTCCAACTTTCCTGCCAGGCCCTCACTGCCACACCCAGAAGCAAGGCTTTGTTTATTCCCCAGTTAGTATTTAATCTAGCTGAGTTGCCACCTGGAATCAATATTCCATGGTGCTTCTGATGTGATTTGTCTAGTAAGAGGGCCTGGATTCCCGCTCATGAGCTGCTGGGCTTATAGAGGTTGTAGATCCCTGGTACTGTTTGGATTTGTGTTCTGAGCATCTGAGTAGCAGACCTTGAGGAAGTCAGTATCAGTTGGAAGGTAAAGAGAGGAGAGAAAGAAAGAGAGCAGTCAATATGGGATGGTGGTAAAGAGGCTACCATTTGGACAAGGGGTACAAGATTTTCCTGGGAATAATGCTTTAGGTTGTCCCATCCTAGGGGACTTTCTGGGACTTGGGTAGGCATCATGTCTTTGTCTCTTTGACCCATCTCTAAAGACTTCATGGCAAATAATTGGCTAGTTCCTGTGTCTGGGTTTAACTTAGTCAATGAGGTGTCTATTAACCTCTTTTATGGGTGGGTGATGTCCACCATATCCAGGAAATCTGTGACAATCTCAAGCTACACAAGCAGTACCACAAATTTGGTTCACATTTTCTCTTGAGACATGATCATGGAAAGCCATGTCTGAGGAGCTGAGGGAGGCTGAATTCTGCATGCAAAGGTTCTTTGTTTTAATAGGCTTCCAGATCTATATGATTTTCTGCCTATTGGATTTTCATCATCTCGTGGACTTAGTGGGATCATTGTTTGGCTTCGATTGTCCCCTCTCTTGTCCATAGCAACACTTTCATTCCATAGCCCAGATATATGCCAATCTGAGAAGCTCTTGTTTTTAAGGTAGAGACACTTCAGCAGCTTCAACCTCTCTACCAAGGCTGAATGTCTCAGCCATTTTTCAGGAAGCAACACTGAGTATGATTGTATGGTCAACATCCAGAACCTCAACACAAAGCCAACAGCCTCTTGCCCTGGTCCTGCATCAAATATCCTGTTTCTTTGGTCCCACAGAGCATCAAGCTAGACAACACAAGATTTTATCTTGTTTTAAAATGGTCCCTGTAGTGGTTTTAATAAGTCCTTTATAACCTCATGTATAAACACTTGGTTCCCAGTTCGTGGCACTGTTTAGGAGGGTTTAGGAAGTGTGGTCTTTCTGCAGGAAGAATGTCGCTGGAGGCAGGTTTTGAAAGTTTAAAGAGCTAGAGCATTTCAAGTTGTTCTTTCTGCTTCATGCTTGCCAGTTAAAGAGATGATGCTTGCTATTTGCTCTCATGTCTCCCCTCCTGTTGACTTTCTATAGGAAGTTATTGATTTTTCTTCTTTATCCTTTCACTAAATAATAAGTAAAATATTAGAAGATCTGTAGCCCCCAGTATTTTTGGATAAGCACTAACCAGTTCTATGTACCTTTTTCCACTTTGAACTATCCCAGAGATGACTCCATAGTGGTGAATGTTAACATTTGTATTTATCAGTGTTGCCCAGAGAAGTAGAATCCATGTGATGTGGATACATTGATGATGGTGATTGATAGACAGATGACATGCTATAAATAGATGATTGATATATAGATAGGCAAACGATAGATGATAGATATGGTTTATTGCAATGGATTGTCTCATGCATTTATGAAATCTGGTAAGTCCCATTGTCTTCAAGGAAAGCAGGCAAGCAAGAGACTCAGGAGGCCAACGGTATATAGCTCCAGTTGGAAGGCTGATGTATTCATTTGAGTTAAGATGCAAGAGAATCCAGTGATTCAATTCCAGGGAAAGGTTGGGAAGGAGGAGTTCCACCTGGCTTTGGGAAAAGTCAAGCTTTGAGCTTTCTGCAAACCTTCAACCAATTAGATGAGGCCCAGCTACATAAGAGAAGTGATTTGCTTTTCTCAGTTCATTCCAGTGCTATTATTCTCACCCAACAATACTTTCACAGAAACAATGCGAATGATGTAATTATTCTGAACCAAAAATCATGGTACCCATAATCCAATTAAGGTAATTCTTAAAAGGTAACTATTGTGCTTCTCCGTGGTATCACATACCTTTAATCACAGCCCTTGGGAGGCAAAGGCAGGCAGATCTCTGTGAGTTGGAAACCATCTAGTCTCCAAAGTAAGTTCCAGGACAGCCAGGGCAACACAGAGAAACCCTGTCTAGAAACAAAAATAAAAATAAAATAAAGACAAAAGTTAACCATTATAATGTTCTTTGTTCTTTTACGTGACTCCACTGTATGGGTGCGCTGGTTCAATATAGGTGCCTCCTGTTGGCAGGTGTCACCTCTTTATAACCTTCCACTATCACAAGCCATGCTGTAATAAATAACTGTGTGTATGCATATTCATCAAGTTTGCCATACTATGTGAGAATGGCTTCCAGAACATGAGACCATGATGTAAAAGGGTATATGTACATGTGATTGCCTCTCCTTAGGGTCTATGGAGTTAAAAAAAAACCAAAAACTTAGATTTAGGGGGTTTTTTAATGTGTATGAGTGGTGTGTGTGTGTATGTGTGTGTGTGTGTGTGTGTGTGTGTGCGTGTGTGTATGTGTGTGTGTGAATACATGTACCTTTGCATGCCTAATACCTTTGGGGTCAGAAGAGGAGTTCTGATTCTCTGGAGCTGGAATTATTGATAGTTGTGAACCACTCTGTGGGTTTTGGGAACTGAAACTGGGTTCTCTACAAGAGCAAGAAATGCTTTTAACTGTTGGTCCACATCTCTAGCCCCAGGGCTATTCCATTTTGTAGTTCACCAGCAATGTCTGAAAGTACCAGTTCCATTGGGAGACAAATGTTCAGTATTGGTCGAAGAAAATGTCATTATACTTGTCTCTGCTGCCAGGGAGAGGAAGTGGGCGGATTGTGCAAATACTAGAGCAGAAACCTATCTGGGCTGGTTTAGCTCACTGCTCTAAGTCTCGAGTCTCTGGAAACTACCCTGCAGAGAGAGACTGGCCAAGAGAAAAAAGAAGAGACACAGTAAGAGGCTTTACATAGACCCCTGATGGACATTTGCTTGAAGTATGGTTTCGGCCTTGTAAGAGCGTATTCAGGGTCAATGTGGGGGCAGCCAATCAGAATAACACAGCACAGCACAGGGTGTTGTATTTTATGTATCTATAGATTGTGAAGAAGCCGTGGAACTGAAGAATCGCCAAGTGAGCCTTGCAGTGATAAGATTAGGGCTGGACTCCCAAATTCGTCCATCCTAGATCCTGAGCTGAGACAAGAGTCTATGACTATGCATGGCTCCCACTCCCCGTCAGGATCAAACCTCCCTGAGACACCTCGACAGCTAGGCAGAGGACTTCCACCTAGTTCTGGACAAAGGGATTTACCACCATAAGGTTTTTAAAGGCTCACTGATTCTACGTGTGTTTCTAAAGACAAGTAAACCTACCACCGCCCAGATGACTAGTGGAACCCGGTCATCAAGGAAGTTCATATCTAGCTTTGGAATGATCTAGAGAAAAGCATCTTTTAGCTTGGGATAGACTTAATTCTCTAAATAGACACTGACTCAAAATTTCCATACAGATAGAGCTTAGGGACAGTCATCTGGCTGGAAGAAGGATTAAAGAACTTCTACTGGAGCCTTCTCAGTATGTCAAGCGGCCCAACATCACTTGAGTTGTATGTTACTTTGGAGTGGCTTTGGAGTGGCACAAGCAGATATTACAAGGAAACTAAAGGATGCCACCCATTGGCACCATCCTTCCTCATGACCCAGACATCCTATAGATAAAAGAATCAGGCAAGAATGAGGCTAGAACAAAGCCAGTGCAGGGAGCCTTGACTTCATCTGGTTTGTTTTTGTAGGCCAGTCGGGCAATCTCCATTAGAAAGAATAACAACCGCTGCTGGATGTAGAGGAAGAGCTGCTGTTTTTACTGTTGTCATTTCTATAAACTCCCCAAAGCAGACCCTGCTATCCAGACCCAAGCCGGCATCCCCAGATGGTTGTGGCTATAGAAATGCCTCCATCTGTCTAGCTGTGAAACCGTGTTTATCACATCATTGGCCCATCTGCAGAGATTGTGGAATTTATGACTCTCAATAGTTCCCTGAATGGAAACAGATGTTTTATCAGAAATTCATTGTCAAAGAGAAACGTTTAATACTGGCAATTAGCAAAGGAAAAAGAGGTCAGAGTACCCAGTTTAAAGGGAGATTCTTCCCCACAGGATGCGTGTGACATTAAGTCACACTGACATAAAGTGAACTGAAATCTTCTCTACTCTGCTCTTTTATGTGGATCCAGGAAAGCTCTGGCTATGATTTGGAGAAAGGAGAAGACTTCTGTCAAGAATATTAATACACACATGCGCGCGCGCGCGCGCACACACACACACACACACACACACACACACACACACACGTGTGCGCTCACGCACACCAGTGAAGAAATGAGCCAAACACCTGAACATCTACTTGGGGAACAGCTGTTGGTATTATGAGATATTACAGTCAATAACCACTAGATTTCTCCCAAGTATCTGGATGCATCATTTGGGTGGACTTGGCTGCCAGAGAATATGGTAGCAAGAAACTCAATATTGCTTGGAAGGCAAACTTTTTTGAATTTATTTATTTTTACGTTATATGTATGGGTGTTTTGCCTGCACATATGTCTATGCACCATGTACATGCAGTGCCCTCAAAGGCTGAAAGAGGCTGTTTGATCTCCCAGAACTGGAGTTAGAGATGGTTGTGAGTCACCACGAGGGTTCTGTGAATTCGACCTAGGTCCTCTGAAAGAACAGTTAGTGCTCTTAACCACTGAGCCATGTCTCTAGCTCCTGAAAGGGAAGTTCTTGATGGAGCGACAAAAACAAGGGAAATGAGGCTCTTCCTGCTTAGGTTAAGTTCATACAGTGCACTGTAGAAGAGATAAAACTGCCGTGTGATTCCTGAAAAAAGGATGTGTTTGTAACACCACTGATCCATGAGGTCCCCTGGAATTATGTGGCTATGTGACAGTTTCCTTCCTCTGCAAGAAATGCAGAGTTTGGGATGAAGTGTTATCTTTAAAAAACACGACTGGGGATTGCATTGAATCTGTGTAAAAAAAAAAAAAAAAAAAAAAAAAAAAAAAAAAAAAAAAAAACACGACTATTCTGTGAAGAGCTGCCCTGTGCCTCCTCTGATGACAGCTGCTGTCTGGCAGTGAAATCCCGGCTTTTAAAGAAGAGAACAAGGAATTTTGTTTGTTTGGGGTTGAGGTGTTGCCACCCCTACTAGGTCTCACTGCTTAGCCCAGGTAGGCTCAGCCTCATAAAAGCTGGCAATGTAGCCCTATACCAACACATCCGTGTAAAACCAGGATTTACTTAGTTTGACTGTTTTGCATGTGTGTGGTGCATGTGCATGTGTGTATATGTGAAACAGGGTCTCTCAAAAGAACCCAGAGCTTCACAAGTCACCCTACCCAGCTAGCCAGCTTGCTCTGGGGGTCCCCTGTCTCTGCTTGCAGGATATTGGGATTACAGGGAGGCCACCATGCCCACTTGGTATTTATGTGAGTGCTGAGGACTGGAATTCCAGCCCTCATGTTCGCTGTGCCAAGAGGCTTTATTTGAGCCATCTCTCTACTATCCCTCTACGAAATTAGCATATCTTCATGGGGTTTAAGCAAGCAAGTCACACTGCTGTGCGGGAATGAGTCCAGGGCAAGAGAGAGGTGTTTAGTCATCTCCCCTTCTCTAAGTAGTCAACAGGAGACCCCTGGTCCTGTGCTTAAGTCTGCAGAGGGCTCCGTAGCCTGCAAAGAGGTCATTTCAAATCATTCCCTTTCCTAGTGCCAGCTCTTTTTTTTTAAATATCGATTACTATAAACAAATCTTGCCACTTATGTGTCCTTTCATAATTCTTGCAATTCTGACCTAAGTCCTAAACTTGTGAACATTCATATCGTAGACAGTGAAGCCAGGAAGTCAAAGCCGATTACAGAACAATTCCAATTTCAAATACTCCATCCCTTTGTCTCTGGAAATCACTAAAAGGAACTCAAAAATACCAACATTTTAAATCCAGCTACATAACAGTTAAAAAATCCTGAGAGTGTCACAATGACTTTATTTAGAGATCACTTTGGATCAACAATGAGTCCACTGTAGTTTCCTGTGAACTCTGTGCTCATTGGTCCATGTGTTTCATCTACTCCTTCCATATTTCATCTCGTGTGGATGGGTTTTACTTTTTTCAGGTGTAAAGACTGTAAACATCTCAGTAATAGAAACGTGGCTCCAGGTGAGTTAACGGCGGCAGGCTAAGGATGACAAAATCCTAAGTCAGTTTGTCTACTACTCAAGTTTAAGAAGCTTTGCAATCCTTCCTATTCAATTAGAGGACACCTGGGCTAAGGAGACAGCCCAGTGGGTACTGCACTTTCTTCACAAGCACAAGGAATTAAGTGAGTCTCCTCAGCATCCAGTTTAAGATGGGTGTGGCAGTGTGTGCTGGACTTCCAGCACAAAGGAGGCAGAGTGGGAGGATCACTGGGGCCCGCTGGCCAGCCAGTCTAACCAGTCTGCCCAACTGATGAGCTCTGGGTTCAAAAAGAGGCCTGGTCTAGAAAGAAAGAAAGAGAGAGACAGAGAGAGAGAGAGAGAAATTAAGGGAGAAAGCAATAGAGGAAGACACCCCACAATTGACCTCTGGAAAATTTTGAGTCTGAAGTAGACCTGGGCTATATAACAAGACTCTATCACAAGCAAAAACAGAACAAAAACAAAAAAACAGAACATGAATGCAAAGAACAGAGGAGAAAATGATTTCAGAAGGTATGGAATTAAGGAATTGAGCAGAAGGCAACCCCTCAAAGTGGCAATACTTCAAATGAGCATTTTCCCACCTTAGAAGCTGACAGTTAAAAAAAGCTAGGGCTGCACACAAAGAAGAAACTTGAATCAGCGAAGAAGTTTGCTCCTGGTGCTAATGCAGGTCACAGGATAACCCTAGGGCTAAAAAGTCCAGAAAGTGGAAGCCCTATTGCAGCTGAACCCAGGCTCTGATTAGAAGAATTGCCAGGTATTTCCAGTCTGCCATGTAGTCCATAAAGGCCCTGCACATGAGGAAGTGCTCAGTTGCCAAATCCAAGGTTAAAACAACTGAAATAAATAAATAAATAATAAAAATAATAAAGATGAAGGGTTTTGCTTCTGTCACAAAATTGGTTCATAGTGACAGCAAAGGTGATGGCCAGGTGGTTAAGTTTTGCAAAATGCTTCTATAACTTCCTACTGAAGACACGCCGGGGAAGCTGTTGAGCCCTTCACTTGATACATGAGAAAACTACTTGCCAGCCTCAGTCCTGGGCCTACCCTGGTCACCATGCAATGGTGCTGAAGGCTCAAAGAGTATATTTCCTGAAGCAGGAGGACAGTGGCTTCTGCTTGTGACTGGACCTCCTACTCTCAACTGAGTTTGTCCCCAAAGAACATTCCAGAAACGAGCCACTTCCACCTCTGCAAAAATCAATAACTGCAACATAGCAACTCCCCAACACACCTCATTGATGGAAACTTCAAGAAGCAGGTGTGGAAGCCCAGGCACCAGGATCTCCACTGTGGTAAAGGGAGAAATACCAGATTGCCTTGCAAAAAAGGGTCAAGGTCATCAAATCAGAAAAACGAAGGAGCTGTCACTTCAAGACTTGGGTGTGGTTTTTGGGTGAGATTGGTATGAAACTGTGTTCTGCCCAGGATGACTTGAAATCTGTGCTCCATCTTGTCAGGCCAATTGAGGAACAAACAACTGCACTCTATGAACATTGGCTTAACTATTCAGTCAGCTGAAGGCTGTTCAGTGCAGCCCACGCTTCGGTGTTTGATATAGGGGATAGATAAGTACATTTATTATGGAATTTACTTTTAGGCATTTTACATTTAGGAAGGCACAGCTATCCACTGCCATCAGTTTACCCTTTAGCCTGTGGCTGGTTTAAAGTCCATGCCCGTTGGCTTCTCTAATGTCACAGTTACGAGTCCCCACTGTTGCTCTTGTTCATTTCCATCTAAGCAGCAACAACCACCTGAGTGGTCGCTGCTGAAGGGTTAGCAAGGTCTCGGTGGCTTTATTTTTAAATCAGGTTCTTGGTATGAAATTTAGAAGGCCAGTTTATGAGGGCACATTCCATCTGTTAGGGCAAAGCAGGTTGTATGTAGCCCTGAAGCTGAGGAATAGCTTTGATCTTTGCAAACACCATGTTCTGAACTGTTCTGATCAACCTTGCACAGCTTGGCAACCTGGTATTTCTATCACAATTTTGTGATTTATAAGGTATAAGATAGACCTAACACCCAGTCCATCATTTTTGTCATTAAAATAGAACATTGTCATCTATCCTAACTTAAAAGACTTATAATTCTACACTTGACTTATGTCCTGGCTTTAGATTGTATGTCATTTGAAAAACCATCCTCTCAAATCTGTTCTTTCAATGTAAATAGCCTGGGTTCAAACCTGTCAGAAATCCGAGAATGACTAACATTAACTGAAAATATATAGGAAGCCTAACACAGCTTCCAGAACTGAAACAAGTTGTAGAGGCAGCTGCCTACCTATACAGCCCCAGTAAGTCAGGAAGTTGGAGCATCAGTCTTTAGCATTCTGACCTAGGATCATCTGACAGACCTTTGAAAAACAGGAATTATTAAGGACTAGCCTATTCTGTCTCGGCAGAACTAAACTGTCCTAACCTGTAACTTGTGTCCTCTCAAGGACAGTACAGGTCTGCAGGAGAGACAGGCACTTTCTGGCCAGTGGCCACCTAGACACAATGCGCAGCCTCACCTGGAGGGAAGATGCTCAGGTGCTTCTTTGAATCCATGAATGGGGAGCTGTTAGGAGCAGATTTGTCTCAGCAACAAGTGAATAAGTAACTTTAAATGTCACATTCTGTGGATTTCTGATGCTTTTGAAAACCAATCTATCTATGTAAAGTAATCTGGACTGTTGTCCATTAACTACTCTCAGCTATTTCTAATTAAATATGTTGAAAACACCCTAACAATAAACTCAGAGCCATGAATTTGCTATTTGGCCCTAACCTCACAGGCTTAATTATCTCAGATCAGTTTATGATAACAGTTATAGAACTGGATCTAAGCCCTGTACTTTTAAAATTTTTGTATCAATAGAAGAAATTTATACCAATGAAAACCTTGATTTTGCATCAAAGTAAATTCTGACTTCAACTTAGTAACAATTATAAAGATTTCTACTAAATGAGACTATGGCTATACAATCAATTCTAGCTATTTCTCCATGTTCCAATTATGACCATTTCTAACTCCCTAAAAAGGCAACCTTAGAATAGCCACCTCCAGTCCCAAAGCCCAGGGAACTGGGACGATGACTCTTCATAACTTCTTCAAGCTAAATATGGGCATTGAGATATTTTTGAAGGCGGGGAGGGTAGGGAAAATGGGGGAGTTGGTTGGCCTTAAGAAGGCCACGCCAATGAATGTATTAGTCTCTGCTGTCTGTGTCCTGACTGGATCCGGTTGAAAGTCCAAGACATCAGGAGCTCCAGCAGGTCAGTTCTGCATGTCTGATGAGGAGACTCACCAAGGTTGCATATTCTGTAATATACAAAACTCAAAACAAAATTTTAGTATCATCAAGATAACTTTTTTGTTTGATTCTCTGGAATCTAATTCTCTGGGGGTTTCCCTCTATCAAATCTGATCCATATTACTCTGGAAGGCGTATAAACTCTAACCACCTTTTCTAAAAACACAAAAACAAAACCTTTCTCCCGAATCAGCATATCCTTGAGCCAGTAACCAGAAAAACCTTTATATTGATCTCTCTCCCAGAGGAATAATATAACCACAAAACTCAAAATCACACCCATTTTGAAAGTTAAAACAATCCAAAACAAACGAGGTAAACTAAAATACCGTATGTGCCTATTCTTAGGCCTTTTCTATTTTGCCAAGCAGGATAATAACCCAAGATTCCCATAGAGCCCACATTAGACAGAATTTGAGTATCCTGTGAGGCATATTAGAGCAATATACCTCTACACCACCTTTCTGTTCGGCTCTCTGCCTAGAGCAGCCATCTAGTTATACCACTTATCTGTCCAGCTCTCTGCCTGGAGCCACCCTACACACGTTTGTTCCTGTGGCATCCTACTGCAGTGTCCTCTGCTCATTCCCCTCCAGCTGTTCTGCTGTCTTCCCCCTCTACACTGCATCACCTCCCTCCTCTACTCAGAACTCGCCAATGATCCCTCACCGTTACCGATTTTGTTGGAGTCAGAGCCTGGATCTTGGCAGTCCCAACAAACCAGGCTCCGTTCCCTGTCCTCCATATACTAACTAAACAGACAAAACTAATAACAAAAAGAAGAAAAAGTGAGATTTCTTTTCCCTACGTGTCCATATTGGGACAAGGCATAAAGAGGTTTAGCAATCCACAAGTATATCGTTGATGCCATGACATGAAGTTTAGCTTTAAATAGAAGGCAAGAAGTCTGTATAAGCAAGTGGTTCTCAAGCTTCTTCATGTTGTGATCCTCTAATATAGTTCCTCATGTTGTGGTGACCCCCAATCATGATTTTTGTTGCTACTTCATAACTGTAATTTTGCTGTTAAAGAATTGCAATGTAATGTAAATATCTGTTTTCTGATGGTCTTAGGTGACCCCTGTGAAAGGATTGCTTGACCCCAACAGGGGTCTCAACCCATAAGTTGAGAACCATGGGTACAAGCAGTCATAGTGTGTAAGCACAGGTCTCACCGGCAAGGTGGTTGTCAGGCTGTTAGAATGGTGTAAAATGTCGTCTGGGAGACAAGTCCCTGCTCCGGTTGGCAGCAGGTTTCAGAATCTCCCTTCCCCCAGCATGCAACTCTGGGGAACATTCTAATTTGTTGGTGCCCATTGTTTCAACAGTCCAATAGCCAAATGGAGGGGCACAAGTTGTTAGAACCCCTTCGTTCTTGCTGGGGCAGTTATACTGGAACCGAAAAACCAATCTGCATTTCTTAAAATAAGGAATTGAGACTGCTCAGCATGCCTACCCATCATCCACTCTTCGTTTCTATCTTAGAACGTTGTTTTTCCCCCCTCAGTTAAAAGATAGCTACTATGGTTCTACCTCTCTGTGTATCTCTGTATCTCTCTGTGTGTCTCTGTACCTCTCTGTGTGTCTCTGTATCTCTCTGTGTGTCTCTGTTTCTCTCTGTGTGTCTCTGTATCTCTCTGTGTGTCTCTGTTTCTCTCTCTTCTGTCTCTGTCTCTGTCTCTGTCTCTGTCTCTCTCTCTCTCTCAAACACACACACACACACACACACACAGAGTTTTACCATACAACTTCACTATCCTGGAACTCACTGTGTAGACTAGGCTAGCCTGTGATGGTTAATCCTTGTGAGTGTTAACATACTTGGTAAGAAGAAACCACAACTAATGAATTGCCTCCATTGAATTGACCTATAGGTATATATATGGGGCAGTTTCTTGGTTGTTAATTAGGAGGGGTAAGCTCACTGTGAATGGTACTATCCCTGGGAAGGTGAGTCTAGACTGTATAGGAAAGGTATCTGAGCAAGCTAGTATGCAGTATTCCTCCATAGTCTCTGCTTTTGTTCCTGCCTTGGTTTGCCTCAATGATGAACTATAACACGCAAGCTGAATTATGCTCTTTCCTTCCCAAGTTTTTTTTTTTTTGTATTTGTCATATGGTGTTTATCATAGCAACAGACAAACTAGAACAACAGCTTCCTTTGCAGCCACAAGTATTAGGCAGGATTCATTAGGGAAAAAACTTCAACAAACTTTCTCTCCCTCCTCCCCTCTGCCTTAGTCAGGGTTTCTATTGCTACAATTAAACACCATGACTAAACAGCAAGCTGGGGAGGAAAGGGTTTATTTGGCTTACACTTTTCATATCACTGTTCATCATCAAAGGAAGTCAGAACAGGATATTAAATAGGACAGGGACTGGGAGGCAGGAGCTAATGAAGAAACCATGGAGGGATGCTTCCTGCTTCCCCTGACTTGCTCAGCCTGATTTCTTATAGAACTCAGGACTACCAGCACAGGAATGGAACCACCCACTATGGGCTGGGCCCTCCCCTATCAATCACTCATTAAGAACATGCTCTACTAACTCACTTTAAAAAAAAAGAAAGAAAAAGAAAACAAAATGATCTACATCTGGATCTTATGGAGGTATTTTCTCAATTGGGGTTCCATCCTTCCAGATAACTCTAGCTTGTGTTAAGTTGACATAAGACTAGCCAGCACCCCCAATCCCAGTCTCTCAAAACGGAATTTTTGGCTTGGTTTATACCATACTAGGGTGGATCATTCACCAATGGCTATCTGTTTTCTGGAGAGGTAGAAAACCATGCAGGAAGCCTTAGAAGCTCCAGTTGGATGCTGGAGGCTTGGAAGCTCTCTGGTGTGAGTCCACATGGCATGGCTGCTGAGGCTGAGCATGGCAATGTGTGTGGCAATGGAAGAAGCCACAGATGTCCTCACTCATGAAGAGTGGAAGCTCGCTTTCCCTTCTTTTATTCTATCCATATCTCCAGCTTATTGGAAAATGCTGTCTGTACTTAGGCAGGTCTTCCCACTTCCTCCCCAGCTCCTGAGAGACATATTACTCTCTCTGGAAACTGTAGGGACTAGGCAACAATATGAATTCAGCAATCTAGGTCAGGGATTTGATAACTCCATTTCCGCTAAATAGTGGTACTTCATCCAAAATTGTTTCAAAAGACTCATTCCATTTCTCTGTTTCCTATTTACAAAGTGATAAGAAAGAGTTCATAAAGATTTAAGAACAGGAGTTTCTCACAACCATCTGTAACTCAAGTTCCAGAGACTCCAGTGTACTTTTCTGGCCTCTGTGGGCACCAGGCACACATGTTGTTTACATACATAGATGCCAACAAACACTCATACACATAAAATAAAAATAAGTAACTCTTTTGTTAAAAAAAAGATTTGAGAATGGGGCTGGGGATATAGCTCAGTGGTAGAGTGTTTACATAGCATGCACAAAAACAGCAGTTCAATCCCAGTACACACACACACACACACACACACACACACACACACACACACCACTCTACTCACTCACACACAATCCCAGTACGCACATACACACACATACTTACACACAATCCCAGTACACACATACACACACACATGCTTACACACAATCCCAGTACACACATACATATCACGTTCACACATAATCCCAGTATACACATACACACACTCACACATATACACACACAATCCCAGTATACATATACATACTCCACACTCTCACACACACACTCACATACAATCCCAGTACATACACACACACACAATCCCAGTATACACACACACACTCCACACTCTCAGACACACACTCACAATCCCAGTACACACACACACACTCACACACAACCCCAGCACACACATACACACACACTCACAAAATCCCAGTGCACACATTCACACACAATCCCAGTACACACACACATACTCACACACAATCCCAGTATACACACTCACACACACACAATTCCAGTATACACACCCACACACACTCACACATACAATCCGAGTACACACACACACACACACACACACACACACACACACACACACACCGTGGGGGTAGATTTGGGAATAATGGTAGAAGGAGAAAAGAGCATTTTAATTTGGAAAATAGATTAATTTTTTAATGGCTTGTTCTAACAGAACGCACAGCTGTGAGCACCCTGGGCACCATCCAGAAACTGACAAGAGAACCTAAATTCACACGCTTTTGTGGACGCAAGCCTTTAATTTTCCTGTTAAAATGAAGAGTTCCTTCATTGTGTGTTACTGGGGTAATAACTTCTACCCTTGTGTGTTGCCAGCATTCAGCTAATTTATCGTATTTTTGTATGCCCAGACTCATTTTCTCAATTTGTCCTAACACAGGAGCAGACAGATAACCAAGGAAGCCATAATATATTTGCATTTGGCAGTTGCTGATAATCCTCAAAGCTGCCCATCAAGAATAGAGGAAAATGTGGGGCCCGGGGACACTGTCCTGAGCAGGGAATGCCAAGGGAAATAGCTAAGATACTAAGATGCCCGGTCACTTGAGTCACTGACTGAACATGTGACTGAAATAGACTTGTCCAGTTTTTTTCTAGATATTTGAGCTTCTTTTTTTTTTCTTTTCTTTCTTTTCTCCTTTTCCTTCTTTCTGAAATGGTAATATTTTAATCCACTCTAAACTCCCCAGCAGGTGCTCGTGCTACTGCCCCAATGTTCTGGATTCCTGAAAGAAAGACACATCTACACAGCCTTATATTTCAAATACCTTAAGCAGCTCAATGACTGGACCACTCCCTAACTCCATGAGGCTAACACACACTCCCCTCTGATATTCCTAAGTTAATACTTACTAAATATATATTTTATCTTTGCCGCCCTGGACCCTGCTGGGCAGCCCTCTTGGGGCTACTTTCCCCCTGCACCTCCATGTTGCTGTCTGTCCCTCCCGCACCTTTCAGGCATGGTCTGTCTCCTATGTCCTCGTGATGGCAGAATCCCCTCTTCCTCCTTCCTCAGTCCCTTCCCAGAAATCCTAAATGTCCCACCTGTCTCTCCCTGCCCAGCTATTGCCACCGGTAACTTTATTGACCAGTCAAAAACCAACAGGGGATAGGCTTTCTTTAGTCTTATGTGCAGGACACTGCAAACAGGTCTTTGGGTAAAATAATTAGCATGAGAACACAAGCTGTTACTTCTTTCTTCCTTTCTTTCTTCCCCTTCCTTCCTTCCTTTCTTCCTTCCCCTTCCTTCCTTCCCTCCTCCCTTCCTTCCTTCTTTCCTTCCCCTTCCTTCTTCCCTTCTTTCCTTCTTTTCTTCCTTTCTTTCTTCCTTCCTTCCTTCCTTCCTTCCTTCCTTCCTTCCTTCCTTCCTTTTAAAACATGAAAACTTGAAGTGTTTCCCAAGTCTCCCAAAAGAGGAAGAACTTTTGCAAACATGGCATGATAGAAATAATTACTCCAGGAGTCTCCACCCTCAGAGCTGGTGCTGTCTGCCCACCTTTGATCTTCCACCCTGCTGAGGGAATCTCTTGTTCAGACAAATGTCACTTCTGTAAGCACTATTAGTGAACCCTACCCCAGCTGAGAGGCTACTGAGACAGGTCTCTGTGTTGACAGAGCCATGGATGTGCCAGGAAATTTACTTTTAGGTGCATGAGAGGGTGTTTCTGGGGAAGATTAGCATTTGAGTCTGTGAACTAGGTCAAGCTGAGGCCCTTCTCAGCAAGAGTGGGCTTCACTCAAACCACTGAGACCATGAACAGAAGTTAAAAACAGAAGAGGGAGAATTTGCCTCCTGTGGTGGTTTGAATAGAAATGGCCCCCATAAGTTCATACCTTTGAATGCTCCATCACCAGAGAGTGGCAGTATTAGGAGGTGTGGCCTTGTTAGGAAAGTTGTGTCTTGTTGGAGGAAGTCTGTTATGGGAGTAGGCTTTCGGTTTTCAAAAGCCCAAGTCAATCTGAATGGCTTTCCCTTTCTCTTTCTGCTGCCTATAGATCTGGATGTAGAACTCTTAGCAACCTCTCTAGTACCATGTCTGCCTGTGTGCCGCCATGCCGCCTGCCATGATCTGAACGTGAGCAAGCCCCAGTTAAATGCTTTTGTAAGAGTTGCTGTGGACATGGGGTCCTTTCACAGAAACAGAACACTGACTAAGACACCTCCCCCTTTCAGCCTCAGTGTTGGGGCTGGGACCCCTCATTCCCTCTGCCCTCAGATGGCACCTATGCTATCTGCTCCCTGCTTCTGAGACCATCAGACTCAGATTGAAGCACATATCATATTATCTTATGATATTTTCTCATTTTCCCATTATTATTATCCCTCATCATATTTACCAGCCAACTAATATAACCTTAATCTATACAAACAGGTATATTTTATACTACAGATGAGAACACTGTAATCTCTCTTTAATGACCCATTTTTAATTTGTCATTTCTAAGTACTATGTACACAGCAAATCACATCTCTCCTGAATCAATATTATCACACAGCCATACTAAAATTGTGCTTGTGTCTTATGTCACTTTCCCAAGTGTCCTCAGGCCACTCAGCAGATAGCATGGACACGCAGCGTAGTAAGTTTGACACTAAGCGTATGTTTCTGTCTCTAGGTTTACAGAATGTTACCTGCTGAGAGCCAGGTGACCACTGGGGACTATGAGGAGACCACTGGGGACTATGAGGAGTCCCCTGGACCACTGATCATTCTACTCACTTTTCTTCTATCATAAGTAAAACTTGTTGGTGTGTAGCTTTTGCTACCCTGCCTTAAGCTATCAGTCCCTGCCCAGAGAACATTGGATCTGAGAATGAAAAACACAGACACACACGTTGCTCAATTTTAACTTGCCCTACTATCTCCATGGCTGGGTGCCTCCAATCTACCATGGCTAGCGTGCCCTTCCCAATATTCTTAGCTTGTCACCTCTCAGCCTACCCAGTTTCAGTTGCTCAGTTACCTTTAGTTTCAGCTCAATATCTCATCCTCCTGCCTGGAGAAGCAGCCTGTGGCTGGTTGGTTTGCCTGCCTCCAAAGCATGGCAGAAAAAACCTCCCTCCTCTCCTTGCATCTGCTAGCTTGTTGCAAGATATTTCCTATCCATTCACATTGAGGCAGTAAGAGGCCAGTGATTGGAGAGGAGAGAAGAGGAGGAGCTAAGGGAAGTGAGGGGCGAACAAAGAGAGAGAGAGGAGGTTGGGACAGAGCAGAGCGGGAGACATAGATATCCAGGTGGCTTCAGATATATTTCTGGTGTTTTGGAGAGGTTAGAAATATTGGAATAATACTTTATCATTGTAAATTGGCATTATGTAATTGGGAGTTTTATATACACAAATATATTTGGCTAACTATTCAAATTTAAGAGTCATGCTTTACCGGATACTTGGAAGGAGTGGGTGCTGGGCAGAAACGTGGGATTCCTGCTGTTTACTGAGTCTATGGTGGAGAGGAAACACAGCTGGGATGCAGTGAGAGTCATCTAGAGCGAGACTGCTGGGACATGATGCAGAGGCCTGGTGGGGAGATACCTTTTTATTAATAACCGCTACACTAGCTTGCCTGCAGGGATCCAGAAGTCCCACCTATTCCTTCCACCCAGCAATTAGCCCATGGAATCTTTACTGATAGATCAAGAACCAGTTGGGGAACAGGACCTTAGCATCTACATGACTCTTACAAAAACTAAGCTAGTTATATCCAGTGAGATTCACTCCTGTGCTCCACTTAATCATATGTCAGTCCCTTTTCACCTAACAGCAAATGCCCTGCCATTTAGATGTCCTAAAATTCTATTGAAGATGGCTAATAGATCAAAAAGAGATAAGCCCATAAAAGAAAAGAGACCTTTACCCTAGGGGTCCTTGGTGAGTAGATAAAAGAGTATGATACATGTATAGAAAATGGGAAGTATAGGAATGACATTGACTGATAGAACAGGAAGAAACTATGGAATTAGCTAGGAGTAGGCTGTTAAAATAAGAGTGAAGAAATAGTGTGTAAGAACTGCCCTGAGGTTCATATCATGTATATGCAGAATCCCAGTCAGGTCCTAGGGAGTTAATATGCAGAATTCCAGTCAGGTTCTAGAGAGTTAATATAAAGAAGCTTCCTTTACAGAGAGGGATTTTGGCATTGTAGAGAGTACATACTTGTTGTCCAATATCCACTCATGTGTAGCATTTGACATTCTTGAAATTCTATTTAAAATACTATGAGAAAGGTTTGTCTGTTACATACAACACTAGACTTATTCAAGTGGTCATCTTGGAAAGAACAAATATGTCTAGTAAGCACATTCCCACATCCATCTTCAGGGTCTTGACATGAGGTTAGGAGATTTGCATAACTCAGCAGTCCTTGACATGATCTGGTTCCACCATCATTGTCCATATGAACTAGGCATTAAAGAAACCTCAGAGAGGGTACCAAAATATGCCAGTGTTGCATTAAGAAACAACAACAATAGACTTCCTCTAGGATTAATTTGACCAAGTATGAACTAAAGTTTGATTTCTCAACTTCTCTCTGTGTGTCTTCTGTTTATCTATAGTTTGTGGTCATTGACTTATCTATTGTATATGTGTGTGATCTGTCTCTATTGCCTGTCTATTGTACTTGCATTTTGTGCCTGCCTATTGAAGGTGTTGTAAATTGTGTCTTCCTTTGTTGCCAAAGTCCACTGGTGGGTTACAACATTTATTTCAGGCTTGATTTCAACTTGTTCATGGCTTTCAGCATATAATTACAATACAGATCACATATACATACATTATTCTGGATCAGGTATATAGAAAAGCAAATAAGTTAACATTAAAACTATGCATTAGCTTAGTTTTCAATGTTGATTACATAGGAAATCCAATACATAGTATGGTTAGTTACATTGCTTTCTTAATGGGTTAAACTTGAACAAGGTTTAACACAGTAGAACAGCAGGTTAAATGCATAGTCTTATACTAACTGGCAAAAGTTCAGTATCTTTGAAGATGAAGGATATTTTCAGAAAAAAATCACCATTTTTGGTCAGAGTGGTCACCAAATTGGTCATTGAGGTGGTCTGTTATAGTGCTCACTGTGATAATCAGCCATAATCACTGTGTGAGGAAGTATTTATTGTGATGGTTAGCAATAAAGATGACTATGGTGGTCATCTTGGTGGTCACTGTGATGGTCAGTTAGAGTGGAATCATTATGTTGTATATTAAGGTGGTCAGTTGTAGTGCTCACTGTGGTGGTCAGCAATTGTGGTCACTATGTGGTAACTGTGATAGCCACTGAGGTGATCAGTTGTGGGTCACTGTGATGGTCACTTGCAGTTTTCACAGTAATGGTCAACTATAGTGGCTGCTATGATGGTCAGTAAGGTGGTCAGTTGTAGTGATTATGTGATGGTCAGTCATAGTGGTCACTTTGGTGGTTATTTGTAGTACAGTGTCCACTGTGATTATCACCCAAGTGGTCACTGTCATGGTCACTTTGGTGGTTAGCTATATCAATCCTAGTGGTCACTGTTGTGGTCTCCTTGGTGGTCAGTTGTGGTGTCTACTATGATAGTCAGTCATAGTTATCACCTTTGTGGTCACTTTTGTGGTCAGCTGTAGTGTCCATTTAGATGGTCTGCTATGGTAGTCACTTTTGTGATCACTCTGGTGGTCAGTGGTAGTGTCAACTATGATGGTCAGTCATAGTGGCCACTGTTATGGTCACGTTGGTGGTCAGTTGTAGTTTCCACTGTGATGGTCAACTTTAGTGGTCATTTTTGTGGTCAGTTATAATGTCCACTATGAAGGTCAGGCATAGTGGTCACTTTTGTAGTCACTTCTAGCATCCACTGTGATGGTCAGCTATTCTGGTCACTGTCATGGTCATTTTGGTGGTCAGCAGTAGCATCCTCTCTGATGGTTAGTCATAGTGGCAACTTTTGTGATCATTTGTAGTATCTACTGTTATGGCCAGATGTGAGGACTATTCTCGGTTGTTAGCTTCGCTATATCTGGAATGAACTAGAAGATCCAGATCTTGAGGCCGGAAGGCATAGGCTTTTGATCCTGATCTTGAGGTGAGATGACATACCTTTTTGATCTGGATTGACACATGCCTTTAATCCCCATCTCGAGGTATAGTAGCAATGCTGATAAAGATCTATAATAAAAAGGAATTAAAGAAACGCTTAGATACAAGTATGGTGGTACATCCCTTTAATCCTAGCATTTAGGAGACAGAAGCAGGCATATCTCTGAGTTCAAGTCCAGACCAAGTTCCAGGATAACCAGCTGAGGCAATGAAGGCAACCAGTGAGAACATAAAGATGGTGAAGATGTAATTGAATCAGGAGGCCATGTTCCAGTCCCAGCAAGCAGCAGAACTTGCAACTCCAGCCACGTGGTTCTGACTTTAGAGTCAATATTTCTCCCCGCCCTCAGGACTAAATAAAAAGTTGCTGAGACCAGACGTGTGGCAGGGGTGTCCCTGCATGGAGGCCCAGAGAGGCCATTTCATGAAGCTGTGAAGGTGAAACCTGAATTGCCTTGGAGACCCCACCAGGTTAGAGATGCCATAGCCTTAGGATACCTGCCAGAGGAAAGCTGTTAGCTGGGAGTGGAACTAACTCAAGAGAAAGAAATGTGATATAGTCAACAGAGCTGAAGGAAGTTGGAGATCTGAAGAGCCATCAAATATGGAGCATGAGCCAGAGGTTCTTCACAGGGCTGTGGACCTTGAAGCAAAGATGGCGGCCACGACCAGGGAAGGTCATAATCTTCAAAGGCCTAGAAGTGATCTCAGTCTGCCAGCTCCTCCTAAAGATTTGGTGACCTTCAAATTAGTGCTGCAAGATGAAGACCAAGCATTCAAATATGGGCCTGTGGGGGGATATTTTGGATTTTAAAACAACACCCACAGAACAAGTTCTGCCTTTCTGTCCTCTGTCAGTTGGTACTACGAGGCTGTCTCTTATGTGGACCCTTAGCCTGAGTGGAAGGAGGGGTGCTGGTGCAATGGTCATGAGTGACAAGTGACTGGCTACCATATCACAACCACCAAATTGTCCTTCTCATGTAGTTTCCTCTATAGGACAATGTGACTTGGCCCTACTTCTTCTGGGAGCTAGCAGGAAAGTAGGGATGGTACCAGGGTGGGGGTACATTCAGGACATCCCCACTTCGGCAAGGGACCTGTATTAGTCAGGGTCACTGTTGCTGTGATGATCTATCCCAGCCAAGAACAACTTGGGAGGAAAGGGTTTATCAGGGCAGGAACCTCCAAGCAGGAGCTGATGCAGAGGCCATGGAGAAGTGCTGCTTACTGGCTTACTCACTCTGCTTCCCACTAGCACCCAGGACCATGATCCTCTGAGTGGTACTGCCTGCAGTGATCTGACTCCTCTCACATCGATCATCAGTCAAGATCATGCACCACAATCTTGCTCACAGACCAGTTTAGTGGTGGTATTTTCTAAGTTGAGAGTCCTACTTCCAAAATGACTCTAGCTTGTGTCAAGTTGACACAGTCTACTAGCAGGGACAGGGACGGAGCCCCCATCTTGTCCATTCATTGGATGAGATACACCTCCGAGAGGCTACACCCGTGGGCAGGGGAAGTCCCTTGGGTGGGTCAGCTTGCTGAAAGCTAGCTGTCAGCTGTGAGTAGCACCTTTCACAGCCGCCAGGTGGCAGCATTCCCTTCAACAACCAAGACTGGGAGTTTCCACAGGCCTCCAGAGAGAAACAAATGAGAATAAACTCACCAATTTAATTAGAAACAATGATTTTGTTTTAGAAGAAATTCTTTCCTTTTGCATATTTTCATTAAACCTATTGGTTATTTGGACATATTTGAGGGGTTAATGAAAGGAATAAAATGTTGGCTGAACAATTCTTAATGATGCTGTCTGGATGCATTCAAACAGCATGCTTTATTCAGTGGAGACTAGGGTGACCTTGTTTGAAAATGTCTTGTGTAACTATCTCACCGCTCCCCCCCCCCCGAACTCTCAATTTCTCCTCAAAGAGGGTTGGTGGAGAGCAAGGAAAACAAACTGAGTTGTAAGAAATGGTGGTTCACTCTGAGATATCCAGAGAAACCTGTGACCAGTGAAAGGAGATTCCCCCAATGGGTCCCTACAAAATGCTGAGCCCCAAGTAGTTCTTCAGTGTCTTACCCTCAACAGTGACCATCATGACAACTTATACTTTGGATTGGGATAGTGTTCCAGGGCCTGTTTCCTGCATCATCAGTGATGGAGAAGGGTTGGCATCGTGCTCTAGAGTGGAAAATCAGGAGCAGCAGGAGGAGGAGAGGTGAGGAGGACGAGCAGCAGCAGCAGCAGCAGCAGCAGCAGCAGCAGCAGCAGCAGCAGCAGCAGCAGCAGCAGCAGCAGCAGCAGCAGCAGCAGCAGGCGCTGTCACTGCCGGCTGCTTCTTTGGGATCGCCTAGCAGCTGTTTTATCGACTAATGCTTTCCGGCGCACATTTCGACCAGCTCCTCTCGCGCGCCCTCTGCTGGAGAAGATCTAGAATTGAGTAGGAAAGCTAGGAATTGGGAGTCTCAGGCAACTGGGCTACTCTTAAAAATTAGCGCTCTCCTGGAAAAAGCAGCTGCAGGCTGTCAGCCAGGGGAAGGAGGACTCTGCCTTCAGTCAGGTCTCCAAAACGACATCGTCCTAGCCTGACACAGGAAGAGGCAAATAGGCCCCATGGTCAGGTGGAAAACCAGCCACTGAAAACCAAAGTACAGTTCCTGGTGTCCCCTCCGCCTTCTACTTCTTAGCTCCTACACTGCTTTGGAGTTGATAAAGTGAAGGTCTTTCTTTGACTCTAGATGCAATCGATGTGTTGCACCCACTAGGTGAATGTACCATCAATGGGCTACACCACAGCCCAAGCCGCTCAATCTTGAACCAAAGGGGGCTAAGGATATTTTATAATACCAAGATTTTATTCAGTGTCTTGTAGATGGATTCCTAAGCTGCAAATATATGCTGTACCATAGACTCCTCATCCAGTGTCGTATACACAGATCCTTTCCCAGAGCAATATTCTCCCTACAATAAACTTGGACTCTCTTACAGTGTTCAGTCCCCTTCCTTTGTTCCCTGTGAAACTGCAGGCTCCATGAAATGAAGAGTTAAGGCTCATTACTTGCTGGTTCTGTGAATGGTCAAAGAAAGAATACAGGAATAGAGTCCTGTATGTATGTGTGTGTGTGTGTATGTATGTGTATGTGTGTGTATGTACGCACATGCGCACATGTGTACATGCATTTATTATAGTTTTTCTTTTGAGAAAGTCTTGTTCTATAGCTCAGGCTAGCCTGCAACTTGAGATCCTTCTGCCTCAGTCTCCCAACAGGGATTACAGTTGTGTTCCACAATGTGCCTTGCAATTTGTATCTTTAAAAAAAAATACTTAAAGTCTACTGCAGAAATGTGACAAGTCCTCAGTGTAGGGTGCTATGAGTTTTCTCCATTCACACCCACTTCTCTACACCACATCTGACATCAACCAAAAAGAACAAATGTGTTCTCATGTCCACAGTCACTATTCACCCTTTACAGGGGCCCCTCTTCTGCTCCTGACGGGTGCCAGAGAAGCACTTGTCTCTGAGTGGCTTTGCTCACTCCTCTCAGGGTGCAGATTATTCACATCATCTGGGGCAGTTCTAGATCTCCATAGCTACTGTAACGTAGTGTCTCCACACTTTGGTTCCAGTTCTCCAGCATAAACCGGGAATAATCTGTTGACAGGAAAGGGAACCTATGGCGGCTGAGAAGGGAGGTAAGGTGAGAGAGACAGCAGCAATCCTTAGAGGGACGGCTCAGACCAAAGTTCCTGGTGTGCTGGTTGGTTTTTGTCAACTTCACACACGATACAGTCATCTGGGAAGAGGGAACCTCAGAAGAGGAAACGCCTCCATCAGATTAGCCTGACCGCAAAACAAAAACAAAAACTGACCACAAAAACTGAAAACAAGGGCTTGTGTGTGTGCAGCTCCCAAGTGCTGGGCTGATCTGCAGTAACCAGCGCGCCAGCTCTGCTGTGGGACTTCTGCCTGGCAGAGGGACCCCGCACTGGGCGGGAGCCTACCAGCTTTCCTTCCGCGATCTCTGTTCCCGCAGACTGCACTGAAGAGACAGGTACCCAGGCTCTCTCTCCCCAATATAACATCACTTGGGACACGGCCTGTTGGGGCTTCCGTCTGTGCCTGAGAACGGGTCAGCGCTGTGGTCGTCTGGGTGCCAGATCGGCAGGCCATCGCGTCTGCAGGGTGAGCGGCGCCATGGAGAGTGCCCTCCGCCATCTTTGCTCCAGTGACTGGGAAGTTGGGACAGCCAGGTTCTGAGACAGACAGGCATAATATCGCTTGGGTCTCGGGCGGCTTGTGTGTATGCGGCTCCCAAGTGCTGGGCTGATCTGCAGTAACCAGCGCACCAGCTCTGCTGTGGGACTTCTGCCTGGCAGAGGGACGCCCCTACCCCCCCCAGGAGAGATCACACACCCCTGCACAGGGCAGGAGCCTACCAGCCTCCCTTTGGCGACCTCTGCTCCAGGAATCCACTAGGCTGAGCCTTTGGATGCGCAAGGCCTCCCCAATATAAGATCACTTGGGGCAAGACACATTAGGGTTCCAAAGTCACTCAGGAGCAGGCAGGCCCCAGAAACCGGTGCCAGGGGAATCCTGGTAATCCGGGGGGGGGGCAGAAATAGCTTTGCAGGCTCACAGGAGGTCCAAACAACAGCCAGTGGCAGCAGGACCAACTAACACCAGAGGTATCCAGATGGCAAAAGGCAAACGTAGGAATGTTACTAACAGAAATCAAAGTAATGTGGGACCATCCGAACCCAACTCTCCAACAGCAGCAAGTCCTGGATACCCCACCACACCCGAAAGACAAGATCTGGATTTAAAATCACTTCTCATGATCCTATTAGAGGATCACAAGAAGGACACAAATAAATCTCATAAAGAGTTGCAGGAGACCATGAATCAATGGTGAGAAGTCCTTACAAAGGAAACACAAAAATCGCTTAGAGAAATGCGGGAGAACATGGATCAAAAGATGGAGGCGCACAAGGAGACAACACAAAAATCGCTTAACGAGATGAATCAACGGGTAGATGCACTCACAAAGGAATCACAAAATTGGCATAAAGAAATGCAGAAGAATATGGGTCAACAGATGGATGCCCATAAGGAGGCAACACAAAAATTACTTAAAGAAATGAATCAATGGTTAGATGCCCTTACAAAGGAAACACAAGAACTGCTTAAAGAAATGCAGGAGACGATGGATCAACAGATGGAATCCCATGGGGAGGAAACACAAAAATCGCTCAGAGAAATGCAGGAGAACGTGGGTCATCAGGAAGAAATCCTGAAAGAGGTAATGCAAAAATACCTTAAAGAAATACAGGAAAATACAAACAAACAAGTGAAGGATCTCAGCAAATCCATCCAGGAACTAAAAAAGGAAGTAGAAACAACTAAGAAATCACAAAGGGAGACAACTTTGGAGATAGAAAACCTTGGGAAGAAATCAGGAGTCATAGATGCAAACATAAACAATAGAATACAAGAGATGGAAGAAAGAATCTCAGGTGCTGAAGACTCCATAGAAAGCATCGACTCAACAGTCAAAGAAAATGCAAAATGCAAAAAACGTGTAACCCAAAACATCCAGGAAATCCAGGACACAAGGAGAAGACCAAACCTAAGGATTATAGGTATAGATGAGAGTGAAGATTTGCAACTTAAAGGGCCAGTAAACATCTTCAACAAAATTATGGAGGAAAACTTCCCTAACCTAAAGAGAGAGATGCCGATGAACGTACAAGAAGCCTACAGAACTCCAAACAGACTGGACCAGAACAGAAATACCTCCCGTCACATAATAATCAAAACACCGAATGTTCTAAACAAAGAAAGAATACTAAAAGCAGTAAGAGAAAAGGGCCAAGTAACATACAAAGGAAGACCTATCCGAATCACATCAGACTTCTCACCAGAGACTATGAAAGCCAGAAGATCCTGGGCAGATCTCATGCAGACACTAAGACAGCACAAATGCCAGCCTAGACTACTAGACCCAGCAAAACTCTCAATCACCATAGATGGAGAGACCAAGATATTCCATGATAAAACCAAATTTTCACAATATCTTTCCACAAATCCAGCCCTGCAACGGATAATAGGTGGAAACCTCCAATACAGGGAGAGAAACAACACCCAGGAAAAAATGAGATAATAACCTTCTTGAATCAAACCCAAAAGTAGATAACCACTCAAACATAAAGATAGCGTCAAGAATGGCAGATGGCAATAATCACTATGCCTTAATCTCTCTTAATATCAATGGTCTCAATTCCCCAATTAAAAGACATAGACTAGCAGACTGGATACGTAAACAGGACCCAGCATTTTGCTGCATGCAGGAAACGCACCTCAGTGTCAAAGACAAACACTACCGCAGAGTAAAAGGCTGGAAAACAATTTTACAAGCAAATGGCCCCAAGAAACGAGGTGGAGTAGCCATCCTAATATCAGATAAAATTGATTTTCAACTTAAAGTCATCAAAAAAGACACAGAAGGACACTACATACTGATCAAGGGAAAAATCCACCATCAAGAACTCTCAATTCTGAATATCTATGCTCCAAATGCAAGGGCACCCTCATTCGTAAAAGAAACTTTACTAAAACTCAAAGCACACATCGCACCGCACACAATAATAGTGGGTGACTTCAACACCCCGCTCTCTGAAATGGATCGTTCAGGAAAGCAGAAACTAAACAGGGACACAGTGAATCTAATTAAAGCCTTGGACCAACTGGAACTAACAGATATATATAGAACATTTCATCCTAGAGCTAAAGAATACACCTTCTTCTCAGCTCCTCATGGTACCTTCTCCAAAATTGACCATATAATTGGTCACAAATCAGACCTCAACAGATATAAGAAGATAGAAATAATCCCATGCCTCCTATCAGATCACTATGGAATAAGGGTGGTCTTCAATGGCAACAAAAACAAAAGAAAACCCACGTACACATGGAGGCTGAACAATGCTCTATTCAATGATAACTTGGTCAAGGTGGAAATAAAGAAAGAAATCAAAGACTTTTTGAAAGTTAATGAAAATGAAGGCACAACATACCCTAATTTATGGGACACAATGAAAGCAGTGCTAAGAGGAAAATTCATAGCCCTGAGTGCCGCCAAAAAGAAACGGGAGACAGCATACACTAACAGCTTAATGGCACACCTGAAAGCCCTGGAACAAAAAGAAGCAAATACACCAAAGAGGAGTAGAAGGCAGGAAATCATCAAACTCAGGGCTGAAATCAATCAAGTAGAAACAAATAAAACCATACAAAGAATCACAAAGAATCAACAAAACGAGGAGTTGGTTCTTTGAGAAAATCAACAAGATAGATAAGCCCTTAGCCAGACTAACCAGAGGGCACAGAGATAGTATCCAAATTAATAAAATCAGAAACGAAAAGGGAGAGATAACAACAGAAACTGAGGAAATTCAAAAAATCATCAGATCCTACTACAAAAACCTGTATTCAACACAACTAGAAAATCTTGAGGAAATGGACAATTTTCTTGACAGATACCAAGTACCAAAATTAAATCAGGATCAAATAGACCATCTAAACCGTCCTATAAGCCCTGAAGAAATAGAAGTTGTCATTGGAAGTCTTCCAACCAAAAAAAGCACAGGTCCAGACGGTTTTACTGCAGAATTCTATCAGACCTTCAAAGAAGACCTAACACCAATACTCTTCAAACTGTTCCACAAAATAGAAACAGAAGGAACACTACCCAACTCGTTCTATGAAGCCACAATTACACTAATACCAAAAGCACACAAAGATCCGACAAAGAAAGAGAATCTCAGGCCAATCTCTCTTATGAATATCGATGCAAAAATACTCAATAAAATTCTTGCCAACCGAATCCAAGAACACATCAAAACGATCATTCACTACGATCAAGTAGGCTTCATCCCAGGGATGCAGGGATGGTTCAATATAAGGAAATCCATCAATGTAATCCACTATATAAACAATCTCAAAGAAAAAAACCACATGGTCATCTCATTAGATGCTGAGAAAGCATTTGACAAAATTCAGCATCCTTTCATGCTAAAGGTCTTGGAAAGATCAGGAATTCGAGGCCCATATCTAAACATAGTAAAAGCAATTTACAGCAAACCGGTAGCCAGCATCAATCTAAATGGAGAGAAACTTGAAGCAATCCCACTAAAATCAGGGACTAGACAAGGCTACCCTCTCTCTCCATATCTTTTCAATATAGTACTTGAAGTTCTAGCTAGAGCAATTAGACAACAAAAAGAGGTCAAAGGGATACAAATTGGAAAGGAAGAAGTCAAACTATCACTATTTGCAGACGATATGATAGTATACTTAAGCGACCCAAAGAACTCCACCAGAGAACTCCTACAGCTGATAAACGACTTCAGCAAAGTGGCCGGATATAAAATCAACTCAAGCAAGTCAGAAGCCTTCCTATACTCAAAGGATAAGCAGGCTGAGAAAGAAGTAAGAGAAATAATACCCTTCACGATAGCCACAAACCATATTAAGTATCTTGGCGTGACTCTAACCAAACAAGTGAAAGATCTGTATGACAAGAACTTCAAGTCTCTGAAGAGAGAAATTGAAGAAGACCTCAGAAGATGGAAAAATCTGCCATGCTCATGGATTGGCAGGATTAATATAGTAAAAATGAGCATCTTACCAAAAGTAATACACAGATTCAATGCAATCCCCATCAAAATCCCAACTCAATTCTTCATAGAGTTAGAAAGAGCAATTCAAAAATTCATCTGGAATAACAGAAAACCCAGAATAGCTAAAACTATTCTCAAGAGTAAAAGAACCTCTGGGGGAATCAGTATCCCGGACCTCAAGCTGTACTACAGAGCAATAGTGTTAAAAACCGCATGGTATTGGTACAGTGACAGACATGTAGATCAATGGAACAGAATTGAAGACCCAGAAATGAATCCACACTCCTATGGTCACTTGATCTTTGACAAAGGAGCTAAAACCATCCAGTGGAAAAAAGATAGCCTTTTCAACAAATGGTGCTGGCTCAGCTGGAGGACAACATGCAGAAGAATGCAAATTGACCCATCCTTATCTCCTTGCACTAAGCTCAATTCTAAGTGGATCAAAGATCTCCACATAAAACCAGACACACTGAAACTAATAGAAGGGAAACTAGGGAAGAACCTTGAACATATGGGCACAGGGGAGAATTTCCTGAACAGAACTCCAATAGCTTATGCTCTAAGATCAAGAATAGACAAATGGGACCTCATTAAATTACAAAGTTTTTGCAAGGCAAAAGACACTGTCAAAAAGACAAAGCGGCAACCAACTAACTGGGAAATGATCTTTACCAACCTTACATCCGACAGAGGGCTAATATCCAATATATACAAAGAACTCAAGAAGTTAAACTCCAGAGAGGCAAGTAACCCTATTAAAAAATGGGGTACAGAGCTACACAAAGAGTTCTCACCTGAAGAATATCTAATGGCTGAGAAGCACCTAAAGAGATGTTCATCATCCTTAGTCATTAGGGAAATGCAAATCAAAACAACCCTGAGATTCCATCTCACACCAGTCAGAATGGCTAAAATCAAAAACACAGGAGACAGCAGTTGTTGGCAAGGATGTGGAGAAAGAGGAACACTCCTCCACTGCTGGTGGAATTGCAAGCTGGTACAACCACTCTGGAAAGCAGTCTGGCGTTTCCTCAGAAAACTGGGCATGACACTCCCGGAGGATCCGGCTATACCACTCCTGGGCATATACCCAGAGGCTTTACCTGCATGCAATAAGGACACATGCTCCACTATGTTCATAGCAGCCTTATTTATAATAGCCAGAAGCTGGAAAGAACCCAGATGTCCCTCAACAGAGGAATGGATTCAGAAGATGTGGTATATCTACACAATGGAATACTACTCTGCAATTAAAAACAATGAATTCACGAAATTCCTAGGCAAATGATCAGATCTTGAAAATATCATCCTTAGTGAGGTAACCCAATCACAAAAGAACACACATGGTATGCAGTCACTGATAAGGGGATATTGACCCAGAATCTCGGAATACCCTAGACACAATCCGCATATCAATAGATTTCTAAGAAGATGGAAGGAGAGACCCCTGGTCCTGGAAAGACTGGATGTAAGGGAACGCCAGGACAGAGTAACGAGAGGGGGTTGAATGGAGAAAAGAGGGAGGGAAGGGGGTTTATGGGACTTTCGGGGAGGGAGGAAACGGGAAAGGGGAAATGATTTGGAATGTAAATTAAAAAAAATAAATAATTAAAAAAAAACTGAAAACAAGAACTGTCTGCCTAAGTGACCATGGCATTAATCAGTGTGGCTGATCAACAACGTGGACACTGCAATTGACCACGAAAGTGAGCACAAAAATGACCACAGTGGCTGGCCATCACGGTGGATCATACAACCAACCAGGACAATGATTGTAAAGTGACCACTATGGCTGATTATATAGAGGACCACAAAAGTGACCACTATCATTGACCATCAGTGGACACTGCATCCGACCACCTCAAAGGCCACCTTGGTGGCCACCGGGCTGGCCAAGTGGTGATATTTTTTTTTCTGAAAATATCCCTCATCTTTAAAGATACTGAACTTTTGCCAGTTAACATAAGACTATGTACTTAACCTGCTCACTGTTTAAGTTTAACCACTTAAGAAAGTGATGTACCTAACCATACTATGCCTTGAGTTTCCCATGTAATCAACTTTACAACCTACACTAATGCATAGCTTCCTTTTAACTTATTTGCTCTTCTATGCCCCTGACCCAGAATAATGTGTATATATGTGATGTGTGTTGTACTCATTTGATGAAGGCAACCTTGAGCCAAACAAACGTTGGAACCAATAAGTGGATAGAGGTTGATAACTTTGGTTTGTGGTTGAGTGCTATTGTGGATTTTGAGTGCCATTCTGGGTCAGTAGGGGCCAGTAATGTAACTTCTTCCTTTGTAGAAGTCTGTTAAAGATGTCTGTAAAAAGCTATTCTTCCGATCTTTTCCATACTATGCTTTCAGTGCTATTCAGTTAAATATAGAATAAAACCTTTTGTTAGCAACAAACACAGGAAAGAGAGTTCAGATACACACACAACAGGCTGACACAACACACAGACAAATAGACAGGTAATAAGGATAGATCACACACATACACAATAGACAAGTCACAGACCACAAATAATAGACAGACAGAAGACGCAGGGAAATCAAATTTTGGTTCACTCTTTGTGTTAGGGTTTCTATTGCTGGGAAGAGACATCATAACTATGGCAACTCTTTTGTTTTTTTCTAAGATTTATTATTATTATATGTAAGTACACTGTATAGCTGTCTTCAGACGCACCAGAAGACGGCGTCAGATCTCTTTACAGATAGTTGTGAACGACCATGTGGTTGCTGGGATTTGAACTCAGGATCTTTGGAAGAGCAGTCAGTGCTTTTAACCGCTCAGCCATCTCTCCAGCGCCAACTATGACAACTCTTATAAAAGAAAGCATTTAATTGGGGCTGGCTTACAGCTCAGAGATTTAGTTCATGGTTGCCATGCTTCCTAGCCATGCTTTGGCCAGACATGGTGCTCGACAGCTAGCTGAGACTTCTACATCCAGATTAGCAAACAGCAAAAAGAGAGGGCCACTCTGGGTCTGGCTTAAGTACTATGACTCAAAGTCCATCCCTGGTGACATACTTTCTCCAACAATGCTGTATCTACTCTAACAAGACCTTGCCTCCTAATAGTGCCGTTCGCTATGAGCCAATGTGGGCCATTTTCTTCCAAACCACCACATTCCACTCCATAGGCCTCACAAGCTTGAAACTGTATCATAATACGGAAATGCATTCAGTTCAACTTCAAAGTCCCCATAGTCTAAACAGTCTCAACCCTGTTTAAAAATTCTAAGTTTCTTCTGAGACTCATGAAAGTTCTTCACTGTAATTCGCCTATAAATTCAAATGAAAAGGCAGATCACATACTTCTAACACATAATGGCACAGAATACACATGGCTGTTCTAAAAGGGAGTAGAGGGATAATAGTGAGAAGATACTGGACCAAAACAAGGATGAAAACCAGCTGGGTGAACTTCAAACTGCGTCTCCATGTCTGATGTCAAAATGCTCTTCAGGTCTCCAACTCTTTTCAGTTTTGTTGATTACAACACATTTCTTTCTCTTGGATTGGTTCCACTCCCCATTAGTAGCTTTTCTCAGCAGATATCTGATGAATCTTGCATCTCCAATATCTTGGGGTTTCCAGTGTAATAATCTAGGCTTTGTCTTCACAGCTCCATGCAATGGCCTCTCAGGATCTCCATGCAGGGACACCCCTGCCACACATCTGGCCTCAGCGACTTTCCTTAGTCTCAGAGGGAGATTCCATAACCCCTTGTATCCTTGACTCTAAATTCAGAACCATGTGGCCAAAACTACCAAGTTCTTCAACTTACAGGGGCTAGAGCATAGCCCCCTTGTTCAAATATGTTTTCACTAGATTTTTGTTTTTGCTGGTTTCCTTTACTGCCTACACTTGGCTGTTCTGGAAGTCATTCTGTAGACCAGACTGGTCTCACACTTAGAGAGCCACGTGTCTCTGCCTCTAGAGTGATGGGAGTAAAGGCAGGGGCCACCGCCACTGGTCCTAAGCTTTTTTAAAATTCCTTTTCACACATTGGACATTCAGCTGGCTGTCATATCTCCTTTACTCCCCAGACTTTTCTTTAATTTTTTTTCACTTCCTGGTACCCACTTTCTCCTCAAACTGTACATTTTGTATTTTTCCTTGTTCAGCTTGTTCCTTTTCACTATAGATCTGCATAAAACTGGCCACTAATAGTCATGGGACACAGTCAATACTAGACTGTCTTCAAAAGTCCTCTGTCAATTCCATTAGTCTCAAACTCTTCAATTTAGTCTCAGGCAGATTTTTCAGACAAGGGCAAAAAGCAGCCACATTCTTTATCCCAATTATCACAAGAACTGACTCTAGGCCACGTATTAATATTCTTCCCTTTTGAGACTTCTAGAGTTGGGCTCTCACAATTCAAATCACCCTCAGCACCACTCTTTTGTGCTCCTACTAGGATGGCCAGATAAGCCAAGCTTAAAATGTTCAACTGTTTCCCTTAAGATCTATTTATTTATTTCATATATATACTGTCTTCAGCACACCAGAATCCATTACAGATAGTTGTGAGCCACCATATGGTTGCTGGGAATTGAACTCAGGACAACCGAATAGCAGATACAGCTCTTAACTGCTAAGCCATCAATTGTTTTCCTAATCCAAGTCCACATTCCACCAACAAGCAACATGGCCAGGCCTGAAACAGCAATGCCCCACTCTTGGTCCCAGTTTCTGTCGGTGTTCTATTGCTGCAAAGAGACACCATGACCATGGCAACTCTGATAAAGAAAAGCATTTAATCGGGGCTGGCTTACATTTTCAGAGGTTTAGTCCATCATCACCATGGCAGGAAGTATGTCAGCAGGTATGCAGACATGGTGCTAGAGAGGTACCTGAGAGTTCTATATTCGGATCCACAGGCAGCAGGAAGAGAGACACTGGGCTTAGCTTGAGCATTTCAATCCCCAAAGCCTACGCAGAGTGATTCAATTCCTCCAATAAGTTCATACCTCCTAATGTCACTTCCTAAGCATTCAAATGTATGAGCCTAAGAGAACTATTCTTATTCAAACCATCACAGGGAGCAAGGCAGTAAGCAATGTTCCTCTGCACTTTTTGCTGTAGTTCTTGACTCCAGGCTTATGTATTGAGCCCCTGCCCTGACTTCCCATGATAAAGGACCTTGACTGGAAGTATAAGCCAAATAAACCCTTTCCTCCCCAGCTTGCTTTTTCATAGTGGTGTTTTCATTGCAGCAATAGAAACCCTAAGACAGTCATGGTATTTTATTATAGGTACAGAAACCAAAATGGAACGCCTGGGTTTCCAAGAACACACTTGGCTTGATAATATTTCTGCTGTACTCTGGGTGCACAACAGTACCCAGGCTACTCTCAACTCCATATCTATTTTTTCTAACTTTAGGGCCGAAAAGGGAGGATGTAACTCTCCAGCCCTGAGAGACTTTGTGACACTCCCTATATGACAACTGATGGGTTTCCTCACTCTGACGACCTCTGAAATGGCTTTTCACATACATGTTGACAGTTTCCTGGCTACCTGTACCAAATGATGTCTCTGAAGTAGTGCATGCTAATGACAAACTGCTGCTACTCCTGAACCTGTTGTCTGTCATCGGAAGACATTTCCCTATTAAATATTGATTTGCATATGTAAAAACTCCCTAACAGCCCATTAATTACCATGGGCCTCCTGAAGACTGATGAGGGGCTGCTTCATCAACAGCGTTGTTAACCTTGTCCACAAACAAATCCAAACCCATCAGATCTACTTGCTTAACTTCAACTGCAATTATCAAGCAATCAAACAGCCAACAAGTGTAGGTGCTAATTATCCAAATGAGATCTGGAATGTTCCGTTCTGTTACCTTGTTATTTTTAGCTTCTCGACTGATTTCCTGCTGCACACCCTCTATCCGTCTACATGCATACCTTGTATCCCACAGATCGGCTTCGCAAGTGTTAAAGGAAGAATTTCATGCAGGTTGTAACAACCTATTTGAACAATCCCCTAAAAGGAAGTTAATTGCAAACATTTGGCTTAGAGGTACAGCCATCACCAGGAGATGGCGGTGTGGATCAGGAAATAAAATCTCTTTCCAGAGATGAGACTGCGGTTACTTTCCACTCGAGCAGAAACTGTGAGTCAAAAGACCTTCAGTGGTCCATGCAGACGGGCCGGTGGTGGGGGGAGGGGACTGCAGAGGATCACACTGCCTGCAGAGCTCTCCGAGGCTGCACACCGCTGCCCAGCAAAGCATCTTGGCCACTCCCTGTAGCACAGGGCAGAGATTGCAGTGTGCCCACCTCTTTCAGGTCTCTGTGTCTTTGGACTTCAATGATTCTGGAATTTCCCACGAGGCTCTCTTTCTGAAAACATTACTGCAGTTCTTTGCTCCAACTCAAAGATTTATGGCAACTTTGTTACAGACTCACGGAGGGAAAAGTTTTTTCCGTTGTTGTTTTCACAAACATGTTTTTTTGGTCTTGGATCCCAGGATGGTTTATATGAAAATAAGGTCATTTAACATTTAAATACACACACACACAAACACACACACACACACACACACAGAGTGCATCTTTGACTGTTCTTAGAAAGTAACCAACTCAGGTATAAACAAACCTATTGAGTTCTCTGGAATAATGCTCAGGATTCCCACTAAATGACGAGTCTAGTGGAAGGTATAAACTTAAAATAAGCACTGTGGTACCTTATTTATTTATTTATTTATTTATTTATTTATTTATTTGATAGGGTCTTTTTATGAATCCAAGGTCACCCTCAGTCTCAGCCATCTGGATGCTGGAATTAGGCATGTGCTTTGGGTGAGATTTTTTTTTTCTCCCTTGGATTAGTCAGACCTCCCCAGAGAATCAGAATCAACAGTGTGTATATGGAAATATTGCTTGTAAGTAGCTGACATTAAATCTGCAGAAAGGCTACTGTGGGGGTCTGGGGAGAAGCAGTTTGGAGGCTGATCACTGCAGAGCTCCTCCTGGCTAGCCAGAACCAGGTTTATTTTTAAGGCCATCAGCTGAGTTGATGAGACCTATCCACATAAGGAAGAGTGATCTATTTTACTCTAAGTCTACTAAGGAGAGGTTATTCTGATCTAAAAATATCTTCATGAGACCACCTATGATGACATTTGATTGAGTATTTGGGTGGTGTGGTCTAGCTCACAGACACATAAAATTAAGCTCACATGATCCTCAAAGTTCCTTCTTGGAAAGACTTTTTGAGTACATAGAAATCCTGGGAGTAGGTATGCACTTCCCATATACCCTCTCACTCAGGTGGCAGAGCAGTGTGCAGACTGAACAAGAACTGAAGGCCCTAGCACCGGTGCTAACTGTTACCGACACGGACTTCTGTGATACTACGGGGATCACACCCCCACCCCAGGTCCGTGGAAGTCTACTAGATAGGGAAGGAGCTACGGAAAGCACAGGTCAGAGGTGTCAAAATAAGGCTAGTTGGGTCAAAGTTGCCATCAAGATCTTAGAGGATTCAGGGACTTTAGAAAGATGGCTTCTAGGGACTGAGACAAAGCTTCTTATTACAGGTTGGAAACGAAGGCAAGAGATTGGAAAGTATCCCGTACGACCTCATAAAGGAGAGGGATTGTTATAGGTGGATGCTTCTGTAAATGGCTTGCAAATAAAAAAGAAAAATGGCGGTAGTCATTCTCTTCCCTGAATCCATACCATGTTTTACCAGAACCATGAAGTTCCTCCCATAAAAGGTGGGATCCATTTCCCTAACCCTTGAATTCAACCGATTTTGTGACTTTATCCATAGCATGTGTCAATAGCCCTGATGTGACAATTGTGATCCTAGCTCTGGAGATGTCTTGTATGTCTATTCTTTCTTTCTCAAAACATTATCCAGTCACCCTGGGAGTAAGCCTCGGGTAGGCTGGTAGAGAACAAGAGATACATGGTCCAGGCACTGCCGATGTGCCAGTCAATAGTCTTGAAAGCCTCACTTGCAGTCACCCAGCTGATGGACAACTGAATACCAAGCCATGTGTGTATTTGATTGAGTCTATAGGAGCCTCCTTGCCGAGTTACATTGCCAACCCAGTGAGTCATAATACTACTTAATGGATATTACTGTAGCTTTTTAAAATTGTGTGTGTACAGATGTGTGTGTGTGTGTGTGTGTGTGTGCATGTGCGTGTGTGTTCACAGAGGTCAGATATTGGAGTCAACACTTGGAGCCGGACTTCCAGGCAGTTGTAAATTCTCCTTTGGGATCTGAACTCAGGTCTTCTGATGGAGCAGTAAATGCCATTATCTCCCGAGCCATCTCTCCAGCATCAATGGTTACTGTTTAAGGCAACAAAGCTAGAGGTGATTTGTTCAGCGACAGGAGTGGAAAGTGGCTGACCGCTCAACAGTAGTGAGACTTCCTCAGGTAGGGGTTTCCTGCAGAGGGCACAGCTCCAGTGGATGGGGGTCCATTCCACTGCATGCCACTAGCTATAGATGAACTTTTAATCGGTACAACCATATCCACTTGCAAATGAGGCAGATAAAGATTATCTTCCGTGATTCTGGGTACCAAAGCCCTAGGCCTTGTGCTTGCTGGATACACACTCTTCCACTTAGCTACACTTCCTGCCTACAAAGTTCTCATGGTCAAAAGCTGTGTAAGAAAAGAGCACAATTCAGTTTGCCTTAATCTTACTGATCTTTAAGTTATGTACCCTTTTGAGATGTTGACCTTGGAGATTTCTTGTAGCCGACCTTTGTAGGAGTATTCTTGGTTAAAACTCCCGTCTTCAGCTTCTGAGGTACATCCACCTCTCAATCTACCCCCACTCCAAATCACTTGGTAGGTAGGTCCAGATTCGACAGGAAGTAGGTTTGGTCTCTCCCAAATACTCCCATCCCTTTCAGACCCTGCCCCCTTTTCAATACCAGTTGGGGTCGAGAATGCAAATCCTTAGGTGATGCATTCAGGGGACCTGTCATGTTCCCGGACAGGTCTCGTTTCTTGCTGCCAGTCCACTGGATGGAGTGGGTCCATCTGGCAGCTTCGTATTCAAGGCCGTCCAGGGTTAGAATCCAGGCCTGCCTGCTTCCTGTCTGCCTAGATTCTCAGCAGTGAATCTACTCTACAGGTGGCCCCTGCTCTCCCCTCCTTGACTAAGCACGGCTAATGCTTAGGCCAGTCAGCCACTTCACCATACTGAGGGTCCACTTGACACACAAGGTGGAGAACAGAGCGTTCAAATCACTCAGCAGGCCTCTCTAAAAGCTCGGGGAACTTTACTTCCTCTTGGTTAAAAACAATAAATAAATTAAGTGGTGTTTCAGGTCCGTTCTCTGAATGAATGTCAATAGACTAATACAAAACATTTCCGCAGGAAAGGGCTTTGCCACACACAGCGGTTTTCACATGTAAGTGTTGGAGTTTTGTGCAATATCCTAGGTAAATAGGACAATTACCATTATCCCCATCTTGTAGATGGAGAGACTGAGGCTTAAGCTCACATGATTTATGTGCAGTAAGTTTGGAGCCTGAATTCAGTGCCATGGATGAGGATATGATTTGCTGACAGAGTCGCGGGGAGGGGGGGGGCAGACGGATGGTGTCCCAGTCTCTTCTTTTTTCAAGGCTGGTATGTCTGGGATGAGCCACGCTATGGTTTTTGCTTTACATAGTTGTTTTTGCATTAGACAAATAGTTAAGCACATCCCCGTAGGGTCTGCACTTAGGAGACTGAGGCTAGAAGACTCAGTTGAGCCAAAGAGATTAAGGACATTCTGGACAACATAGTGAAGCCCTGTCGAAAGAAAGAGAGAGAGAGAGAGAGAGAGAGAGAGAGAGAGAGAGAGAGAGAGAGAGAGAGAGAGAGGTGGGGAGGGAGGGAGGGAAGGAAGGAAGGAAGGAAGGAAGGAAGGAAGGAAGGAAGGAAGGAAGGAAGGAAGGGAAAGAAAAGAAAGAAGAGAGAATAGTGGGGAAGCAACTAAATCTCCTTGCCAGCTTACTTGGCACCGTGAAGCGGCCCCTTTCATTTTCTGGGCTTTGCTCTCTGGTTCCTTGGCTTCAGTGAGCACCTGCAGGTTTAGCATCCGCAGAGTCTCAATATCCATGAGCTTTATAGTATGTACCGTCCAACCCCAGGCTCTCCAACCGCCAAGAAAAACATCATCGGCAAGGTTTGGGGCGAGCTTTCAAAGGTCTCCAGAATACGTGGAAATTAAGGACAATGTCTGGAACAGGAGGAATCCTCAGGCCCCTGCTTCCGGGAGGTTCCCCAGTGAGGCTGAGCTAAGTGGTACAGCCAGCTTGTAACCTGGCCTCCTTGATAAGGCCCAACACGTCCAGGACTGGGCACTGCACCTCAGTGCTTGCTAATCATTGGCTTGTCATTTTATCTAAACAGTCACAGCCACATATATCTGAAAAGATTCAACAGCCAGGAATCAAAACAATACTCTATGTGTGTGAATTTTAGAAGGTAGCCACATTTCTCTATTACAAATTAAGCATTTTAATTAGATATTAAATTAGATAGAATTCACATTTCAGACTGCAAAGATGTTCTCATGCTGTCTGGACTTATAATGGGTGTGCAAGGAGCCTCCTGGGTGAACTCCCTTTTCCCTTGAACTTGGCTGCTCCTCTGGAGGAGTCTAAAGAACAAGACCCAGGGCAAGCCTGAGCTGCCATCAATCTAACCTCTAGTTACCTTCTTTGGAGCTGCAGATCTCCCTGTGGTGGGAAGTTACCCAAGGGCAGCTTGTATGACTTCCATTAGTACTTCCGTGACAGCCCTTCTGTAGCCAGCTGCCCCACTCTCCCAAACCCTGGCAACCCCTCCTGCTCTGTGCACAGTCTGCCCTTCCCAGACTCTCTCTGGGACCAAAACTCAGAGGGTTAAGAGTGCAGAGAAACAGTTGCTCTACAGTTTACAGAAAACAGCCAAGAACTCTTGACTCCCCAGAGAGCAGGGAATCAGCTATTATTCCTTTCAAATTGAAATACTCGGAATACTTTACAGAGCTCTAACTAGTTGGAAATCACTTCACACTAGAGTGATATATATATATATATATATATATATGTATATATATATATAGTATAACATGTATACATACACACCCACAGTCACACACACACATACATATATGCATTTAGCTGTTTTGTTTGTCTATCTGTAAAATCCCTTGAATTTGGAGTCCCTGACCCTTCTTAAGTGGCATTGTTTGGTAGGTGACCGCTGAGAGATGAACTCCTGACCTCCCTATCACTGAGAGGCAGGAATAGAACAGAATGGAAAACTCACTCACTCACCCATCCTCACTCAGTAAACCCCTTCTCTCTTTCTCCCTTCTCCTCCCTCCCACCACTTCCCCCTTTCCCCTCTGCAGCGCTGCTGTCTAGGACTGTTGGCTGTCTCCTGGCTTCATCCCCGGCTCCAAGTAAGCTACAGGTGTTCAAATCATCTGGCGCCTCTGCTACACCCTGTCATTTTCATGGAAAGGGTAAAGTACACATTGAAAAGGGTTCTGTTAATACTCACATAATGGGCTCAGATTCACAGAAACAGGTCAGCAAGCCAGATAGCTTCTACTTGGCAATGCGGATGGCTTTTTATTTCCACTTTGAGAACACACATATGTGCTTTTCTTCAGTTACAAGTTTACCTTTAGGCTGGATATGTAGCTCAGTTGGTAGAGTGCTCAGCCAGCATGCACAAAGCTCTGGGGCTGGTCCCTCAGAACGGTAGAAACTGGATGTGGTATAATGACACAAGTCTGTAATCCCAGTACTTGAGGTGTTGGAGTGGAGTAGAAGCAGGAGGATCAGAAGTTCAAGGTCATTTCGCTACATAGCAAGTTCAAAGACAGCCTATGATACCCTATCTTAAACAAACTAAGACCAACTTATTTTCAGTAGCAGCCTCTGTATTTGTATATGATACCACTTTTGTATTGTTACTTCTCCGAATTATTATTAGGTTAATTTTAAATGTTTTTTAATTTTCCCAAATCAAGAAATTAGAGGGATTTAAGAACACAGTATTAGGAGTACTAGTGGATCTTTCATGAAAACTGATTTATCTGAAGAACACTGTGATCTCTGTAATAGTGATGTTGGGACAAGGAATGAAATTTTCCTAAAGGACATTTAGGGGTAGTTTTTGTGATTTATTTCTCATGGGTGGTCTAACTTGGTTGGAATAGTACAGTGGTATCATTGGCCCACAAAGTTGGCAGAATGGACCATCTTATTACTTATCTAAGAATCTCCTCCCTTGACATAGATGAATGCAGAAACATGGGCCAGTCAGCCTGGGAGATAGAACATGCTGCTCCAGGTGTGGCAGGGATAGATATACAATAGTCAAGGACAGGAAGCCCATCTGTTTAGTAAAAGATGGTGCTAGGCAACCAGTTGTCACCTAGGCAACCATTAGGATTGGGGGAGGGTGGAGTCCAGCAAGAAGTAACAGAGAGTCCAAATGATGGGACAGACAAGCAATGGAGGTAGGGAATATATGGAAACCCAGGCAGGTGGTCAGCCTTGATGATATCTGTCAGCGCAGGCACAATACATTAAACCAAGTGGAAGGCAAGAGCTGGAGAGTATTTCAAGACTAGGAAGATGGGAGACTCTGGAAGGTATCCAAAGGAAACACGCACCTGGGAAAATAGATGATGCTGTAGGTATGAGAACAGAGCCCTGGATGCTGAAGACTTCAGAGAGCAAGTAGAACCAAACAGAGCTACAACCCAACATAGCTTATGGGTCAAAGGATTATGACATCTCTAAGTATTTGTGTAGGATATCTTAATTTCCTTTTCCTGTAGACCACAGAATTTGAGAAACCAGACAGGGCATTTCCAAGGTAAGCACAGCTGGTTAGATGTTATTGGGTTTAGAAGTCTGGGAGAGATTTTTAATCAGGAAAAGGAACTGTCATTCCACAGACTGGAATGATCGTGGTAAGTGGTTGGTAGTGTGTGTCTAAGAGTGTTTGAGTGCATATGGAGTGAGTCTGTGCAGGGTTGCCAATGGGTTCAAGTGTTCATGCACGTGGCAGGGCAGCAAGATGTCCTTGCTTGGTAGCTAAATGGAAGAAAGCTATCTCAGAATAAATTTCTATGTATTTCTAACTGTGCTTGTATTTCTTGATTGTGCTTGTCAAGACCACGACTGGAGCCCACTTCCATTTTCTCAGAAGGCACCACCCTTCTGTGTTTAATTTCCACCCACCAGATAGGCAAACTGAAGGGAAAGTTATGACAGAATAGTGCTCCTCACCCTGGACACAGTGCCAAGTGGAGCCCCTGTCTAGATCTTCATGGCTTTTGGGAAGTAAGGTCTCACACTTCAGAAGATATGGTCTAGTCTGAGGAGGAGGATAAGGTTATATGTGGCTAGAAATTGTGACCCTGAACTCAACATTGTCCCTTCTTTGGCATCTCTAGTGACCCTCACTAAGGGGATTAAAGATGGTCACTCTTTTTCAGATTTCTGATGCCAGGACCCATGAGGCAAGGAGGAGGGGCATGAAACAGGATTCAATAGTCTGGGTGACTCTAGAATAAATAGCTTGGCTGGGTGTGGAAGTCAGCGGGCGGATCCCGATGAATGGAGCCCTCAGTGTCTCTGGTGCACAACTGGTCTTCTTTTGTTTATAAGTCTTTAGCTCTCTGTTATATAAACATCTGGAGGGCTGAGTATCTTTTCTGCACTAGTCAAGGAAGAATGCATCTTACATTCTCCCACAAAGAGGCAAAATGGTGTGTGGGCTGCACCAGTGAAGGAACTGGAAAATCTGTGTGGCGTGGCCTTGAAGGAGTCACTCTGGGCCCATGAATCACTTTTCTTTTCTCCCCCGACATCTGTGAAGCAATGAAATAGTATGTGTGAAGAAGACGCAAGATTCCTTTCCGGGTAGAACTGAGTGTGTTTGTGTGACATGAGCGACCACGAACAGGGCAGCACATCAGATGGAAATGAAACTGCAGTCATAGTGCTCAAACATTGTTTTTCCACTGAAGTATTAAGCAGTCTGCTAATCACAAAACTGCTTAATTCCATATCTGGAGTATTTTTCCATTGTGGTTACCTGTGTGTGTACTTTCTGGGGCTCCAGTACTAATAAAAAACAAAAACAGTTAACATCACAATTTGACCAGTGTTTTGTCCTGAAGATGAAGTGAAAGACTTGATTGTTTTTGATCATACTGATCATGGATAGCTTCACTACTGAAAATGTGTTCACGGACCAGTGTCATGGATATGACACCATCCATGACTTTGTTGGAAAGGCAGACTTGGGGTATCCCCACTCCTACAACCTTGAATCAGAATCTGCCTATTAACAAGATCCCTGAGGGCTTCTTTATGCTGTTGAAGCTTTGAAAGCCCCGTTGAAGACTTCATCTGGGGGAGGGGGGATTTTGTTTGTCAGAGACTAGCTTTGCTCATGGCTCATAGCTAGATCTTTGAAATCTCATCTCATATTCTTCTGGCCCAGCCTATTTCTTTGTTGCTAACTACAACTTTATTTACTTTGATCATTTTATCTATATTTATATCTCCTATAAAAATACATAAAAAAAACACTGATGATTTGTTAAAATAACCTTACTTAGACCACAGTCCCCTGACAAGCATTTATTGAGATTCTACTGTATGCCATGGACTATTGTAGGTACTGAGGATAGAGAGAAATCCTGGTTTTCATAGAACACTAGTGCTGAGAGAAAGAGGGAGGAGGTAAAGAATACAGGATAAGCAAATAAATAAGGTTTTATAAGATCTCTGGCAATTCTATTTAAAAACAAAACAAACAAATCAACAACACTCCCCCCTCCCAAAAGAAAAACCTTCAGAAATTGAGCATGGTAGTTCATGACTAGAATTCCAACACTATAGAGTCTGAGACAGAAAGATCTTGTGAATTCAAGGTCAGAGAGATCTACATGGTGAGTTCCAGGCTAACTTTGACAACAGACTAAATCCCTGTCTCAAAACACAAACATCAATAGCAAGCAAAAGCAGACCCCACCCCATAACACCTTGCTATAGTTTTATAATGCTCTTTTGAGGTCCAGAAATAAGTCAGAAGAAACCAGACAGATGGGGGTTAGAGTTGGTCTGTATGGTGTCCTTTGGTCACAGAACCACCTGTCAAATGGACTAAGAATGGCTGGACTAAGTGACAAGTACTGAACCCAGAGATGCCTGAACTCTCCTCTAATCTGGTGACTCTTTCTATTGCAGGAAAACTTAGGGAGAAAGTGTGAGACTGGAGAGAACACACATCGAGTTCCTCCCGTCTGATCTTTATGTTGTTCGTTAATGTTTAGATGGAAGGAGGAAGGGCTGGGGAGACAGGCGGAAGTGGTTTCCCGCACGAGCAACGCTCCTATGTCAATGGCAACCATTCAGTTGAAGGTCTTCACACCCCAGGCCTGGGTAGCTCCTTCCACATGTGGGCTTAGGATAGTCTCAGATAAGTTAGAAGAATATTTGCTTCTGGAGGAAGGGTAACCTTAGATTCAAGTATCATATTTAAATAAGGGTCTGTTGAAGCCAGCTAACTGTCCTCCCGTTGGTGACAGAATTCCTGGAAATTTGTGTTCACAACAGTGGAAATGGGGCTCAGAGTCTAGATGGAGAATCCTGTACTTATGGAGATTTTGTTCTGGCCATTTACATGGAGTCTACGGAACACTCTATGTTGGGAACCCAGGTTCCTGTTGCCAGAGTTTACATGGAGTCAACGGAACGCTCTATGTTGGGAACCCAGGTTCCTGTTGCCAGAGTTTACATGGAGTCAATGGAACGCTTTATGTTGGGAACCCAGGTTCCTGTTGCCAGAGTTTACATGGAGTCAACGGAACACTCTATGTTGGGAACCCAGGTTCCTGTTGCCAGAGTTTACATGGAGTCAACGGAACACTCTATGTTGGGAACCCAGGTTCCTGTTGCCAGAGCTTCTGCTCAGCACTGTCATTTCTCGCTCATCTTCTTTTAACCAGAGACTTGAACGCAAGAGAAATAAAAGTCAAGTATATTTTAAATAAAAGCAAGGTAGTGTCCACAAGAGCCAGACTGAACAAGAATTTTCTGAAGTAGAGGCAATAATTCAGTGTAAGTGGCCAGGACCCCTGTGCCACCCAGAGCCTCCTACTGCTTCTAAGCATGACAGTATGAACCGTCTTCACTGTGAGCTTAGAAAACCGTGTTCTTGTCCTTGTCCTTTGACACTTACCTTCTTGGATCTGGGGGGAAATACAAGAAATGCGTCTTTTCAGTGTTGTTGTGAGGTCACTTTGTTTCCCTGCAGAAGGGTATTTGTGGAGTCAGCTGCTCATGTGCCTTTGGGTGGCCAGCATTGATAGTTGGAGGTGAACCTCTCTGCTTGCCCCTGGGATAAAAAGAATATACTTAGACTAGAAGGCCACCTACATTGATTCTTCTTCCTCTTAGACAGCAATTACTAAGACGAGGACATCCTTAAGTTAGAGGCAGCTGGAGTGTGGTGGCATGTGGCCACCATAACCTTGAGAGTGACCTCCCTTAAGAAGTCAATGTACAGAACAACAGAAGGCAGCTGAGGCATTTGTGGGAAGCAAAAGAAAGAATCTTGTGTTGGGACACCAGGGCGGACAGTCACTTGCTTAAGACTCTTCTGGCCAGGACACATCTTTGAATGCTCATTCAGATATTCTGTCTGGGAAGTAGGAACAGTGGAAGGAAGGCTTAGAAGTGGGAAGCCATGAGATCAGTTTGCAAGACAGAGCTAGTACCATCAATCTGCAGAGTGCCTTGTTAAAGGGATCGACGTTTAATGAGTTGAGAATGAGGAGCTGTTGACAGTCTCTGGGTGATGACCTGACCAGGTTAATCTTGTGGGTTAGTACTGTTAAGTTGCAAAGGGTAAAATCATAACTAGGGTGTGGTTCTCAGTGGGTTGGGCTTGGTATCCAGCTCCTGTTTTGCAATATCGAAAAGGAGAAACCTTTCTTAGAAATCAAGCTTTTATATCAACTGGTGAAATACACTCAACCTTTACAAAGAATCTTAAAATGACTTATTTGAGCCCATAGAACATGAGCCAACAAGCCTCCAAAATAGATGTATTTCTTAAATGAAAAATAGCTCCAAGAAAACACAGTTAAAACACATTTAGGAGAACACATAATCTCACAGATCTTAGATCTATAATTCAACCATGTTTTGAAATTATGGGTTAACATTAGCTAAAATGCTTAAAACAAATGGCCCTTCCATGATCATTCTTTGAACTACCTCAGTCCTCTTCCAATGTCCTATGGCCTAAAATCTTGGCAAATGATAACAAAGTGAGAAGGCATAGGCCCCTGAGCTCTGTCGTTCGTTCAGCAGAGAAATTTCTGGAATTTTGGTGCTCTCAGACGTTCTCAACACTTAAGGAGGTGGTGTCTAGTCTCTCCTCACCAAGTTCTCTCAGTTAAAGCACAGGGCCCCTTGTTATCTGTGCCAAACTGACTGTGAAGCCTGTGGTTGATTAGTGTAGACGAACTGGCTACTGTTCCTGGTTCTCCCACCAAGGGAACATCTTCCTGTTAGTCTCCAAAGGCCCACAATCATTATAACCTATTCTAGACAGCAGGCTTGACACCAGACAACATAGATACTGTTGTTGGATCCTGTCTCATCTTTATGGACTTTAGAATTCAATGTTGGATGTACCTGTAAAACACGTGGTGCTTCAGATCTGAGGTTGGTAGGGAAGATAAATGTCTTCGCTGGCTTTGGAAGCTATGTTGAAGATTTTAGTATTTGTAAAAAGCAACTGAAATCTCTGACCCAGAGGATGAGATGGAGCAGTTTGGAGTTCTGAAAAAGAAACTAATTCAGAATGGAAGAGCAACTTGTAGAATGGACAAGTGGAGATGAGTGGGCAAAGCAGTTGTGAGGATCATTTTGGGGTGCAGGTGAGTTGGTGACCCCAACTGGGCAGTCACGGCAGAGAAGCAGAGAAGTACCACGTCCCAACCCTGGTACCCCTGAAAGGACGTCAAGCCATGTTTATTTTGCACTGACCCAAGAAGACAGTTTGTCCTTTTATCTTAATACTGAGGGAGCACAAGTCTCTACTAGTGATGTTTTAGTCCAGCATACGCCAAGAGGTCAGCCCCATCTCTCTCTCTGTATCCAGGAATGTTGGGATCCTAAAATGATATTGGCTTGGGCTTCTTTCTGCTGGCCATCCAGAAAGGCCATGTCCACACTTCTGGAAGTAGTCAGTTACCAGAGTGGTTGATGTAGAAAATAAACCATGTTTTGGAGGCACAAACACATTTCAGAATCACCATATGTTACATTTTCCTAGTATGCACATGTCAGTTAACATTTCAATGCACTATATGTGAGATGGGTGAGTGATTCAGTTTCACCATAGTATCAGCCGTCTGGCTGGAAGGGCAATATTAGATCTGTGCTTACACAACACCATATGGAAAGTGGAGGCAGCATTAGCTGCTTATTTATAAAACAAAACAGCTGGAAATGGGGGTGCCTGCACACCCACATACACACACATGCACATGGCTGTGCACAGATCTCTCTCACACGCCTAAGTGGCCTGCTTAGAGCCTCCATTTTTGAAAGATAAATGTTAAAACTGTACAGTGAACAGGTATTTTTTTTAAAGGAATATTAAGTTCTTGGGATGGTTGTGGGGAAAGGAGATAGATTCCGAAAATATATATTCTTGCCCATCTAAGGGAGGGTCTCGGATTCTTAAAGCTTAGTTTTAAAAAAAAAAATTTAGCCATCTTTCTTGTCTAATTTCCACCTAGGTGTCTGTTAGCTCCTTTCTCAGAGCTGTTATCATAAACTAAGACAGCAGGGGGCGCACAAGCACAGCGTGATAGAGAAATTGATCCTGTGGGCACATTTCAGCTCTGGGCCACAATTCACTTCCTGCCTCAGCAAGGTACAAATTCAGGAGTGAATGACTGTGGCCTTGGGCTATAGTCGACTTAAAGAGGCGTGCAGAATCCTAAAAGGCAGTATGAGTTCTTTTTTACTGTTAGAATCGAAGGCAATTACACAGCTTCACTTAATTGTATCATATAACATCTCTTAATTGAAATCAACTAACGCTTCCACGGGTATTATTTTTGAAACCAACCAGAGCGATTATTTTAAAAACAAAACAAAACAAAAAAGTCTTTGTAGCTATCAGCAGGTTCAAATACCACACGTTTGGGAGAAACGATAAAATAATTGGAAATACTGGATTCCTTCCCGAGAGCTTGAAAAGGATGAAGGCAGAAGCAGCTCTTCAGCAGTGAACACGTTCGAGTAAACATCCGTTCTGTGCACACTCCATTTCCATTGGCATCTGAGCATAGATCTTAATTCAAGAGGTTTAACCTGCTCTATGGGAAATGAATGAAAAAGAATGCAGCACGACGTTGGAAGATCTTCACGTCTATAGACGGCTGAACTCTACCCCCATGCACTGCAATTCGGGTGAGTTTCCTTCAAAACTATTAAGGCATCTTCATCGGAGCTGGGGTAATCCTCAGCGGCACTAATGGTGTGCGCCATGTTACAGTAAGTGAGATAAACGATAGCAAACTTGTCTGAGCAGATGTACCTAATAACAGAGGCGGAGAAGTGTAATACGGCAAGGACAGAAATGTTCAAAGGCAGAAAACAAGAGCCCCACAGAATCGCTATGAGCGTGTTAGTGTCCAGGCACCAAGTGAATGATGCATGAGTCTAAATACCTTGTCTGTCTCCATCTCTAGTGCAGTCTACTTCTTTGAAAGGCCAGGGTCACAAACAGAGGAAGGAAACCCTCTCCGATTTCAGATCTCCATTTCCAGAGAACCCCCAAGAAGTTTCTAGTGGAGGAATAAAGAGAAAGCTCTTGAATTACAGAATACTCAATGGGTCAAGAAAATTGAGTCTAATTGCAACACACCTCTGAAGAAAATGACACATTTTGTCTGCTTCAGGCTGAATTTTCATAAGCAAAAAAAAAAAAAAATCGTAGCAGGTAGATGTGGCTGACAGCATAACCTTGGCTAATGAGCTTGTTTCTCGTCCACTCCCACTCCTCTCCGCCATTGTCTTCTTACTCACATTTACAAAAGAAAGCTCTGAAAAATTTAGTTCCCCACCCTAAACAGGAGATGCTGCCTGACAAGGGAGCCACAAGATGGAGGCGGTATAATTTGGATCCGTAGTTCTAGTCTTTGGTTTAAATCTACAGTGGGACGTGGGGGAAAGAATCGTTGAGAGAGAGGCAACATCTTTTGACTTTTAGGGCAGACAATTTCAAGACAGTGTTTTCCAATGAGCCAATAAAAAATGGCCTCAACAAGGCTCTGTTCTGAGAGACTGCTTCCTGGCTTGCTCTAAACCCCTGAAGCCTTACTGTAAAGATTAGGCATGGGTTCCTTTGACCCCAGAAGCCTCACACAGCACATTTTTGCAAGGTTTATTAGTTTGGAGTTTTTAAGGAAGACTGTGAAAGGATTTACCAGGGATTGAATCCATATGAGGCCTCAAAACCTATATGAAATTTGCCAAACAAGTTAGAATGTATATATAACATCAATTTGAGATTTTTTTCCTCATAGCATTTTTCCAGCATGTGATTAACATGTCTAACTCCAGTTGAGATAAGTGTGTACAGGAGACTCAGTCACTATCAGCATTGGGATTTCCACCATCTCCTTTTACTCCATTATTTTTATTACTGTTATTATTGTTGTATTAAGAACACTTAAAGGTAATAAGCTTTTGACACAGACTGTTCGCTCCTACTCACAGAGCAACGGGTATCATTACAGAGGAGTCATGGATTGGATTCCTCTTCCCTTAATGCCTTCTGTGGCCTGTGCTGTGAACACACACACACACACACACACACATACACACACACACACACACAATGCACGCCATGGGTGTGCATGTGGAGGTCAGAGAACAACTTTGTGAAGTTGGTTCTCTCTATCCACCCTTATGTAGATTCCTGGAATCAAACTCAAGTTGCCCAAATTTGCCTGAGAAGTCATCTCTCCAACCCGGAACTTATTCTAAGGAGCTCTCAGGTGATTCGGATGCCAGGGCATTTCAGGAAACACAGGTGAACGCTTTGTCAGTGTCTGCTAGAAAGGTAGACCAGTTGACTGCAGACTTCTTGTCAATTTTTCTACCTGGAAATTGAAGACCAAATGATGATTAGAATTTCTCCTTGCTATATGGAAAGGGATTGGTCCCAGGACCCCACAACATAATCTTCAGGCACAAAATGTGAATGTGACCTGGATATATTCTCTCATATACTTTATTCCCAGATCTCCTAACCATGTAAATGCTGTGTAGATAGTTGCTGTGCTGTATCATTTAGGGAGTAATAACAAGAATAGAGAACGCACATGAGTGGGCAGAGATGTAATTTTCCCCATTTGCTTTCATCTATGGCTAGTTGAATCTAGATGCAGAACCTGGGCTATTCAGTTCAAACTCAGTCACCAAATTCTCAGCTAGTTTGGCCCTATTAGTTGATGTACAAAACACACGGAAACAGAATGTAGCTTCTGAAAAAAAATCCCAAAATTGTGAATCCCTTAAGTCTCTCTGATAAGTTTGCTCACTTTTCTGCCTAAACTCTGTTATTCTAGGGAAGGGCAAGTTTAGAAGCAAGGAGGTGTCAGAAGATGAAGGTGGGAAATGCTCTGTGTAAGAAACAAAGTGGGCAAAGAAAATCAGTTGTGTTGTAAATGTGCAAATAAAAGTTACCCCATGCTGGACATGCACAAATTCCCAACTCTAGTTGTGATGTTACTGTCATAGACTTTGTTGTCCCTGGCAGTGGTTGCTGACTTCCTGAAGCTGTCACAATTTAAATTTAGATAAACACACAGATCAACAACCCCTAAAACTACATACTCAGTTTGCTCAGTCCCACTAATTACATTTCCTGTGCTTTGAGCTGCATGTTGCCCGTGGCTATTGTATTGGTAAAGAGTAAACACAGGTAAAGAATATTTTCTACACTCTAGAAAGTTCCACTGGACTTGCTGGTCTAGAGAACTGGTAGGAAATACGGACATGATAAACCATTTGCCCATCACTGAGTTGAATGCATTTTCCTAATGTTGGTGGAGTGCCAGGATAGAATCGTTCCCTGGCTAAAGTGGAATCCAACAAATCTTTACAAAGGAACAGAAAATGTTCAGAGAAGAGAGCATTGTTGGAATGCCTCATTGTAGGCCCCAGCCCTTCTCAGATTGTTCAGATGTTAACTTAAGACTCCCTGAAACCTTTGCCAACACTTTCTCTAACGCCAGAGAAATGTGTGGAATTCATGAATCTTTATTTTTTGGTCCTTTCGCTCTAGAGCAGTAGGTGAGGGCCTCAGAGGTTGAGTCTCTGCAGTATCATCTAACTGGTATGACCACCCACAGAAGCCTACTCTTCTGCAGTAGAGGATTGTGGGTAATTCTTCCTTTTTACTCTCATCTTTTGGACTGGGTGTGGTGGGGAGCAGATGCCTGGAGACTGGGTTATCATCAGAGTTGGCATGCTTCTGTGGGATGAGAGCTGGGAGGAGGGGGAGGAGGGAGAAAAGAGGGAGGGAGTACTCAGAGGGGGTTGTTTCAGGGTGTTCGATGTGCTCCCATATTAGAAAGTTCCTGGGTACTGCTGTGAGTTTTGCATTATCTCCTGAAGGTGGGGATGTTGGAACTCGTATGGGCTTTGTGGCTTGTGACAGGACCGTCCCAGTCTTCTGACAAGCTCAAGGGCTAAATGAGAATGGAAGTAGCTCGAGTTGATGGCTGTATTCCGAAACAGCAGACTTTCCTTAAAAATAAAATCACAACAGTAAGCATGAACTCATCCAAACGATTAGAGAAAAAAAGGGGGGGGGTTGTCTAAAGTGATCTAGTCAGTTTTGCCCTTTAGGAAAAAGTTGAAGAAAAAAACGTAGTAAAAATACATTTCATAAAAGGTTCAAATGTTTGCTATGCTACCATAGAACTGGGAGTAATCTAGGCATGGTGCTGCATGCCTGTAACCTCAGAGGTTAGGACACTAAGCTCTGAGGCTAGCCTGGGCTAGATGGTGAGACTTTACCCCAAAGTGGAGGAGGGGTGAGAGGAAGTTGAGGTGGGGAAGGGAAGTGGGGTGGAGAAGAAAAGAGGGAAAGAAAAGGCGGGAGGAATCATGGCTAAAACTTCTTTTAACCCCTGACAGCTTTTTAACTCTGGAACTCTGCTTCACCCAGTCAGTGAATCAACATCCATTTATTAAATCCCCGACCGCTGAGTAGGCTGCGCCTTAATGATACCGTTTATTCAATTCTGCCCTCCCCTCCCCACCTCTACTCCCCGGGCAACGAGAACATTTTTTTTGTCTTGGCTTCCACTCCTTTGCCACTATAGTCTTAGGCTCTTGATTCAAGAGTATGGCATCTGGCCTGCGGGAGTTTGCTAAGCGACTGAAAGAACTAGAAAATTACACTGGAGGTACAATGTCCTGAGCTGAAGTCAGGAAAACACTTGGGGTATGATGGCCAGGAAGTTATGGAGCGCCAGCGTTCTTCATAATAATGCCTTATATCTGGATAGCACTCTGTACTTCGCAAAGCTATTTCACACCTATAATTTCATTTGATTTGCCGCTAAACCTCACATAACGTTATTAGCCTTTATGCGTTTTCATTTTTCACCCACGGCAAGGAAAAGATACCCCATGGAAGTAACGTTGCCTTTCCCTCAAGATGTGGTAAGAGTTATTATTGAGTAATTCCCTGGAATAGCATTAGAAGTCAATCTGACTATAAAAGGGGGAGCCATCACTCCTGAGGTTTTTAAAGCCTATCTGTTATGGCCTAAATGGGAAAAGCTGCTGAATAAATTAAAACAATTCAAATATGAACCCAAGTTGACTTTGCCTGAAACTTGGGGAGTGTGGGAAATTTAAGCTTTAAAATCGTGCTAAGATGATTCCAGAAGGCACGCCGTGTAGCCGTTTTGTATATATTTCCACAGCCTCTGTATTTTCTGTTCCTTCAGAAAACCCTCTACTTTCTTTCCCAGGTTGGTCCTACAGCTAAGCTTTTTACCTACGTTGGCTTCCCCAGGTTGCTTCTATGCTTCTTCAGAGTGGGGGCCACAGGAGAACCGGGGGAATAAGTTCAAATCCCAGCTCCCCTACTTATCAACTGTGAAAAGTCGGAGATATCTCATCTCCTTTGAATCTGGTAAATTTGAAACTGACCTGAACAACTTAGGAAGGGCTTGTCTCAAAATAAAATAAAACAGGCTGGAAATACAGTCCATGGTAGATCACTTGCCTAGCTTGGCCAAGGCTCTGAATTTAATCTCTAGTATTAAAAAAAAAAAAAGATGGTTGGTGGAAGCTCAGTAAAAATGAAAACAAAGTCATTTAAGAAGATCTATTAAATATTAAAACTCACCATAACAGGCAATTGCCAACATCACAAATAAAAGCAATAAGCATGGAATGTTGCTTTATAATTTTATTGCCTTACTGTATATAATAGAACCTAATTCCACTAAAAAAAGGAAAAAACAGGTCTCAAATGCTTCATCTCAGCAAAGTTCTTGAGACAGAGTTCTTTCTGAGGAGCCGTGCCTACCTGACAGAAGAGACATAAGGAAGGAGTCTAGGTTAGCTCCTGGTTCAGGCACACAGTGCATCCCGGCAGGGAATGCATGAGTGGGCACTTGCTGATGACCACGGCTTGCAGATTAGTTTGCTTCATCTTGATTGCTGACCAGAAAGCAGAGGGCTAAGCCTGGACGTGGAACTGGGCTACAGTCCTCAAAGTCCTGCGACTGCTACTGGTCCGTGTTCTAAAACCCTTCCTAACAGCTCCACCATCTGGAGGCCAAGTGTTAGAACATGTGAGACCGTGGGGAAGTTTTTCCTTCATACTCTAACATCTTACAGAATCAATCTTCTATGGCTATAGTCTAATCCTTGGCTGAGATATAAGCCAGAAACTAGATTTATTTTTAAACGGAGGCATCTTTAAGACAATGATGCATTTGCTTTTGTTGACATGAAGCAATGTTCAAACAACTAATTTTGCCAGATGAAAAATTAAAACAAGGAAATGACAGGAATTTATGTGGCATCTTTTGTTATTTGATCCAATAGTACCATTGCCCCAAAGAGCTGAAGGGGTAGCCTTTGAGTTTGGTTTCAGGAACTCTGATTTATCTTTTTCTGATTTTGCTCCTATACCCTCTGTAGAATATTTTTGTTTCTTAACAGTTTCCAGCTCTGATTTCCCTTCCTTATTTGTATTTGAAATTTGTTTTCTGTGCAAAACACTTAGCCATTTGTTCCTTATTGAGGAGCTGTTATATGCTATAAAAAAATGGAGTTTTTCTTTTTTTAAAAGACATGTTTTTCTTTAAGTGTGTGTGTGTGTGTGTGTGTGTGTGTGTGTGTGTGTGTGTTGGATCTCCTGGAGCTGGAGTTACAGGCAGTTGTGAGTCACCTAACATAGAAGCTAGCAACCAAACTTAGGTTCTATGCAAGAGCAGCAAATACTCTTAACCTCGGGGCCATCTCTCCAAGCCCCAAATTATGTTTTCCAAATGAACATTTTCACTGGAAACCGCAAGAGTAGGGCACAGCATTTTCCTGGTGAGATAATCGGCACGTGTACAGAGAATCCACACAACTAAGGAGGTACAGGGTTGCTTGGGCTTGGGAAGAGGAAGAGCGGCAGGTACTGTACTGGCCTGCCGTGCGAGGCCCTGCCCAAGTGTCTGCCTATTCTCAACACCTCAGTATTTTTTCCAACTCAGCTCAGGATTTTGTGTTGTGGGAAACTGAAACTTAAAGAGACTAAACACTTAACAGGAGTCACACTTAGTGAATGCCTGACTGCAACTGAAAAAAAAATCTGCTTGATCCCTAAGACCTTTCTTGATGCCACATATGCCGTATTGAGTCTTAGAATGACTCAGTCTGTTTATGTCTCTAGTGAGAGTCATTAAGTAAAACAACAACAACTTAATTAAAAGAAATTGGAAGGATGGTGGTAATTCTCTGTTCTCCCCTCCAACCACCAACCCCCTGCAGAACTGAATTTCAAAGACTTGTCTATCAGATTTCTGATACATGATTACGAGTTTTATTGGGTTCTATGTTCAACTTATTTCAGGAGGAATTACATACACGAGCAAAGTTCTTTTACGACGGGAGAAACTGACATGGTATCTAGAAGTGTTTTCAATGAATGTGAGTTTTGGTCACTTTGCCCCCATTGGGGACAAAGATGGCAGTATCTCGGGAGAAGTCTCTATGAAGGGTTTAGGCTTGTGCAGACAAACATCCGGCAGGTCGTGCCTTCATGTACAACCAGGCAGGCTGCAGACTTAGTGAGACTGTGGTTTGCAAGAATGATATTTGTTGTTAACCTGAGGTTCTAAGAAGTCAATGATTGGAATCCAGGGGCCTGCAACTTCAGATAAAAAGCAAATTATTTTATTATTTGAACAAGCCTCTGACTGAACTTTGACATTTCTCTAATTATGCACACAGACAATAAACCACAATAATATCAACAGGACCTGTGACTTTGCCACCAATCAAAATCAGGTATTTTCACATCAGTCCCTTGTTGCAGAGAAGCCATTATCTGAATCACTATATCCAGGGCTATTAGACTCTACCAGCCCCGGTGTTTTAATGTACTAATAAACACACAGACTATCGCTGTTTCAAGCCCCAGTTCCCTTGTCAGCCTGTGTGTTTCACCCCACCTTAGAAGCATCATTCCGAGGCTGCCCTCAACAACGAAAGACCACAGCCTCCACAAAGAACAAAATTACACATTCATAACCTTCACCCAGAACAGCTCAGTATTTTAAATCCTCTGCGGATGCCCCTATCCGGGCTAAGAATCTATAATAAATTTCAAAATCCATGTTCGCTACAGTTTTTATTAAGCATTCTTTTTTGTATTGAGATGATCAAACCGCATTTCAAAATTTGCCGAAGGAAAGCAGAACAAACATGCCAGAGTCAGCTTCTTGGACCCCTCCATATTTCTGGGGGTAGAGTTGGGTGGGGAGCAGATCTGCAATGCTAGAGTCTCACTGAAACAGAGACTTCTGTGCCTACCTTCAGGTGTCGCTTACAAGAGCTGGCTGTGGCCTGTAGTGTCCTTTAAACGATAATAGAAATAGCTCTGTCAGCTCCCCTGCCCAACATTTTCCCCAGCAGCCTGGCAGTACCTAGGATTTCCATTATCAGTCCGACTTTGGGTTAGGGTATGGTACCAGCATCCTTGCTCCAGAAGGTGATTCTGTAAAGACTCACCTTTCAGCACTCTAACACCTTGTGTGTAAATTCTTTCTTCACTTTGCCCAGTGGATGTTAGAGGTGTAGGTGGTTGAGGTTAACTGATTTCATTGTGAAGGCAACACAAAGAGAACATTCCTGGCGGTGGGTCTTTCTTCCTTCTGTTGAAGCTTCAGTCATGGGGGTTAGTCTAGGCAGGGGAGAGGTTGGCATGGTAAGAAGTGTCTGCAGGTCTAGCCCAGTGGTGGTTTTAATTTCTTTGATTGTGTGAGAGTCGATGCCATTGCAACCATAAAAGGTGGGTGATGTTTTGCTTACTGTGTCTCCCATTCCAGCAAAACCCCCACACTCAAGTGTGATTTCCAGAAGGCCCATGTTGGAAGGAAATTATTCCCGAGAGGGACAAATGGCCTTTACTGGGAGAGTAACCACATATCCCGGTGGCTAGGAGCACCCCAGGCTAATCTGTCCAGGGTCCTTACCACCCTTGAGCATGTCCTAAGTTGAAGGTAGATTCTATGGCTACCCTGCTTATTGGGATCATGAATGAAAAGATGGAAGGGTGCACTGAGAAAGGAACAATCAGGAGACAGTGTTATAGTGTGCTCTTAGGCAGAGAAGTAGAGGCAAAAGACATGGGGAGCAATGGGGTAAGAGGGGCCAAAAACTAATGTTATCCCATTTGCCTTAATGACTGACATCTGCAGACTTAAAATTTAAAATTCCCCCATTCCAAAGCCTGATTCTAAACCCTCATTTCTGGGTAACTTTTGAAATGACTTTTTAATCACGACAACGTTTTAGCCATAGGTGGGTGACAGGTGCCAGAATCTTCCACTGAAGGTTTTTGTCCCCTCTCCTCTCTCCTTTCAGATTCCAACCCCCAAATTCATATGTGTGTTTTAGAGGAGCCTGGGGGTCCCCTGCTGGAGACTGCTCATTAAAAAGGAGCCCAGAGACCCAGGCATCAGCAAGGAGCATGAGGGCAGAGACCATTGGTGGCTTGGTAATCCACACTTACTGAGTCTCTGTGTTTTGCGCATCACTCTTTCCACTTACAAACAGTTATATTATTAAAAAGATATTTTCCAAAGATAGTAACCTTGGCAGTAGTTGTCAAGGCTAATAGTTTGACATTTCAGATCACCCACAACTAATCAACTGAACATGGCAACACATTTGAAAAACCCATTATAGATGGAAGGCCCTGAAGTAATATGTCAACGCTCGCACTAACAGCTGTTATGTAAACGGGCTGATTTTTCTCTGCTGAATGGTCACATGGTTGGAGGAAGAGTGCTTTGAAGGACACGCGTATGTAGCCGGGAAAGGAGATTGTGTTATTGAATGCCATATATTTACGGGGGGAAAGTCCCTATCGCCACTGATAAAAAACACTCAGTCATCTCTCACAAATGCTTTTAGGGAGGTTTTTCTCATCTAAACATTTTATTTTACTCCCTGAAGGGCGTGGAGAGCTGTTAACACTGTTGTTGCTTTCCGACTGGGGGAGTGATCTGTAGAACTGAGCACACCAGAACTGTGGCCTAAGATTTCCCTGCAAGAGAACAAGTCACAAGCTCTGGGGGTTCACAGCTTCCAAGTCCGGATGGGCAAACAAAGAAGGGAACTACTTTGTTTCTACAGTTCCTATAGATTTTTAAATTATTTCAAGTATTTGAAGAACCTTGTTTTAAACAGTTATTCCTTAAAAAAAAATCAGGCTAGGTTCCTAATGGGATACTGACCTTTGTGAATTTTGAATAGGAGAATAAGTCAGATGAGTTTAATCCCAATCCCAAAGTGACTTAGAAAGGTTGAAAATAAAAGATTAATATTTTAAAAAATGATGAGATAGCTGGGGATTGTGGCACACACCTTTGATACACACAGTCAGGAGTCAGAAGAAGGTGAATCTTTGTGAGTTTGAGGCCAGCCTGGTCTTAACCTGAGTTCCAGGCCAGTCTGGGCTATTATGCAGAGAAATGCTATCTCAACCCCCCCCCCAAACACCCAGTAAATAGATAATAACAACGAGGCAAAGAAGGATATGGTAAGGTAGCTTAGCAGAGGAGTACTCACTGTTCTTGTAGAAGACTGGAATTCAGTTTTCAGCACCCACAGCGGGCGATTTATAAGCAACTCTAATTTTAGCTCCTGGGTATCAGATGCCCTCTTCTGGTCTCTGTGTGCAACTGCACTCATGCGTAGTCCACATTCCTCAGAGACACAGAGATACACATTATTAATAAGATAATGAGAATAAGTATTTTTTTAAAAAGTTAAAGAAAACTGGTAGTTTTCATAGTAGAAAAAATAGAATTTAGACTGAAGATGGCGTAATGATAAAGGCACATGCGATAGACTTTTATAAAAATGATCATATCCTGAGGATAGAGGAGGAAAGGACAGGTGAAGGTTGTTGGTAGATACTAAGTTAGAATTTCAAAGAAGAAATAAGCTCCAGCGCTCCATTGTACAGAAGGATGCTTATTGATAGTGACAATGTATGGTGTGTGTGTGTGTGTGTGTGTGTGTGTGTGTGTGTGTGTGTGTTCAGGAGAAAGGATTTTGTGTATTCTAACCATAGGGAAGAATGGAGGTGCCAACAAATCCATGTGGTCAGAATGTTAGTCGTTGCATTGTTGCCGAAGCAATGTACCTGACAAAGAAGCTTAGGCAGGGAGGGTTTTGTGGGATCACAGTTTGAGGGTGTTGTCTATCATGGAGGGGCACCCGTGGTGGGAGGACTTGGAGGTGGCCCGTCATTTTGTGTCCCCAACTTACTACATAGACCAGGCTGGCCCAGAACTCACAGACATCTGCCTGCCTCTGCCTCTTGAGTGCTGGGGTTACAGTGGGCAACAGTGCGCCCAGTTTGTCTCTGTTTTATTACAGCTCCAGACCTGATGTCTTAAGGTTGGTTTGTTTATTTTTTATTTTTTTTAAACTGGGTTTTGCTTATACTGGGAGGGAGTGGTGCTTAATTAAGTTACTGTTGCTGGATTAAAGAAACGGAAAACAGGAAAACAGAGAGGAGTTGTTTTGGCTACAGTTTAGGGGTTCGTTGGGATCTTTTGGCTCTCTTGCTTTTGGGCCTGCAGTGAAGCAGCACATGGTGGTGGAGCGGCTGTGATGGAGCTAAACTCACCTTACAGCTAGGAAGAGAACGGGAGAAAAGAAAAAGGCTGACAGCTCTCGGTTCCTCTTCAGGACTAGAAGACTCTGCCTCAGGCCCAGCTCCTCGAGTTTACCATCTCCCAAATAATGCCAAATAAGAAACAACCGTCCACCTCATGGACCTTTGGCAGACATTTAAAACAAGCCACAGGAAAACACTTAGCCCGATTAGAGCACCACACACTGTGTATGCGCATCAGAGCATCGCACGCTACTCACCCCGTAAATATGCCACGCTAGGTCCAAATCCTCTTATAACTACGACCCTAACAGTAAGACTGGAGAGGGAGGCATAGGTCAGCACATTTACAAGCACGATGTAACCCAGTTCTCTCAGTGAACTGAAAGTCGTTCAGGATAACACAACAAAAGTATTCACAGAAGTCAACAAGCATGTCTGCCTGAAAAGACATCGCTACCTCCACCCTGAGAGGAAAAAAAAGATTTTCTTTTTAAATGTATATGGAATATGTCAACACAGTCCCAAATCTCAAATAGCCAATAGACTGGTGATTGATCTGGTCTCTGACTAAAATTAACTCAACCAGCAGTCAATGATACATGAAAATGTAGACAAAGTTTCCACTATTTTAGAGACTAGGAAACAAAGAAAGAAATATAGTATTGTATATTATATATTAAAATTATATAGTATATAGTATTATATATGTACTATATAATTTATATACCATATAATTATATAAACTATATATACTATATAATGACATATATTATATAGCATACAATGTATAATGTATAACATAATGTGACATATAAAATATAATGTATAATATAGAATGTATTATGTATGTAATATATATTATGTATATTATATATATTATAATATAGAAAATATAAATAATATAGTTATAAAATATATAATATTTTATATATTATATAACACATAACATATAATAATATATAAAAATAGTGGAATTATTGGTTCCCACCTTGTGGCTTGTGGTAAATAATTTGGCAAAAAATGGTTAATAAATGAACTGTCATTTTTACCCATGATTAGATTGCATTGAAGGTTGACATATAAAAGGGCTGTTTCATCCATAGCAACATGACAGATGTAGAGACTCAGATTTATGCAGGTATCACTGCTTTGCTTGGGACAAATCCTCTTAACTCATCTCATGGATGTATTTTTTTGTTTTTCTTTTTTTTTTCATAAAGATTTTGCATGGTCCAAGAGAGTTTTAACTGGGGCCTTTTAGGATGGTTTGAGCTACAGCAAGGCCTCTCAGCTTGAGGTGGAGGGAGGAGGGGTGCAGGTGTTGTGGAGGTGGAGGGAGGAAGTCACCATCCGCCACTCTCCAGTGGCTCAGAAGGTGCCAGCTTTCTCCACAGAGTCAGGAAGCCTCTGTTAACTTTTTGTTTTTCTAACATTCTTCCTTGTCAGTGAGGCACTTAGCCCAATCATGACAATTCCTCGTAATTTTCTGTTCATTAAAACATGCTTTAAACCAATAGACTTCAGTTGGGGGCTTCCTTGGTGTCATTGAGTCGAAGTTGGACGCCCCCCTCCACCCACTCATCACACCGTTGGTTTGATTGTTCTGCCCAGCACCTCCACGAAATCTGAGAGCCTGAATTTTGTGCCCAATTAAACATGGAATTAAAAGCTCAGAGAGGCACATCCATTATCAAAATTGGGCTTTTCACACCATAGACACTCACTCAGAAAACATTGCCTAGCGAGCTAATAAACCCTAGCCGGTTCATTCCGGCAGTGTGCATTGCCTCTGTCTGCAGCAAAGGGCTTCCAAGTCTGAACAGAATTCAAATGAGCTCAGTGCCAGTGGATTAATTGACAAAACAGGTGAGCCAGGGCTAATTTACAGAATTAATAGCTTTTCTCAAAGCTTTGAAAACCTGCTTTACTCTAAGTCAGGTTAAAATGACTCCTGGGTTGGAAGAATGGAGGGGCCCGGAACAGAGACAGTGCAGAAGTCAGTCCGAGTGTCCCTACTCTCTTCCCGGTAGTATCTTCGCTCAGATGTGCCATATTTATACAACATGTAGAAAGAAGGGGAACTTGCATAGTTCACCCGATAAGGTAGAAAAACTTGAAGGGAGAGCAAAAAATGGTTAACGAGTGAACTGTCATTTTTACAAATGATCAGACTGCATTAAAGGTTGAAGTTTAAAAGGGCCCTTTCACCCATAGCAAAATAACAGATGTAGAGACTCATTTATGCAGGCGTCTCTGCTTTGCTTGGGACAAATCCTCTTAAAATTGCTTACATGAAAAGCAATATATCTCGTGTTGTGTTAGAAGGCAGAATTGGGCACAAAAGGCACCACCCTCCCGGTGAAAACTGGGAAAATCTTCAAGAACCAAGATGCTTGTCCTCGGTTTGTTAGAACCCATCTGAACCCAGGTCCAAGCTCATTGCTGTCTCTCTGTCTTTGAGACAGAGTCTCACTGTATAGATCAGGTTGGCCTTGAGCTCAAGGTCATCTTCTATCTCAGTCTCCTAAATGCAGAGCATTAGTATTGAATTGTATCAGTGTCAGTATTTCACCATGTTTGGGGATGCAGTTTATTTAATGTGGTTTATATTAAGAATACAGCGGAGAACAAAACTGTTTAATGTCTAGTGTTATGTTAGCCAGGGTTTCTATTGCTGTAATAAAGCACCATGACCAAGAGCACCTAGGGGAGGAAAGAGTTTATCTCACCTTACAGTTTGCAATCCATGCTCTATGGAAGCCAGGGCAGGAACCTGGAGGCAGGAACTTTAACAGAAGCCAGAAACACAGCTAACTGGCATATGTACCCCAGGACCACCGGCTCAAGGGTGGCAACACCCCCAATGGGCTGGGCCTTCTCACATCAAATGCTAATTAAGAAAATGCCCCACGGACTTACTACAGGCCAATCTTATGAAGATATTGTCACAATTTAGACTTGCTCTTCTCAAACAGAGACCTGGGACCGGGGAGCCACCCAAGAGTCAGTGGGGGTGTCTTTAGCTGTAGCTCACAGCTTTGGGAATGTGGATCCTGGGGAGGCTGGCTCCTGTGGCCAGGCAGGAACCCTGGTGGAGCAAAAAGGATACCAACACATCCACAAAACTTTCTACCCAAAATTTATCCTGTCGATAAGAAATGCAGGGATTGAGGTTGGAGCAGAGACAGAGGGAATGGCCAACCAATAATTGACCCAACTTGAGACTCATCCCATGGGCAAGCACCAATCCCTGACTCTATTAGTGATTCTCTGTTATGCTTGCAGACTGGAGTCTAGCATGGCTGTCCTCTGAGAGGCACCACCTACCAACTGACTCAGACAGAGGCAGACACCCACAAGCCAAACAGTGGGTGGAGCTTGGGGACTCTTATGGAAGAATAGGAGGAAGGATTGCAGCCCTTAAGGGGACAGGGCCTCCACAGGAAGACCAACAGAATCAGCTAACCTGGACCCTTGGGGTTCTCAGAAACTGAACCACCGGCTAGAGAACATTCACATGCTGGACCTAGGCCTCCCCACACAAATATAGCAGATGTACAGCTTGGGCTTCATGTGGGTCCTGAACAACTGTAGTGGAGGCTATCCCAAGAGCTGTTACCTGTCTGTGGGATATGTTCCATTAACTGGGCTGCCTTGTCTAGCCTCAGTGGGAGAGGATATACCTACACTCATAGAGACTTGGTGTTCCAGGGTAGAGGGATACCCAGGGGTGCCTCCATCTGCTCAGAGGAGGGAGGGAAAGGGTGAGGGAGGGATTGTGGGAGGGGGTGACTGGGGGGGGAGTGAGCGAGAGGTAAAGTGAATAAAAACATTTGCTCTTACCAGTTATGTCTGTGTTCATGTCAAGTGGACAAAAAACACCCAGGAAAAGCAAGGATAGATGTGCTTACCACTCTAAAAATTAACTCCTAGTGTAACTTTGAACAACACAATCCTTGGTTATTCTATTAGTTTTGTAAATGCTTTGAACTTGGCATTGGGTTGAGAAAGCCCAGATATCAGAGTAGCTGTGCCCAAATATTCAGGCACTGCCTCTTCTGCGGTCCTCACTTTTCTCAACTGTAAAGTGAGAGGGAAGTTGGCTGTGCCGCTGAAGGTCTTCCTACCCTCTAACAGGTAACATATTGTTGTGTTCCCAAGTTCATTGTGTTGTATAGACTCTGTTTTGAAGGTTAAGTTTTATAGGAAAGATGATATGACAGCTGAGGCGCAAATATGAATTTCCACTCGCCTATGTGACCTCAAACAAATTGTTTCTCATTCTGAGCTTTAGGATTTTTAAAGTGGGAAAAAAACCCAGATAATATCTACATTGCAATTTATTTTTTTAAAATGAGGCAATGTATGCTGAAGCTAGTGCCTAGTATACAGTAAGCACTCAGGAAATCATTGTTATCATCATGGTTTTCTTTTATGGACTTTAAATATTGCCTTTTGCTGTAAGCATGGCAATTCCTTTTTAATACAAGTCATTGTGGAGATTCACCCCCAAGCTTACTGTACCAAGCTTTCTCTTCTTTTTGGGGTATAGCTTGGCACAGTGAGGCTACATTTCCCAGCATCCCTTACAAGTTATGAATCTTCATGTGAGTGCTTAGATAATGAGCTATGAGTAGAATCCTCCCACCATCTCCTCTCCTTTTTGGTAACTCAATGCAGACAATTTTATGATTGTTTAATGATATGTATGCCTATGTGTGGTATGTTCATGTGAGTATAAGTGCCCACAGTGGCCAGAAGCTGGAGTTATAGGTGTTTGTGAATTGCCTGATGTGGGTGCTGGAAGCTAAACTAAGGTCCTCTGGAAAAGCAGTAGACACTTTTATTGAAATGGGGCTGGAGAGATGGCTCAGAGATTAAGAGCACTGTCTGCTTTTCCAGAGAGCCTGGAGGCAAGAGCAGATGCAGAGGTCAATGGAGGAGTACTGCTTATTGGTTTGCTCCTCATGGCTTTTTCAATCTGGCTTCTTCTAGAACCCAAACCATCAGTTCAGAGATATCCCCATCCACAATGTGCTAGACCCTCCCTTATCAATCACCAACTACAAAATAGCCAATAGATGCTTGCCTACAGCCCAATCTTATGGTGGCATTCTCTTAATTGGAGTTCCCTCATTTCAGATGACTCTAGATTGTGTCAAGTTACCATAAAACTAGTCAGCACAGGAGCTAAAGGGGCCATTTCTCATTCAAGCTACTATACCATACATGGACATTTCCTAGTTCTTTTCGGCATGGTAGCAGTGCTCTGAAATAAAATAGCTCTGATTCTGTCATAGTCCCTGCTTCCAATGAGACTCAGTCTTTATCATTGGTAACTGCATTAAGTGACACAATATATATATATTTAGCAAAGACCTCAACAGAACACAAGCAGATGAAGAGAATGACTTACATTCTCCATGGGTGTTTTAGATGAGAGAGAGGTTCAGCCTACCCGATCAAGAATGCCCATAAGAAAGTATAAGTGGAGGGTATGTCCAGGAGTGCTAAGCCCAGCAAGGCATGACATTGGCAAGAGAGACTTGGAAGGCTTTGGGATCAGAGAGTAAGGTGATTAGATTTAAAAGAATCCAGTTTTCACACAACAGAGTCAAGAGTAAAATAAGGAGGGACGATATCCTCCAAAGAGGACGGTTGAGGAATGATCTTGACAGCCTAGAACCAAATTTGATCTATTGATTCAAGGAAGTCACTGTGGAGTCTCAGCAATTGCAGGAGAATTGAGCTGTCTAATGCTTTCAAGGCATGGAAAGGCTTTGAGAAGGTAGAGGAAGGCACCATGCATCACTATGACTTCTAGCTTTAATAGCTAGTTGCTTCATAGTCATCACTGACATAGAGGCCCATTCCATCTGCCAATGTCCTGACCAGTAAAGGCAAAACTCAGACTTCTTTCATCCATTATAGTTCTGTTCAAACCTAGTCTCATTGAGACGTGTTTGGGCCCTATATTCTATTAGAATAACAGAAGTTCCTTTCCTGTAAGGGAAACAGTTACTTAGACTAAATTGCGGGCCAGTTGTATTTGGGTCGTGTGTGTGTGTGTGTGTGTGTGTGTGTGTGTGTGTGTGTGTGTGTTCCTAGCAGGCTTAATTGCAATAACATTTATATCACATAATATAGTGCACTGAGGTTGTAATTTTCCTATCATCTAAATTGCAGGCTGAAAATTGTGTTAAGGAAGGACTGTAGAGAGTGAATTACTGCTTTCAAAATGACTACTTTTAAATGACAAAATGTGACTGGCAAATGAATGCTAGAGACAGGAGGACATTTTGTATTTAACGGTAGTCAGCTATTCTCTGGGACTTTTTAAGTGTAGCCAGCTCATACTGTCTGCATTTTAAATCTATAACCAGTACCCATTCTACCTACAAAATCACTTTCTTCTTTAATATTGCATTACCTTTGAAAAGTTCCTAGCAGTTATTGATGAAGATATGATCTAGACAGCTCAACCAGTCTATTTCTTTTAGACTCTCCTGTTGGGTGTGTCTGAGATGAGTTGTAGTGTTTCAGAACTGTAGAGCAAATCAGGGGAGTCCCCACTAATTGTTTTCTTTTCTTTTTTTTTTTTTGCAAGTCATGAAATATGCAAATGAAAACTCAACATCATAAGCTTCTCAAATCTTCTTGCTCATCAAACCGTGATAATTAAGAACTTGTCTTTCTGGTGAGTAGGCACGATAATGGTGAAGGTGAGTGCTGGGTACAAACCTTGCCCTGACTATGACTCCAGCATCTATGGCAGAGTTTTACCGTGTAACAGCCTGTGTGAGCTTCAGCTTTTGCCTCTGCAAAATGGATATACTAACTGAGCAAGGAGTGTTGTCCAAAAAAAAAAATCCACATCTGATGATATCCTCAGGCACACAAGGACACACGTTTCTAGCGTCATTGTTATTCTTCTAGATGAATTTAGAGGAGATCTGAAGGAAGATTCTGACCTATGGGAGAGACTCGGGTAGCAGAATAAGCCCAAATCACCACCTCTTCGAAAGCTACCATCTGTCAATTCTTTCAGAGATGCCTTTGCTGAAGTGGATCACCAAGAAGCTCAGATGCTGTCCCAGAAAGTGCAGAGATGCCCACATCCTGAACAAACAAAGGCCTGCTGCTAATACAGATCCCTTCAGCTGTAACCAGTCATTGTCACGTAACACTGCTACTAATGATCTTGGATGGTTCGTGTTGGCAGAGGGGCCTGGAGGGAGCTTCCCAGTAACAGAAACAAGGGATACTCTTGCCACCGCAAGGTGGAGGGAGGAATGATTCCTTGAAGTTGATCTTCATGTGCACATTATGAGATGAGTGTCCCCCAACCACACACATACACATTGAATGAAACATAGAAATTTCAATTAATAAACTGAGGCAACCATAATTTTGGAAAATAAGTTTGGAAAAACAACAAAATTAGAGACATCATTGTGGAGGTTTGAAGAAGAATGGGCCCCACAGGCTCATATATTTGAATGTTTGGGTCATAGTTAGTAGAACTGTTTGGGAAGGATTAGGAAGTGTGGCCTTCTTGGAGTAGAAGTGGCCTTATTGGAGAAAGTTCATAGTTGGAGGTATTCACAAGTTTGTCAGATGGAATAGAAATATTTTAACATTTTAAGGTTTCAAAATCCCGTGCCAGGCCCAGACCCAGTCTCCTGCTCTTCTTGCCTGTATTTTACTGGTCAGATGTGAGCTCTCAGCTATTGCTCCAACCATGCCTGCCTGCCTGCCTCTGTGCTCTTTTCCATGATGATTATGGACTAACCTTCTGAAACCATAAACAAGGCCCCAATGAAATTATTTATTTTATAACTTGCCTTGGTCATGGCATCTCCTTACAGCAGTAGAACAGTAAGTAACTAAGTAATCATACACAAGAAAAATTTTCCAAGTGAATTAGCCAAAATTAAAAAATGAAAACATATTCTTAGCACTTGTGAGGCTGATGCAGAAGAATCACAGTTTGAGTTCTGTCTGGGCTGCACACAGAGGTTTAGGCTAGCCTGGGCTACATGGCAAGACACATCAAATATCTTACAACTCCGGTGTCAAGGAGAGGAATTCTAAATGTGCCTCAGAATCTAGAAGCAACGGAGGAAGAGATTGGCAAATACAAATAGAATAAAAAATATTAACAAGTTTGTCTGATGGAATACAAATATTTTAACATATATGGCAAGAGCACCTATTTTCCCCAAAGAGAGACTTCTTAATGACTGAACAGAAAAAGCAGCATTGCCTCGAACAGAGAAAGAGACAAGAACAGACAGCTCTCAACAAGAGGCTCTTGAGTATTTTGAAACCTGTTCAACCTCTTCCTTACTGAGACGCCTGCTAACAGAAAGCAGAGACACCACTTGTCATGTGATTAGAAACCAGTGTGAGACTGTGGTGTGAGTACTTCCTTAGGCACTGATGAGAATTCAGGTGAAGAGGGCCCTTGGAATGGGGAAGCTTGACAGCAGTCAGTGAGACTGCGTGTGAAAATGTTCCCTAGCCAAGGAATACCAAGTTTAGGAACTGACTCTGAGCGTATCCCTTTCACGGTATAAAAATGAGCACATAGGCATAAAGCAGTTCTCTATAGCAGTATTTACAATTACAAAATATTTTTTTAAAATTCTAAAGGAGAGCATTTTTTTTCTTAGTGTAGATTTTAAAAAGTAGAATATAATGACATCATTTTCCCATTTTGAATTCATTGCCTTTTCTTTCTTTCTTTCTTTCTTTCTTTCTTTCTTTCTTTCTTTCTTTCTTTCTTTCTTCCTTCCTTTCCTTCTTACTGATATATATATATATATATATATCTCGCATAGATGTGCATAAATATATAAATACAACTTGCTGAGCCATTTAGTATTACTTGTATGCATATGATTTCAGGGCTGGCCACTTAGTGTTGGAAAAACAAGGTGAGGGGGCTCAACCCTGAGGAAGACTGTTTATCCTGCTTTCAACATTTCTTAGTTACCTATAGTTCTTTGTTTAGGGGTGGGATTGCATGAGATTTTCCCCTTCCATGTTAGCATGCCTTTTAGTGTACTTCTTTAAGTCTTAATTAAGAAGGTGTATTGTTGTGGTACCATGGGTGTAGCTAGGAGGCACAATCTCCCAATAGACTTCCTGGTTCTCTGGTTCTTATAATCTCTCTACCCCTTTGTTCTGTGCTGTCTCCTGACTTTCAGGCTCTGGAGTTGTGCTGTAGATGTATCAACTGTGGCCAGTCACTCTATGACCAGATGTTCTCTGCATGTTGACTGGTTGTAGTTTTCTGTAGTAGTCTCTGTTGCAAAGAGAAGTTCCTTTGATGAGTGAGAGCTACACTTATCTGTGGATATAAGAACAAATATTTAGAATGCAGTTAGTGGAAGCAGTAGATTCTCCTCTAAGATTCACGGCCTCCATGGTTCTAGGGAGTTGGCTAGGTTTCCAGTACTAGGCATGGTTTCTTTCCTGCTAACCAGGTTTTACATCCAATTAGAGAGCTATTGGTTACTGCCAAGAAAAAGTGCCACTATTGTGCTCAGGATTGTTCTGCAATGCTGATTGTTGTGGTTTATAAGCATCACAGCTGGGTAGGACTATTCTTTGCTTCCCTCCCTTGGAAGCTTGCATGGCACCTTTCAGTGCTATATAGAGGAAGATATTTCAATAAACCTTGGTGTAGCCATTAGAGGGAGCACTAGGCAATTGTGAAAATGCTGAGGTAGATGATATGTGAACTGATTTGGAGTGTGTTTTTACACTTCAGTGGAAAACAAAATTTAAAAAGGGCATTTTTAGAATGTCTCCTTTATGTGCTAAAGAGTAGAAAAGGCATGTTTAGTTATAAAATTTTATGTAGCAGGGGAGTAAGTGAGAACCCAACAAGATTGGCTCATGGAACATCGTGGAACAGGATGGATGAGATGATAGGCTATGGAAGGGTGGAAAGGATGAGGAGTGGACTCTTGATCCATGTTAAATTTTATGTGCTCAGAATGACTCTCAAGAGACTATGTGCAAAAACCCTAAAGCTAAAGGTAAACAGAAGCAAACTGCACTTCAGCTGAATAGAAGAATCACGAGAAAGCAGAGGCCGCTGGTGAATCCAAGCCTGTCTCAGCCTGGAGTGCTTTATTTCCTCAGAGCCTCCTCAGAGTGGGCAAGGGCACTTTTGTGCAAAAAGAACCCTGGAGAGATGAGGGGAAACCTGGTAGAATTGAGCTTTTAAAACGATCCTTCAAAGCTCTTACAGAAAATGTTTTTATGAGTTCTTAGCATAGGAGCAACTTGAAGTAGGTTTAGTGTGTGGATAATAAACAGGAAGGTAAAGATCACAGCAGACATTTGGTTGCTAATGAAGAGTAACTGTTAGAGTACACAATCTTCTATAGACAGGGCTTCATGGAGTCCAGGCCGGGCTTTCAACTCCCTATGTAGTAGAAGGATGACCTTGAATTTTTCTTCCTCCTGCTTCTTCTGAGTACTGGAATTTCAGGTTTGTACCACCAAAATCCTCAACACCGAAGCATTGGGCATGCTGAGGATGGGGTTTATCACCATATACCCTAGCTCCATATAAATAATTAGAAAAAATATAATCTCTGTCACCCCCTCCTCTGTGTGTGTGTGTGTGTGTGTGTGTGTGTGTGTGTGTGTATACATGTATACAGGTGCCACAGAGGCTAGAAGAGGATGTTAAATTCTCTGGAGCTGGAGTTACAGGTAGTTGAAAGCTGCCTAAAGTGGGTAGTTGGAGCTGAATTGCTCCAGAAAAATGAGAGACACGACTTTTATGGAAAGAGAAGATGAACAAGGAGATGAAACGGAGTTAAACATTGGAAAGTGTTTCCAAGTCATCAGAGTAGGCAGGAGCTACTCATGCTAGACAGAAAGTCTGCTTGACTTTCTACCTTCTCTTGAAGCAATTAATTGATGCAATTAATTGAGCATAATAGGCACACAGAAAGTATCTGCCGGTAGAACACCAGTTGGAGGGTAAGGAAATGTCATTGATGTTCTTGTTTGATGCCTCTTTAGACAGTTCTTCCTTTCAGGATTTTTTTGTGGTAGAATCATGCCTTTAGTATGTTGGATTTATATCCATGAATTCTTCACAGCAAAAAGTATCTGTATAGGGCTGGAGGGACAACTTGGCGGTCAGGAGCACTTTAATGCTCCCAATGTTTTGGGCTAAAGATTAAGTGGTAAAGAATCATGGGAAAATCTGGAGGAAAAGAGAAATGTAAAGTCCTGTAGAGGAACCAACCTTGGGGCATTTGAGAAATGGGAAGACAACTAACTAAATACTAAGGAACCTGCATGGAGTATAAATAGAAGGGTGTTATAAAATAACAGACCCACATTGATTAAGCTGTATCCTTAAAAAGATGGACCGAATTCTACTCAGGTTTTCTGAACCTGAAAAGTGTGTTTTCTCATCATGAAAAGTCTTATACCTAATGATAAGCTTAAAAGGAGCATAATGAAAAACTTTTATTTTCTATTTTATTTGTTCTGACTTAGTTGTTATCTCAGAGGTTGCCAGGCAACTGTGAGAGAAAGTAAGCCTGATGCTTTAAAATTGGCGTCATAGGTTGGAGAGATGATTCTCCCAAAGGACTAGGTTTGATTCCCAGTACCCACATGGGAGCTAGTAACTCTTTGCAACTTCAGTTCTAGAGAATCCAAAACCATCTTTTGGTTTCTGTGGTGTACATGGTACACAGACATCCATACAGAAAACACCAATAAAATAAGATAATGAATTAAAAGCATGCCTTTAACCATGAAGAAGGGTGCTCTTTCCCCAGGTTTTCTTGGAGAAAACTATTCTTTGCAGCAAATCTTTTGTTCAAGCTCGAGAAAGAAAGAGTTGAAGGTTTAAGTTCTGCTTAATTTAGTCTCCAATTGAAAGCAGGGGACTCAAGCAGCTTGCTTCAATGACATAGAAGAGGGCAGTGCTGATGACTCTCTTGACAATGAGAAGAAGGCATTTCATCGCCCAGCATCTATGGCAGTCATCTTTCTGTCTCAGTGATAAAATTACTGATAATCAACTTAAAGAAAAGAAAACGTATTCTTGGCACATTGTTTCAAAGGATTTTATCCTTTGTCTTTTGGTTGTGTCAAGTTCATGGGGTGTTGTGAGGTGGAATAGCATGGAGGGGAGCCTGTGGTGAGGCTTAGCTATTTACCCCAGCTGCAGGGGATCTCAGAGAAAGACGGGAGATGGGTACAAAATATAGTCCTCAAGGGCATGTCTTCAAGGCTCCAGTTCTGTCAACTAGGCTCTATCTCCTAAAATTTCTGTCACCTTCTAACTACCCACTATGGATTAGTCTGTTGATGAAGTCAAGTCCTCATGGGACCAGCCTTCAAAGGTCCCATCTCTGAACAGGGCTGCACTGGGGACGACACATTTGGCGCACAGACCTTTGCTGGCCACTTTAGATCACAGCCATGACCTTGCCCCAGTTTGTAAAGTAGCAAGTCTCAGGCTTCACAGCTTTGAGTCTGGTCCAGAGATGTCAAATTACTGGGGTCATTTTATACATGAGCTCATCTTCTCCTTCTGCAAGTGGTAGCTGGACAGCACCCTACTGATATTGAAATGCCCAAGGGGGGGGTATTAAATTAATTCTGTGTACGCATGGCTGAGAAGATGGAAGACCAAACCCTCTGTGACTGTGCTTTTCTCTTCCCTCCATACAGTGAAGACTTGGGCAGGCATCATAGCAGCCAGCATTCTGGGACGCCCTCCGTTGCAAAGAAGCCTGAGCCTTGCTTTGTGTGAGCCCTGAGATGGTCATTTCAGACATCTCTTCGAGTTGAGACATAGGCAGAAGACTGGTTGTGGTCACCAGGGACTCTAGAGTAGCACTTGCTGTTTGAAGTCTCAGATCCACATGTCACTAAGGAAGAAGTGAGGAGGTCTAGATTGGTTTGGCAGTCTTCTCAGCACACCAGCACACTTGAGATGAAAACAAATCAAACAAACGAACAAAAAAAACACCCATGGAACAAATGGAATGACCCGCCCTTAAGGGCGCTGCCACTCCTTCGAAGGGTTCTGCATCTCCTTTCTGCCCCATTGTGAGGATTGTTCCAAGAGAGGAGAGGAGAGGAAGGGAGGAAGGAAGGGGAGAAATAAGATGAAGGTAGAAAAAGAGAGTAGGAAGAGGGAAGGGGAGCACCACTGTGTATGGTGAACAGGCAAATGTTTGCATCTCTCAGTGCGTATGCATGGTCTGAGTATGCATGGGAAGCAGGGAAATGTCTGATTAGAAGCGAGAGAGCCAGGGCTACAAACACTGTGTGTGCCTTTGCCAGGGTAAAAAGCCCACCTCCAGTCACCCTACACCTGGTGGAACTTGGGAGTATGGTGGCCAGTCTTTCAAATTGGGAAAGGAAAGAAAGAAAACATTCAAACCCAAGTCTAACTTCCTTTGATTGTTTTTTAAATAGAGTATTATCAACCACACACAGCCAACAGTGTCAGAGCTCAGCCTCTGGCGTCTGGTTGGGGTGCAGTTGTCCGATCTGTGCAGGGTCGTTCTAGGAAGGCCAGCAGCTCTGTCTGAGCTATACACTTCTGCCTCCAGCATTTCCCCCCACCCACACCCCCTTTTATAGATTATTAATGTTCAAATACATCAGGGCTTAAATGTATCATTAAATGTCCCTGGATCCCACTGGATATAGTGACTGTAAAAATACAGGGACCACAGTAAGGAAAATTTATCTGGGAGGTCTTCAGGTCTGGGTGTGTATTCTATGTTGGTATGGCTTTAAAGGAGGTGCTTGCTTTAAAGGAAAAAGAAATCTAAAAACATGCCAGAAAGGGTCAGTTCCATTAGGTCATAATTGGATTTTAACCCAAAGAATGGCTGTGAACAGGCTTCTGCGACAGCGGTCCTTACGTTCTTGAGGAATGTAAAAGGGAATTTGAGTGTTCTTACTAGGGTTTGGTTTAAGAATCTATCAAAATAAATGGCTTTAAACATAGTACAACTGGATAAATGTATTTTTTTCAACTTAAGATGTTTCTTTGCTTCGAATATCATAGTTTCTTTTGTAGCTAACAAGCAGCAGTTGGTCACCAAGCTCTACCTTCTACGGGGATCTGAATTCCTGACATCTCATTGAGAGCCGTGTTATCACTCAGAATGGTCCTGTGGGTCCTTTATCACTGGACATCCTGTAACTGGTGACTTTTCCCTGATTCACATGCATTTTCAAACACACTGATAGATGCAAACATGCACATATTCACCCTTACACAGGCTCTCATATATGTACATATATGCTTATACATGGACATTTATTCATATCTTCATATACACATTAAATACATTTACACATGTAAACTTATTCATATACATACAGATGCCCCTTCTGCTTACACTCATTTATAGTACACTCATACATACCTGCTCACATATACACTAATGTATTATTGTTCACATACACACTCATGCCTTGTATGTTCTCAGAGACATTCACAGTCACACTTTCATGCATTCATTCCTACACATTTGCACAAACATACCAATGCACTCACACACGTACACAAAACCAAACATACTCTCCCACACTCTTGTGCATAAAAATTACCATATTCACATGTGCACACACATCTCCACATGCTCACACAAACACCAATGCATACTAGCCTTCACAGATGGCTCACACGATCTTACGATTTATTTTCACACATTTGCTTACCTTTTGTTCATGAGTGTGAGTTTCAGTTTCCTCAGGCTCAGTGAGCACTGATAAAACACAGGCTACCCAAGGAGACTGGAGGTTTCTAAGCAACAGCATTGTCTTCACCTCTACGTGACTTACTCACCCAGTCTGGGGCAGTGCCTGGCCTGGTCTAATGACTGAGGGTTACTCATCTGACTGCCAGGCTCTGCAGAGCTATAGGAAGCCAGTCCCAAGGTGGTCCCAGAAAGGAGACACAACAGAGTTATCTGAAGATTTGGGCTGGGCAGACAGAGGGTAACACCCGCCAGGGGTGCTGCTTAGATACTTTGAGGCTTGGGAGTTGGGGAATCCAGAACAGTGCTAGGGATCTTTTGACCTCAGAAATAACTTCTAGCTGGAAGGCAGCTGAGCAGGATTCCGAGACAGCATAGATATCCTGCAGTCCCCCTTTCTCCATCCCCAGAGGGTCACAAGGCCAGGTTTGTATTTAGTTACTGGTAATGATCTCGTTAGGAGTGTGAATAGGCCACCCTTCCGCAAGACATTCAGTCCTGTCAGCGGGCCTCCCCACCTATCTCTGCCTCCCCTGTGTGGCCTTACACAGGACATGAACTGTGATTAACAGACTCTCTGTGCTCAATAATGTGCAAACCAGCATTGAACAAGAAAAGTTGAAGACAATCAGACCAGGACATTGGCAGGGTAGGGGGTGGTTGTCAACAGAGTCAGGACAATCCTGCAAGCAAGTCTTTAACAAAGCTGGCAGCGTATAATGTCACAGCTGGCTGCTGGCAGGGCGCTGGGTGGACAGGGCCCCCATCCATCCAGGTGGTCAAGCTGAGCTGGCCTTTTAACTCTGCATTTCTTTAAAAGGAGGTGGTGGCGGTGTGTGTGTGGGGTGTCTCCTGTTTCTTACAGGAAAGAAAATAAGAGGGGCCCATTGAATAAGAGAAAGAGATTAAGTAGGAAAGAAAGTGACAAGCGGGTAATAAAGATTTCAATGGTGGTAATCCTTGTCATACAGAGACAAATATGAATGCTTTTGTCCTCGAGTTTAGATTAACCGTGTCCGGAGAGATTCCCAAATGGGAGTTGGTTGGCCGCACCACTTCTCTTGTGAAGCTCTGTGAAGGCAGATTGACTGTGGGTTGACAAAAGCCCTTGGAAAACTATTGCCAATGAGCTATTTACGCCAACAACTGGGGCTGGGTGGGCTGCGTGTGAACAGACCACACCGGTTGTTGGCCAAACAGGCAAATTATTAAAGATGCAAGACGTGAGGGCATTTACCCTGCCTTTCTTCTGCTCACCGTATCACGCGCCTCAGGGTCGCCTCAGCCCTGGGGATGCTGCTTAACATTCAAAAAAAATCATAAAAGTTTGGTATTTTTAATATCCATCGCAAGCAGAAATTCTGATTTTTATCAGTTTGCATTCAAATTTCCACATATCAGGGGCCATTATCCACCATTCCCAGAGCAGCAGGAAGTTGATTTTATGGGAACATCATAATGAGGAGACTTGTTTGACTCTGAGGAAACTTAATGATGAAGACCCAAGGAAAGGGCCAGATAAACCAAGAATTCTCTAGGTGGGATTTATTTTTAGCTGCTTGTAGACTCTAGATTTTGAACCTGCTGGTAGGTCCAGGCTTCTGCTTAGGTGACTCTCATTTATTTCTAGTATATTCATTACAGTGAACGTCGCAGGCACCCCTGTCTTAGTAAAATTTCCAGTGCTACTTCATAGTTACCTTTGGACTGGGCAATAAGGCTGCCTCCAACCCTAAGCGCTTTGTGCTTTCTTTGGCAAGTAGTTTTATTACCTTTAAAACAGAGTATCTGCTGGTGCCTTGGACTTGCCTTCAGAGCTCATCATGGTGGGCTGCAAAACACACCCTTGGTTTCAGGATACCGTGGGAACAGGGGAGAGAGGAGTTAGCACTAGGCCCTGTGAAATGTCTTAGTGATGAAATGTCTATAGAAATGACTTTTGTAAGCACACATTATTTCTCAAAGCTACAGAGAAGGTCTCTAAAAGAGCTGCTGACCCAAAACACTGTTGGGCAGGCCACAGAAGTGTCATAGGATGTGGTGGGGATTGCGTAGGGGAGTGCAGGGGACTTTATCAGGCAATGACACCATGACATTTTGTGCCTGTGGTACTTTTTGGACCGTGTTTCATTCAGGCAGAATGACTGACAGCCTTATTTTGTTCCGCCTTAGCAGCTAGGATTTGCCTTGACAGCTGTGTGCACGTGTGCCTTACCTGGATTGGCAGGTTACAGAGAAAGAGCCTGGGGGTCCTCCCCATCCCACCGTGTGCAGCCCGGGGTCAGGATCAGTGTCTGAGCTGACCCACAGAGGCCATTGTTTCCTCTCTCACTTCCCCTCAGCATTGCCCTGCTGTCTTCAGAATCTCCGAACGCAGGCTTTGCTCAAGCCCCTTATCATTTCTGTGCAATTAAAACAGAAGCTCTGAGGGTCTGTCTCCCACTGTAGTGGCAGCGTGTTCTCAAAAGGACTCCTTTCTGTTAATTCTGCACTGGGCTCATTGGGAACTCTAGAAACAGTTTCTTCCATCAAAATAACCCTTAAGAGTTGCTGTTAAACCATCTCTTCTTGAGCTTGGTGGTGAACACTTGTAATCCCAGCACTAGGGAAACTGATGGCAAGTTTGAAGCTGACCTGTGTTATAAAATAACACCCTGTCTCCAAAAAACAAAAACAAACCCCAAGACAACCTCCCCCAAAACAACACCTTCCCAAACACAACAAGTGTGTGTGTGTGTATACATGTGTAGAAGTGAGAGGAGGAGGCCAGAGGATGCCTTCTTCTATAGTTCTCCATATTTTTTTTTTGAGGCAGGCTCTCTCATTGAATTTGGGGCTCACCAATTGTCTAAGCTGCCTGGTGAATCAATCCTTGGGATCCTCCCATCTCTCTCTGCCTCCCAGTGCTGAGATTTCAGATCTGTACTGCCGTGCCCAGATTTTAACAAGCGTTCTGGGATCTGAACTCAGATCCTCAGAAGTGAATAACAAGCACTTTACCCAATGATCTGTCTCCTCAATCTTGCAAACTAAAGACTGAACCTGTGCATTTATAAACAAACCAAAGGCATTAATCAGCAGACGGAGGGTGTAGGGTCTGCTGTGACACTGCTCCCCAGCACACACTGACCACAAAGCTTGCCTACAAACACTAGCTCTCTGCTGGGGCATTTTCTGGCACACTGTTAGGGCTGGTCTGAAGTGTTAGGAAACCGACTTCTTTTTTAGGAGCCGTTTCCCCATTCAGGCTGAGAGTAGTGAGTGGGAAGTCCCAGAACGATGCTACTGGAGTGGGAGTTAACTCCACAGCATCTGGATTCCCGTAGGGATGGGACTCACACAATGCTCACTGAGGAAGCTATGTGTCTGTGTCCCCTTCACCAATTCTTCCTCACCCCACCTCACTTTACAGGCCTGTCTCATCCCTCCTTAATTCACCACCCAAAGCCTGTCTCCCGCCCCATCAGTGTCTGAGAGCAAAGCTGACTGCACTCTTGGTATCATCCCCTAACAGGTTAGCGGTGAGACCAGAATAAAATAAGCAAAGCTGTGGCCAGGACATGTGCTGTCTAAGATCAGCCGGGTTCAATGGGATGTTATTGGGAAGTGCTTCAAAGTTGAAAAGGAGACAAAACAAACAAACAAAAAAAGATTCAAATAAATCATTGCGCTTAGGGAACACATGACTAGGGAGCCAATGTATTTAGTGAGGTTCCTGACCACTTGAGGCATTTCTTGGCTAGCGTTGGTCAAGTGACAGATGGACACAGCAACTGTTGATTTAGTCTCCTATTTTGTTTTGTCTTTCAGGTTTCAGTCACAAGGGCTTAGGAGGAGTGTCTTGGAGGGAACACACAATATCTGGATGGTTTCCAGGAAAAATCAGGACGAACTGTCCTCCTGGCTTGTTCAAGCTTGATGATTCTCACTAGACAAACTCTCTCAGGCCAACTCTGTCAGGGAGAGGCCAGGGCAAGGCTATGCACCATCCTGCAGTAGTAACAGCACTGGGCATGACTGTTGTCTATTTGTGGACGCCTTCCCCAGATTAGCTTGAACAGCTATTCTAAATCCCACACCATGTGAGTAGGTATTATACACGCATGCTAAAATTATTCAAACAGGAACAATGAAACCAAAGGCAGAGACATCCCCGTCCCCTAGTTCTGTTCTGCAGAGACACACTGGTGTCAGCTTCCCCTGTATTGTGAAGATGGATTTAACCATCTTGATGGCTCAAAACCAGAACTTCAGCGTGGTAAACCAGCTTCTTTAACTTGCTTTACTTGCTTTCCAAAGGGTTTTTTTTATTATTTTTTTTTTTTTTTTAGGTTAGCATGCACAGTAACAGGTGTCATCAAAGCATCTTTATGCATACATGTGCCTACACGTCATCTTCCTTTGTCTTCCTACCTGACTGTGCTCCCTGTGTTCTAGCTTTAATCCAGCTGATCCTCCAGCAAGTCTCAGTAACTGCTTTCTTATTTCCGGTATTCCATTATCCTCTCCGTTTCTCATCTTGTTGGGCCAACTTCAGCTTCTGAGGTTCCTGATCCCTGGAGTATGGGTTAGAATATTGTCATGAGGCACTGTCAGTCCTATGTCTGGGTTTGGCTGAGACTCTCCACCGTAGCTACTGGTTTTTACACATGTAAGTTGCTATGACATGAGAAAGCACCATGCTGGGTCTATAGGAGCTAATGGTGACTGCAGCTTACTTCCAGCAAGGAGTAGATGTACATGTGATTGTAGCCTCCATGAAGAAATGCAACTTTAAACCCAGTTAACTAGTGATAATAAAAATCTAGCTGGGCATCGTGATTGTGATTCTAGGTCCAAGTATGAAGGTGCAAGCCTGGAATCCCAGAACCAGGGACGCTAAGGCAGGAAGGAAGGTGAAGAGTAGAAGATCAGTCTGGGAGTATATACTGTTTCTACTGAGTTGAAATATCCTGTCCTGGAGGTATGGGGAAGCTCAAAAGCCCATGGAATATCCAAAACTCACAAGAGTAGAGAAACTTTAGAAGCTTAAACGTTCCATGAAGTCCTTTCCTAATGTTATAGAAGGGGTATGTGTGTCTGGGGGGTTGGTCCTCCTCCTGAGCTGTTGCAAGCTCTAGGGATACTCTAGGGATACGCTAGGGTCTAGGGATGCAGCTTTATATGAGTCATCACCATCCACACTGGTGTGGGCTTTTCTTTAAAGCAGCTGCCTTTGAGTTACTCATGCTCCTGTGTCTAACCCCTTAGCTAGGCTTATGCAAGTAACCCTGATAAAGCTTATTGACTCACCAAATGGAACTCCAGTGGTCTCCTCTCTTTTTCTGTTGGTCTATCATCAGTGATCATCTGGGTGAACAGACATTTCTTCACTTCTGCCTAAGAAAAGCCATGCAACTCTTGGGCTGCATTGGGATGCCTTGTCTAAGAAAACATTACACGTCAGGTTCCCAATTCATCTCTAGGTCTCAAGGGGTTTGCAGGAGAGCACCCAGAAATCAGTAAGTTGCCCATGGTATCAGAAGAAAATTAGAAGCTTTAGGGAAAATGGGAAGCCTCTATTTAGGAGCAAGAAATACTCACCTTGAAAAGTGTTGGAGTCTGTTTGCCAAGAGTTTCCATTCTCTCGTGTACCGCCTCAGGGGAAACTACAGGGACATGCTATTGAGTTCCTTACAGTTAGATGGGATTACAGGCTTTGCAGACTTCAAGAGAAGGTTAGAGGGGTGAGTGTTGTGATCATAAAAAGAGAAAGAGTTTAGAGAATATGGTATGTGGCAGTGTGGGGGAAGGGAGTACCCCAGTGGGCCCATGCCGAGGCATTCCTTCCCCCGCCCCCCCCCCCCCCCGAGGGACCAGACAAACACCGGCATAGTATAGAATACAGTTTATTCAGGGCATGGGATAGGAGTTAAGGGGAGTAGTGAAGGCAGAGAAAGACAGAGAGAGGGAAAGAGTAGAAAAGCAGAGGCCGGCCATGACCACGTGGAGAGAGGGGGGAGGGGAGGAGAGCCCAAGAGGGGCAAGAGAGAAACTGAGAGAGAGAGAGGTAAGAGAGAGAGATAAAAGAGAGAGGAGGGAGTGAGCAGCCCCCTTTATAGTAGGCCAGGCCTACCTAGCTGTTGCCAGGTAACTGTGGGGAGGGGCCTACCTGGCTGTTGTCAGGTAACTGTGGGGTGGAGCTTAGACAGAACCCTAACAGTGAGTAGTTTTGCATAACCACGGAAAGGACTATGTTTTAGAGCAGAGCACAGAATTGTTTTTAAGGACATTTGTACTGCTGACCGAGTCCATGTTTGTTGCAGGAAATATTCAAAAGAATGGCAAGTTCTCGAGCTGCACCAGGCACCAGCGGGATGTTCTCATCTCGGCAGACTCTCTGACCCAGAGCTCCCAAAACGTCTCCACCCAGCTACCTAAGTTCCCACTGGCGGTCACTACCATGCCAGGCCCACGCTTCAAAATCCCCACAGCCTTTTGTGTGTACATCTGGCAAACCTACACACTTTGCTGCCATACCTTTCTCTCTTGAACCCAGTTGAACCACTGCGTGAAGGAAGCCACCACACAAACTTAGTTCAGGAACAATGGTAACTCAATTTCTGGGTGCAACAATTAGAATCTTGTAAACTATATAAATCTAAATCCTCCAGTGGCGAATCCTGGTGGATTTGCCATATAAACCAAGAGACACTAGCAGCTACATCTTGTCCTCTCCTATCCCACTCCCAAAAAGGCCCTCACTCTCTCCTCCTTCCTCTCTTCCTCCATCCAACCTGGAAGTCCTGCCTACTCACCCAGTGATTACTCCCTTTATTCACTGGGGGAAGGTTCACAAGAAGTCACCTGAGTAAGTGACTCATTCCTCCTTCCAGACAGTTCCTTCTGGGAAAGTGGAATTAACAGGCAGCACCAGGGCCTTCCACAACACCCATTAGCTGAACCAAGACTTCTGTAGAAAACTGTTGAGTGCTCTCATCCAACCCAGCTTTCTCTTATCCTGAAAATCTGAAAGAGTATTTGGTCAATACAAAACAAAACAAAACAAAACATATAAAACTCCAGTGTTTCCAAAATCAGAATAGTATAGTGTATGTGTGTTTGTGTGTGTGTATGTATGTGTGTGCTGTTTGTTTTTGTTTTGAGAGGGTCTCAAGCAGCTGTTCCTTTTTAAAATATATTGCTTCTTTAAGAATTTCATACATATATACACTATATCTTGTTACATATCCTTCCCACCCTTTCTTCTAACTCTTTCTGGATCCACCCTGTTCCCTCCCAATTGTGTGTCCTTTCTAAAAACAAAAACAAAAAGGGAAACAGCCAGTCCACTTTATATTGTAAGGCTAGTTTTGAATGCTCTGTGTAGCTTAGGCTGGCCTCAAACCAACAGTCCTGTCCTAGCCTCCCAAGTGCTGAGATTACAGATGTGCTCCATCAAGCCTGGCTCAAGGACTTTTTTTTTTTCTTTAGATACTACAAGTGAAGAAGCAAACTACTCTTCTCCTACAAGAATGTCACACACATGCACATTAAGAACGTAATCTGATACTCACCCATACCCTGCTATGTAGGGCAGAGACATGGTACCAACTGTCACACTATGGAGCAGCATCCAACTGTCCTTTGTAAATTTGCCAGTGGCCTTGGCTCTAAATTAATTTCTTTTATAGTCTCTTGCTGTATTTGAGGACATTAATGGGTAGCAGGGATTCCTGCTGGAGACAGTTGTAGCCAACAGACACACAAGTTTAATGGATAGAGCCAAGCACAGAGGAGTGTTCTTGCTTTCTCTGAAGAATGGAGAGCACATGGAAGTGAGAAGTGAATTTTGCAGACAGAAGTAGAGAAATCTAGCAAGGCTTTATGATTTGCTTCTATTTTAAACACTTGTTATTGGTTGATTTTCCATATATACAGATGAATTATAATTATATTTGATGTTTCAAGACAAAAAAGAAGCATGATGGGAAGGGGGGCATCAAGTGACTATCAAAGGGAACTGAGCAAAAGAAATAAAAATCAATTCAGAGCTCGACACCCTCCTCTTTGAAGGTCTATTAGTGTGCAACGTTAGTGCCTGCCTCCGCTCTCTGGAAGAGTGGGTATTCAGTACATATTTGCAGAAACCTAGTTTAACAAGTCTGTTAGTGTTTATTGGAGTTTAATGTTCTTGAGCGGCTGAGCCAAAAAAACAAAAGCATTTTGTTTTTGATAAAAATTTAAATAAATGATTACAATGTTTCTCCCTCTTAGATTTCATAAGTTATAAAAATGCTGAACAGCAGATAACACAGCTCTGAATTTCAATGGCTTTCATACCATGAATACAACTACAATAGCAAATAGACTCATCACTGGATCTCAATTTGTTTATAAAAGATCCCAGCTGTTGCCCAATGCTCCGAATGGGCGGAGGCAGTTTTGTTCACAGGAGTGGGTATCTGGCCATTTGAAAAGGCATTTTCAGGCTTTATTGGTGAGAAGAATCAGCCCAAAGAATAATGCAATTATGAACAACTGCTTGGATATGTGAGTTGAAAGTATTCAGAGGGAGGGTGGAACAGCTAATAATCTGTGAGGGTAGTTTTGAAAATAATGACATTTAGCCTATCATAGCATTGTTCTCAGAAAAGGTACAAACTTCTTTAATGCATAATGAAATTCTGGTGAAATAATAAAACTGAGCACTCTAGAAATTTTACTGTACCCAGTCACACACACACACACGTACAGACTGATAACCAATATACAGAAAACATGGTTAAGAAACTTCTTACACTTGTCAAGTTGGCAAAGGAAAACCTAAATAATTATTCAAAGCAGGATGTGAGGGGCAGCTGCTAATCTGATTACAGTAATGGCATTCCTAATGTATTTATTTGAAGTGGTGATCGCTGAATTGCACTGTTATTAGCAAGCTCTGTTAGCTGGAATGATGATACATATTTAAAAATATGCCTTTGGATATGGAAGGCTGAGCATGTGGACAATAGAAGAGGGTCTTTTGCTTTTTTGTTTTCCCTTATGGTCTGTTCCACCCCAGCCCTCCCAGGTCTGGAGTCCTTGGGTGCTGATGTCTGATACACTCATGGCATCCCAGAGGAACGGAGCTGAGACCTGTGTTCCCTGAGCTATTTAAGCATCTCTGTGGATTCTCCTCGTTTTAGGGGAGAATTTAGAAATAATTTCCACAGCTTTTTTTAGATGGCTCACCAACCTTAAAAGCCACATATTTAAATTTGAAAGTAGGATACATTATCTAAAATATTCTTAATACCATAGGCTGTAGGTGAGACAAGCTAGATCTGAGACCTTCCCGTCCTCAGGATTTTGCTCAATTTGTGCTCTGATGAAGAAAGAAAGAAAGAGGGCAGGAAGTATGGTTGTGAAATCCTTGTTTTGGTCTAGTTTCCTTACTGGACATTTAAACTCTGTGGCTTTAGTTCCTTCCACTCTGTATATACATCCAGATCTTTGATTGTAATCCATCAAAATGTAAGAATGGAAAAGCACGTGCTTTTAAAAGGGATTTGTATGAACAGCAAAAGAAAAACAGAAGGTGCTTTGATCTGAAGGTTTATATACCTCCTAATTCATTTTCAGAAGCTGAATTACCAGTGTTATGGGTTAGGAGATGGGCTTTGAGAATGAGATCACAGAGAGGTGGCCCCCTCACCAACAGACTTAGTCACTCCAGAAGACTGCCTTGCCCCCTGCACCAGAAAGGACTTAGGCGCATCCATGTACCAGGTTCTGAATCTGCTGGTGCCTTCATCGTGGAATTCCCAGTCCCTCAAACTGAGAGAAATACATGTCTATTGTAGAAGAAAATTAGGAAAGAAGTATAACCCAAGCCATACTTGTACCAAAGGTACCAGAGGCTCTTTGGCATCTATGGCTAGCTCTTACTCAATTGGTTCCAGAGTGACAGCCTAGCTCCACTTACCCATCTAGTACGATGGACTTATTGTAGAGACAATGGGCATAACTAGAGAATGGTTCTGTAATAGGCTGGTCTTAGCATCATGACAGCTATAGGGTTCTGAGAACAATGAAAACAAATACCCTACATCCCAGTGCATTTGATCCTTTGCTTCTTCTCCATTTGTTGCTGACCTTGACCAGCAACACATCATATGGCCAATCTATATGGATGTAGAACTGTCAGATAAAATACATATGCTTACATAAATCAGTAGTAGTTTTTTAAAGTATTAATATGTCTCACTGAAAGACATATTGGTCAAGGATACCAATAAATAGAATGGGGGCTAGAAATACTGCTTAGTGGCTAAGAGCATATACTGTTCTTGCAGAGGACTCGAGTCAGTTCTCAGTACCCACATAAGGTGGCTCCTTGCTTCTGCATGTACTTTTATTCACTTGCATGTAACCACCCATCCCCAACCATGCACATAATTAAAGAAAGAAAAAAAGGGAGGAAGGAAGGAAGGAAGGAAGGAAGGAAGGAAGGAAGAAAGAAAGAGAGAAAGAAAGAAAGAAAGAAAGAAAGAAAATCACTAGAGTATAGACAGATAACATACAATAAAAGAGTTATGCTGGGCAGTGGTGGCGCACGCCTTTAATCCCAGCACTTGGGAGGCAGAGGCAGGCAGAATTCTGAGTTCAAGGCCAGCCTGATCTACAAAGTGAGTTCCAGGACAGCCAGGGCTACACAGAGAAACCCTGTCTTGAAAAACCAAAAAAAACAAAGGATACCCAAGAAGAAGGAAGGAGAGGCGCCTGGTTCTGGAAGGGCTAAATGTGGCAGTGTAGGGGAATACCAGGAAGGGGAGGCGGGAATGGGTTGGTTGGGGAGCAGGGTGAGGGAAGAGGGCATACAGGACTTTTGGGAAGAGGGGGGGAACCAGTAAGAGGGAAATAATTTGCATTGAAATGTAAATGAAGAATATACCTAATAAAAAAATTTAAAAAATTAAAAAAAAAAGATTTAGACCATTATGGGGGCTGAGAAGACCCATGATCCATTGTCTGCAAACTGGGGCACCAGGGAAACCACTAATAAAGTTTCATCTGAGTTAGAAGGCCTAAGAATAGGGGACAATGGTTCCTGATGCTGTATGTGGTGACTAGGATCTCTGATGTCTAAGTTGGGGAGAAGGTAGTTAGCCCAACTCAGAGAGAATTCACCCTCCCTTCACTTTTCCTCTCTTTAGGATTTTGGGGATTGACTTATGTTCCCACAATAACAGGGAGGGACATCTGCTTTGTTCACTAACCAGTTCAAATTCTAAACTCTTCCAGAAGTACTTGTAGAGACACAACCTGAAACAGCATTTGCCAGCTATCAAAACATGCCTTAGTCCAGCCAGATTGACCTAAATTTAACTACCACAGACATCGCAGGTGTTTTCCTGTCCATCTCCCTAACTCAATATTCAGAGAATGTATGTCTTTGATCAGTTTTCATAGACAGCAATTATATATTCATGTGATTTATTTTATTTTGAGACAAGATCTTGTTATGTAGTCCACATGGACTGGATTCTTCCCAGTCTCTTGAATACTAGGATTGTAGGTGGGCACCCTACACCCAGCTTCATGTATTTGCTTACTAGTTTATTTCTGTCCTTTTTTCCAAACTGTAAACCCATGGGACTGGAATCATCAGCATCATTTGATCCTCCAAACCACATATAAGGCCAGGCATCCAATTAGCACACACTGAATACATAGCAGGACAAACAAGTGAACTTATGAAAGCATGTGTGCAGTTCACCCATGTGCTGGTTAGTGTTTATTGTCAACTCTATACAACCTAAGGTCACCTTGGGAAGACTGAACTTTGGCTGACAACTGCCATGATCAGATTGGCCTATGGCCATGTTGTAACAGATTTTCTTGATTCATGATTGACGTGGGAAGGTCAAGCCCACTGTGAGGTGCATCATCCCAGGAATATCTGGGATATCTAAGAAACCTAGACAAGCATGAGCTGGACAATGAGGCAGTAAACAGCTGTCCTCCATGGTTTCTGCTACAAGGTCCTGCCTTGAGTTCCTGCCGTAACTTCTCTCAGTAATGGACTGTGACCTGAAAGTTTAAGCTGAAATAAACCCTTTCCTTTCTCAATTTTCTGTTGATCAGTGTTTTATTATAGGAACAGGAAAAGAAACTGGAATAGCCTGCATCCTAGTGCTGGTGTCAAGTACCCTCAAATAGTCTTTATCCTTGAGGGACAACCCAAGCAATCCTTGTTTAGAGATCTAAACAACTTTCAACACCAAGGTGACATCATAAATACACAAGCTTCTCTCTCGTGGTTTAATAAAAGGCTGGATGAACCCTTCAGTGCACTTAATTCACCATTACTTAGCTGTTCTTTATTCCTTCCATATGTATTTGTGGAGGCTTGTAATGTATATTTATACAATTTCTTATTATTCAGGTTCATAAAATATCCTTTATGAGATGAACTACCCACAGCTGATCCAGATGCACATAAGAAAGTATTTGTTTCTCAAGGAGCCTTCTGTGCATTCTGCCTCCTCTCCCGCTGTGTGCTTTACTCGTGGGGCCTAATAGTTCTAAACACTGGAGCAGCTGTGGGCCTCATGATTTATTGACCTACTGTGTGTATAACAAGCAGGATTTAAATATTAACATCTGGGGCTATTCCTGTAATAGCTGGATTTTCAATCTTGCTCTGAGGAAAGTTTCTAGGGAGACCCTCTGGTGCTCAGGGTGGTGTTTGTCTATGTGCCTGTCAATCTGTTTTTGAAAAGAGAGCAACAGAGGAGAACAAGGTATCCATGGGACCACATCCACTTCAGTTTCCATAAATTCTGCTCCAAGTTGTGTACATACACCCAACCTTGCATGACTTCTACAAGGACAAAACAGGCTTGCTTTTATCTCTACGAATCTTGATATTTTAAGAAGTTTAAATTATCTTTATTAAATGGAAAGCAACCTAGCTGTATTGCAAAAGAGAAGTGTACTCCTATACTCTTTGGTTTTGAACAGTCTACCCCAGCTGACACGCATAATTTTTTTCCTCCTTTAATTGTGTAATGGAAACCCAAAGACTGAAGTTGCAATATTAGTGTCCCGGCTTATTGATAAAGATCAATAAGCCAGCAGAAATACAGTCAAGGTAAATGAAGACACAGTGGAGGGACTGAGAGTTACTACCCAATGCTCCTTGGTTCACAGTAAGGCATAGGCAATAAAGCACCATTCTAAGTTGAAAATGTCAGAAATGGAAAATGCACTAAGGAGCTAGAGAGATGGCTCCATCAGTAAAGTATTTGTCTTACAAGCATCATGACCTGAGTTCATATTCCCATGTAAAATGCCATATGTGATGGCTCATGCTTTTAATATTACTGATGGCAAGATGGGAGATGAAGATAGATACAGGCAGATCTCAGGGCTTATTAGCCACCCTGTAGCTTGATTGCAAAAGTTCTAGGCCAATGAGAGACCCTAACATAGACAAAGATATAACAACATACCAGGGAAACAACACTGGAGGTTCTTCTGACCTCCACATATGCAAACATAGGCACACACACACACATACACACACACACACACAAACACACACACACACACAAACCTTTTGACCTTTTTTGCTTAGCAACACAACCTTTCCTCCCTTTTGGATTGCATGGTCATCTATAAGCTGAGGCTCGCTGTCACTGCCCAATATCAGAGGACTTTACCAAATGTGACTAACCTGGAAAGCTGCCACATTCAAAGTACAAACCCCAGTTTGTACTGATTACATATTTTTTTCACACCATTGAAATTGGAAAGTCATACATTGAGTCATTTTAACCAGAGACCCTCTATACTAATAGGCAATAACCATGTTGTATAGCTATAGCATTCTAAATCACAGTCTGTGGCAAAAATGTCCAGGAAGCAAAACTATAATCTCTGCAGCAACTGGCTTCATGCCTCTAGAGCTTAATCAGCAAATGATAAAGCTTCTCCAGTTTTTGCCAACATTCTACCTGGACCCAACCAAGAGAAGTCAAATTTGTTGTCCAAACCAACTACATAGGGAACTGGGCTGCTAGTTAGCATCTCTCTAGCTTCTTAGGGCCAATAACCTCCAACCAGGTTACACTAGAATGGAAAGATTCCATTTCTTCTGCTAGAAAATATCCCAAGTCCCCTGCCTTCCTTTAAGTGTCCACCTAATGCAAGTGATGTGGCCAACTTCTGATGTTAGAAGCTCTAAATGAGACACCCTTCCTTGGTCTCATTAGGGCAACTGATTCCACACAGTTCATAGAAGAAAAAAATACAAGTGACCAATAAACAAGAAGGGGAGAAGCTCAAATGAAGCCAATCTTAAGTGAAATGCAAATTAAATCAATAATCACTGTCCTGGTTGGTTTTCTTTGGTCAGTGTGACAAAAGGTTGTTATTTAGGTAAAGGAACTTCAATTGAGAAAGTACCTCCATTTGATTGCCTGTAGGTAAGTGTGTAGAGCATTTTCTTGATTCATGACTAGTGTGGGAGGGCCCAACCCTTTATGGGTAGTGCCACCCCTGGGCTGCTGGTCCTGTGTTCTATAAGAAAGCAGGCTGAGCAAGCCATGAGGGACAAGCCAGTAAGCAGCATCCCTCCATGGCCTCTGCATCAACTCCTGCCTTGAGTTCCTGCCCCAAATTCCCTTCATTCTGGACTATGAACAAGAAGGAGAAACAAACCATTTCCTTCCCAAGTTGCTTTTGGTCATGGTGTTTTATCACAGAAACAGAAATCTAACTAAGACAACAATAAACATTTTTTGGACTGATTTAGAGGGCACGTTGCAAGTATTAAGGAAGATTTTAAAAAAGAAGTGCCAGTCCTTAAGTCTAGTAATTCCAATTTGAACAACTCATTTTTTCAGAAACCTTCTCATAAGTAAAGCGCAAAAACATTCAGTATCTAATTGTTTGTACAGACTAAATGTCACAAGCAGAATGGATAAAATGTGGACTGGCCATCGTGTGGAGTTCTCTGAGATCATCTAAAGAACGTGATGCTGGTGATAGAGAGAACGCTGGGCCATGGAGAAGATGAAACAATGCCCACAGGGCTATTTTGTAAGCCTGTGCATGCTTTTGGCATCTCACCAGGTGTTCAACACAAAGCCATAGAGGTTGGTCTCAGAAGTAAGGGCTGGAGAAGGGGAGGGGAGTCTTTTACTTTATATGTGTCTACATTATTCATGTTTTTATTATGATCATGCACAACCTTGGTGATAAAAAAATCAAAACAAAAAAAGGAATTATCTGGGAGATGCCATTCTGAGGATATTATTCCCTCCATCATCGATTTTCTCACTTCTCCTATTGTAGCTGAGTGATGCAGACTGCTGAATGGGTCTTGACAATAGCTTTGATTCTTGGAACAATAACAGGGATAATGAGGAACCCATTTCATGGGCAATGCTCAGCCACACCTTGTCAGAGACAAGGAGAACATTGGTGCAGGTGTCAGAACAATCCAGTCTCATTTAGCTGCTATTATCCAGGAATGAGTTGGTTTCACAAGTGAGTTTTCCAAAATAATAGAAGCTCATAATCCCCTTTAAACGCTAGAATTGTCTTTATTTCCTTTTCTCTTCTCCTCTTTTCTTTTTTCAGTTTAAGCTGAGTTTGAGGACAATCTTTCCTAAAGCGATTGCACAGCTCTGGTTTCTTAAGAACAGAACCTGTCCTGATGACTGTGGTTGGATCCCTGACTGGAGAGCCCTGAGCTGTGATGCACACCACTCCTACCTCCTGAGAAAACTGCAGCGAATGGGAAAGCTTGATTCTGCTTTGAATTGCAGCCAATCACAGTGATTTTGAATTCATGTCGAATAGGATTTCCACGGATTCCCTCACCTTTATGCATCCTTTGAAGATAATGCACCTGCTGGGTCTTTCTTACCCCATCAAAGTGAACTACAAACGATTGCTCATACCTTAGTGATTCACTGCTTCATCTTAGTTTGTGTTCCCAAAGAGGGTCCAGCATAAAGATACGGGTAAACACATTTCCCTAGGTGATCCCAGGAAGCACAAGGATGGGTGCTTGGAAAGAGGAAGGAGAAGGAAGGAAAAGGAGTTCAGCAAAAGGTACAGGTAGTCTGAGCTTTTGGGCTAATATCCACTTATCAGTGAGTACATACCATGTGTGTTCTTTTGTGTCTAGGTTACCTCACTCACTAGGCAATTTTCTAGTTCCATCCGTTTGCCTTCAAATTTCATGATGTCATTGTTTTTAATGGCTGAATAGAACTCCATTGTGTAAATGTACCACATTTTCTGTATCCATTCTTCAGTTGAGGGACATCTGGGTTGTTTCCGGCTTCTGGCTATTATAAATAAGGCTGCTATAAACATACTAAAGCATGTGTCCTTGTTATATATTGGAGCATCTTTTGGTGTATATGCCCAGTAGTGGTATAACTGGGTCTTCAGATAGGACTATTTCCAGTTCAGAATGCCCATGATACAACTCACAAAACTTATGAAGCTTAAGAAGAAGGAAGAACAAAGTTTAGATATTTCAGTCCTGTATAAAAGGGAAAACAAAATAATCATAGGAGGTAGATGGAGGGAGAGACCTGGGAGGGAGAGAGGAGGGAGAGGGAAAAAAGAGGGAAGGATCAGGTATGGGAAGGGACAGGAAAGAAGTAGAGAGGGTCAGGAAATTGAATAGAAATATGTAGCAGTGGGGGATGGGGAACTGGGAGTAGCCACTAAAAAGTCCCAGGTGCCAGGGAAGTGAGAGGCTCCCAGGACCCAACAGGGATGACATTAACCAAAATTTCCAACGAAGAAGAGATAGAACCTGTAGAAACCACCTCTAGTAGATAGGCACTGTCTCCAGTTGAGGAGTGGGACCACCCACCCATCTCAAAAGTTTTAACCCAGAATTGTTCTTGTCTAAAGGAAAGGCAGGGACAAAAAAATGGAGCAGAGATGAAGGAAAGGCCATCTGGAGACTGCCCCACCTAGGGATCCATCCCATCTACAGACACCAAATCTCAACACTAGTTTTGATACTAAGAAGGGCTTGCTAACAGGAGCCTAGTATGGCTGTCCCCTGAGAGATTTTCCCAGCACCTGACCAATATAGATGCAGCTACTCACAGCCAACCATCAGACTGAACCCAATGGAAGAGCTAGAGGAAGGATTGAAGGAGCTGAAGGGCTTGCAACCCCATAGGAAAAAGAATATCAACCTGACAAGCCAGAGCTCCCAGGAACTATGCCACCAACCAAAAAGTACACATGGAGGGAGCCATGACTCGAGCTACATATGGCATCAGTAGGAGGGGAGGCCATTGATCCTATGGAGGCTTGTTGTCCCAGCATAGGAGGATGCTAGAGCAGTGAGGCAGGAGTGGGTGAGTGGGTGGAGGAGCACCCTCATAGAGGCAAAGGGGAGGGGGGATGGGATGGGGATTTTGTGAAGGGAAACCTGGAAGGGGGATATCATTTGAAATGTAAATGAATAAAATGATTATTTTTTAAAGAAAGGTATAGGTAGAGACATAAACTCACTATTTCCTATATAGCTTCTGAAAGATAGTAGATTTGCCTCATTACTGTATCAGTTACAAGTAAGAAAACTGGAGAATGTGTTCACAATGTTTATCCCTCTTATCCTCTTCTACCATCTACCCCTATCATCTAAAGGGACAAAACAGGAGCTTAGATCTTTAGCATTTTACATTGTTCATCTTTGCTGGACCACATGTCTGATGTCTTCAGTCAGATAGACACAGGAAGGCATAAGAATGGCAAAACAGCACCAGAATAGTTGACTACACCCTCTCATGATCCCATGAAGTAGGAGATAGACAGTGAAAGCTACATATATATATATATATATATATATATTAATTACTACATTACATTAGTACAGAGACCCTGATACAAGCTGTAACAATGTAGAATTTGTGTGAAAACTAGAATTTGGAACTGACTAGATATTTACTTTTGAAAAGTCATTGCTCTCATTTTAGGTGTGATGGTGGTTATGATTTTAGATGTTGTGGTTATGATTCAGGAAAAGACTTTATTATTAACAGATATACCCTAAAATATTTATAGATAAGATGATACAATGTCTTGGATTTTCTTCAAAATAACACACAAAAGGGAGGAAGTGGATGGGGGATAGGATTAAATAAGATTGTCTAGGAATTAATAAAATACTGGTGCTGGTGCTGGTGGGGTTGGCGGATCATGATACTCTCTGTTCTACTTTTGTATGATTGGAAATTTATACAATGTTTGGTAGAAAGTATCACACAAATATTTCATTATAGACTGCAGTACGTGATGTGCCAGCCAAGCACAGTGTCCTTATTGTACCATTGAACCTGACCCATGGAAGGCCTGTCTGGGCACAGAATGTGCTGACATCCCTATATTGATTCCTTTTTATTAAAATATTATTTGGATAAATATATTAAAGCTTTTATTTTGGGGGGGTTGATTCTTTTTTTCCCCCTGTTTTCCAGTGCTAGGAGTTGAACCCAGAACTGAGCTACCTCTACCACTGAGCTCAGTCCCAACCCCTTTCTTGAAGTATACAGAAGGTAGGTTTTATTTTTCTTATCTCTACCATTGTTAAATACTTATCTTTCTTTTCTAACTTAAAAGAAGCTGAGGAAGATCCAAGGGTCTCATTATCTGAATAAACGCACACAGCTAGCTGTTAAGCCACAGCTGAGATGGCTTTGAAAAGAGGGTTAAGGAGTTTCTAATCCTGTCCATCAGTTCCTCGGAGCCCCGCCCACCTAGACCTAGCAGTGCCCCTTCCTGAATCTGCTCCTTTGGGAGAAGAGAGTGCTTGCGGCAGTGCATGATCCTAAGGTCAGAAAAGTTCGGTCGCACCTGTTTGCCTTGAGACATGTACAGTGGGAGTCTTGAGCTGCCGTGTAAGAGTTCAATTGCTCTGAGGTGGTCATGTTGTAAGGAACCCAGGGAATGTGAGCAGATCATTGGTAAACTAATGGTTGGGGGTCACCGCAATAAGAACTGTGTGAAAGGGTTGCATCATTAGGAAGGTTGAGAACCACTGCTCTGGAAGCTGGTATTTTAAGTGCTTGGAAAGGTAGGGTCGAACTTAAGCTGAGAAAAGTGAAGGAAACACGCCAGCAAATCCATTGGCTCCAAGCAGAATTAAAAAGTATCAGATATAAAGGAGGCATGGTAGTGCCTGTGTTCCTAACACATTAAAGACTGAGGCAGGAGGATCCCATTCTTTCAGCATCGAACCATACTCTATCTCAAGTTGAAATGCTTATTTATTTATTTATTTATTTATTTATTTATTTATTGAGACAGGGTCTCTTTATATAGTCCTGGTTTTCTTGGAACTTGTTTTGTAGACCAAACTGATCATGAACCCATGGAGATCCTCCCCCTGCCTCCCAAATGCTGGGATTAAAGGAATCCAGATAAAGAGGTATGGACCCCCAAATCTTCTAATACAGGACATTGGAATTTGCAGAATCTCTAAGAGCTGGAGGTATGGAGGCAAGGACCACCAGCAATGAGAGCACAGCGTTCCATGAGCTTTACATTTACTGTAGCAGCTTCTGCACTCACCAGAGCCATTGTCTCAGACCTCTAACACACACACACATACACACACACATATACACACACATTCACACATACACACTCCTACATACACACCACACACACACTCACACATACACACTCACCACACACGCACACACACACCACACACACACACTCCTACATACACACTCACACACACACACCACACACATACACTCACACACACATAGACCCACACTCACACACACATACCACACACACATACATACACACATATACACACATACACACACATACATGCACATACACACTCACATTAACACACACACATACACACACTCACACACACTCACATACACACAAACACATAGAAACACACACATATGCACACACATACACACACACTCACACACACACAATACACACACACAAACACACACACACACTGTAAAAGCAGAGACCAAAAGCTGCCCACTGGTCACTCTCTGTTTCCACACCCCCATCCAGACTGTATGAACAAACTTCACTGGCAAATCTCCAACCAAGAGTCTTCAGGGGAGCCTGTGAAGGCTAGAGAATGTGGATTTTAGACTTCCAGCAGAAAGACAATACAGCTGTAGGAGGGGCATGAAATGACCCTCAGAAACCTTGAGTCTTGGGGAGCTTTTTTTTTTTCAACTTGGAAGTTTTGATTTAGTGAAAGAGAAAATAAGCCGGAACACAAAGTAAAAACAACTGTTTTTAGAACATTTGGTTGGAAACAGAAAGATGGCCATCATGAGAAAAAGAACTAGAGCTCAAGCCCAGGAAATATCAGAAGTAAAGAGGGACAGAGCTAGGTGGCCTCCATCACCACCATTGCCCATACAACTTGGACCATCCTGCATTGGACACCATTCTCCCTGCTGTACTAGGTAAATCCAGATCTGCAGAACAACGGCCCACTGTGAAGACTGGTTACAAGCAGGATTCATAAGTAGTTTGTACTCTTATATCTTGCTAGTCACAACTTCTCTCAGAATCTCAGGTCCCATCTCCTTTCATTAGGGAATAAGAGGACATGCGGCTTTATTGCAGACAATCACATAAAATTAGAGAACAGAACAGAAGAGAACAACTCCCTGTATCATATCTAATAGCACGCTGCTCTCTTCAAATTCAGAGTTGCAAAGAGGAGAGCTAACATAAAAGAATTTCTTTTGTATTCTTGTTATGTATTGTTATTCTTGTTCTTAGACTCAAGTGACAGCATCACCATATCTTTCCCCCCTTAAGTCCTAGTTGTAGTTCTTTCTCCAGAAAGTGTGCTCGCAGAACCTCTTCTTTAAAGACATTATGGAACAGAACACTAATAACTTTTATATCAATAACTTCCAGTTAGCTTCACCAGAACTACACATGTGCAGATACAGATAGGTTTCTCCAGTTTCTTAGCAGCTGTCTTGGGTGGTGTTTTTGTTGTGATAAACACTGAGTCCAGAAGTAACCTGAGATTATAGTCCATCAATGAAAGAAACTGAGGCAGAAACTCAAAAAGCAGGCGACTGGAGCAAAAAACATAGAGCACTGTTACTTGTTAGCTTGCTCCCAGGCTCATGTCTAGCTACCTTTCTTCTACAGCCCAGGCCTACTTGTCTAGGGATGGCACTGTCCACAGTGGTTAGGCCCTCCTACATCAATTAACAGTCAAGAAAATGTCCCCACAGGCATGTCCAGAGGCCAGTTTGGTGGAGGTAAGTCTTCAACTGAAGGTCTGTGAAAGGCTCCTCCAACTTTAACAACTCAATGAGTCTTTGTGACTTGAAGGATGCCCTCTGCTGCCCTCACAACTCACCATGGCAGTAAGTGGCATTTAGTAAGTTGTTCTTACCATCACCTGCCAAACTTCAAGCTCTTAGAAAAACTAGGAGGGCTCTTAAGTGACTGTTGACTGGAATGGGATAATAACTTGACTCTCGGCAAGACCACACCAGTGCCTCTTCTACTGCACTAAAAGGAAATAGAGATTTTTCTGTCTGAGAAGCAGAGTCCTTGATATAAGATCACTGTATTGCTATTACTACCTTATTTCAACCTCATGCAAGCTTTTGTGGTATTCAAACATCCCCTGGATAGATCTCAGGGAATTCAGAAAGGTATTAGAACTAGCTTGGTTCCCTGAGCTCCCTCCCAACTTGAGGATGATGCTTCCTCAACTCAGTCTCACACCAGAAGATGGACAAAATTGTCAGGTTAGTATAGCTTGGAAAAGAGATTTTTATCAGTAACTTAGTAGAGACACAATCTAACTTCCTTCTCCTACCATGGCTTTCTTACCAAGCATTATGGTCTTTGCTGAGTTTGAAGGAAGCTGCTTGTTTGACTGTCTGAATTTGTGTTTATAAAAAAGTAGATCCTGATGTAAGAATGTGAAAGCAAGTAATTTATTAATTAGGTGAGTCTATGACATACACAAGGAAGCAAGGAAGTGTGAGAAGGAAAAGAACAAAAATAAATAGGTTAACAAGCAGGGGAATGCTTTAAATGACTGGGGTCTAATCCTAGCAGGAACCCTGGGAGATGCTCCCAATAACATATTTTAGAATTGTCTTACCCATAGAAGTCGGGGACTCACAAGGGCATTAATCTTCTAGAACATCCAGGCTGGCACTTTGGCAAGTGAAACTATCCAGTGACTAGAGAAAGACCCTCTACTTGTATGAGAAAACCATCCACATATACAAGCAGAGTTTATCCAAGGTTCAAGTGGCATTTGTAGTGAGCCAATGAAATGAAGGCAGAGCCTTAACATCACCCACAAATTAAACCATCAGGCCACATCAAGAAGATCCATTCACTTCGTCACAGATTATTCTCCGAATAAAGGAATAATTCTTGAGCTGTTTGATGAGCTAATGGCTAGTGTTGGGCCACTGGGAAAACATGAGGTGTTACGACAGAAAGGTGAGGAAAACTAGGACCTGCCCAAAGTCAAGAGGAATCAGTAGCAAGTCAGAGAATATGAAGACCACATAAATCTAAGGTCAAGGTTGAAGGGTCAGATATAAAGCAGAGGAAGGAAGGAAGGAGATTGTCTTACCCAACATCCAGAAGTTGGGTACACTAGAGGAAAGTGGCTAGCTGTTTGGATTTTTGAACTCTAATTCTTTTTCTTTAAAGGAGTAAACATTCTTGCAAAGGAAGGAGAATTTGTGTGCTTGCTTCAGGAGCAACACTAGAGAGAATCAGACAGTAGGCAGAAATGACCCATCTGATTTTCTTTCAGAGAAATGTGACTTGAGAAACCCAGTTACCCCAGGTAGGGGATGGCTGGCAAAGAATTGCAAAGTCAAGTATCCCCAATAGCAGTAACAGAAGAAAAGAGTGCCCAGAATCCTAAGCAGTAGAAACAAGAATGACATCAGTGAAGATGACCAAGGAAAGAACTCTAAAAGTTCAGCCTTCCATAAAAATCGGGTGTCGTCAGAATCAACATTTTTAAATTTTCTGGATATTAACCTAAAGCTTCTAGAATCCTTGAAAGATTTAATCAGGAATTATGGCTTAATCTTGGTGAGACTAGTAAGCATGAGGCACTGAGTTTACTGGAGCCCTTCCCAGCTCAGTGGCAGCTTTGAAAAAATAGGAGTCTGTGTTCTTAATACCAGAGGGAGCAGAATGAACTTCAGCTCCAGAAAGGTGTGTTATTTGATATTATTCATCTGGAAAAGTCTTGAAAACCCCACTTAAAGTGCCTGTTCTTCACTGAACTCTCACAGTGACAGGCCTTAAGAAGGAAAGAAAGGAGGCTGGCTTTTTTTTTTCTTTTTTTAAGTTTCACATCACAATTGACTGAGTTGATGGGTACCAGTTGAGACAACAAGAGACTAACCAATAAGCACAGATACAAAGACTGAATGAAATAGGGGAGGGGATATCTGTAGGAGCTTTGAATTTTTTATCATATCCCTGACCATCTGAAAGGTCACAGGTATACCAAAGACCAAATATGTAGCTGTGAGAATTCTCTGGAGAGACCTGAGAAACCTCTGAGTACTCAGCTCTGAAGGACCTTGGGGGTTTACACAGGGAAGAGCAAAGATGGAAGCCATGTTGCTGAGCTATGACCCAATACAGCGAAGCACATAGACAGACCTCAGGCAAAGGTTTGCCTTGGGTACTTAAAGAGCTCTCCCACACCTCGTCTACCACTAGACTGAGCAGAGACGTCAACGATCACATGCAGCGAAGACACAGCCGTGGAATTCCATACGGAATTCCTTCACAGACCAATGGTAACACTCAACAGCAACAACAAACCCAGAGGAGGGCAGGAATCTGGGTCCCGCAGTTTGCGCATTATATTATTTTAAATGATTGTCCGCAACAAAATATTAAAGGCCAGACAAATGAATAAGAAAGTCCCACACACAGGAAAAACTACAACAGAGGAAGCAGACCCTGGATTTACTAGACATGGACCTAAAGAAACCATTATAGGTCTTTTAAAAGAGCTTAGAGGGAGTATGAAAACAATATTTAAACAAAACAAAGACTATTCATCAGGATAAACAAACTATAAAGAAAGGTAAATAGAGATTCTGTAGTTGCAAAGTACAACTACCATGAATGTTAACAAATACCTATAATCTCAGCACTTAAGAGGGTAGCGTAGGAAGATCATGAGTTGGAAGCTAACCTGGGCTACAGAGTGAGTTCCAGGTCACCTGCTGGGCTACACAGCAGACCCTGTGTTGTGTGACCCTTCTTAGGGAGCTGCCAACGAGAATGTTTACTCACCGCGACAGGACTATTGCTTCCCAGGCATAAGCAGCAACGACTTCGGAAAGTTGCTCTTAGCCCAGCCCAGCTGCCTGCAAGATGCAGAAACCAGCTGAGCTTCCTAGAACAGGTTTAGTCCAAGTGAGACTCCTGGAAAAGGTATCTGTTCAGCTGTCTTCAGGCTGTGCAGACTGCTGCCGGTTCCCTGCTTTTGTGAGCTGTCACCCGTGCTGATGTGAACTTTGATGTGCACACATGTGCATATGCACCCACACACATGTGAAGAGTCATACACACACATGGACACCATGCACATGTTTACAAAAAATAAAGAAATTAAAGAAGAATTAAATGAATAGGAGGATGTGTTCGTGAATTGGGTGAGTTAGTGCTGTCAAGGTGACAATTATCTTTAACATTTATCTATAGATTCAACACAATCCCTTTCAAATGCCTTTTCAGAAATGGACAAGCTGGTCTTCAAGCTCATATGGAATGACAAGGGACCTGGAGTGACTGAACAATTTGAAATAAAAAAAGAACAACACTGTAAATTTATACTCCCTGATTTCAAAAACATACTGGGAAACTCCAGGATCCAAGAGAATGTGGTCTAACAGAAGAACTAACATACAGATTAACAAATAGAGTGAGATGCAGGAACCAAACCACACATCCATGATCAATTTTATTTCAGCAAGAATGCCAAGATAAGTTGTCATAACTTTCTTGATGCTGTGTTAAAAAAAATACCCAGGCAGAACATACTTAAAGCTTGCATCCAGAGTGACAGAGTCTACCATGTCAGAGAAGACCCGGCATCAGGCAGGGAAGGCAGGACAGTAGGGACAGAAGCCTGGCTGGACACACTGCATTTGAACTCAGAAAATGTAGGAAATATTCTTCTATGAATCAAAAACTAGTATCTGGATCATCAAGGGAGTTGAATGCTGCATCATTCACTGTGATCTTAGAAATGTTCACATCCTCTTATCAGTTACAACCACAGCTTGGCTTCAGCACCAACACACACAAAAAAGAAAATCAACAAAACAGCCCAAAAAAAATCACTGGCTACATGGAATTCAAGATAAAGAGCGTTATGCACTCTCTTATAGTTTAAAAGTCCTACAGCCTACTGCCTTTACATTAGCTGTTTGGTTAGGTTTCTATTGCAGTGATAAAAAAATGACTGAAAGCAACTTGGAGAGGAAAGGGTTTATTTTAGATTACAACTCTCACACACTTCAACACTGAGGGAAGTCAAGGCAGGAACGGAAGCCGAGACCATGAAGAAATGCTACTTAATGACTTGCTCAGTTTCTTTTTGGTTATCCCAGGACACCTGCCCAGGGATGGCACCACCCACCATGGTTAATCATTCTACATCGAGTCAATAATCAAGAAAATGCCCTACAGACTTGTCTACCAGTCAGCATTGGGGAATTGTAGAGATATTTTCTTCAATCAATTTTCAATTTAATATATATAATGTGTGTGAGAGACTATATGTATAGTCATATATATGACTAAAATAATTGGTGTTCTCAAAATAAGACATGATAAACTAAATTTAAACTTAATTTCATTGATTTAATAAATTTGCTTAAGTTTAAATTTTTTAATTAAAAATGTTAGAAGTGTAAATACATAGCTTTAATAGAGAGATATAAATTGTCCATGCCTCCAGACTTCAGTAAAGACTTTGATGATGCTAACCAAATAGCATATTATTGGCACTCTAGGGAGGAGAGGGAACTTATGGTGAGCTCAGTGGTAGTTAAAAGTCAGGCACCAACTAGAAGCCAATGGAGTGAGCAGGTACAGCTGAGAGGAACAGGCTACAGTTTATAACAAGCACATATGGGACACCCCTCGGGAGCCCCCAGAAATAACCAACCTTGGCATGGATTACAGCCATTAAAGGGACGGGGGCTAATGAGCTAGTTTAATTGGTTACTAATTGTCAATATGACCTCATTTGTACTTACAGCCCAGTGAGACCTGGGGACATCCAGGTTACAATTAATAATGGTCTGAGTGACATTTCACATCATAAATATCAAAATAGCCTGGTAATGTACACAACCAAGAGGGTGAGGCCATCTGTTCAGAGTGAATGAGACCAGCAGGCTTATCCCCCAGCTCAGTACTGTCAGGAGATGCCTCGGGGAAAGCACCGTGTAGCTGTATGAGTCAAGTGAGAAGCATGGGCTCTTCCTCCAGCCTGAATGTTGCTAGGTGTTGTGATGGGGCAATCATGGGGCTTTGGAGTTGCCCCTTAATAAAGCAGGTGCATATGGCAGAACACGGTACCAGGCCAGCACCTACCATCTGTGCTGTTGGCACTAGAGGCTTCCTGTTGTTCACAACTACTTACCTTCTCTGTCAGCCTACCCTCAGCTGACAGATCTGTCACAATCAGGAAGTCACAAGTCCCTTTTCCTACCTCAAGCAGCTTCCAGATAACAACTGCCTACATCTCAGGGCCAAGACAAGTTGCTCCAAGAGGAGACTTGTGCAAAACAGCTGCAGAACTTCCCTCCCGGTTCACACGGAAGGCCACAGCTGTGCTTTTTGTCTGAGTCTAACTTCACCTGTTTCTTCCTGAGGTAGCTCCTGCAACATTTCACAAATCCCCAAACCCCTCCTTGCCTAAGGTTCTGCTTTATGAAAACACAACCCAACAGAGTATTGACTCGTGATTTATCTATTTTATAGGATTTCTGTCATTGGCGCCGGTGGCGGGGGTAGGGTGGGGAATGAGCTATAGGTGCAGGTATTTAGGTGTGGCTAGCCAGGATGTTGAAGGGAGCAGACGGGTGTGGTTGCTTGTGCCTATAGTTCCAGTGTTTAGGAGGTAGAAAGAGGAAAATCAGAAATTCAGAGTCAGCCTGGGCCACATGAGACTCTGCCTCAAAACCAAAATAATCAAAAAGTCATTGTCCTACGTGGGTCATCTTTAGACTGCTTTAGTTGCTCCACCAACACAACTCCAGACCTGAGCCACAGGGGCTGCATGGAAAAGATTACATCGTAGGAAACTGCTTGGGGAGATAGAAGGTCCTTCCCTTCTGATGTATAAGACAAACCAAGGTGTATCTACCATGGGATACAACTAAAACCTAAAGTTTATATTGTAGAAAAGAAGGTGGCTGATATGCTATACTTTAAGCTACAAACCCCAAAAGCCAGGAAAAATAGAACAAAAATTAATGAAGTAGGAAACAGATGTCTATACAATAGAGAAAAATCCAATAAGCCGAATCTAACTGTTTGAGGACTAATGAAATTATCAGGACTTTAGGAGAGACTAATCACAAAAGAGAAGAAACGGTAAATTTCCAACAGACTGAGCCACTAGACTCTCAGGGGTGGGGGGGACAAGGGTTTCAGGGTGTTGGTCTTAGAGATGTTCCCTTCTAGGGTAGCTTACTGACTAGGGGCTCTGAGCAGAGCAGGGTTGAACCCAGTAGATGCTCCACCACAGAGCTTGTGTATTATGCTAGAATCTTCTTTAAAATAAAAAAAAAATATGCCTTCAATTGTTGGAATTATACACCAGCAAAATGAAAGTTAACTCGGAAACTAAAACCAGGCTATGTCTGAGTGCATCTCATATTGTAACAGAATACCTACCGTGGATAATTTTTAAAATTGATTTTCATATCTATATGTGTGTGTATCCACATGTTGTGCACTCATGTATGCAAGTGCATGTGCCTGAGTGTGAAGACCGGAGGGGAACCAGGTGCTGTCTTCACCTCTCAGGTGTTAGACTATCAGGCATGTATACCAAGCTTCTCGTGCAAGTTCTCAACCCTGGCCTACTGAACCTGAGCAACGCTGTGTTGGATAGCAGGACACCCAACTCCTGACCCTTGAAGTCAGAACAATAACTTGCAATTGGGTTGACATCCCTATCATGTGGGAGTGGTCCATTGTACAGTAACAGATGGCTGAAACGAATCAATATGAGAAAGAGCTATGAGTTAGGAACTTCACAAGCCACTGTGTCTCTGGGGATTCTGGGTAACAGTGTTGAACTTGCCTTCGAGTATCTTACCTGAGATGTAAAGAGTCTGTGGGCTTCTTGCTAGCATTCATAGTGCAGGGAGGCAGGCTACCCGTCATGGTACTGAGTCCATGTGTGTGAGGACAGTGCCTTTAGGCACCTGCCGAGAAGGGGATGCTCTCACAAGTACAAGAGCTAAAAAGGTCTTGGGCACTCAGAGAGACACACCAACACGGGCAGCTCTTACCTCACTTTTCTCAGCCTAGCAGGTATTCACTACTGCTCAAACTCCACATGACTAACCAGTGTGGACTCCTGGGCTCCTTTACCTGCTCCTGATAGTTCAAGCACCCTTGTTTCTGGAGCATGTAGGCTTTGGCTTGGGATATGCTCCCTCTTTTCACCTGTCTAACCCCTACTTTTATTGCTGAAGATCTTTTGGAATATCAGGCCCTTAGAAAGCTTCAGTATCCAATAAATGCCTTTCAGTTATGCATTTAAAAACCAAAACATTCAACACAAGTGGGCTCCAGTGGTGTTGACAGAGGCTCTCTTGGCCTCTGGACCCAGCTTTATTTATTGCTGTGAAGTGAATCCATTTCGACTACTTCTGCCACAGCTTACCATCTTCTAGATTTCAAAGGAGGGAAGATCTCCTCTTTAGCAACAGAGTAGCTTACGGTCCATGTTCATCTTTTCACTAAAACAGGCAGAGAAAAAGGCATGTGCAGGTTGATTCTGGCCAGTGTCTTATGCTCTGCTAGTGGCTTAGCCCTCACTGGACCAGTGGATGATGGAGCAGTTTCTAAATAAAATTAGACTGGTGCCTAATCGGGTAAAGGATTGTCCAGGCGGCATAGCAGCAACTATCCTGGGCCTGTCCTGAACCACTTCTCTCTTATCTACCTGTTCAGCTACTCTGTTGCCCTCCAGTGATGCCCTGTGCAAACCTCATGCACTGTCTGCAGGGTTCATGTGCCTATGTGTCTTTATACATCCTTACCTCCCTAGGCATGCAAATTTGTCAGGTACTCAGGAAATGCTTTTGTGATGAATGAATGAGTTCAAATTATCATGTAAACACTCAACATTTGAATAAGCACAAATGCACAGGAAAAAGGTTAGATTGTAGCAAAGAAACTGAGTTTTGTTTTACAGGCATAAAATTATAAAATTGATACAGCATGCATAAAAAGTACACGAATCATAGTCTATCAATGAATGCTCACAAACCACACACTTATGCAAACAGAGCCCAAACCAAGAGACATTATCAGAACTCATGAAGCCTCTATTTCCTACGTAACTCCAAAGAATTTCTTGCACCAAGGTTAGTTTAGATTGTCTCTGAACTTCACAGTTGCCATTCTCATGGCTATATACTAATTCACTATGGGAACATGACACACTTTATTCTATCGTTGATGAGACTTCAGATAGCTTCCATTTGTGGGTTAGTACAATAATGCCATATTGGACATCCTAACATGTGTTCCATTAGCACACACGTGGACACAGTTCTCTTGAATATATACCTAGGAGTAAAATTACGAAGGTAGACATAACTGCAAGATAGCTGTAGAGAGAGAGCTAGGATATGTTTCCAGTTTCACAATGAACCTTGACAACCATCCTTGTAAAGATATGATTAATGGAATTTGCAGGTTTGATCTATGGAACCTAGGTATCCTTTTGGGGTATTGTCCCAAAACCTTGAACACAATACCTTTCTGACAAACGGGTGAATGAATGAAGTGCCACACAGAAGAAGTCTGAAGAGTCACGGAATTGATGAAAGTAAACTTTCTCCTGCCTTGACTACATCGTAAATTAAACGAGAGACTTTGTGGAGGATTTCCTTCATAATCCCTTCAAAATGAGTTAGTCCTGTTCTGTACTAAATGGATTATGGAGGAATCCCAAAGCAAATCCAACTGCAATTAATGTTTTAATAAACCAGTTGCTAGTGTATGCAATACCCACAACTTGTCAGGGGGGATTTTGTCATATTTATAAACATTAATTAGTTGTTTGTTATTGTCGAACTAAATTTAAAATAAATCCACAGTTCTGCCGGCCACTTGGGTGAGAATATATCAGTGGTAACCGTAATTAGAAGATAGATGTGAGGGAATAGCCTTAATTAGTTAGCTAATGGTGAGCTCTCTGCTAATTGAAATGAGGAGGCACTATATTATAGCATGATAAAATATTTTACGTGTGGGAGTAAGACATGAGCTCCTTTGAGCATTAATAGTAAATCAAAACATTATTTAACCCTTTCTTGATGCCCTTTTCATACAGCTCATAATTCTCATTGTCAAATAAACATAAAATACGAAGCACATACTATGTTTCTTTAAAAAAAAAAACTTAAGGTGCAACAAATCCTGCTTTTGCCAAAATACTAACTGGTCTCCAGTTGCTGGATTTGGTTCTGTTCTTGTTTCCCTGGATTCCTCTAGAGTGGATGATCCCCTACCTTCCAAGCTCTTCCATTACTCAGGACACTAATCAACTTCATAGTTTCTTCTTCAAACCAGCCCTTCAGAACTATTGTTAGCCAACTTTAAAAAAAAGAAATGCTTATTTCATTTTTATTTGGCTGTTTGCGTGCATACCACACGTGTGCAGGTGCCCTTGGAAGCCAGAAGAGGGCATCAGAGTCCCTGAAGCTGGCGTTTCAGCTGGTTTTGAGCCTAAAACCATCATGTGGGTGTTGGGAACTGAGCTGGGGTCTTCAGGAAGAGCACAAGCTCTCTTCAAACGAACTATCTCTTCAGCCCTGATTCCCCTCTTGTCATAACTCGCTCTGTCCGAATGGGGGCTTTTGCTGCCATCGTTTTAAGCTATCACACATGCAAGGATCTCTTTTTCCACCCTCGTTCCCTGCTCCCACAGGCGTCAGATTCATTCAGCCCAGGCTTTGCTTCCATTTCCTTCCAGAAGATCCTGGAGCGACTTTAGGGAGGACATTACTCTGATTCTGCTCTGTAACGTCAGATCCTTCTTGCTCTTCTCAGCCTGTCTGTGCTTGTAGTTCTGCCTGCTGACTCTGGGTTGTGAGATAGCCCTGCCCAAGCCAGGAGCACTAGATGTCCCTGCATGATCAGAGGAAACATTTAAAAGTTACATTGCTTCTTTATACCTAGATGCAGTGAACACTGAAGTTCCCAGAACTATGAAACTACAATGAGGAAAAGCTCTGGTTCACTGCATGTGGGAAATCCCTCCCACTGAGCAGAAACAGGGTCCCCTGGGAGGAGTAGATGAGTAAGGAGGACACTGATGTCTTCCTAAGCTGAGATTTGGGGATTTGTTTATCCCTGATGCCCATGTTCCTTTGACGACTGCCACATGTCACTACTCAAGTCCAGTTTTCAGGTCATCTTTACCCAGGATGTCAAAATAGCTCCTGAAAGGTTCTCCCTTCTCCTCACCTTTCACAAGGCTGCTCTTGGTCACCTGAGCAGTACAATAGGCACCCAGACCTTAACACAACTTATACTATAATGGATGTACCACTCAGGCCTTAGAACCCAGCACATAGACAGCACCACCCACCAGAACAACAACAAAGAACTACTCCACAGTTCTGGGGAAATCCCTAAATGTACTAACCTTACTTTTTGGCTTCTGTACTTCTGTTTTCTGGCTAATTGTTCTTGCTAACTGAGGCATGTCAACCCAGGATGTGGATTTTGTCCTTAAAACCTCACCCTGAAAAAGACTCTGGACCATGATCAGGTCCTGAACAAGTGGCGGCCAGCTGGATAATTTGGATTTTCTATCGACTTAAACTCGAATCCAAGTAGTCTTCTTTGGTGGACACCTCACAACAGTAGAACAATCTAATGGAAATGAAACTCAATCCTGAATTCTGTTGTGGAAAATTCTAAAGCAAGCCTCAAGGATAACGCTAAGTTTCTCTATAGTTCAATTTAAAGACATCCATGATTAACAGCTCCTCTCCCCATCACATATCCATCACACTCTAATGGCCTGGCTGCTGGCCTCCTCCTGGAAGTACACCCTGCTTTCTTCACACCTGCTTTGCTCTTTCTCACACCTGATACCTTTAAAAAGAGCTTGAGCAAGAAGCTATCTTTGCATTTTCTGGGGCTATATCAGAATCTTTATCAAGGGCTTCTTTCCAAGGCATGGGCTTGAGGCAAGAATTCACCCACCTCTTCCCCACCACATCAGCCTATATAGTTGCTAAAAATAACAGAGTTGGACTTGGTCTTCCAGAACTTCTTGTTGGCGGTGCTAATTAGAAACTTTTTGGCCAAATTTTTCAAACTTTCCCCAAATTCTTAGATAGTGGCCCATTTCAACAAGCACGGAAGGAATGTGGAGAAAGAGGGGTAATGGCATTTTGACATTTTATTGGCAATGTTGGGATGGGCTGAATAATAACTTGACAGCAATAAAGTAACAACCACGAGAGACGTCACAAGGCACATGTTTGCTGAAAGAGAAGAGAGGTCACAGCTAGAGAAAGGATTCAGGCCCCAAATCCTTAGCTGTTGCAGAAGGAAATGTTGCTAAGTCCATCCAAGCATTCACTCCACATTGGGGATGTGGTTAGATTGATAGGTACTTGCCAAAGACTATCCTGCCCATTAGTGCTGACCTAGATTGCAACTCTGGTCACAGAATCTGGCCTTTCAGCCTTCCACCCTGCTGCCCAGGAGAGCTCATAGTTGTAACTTTCTTCTCCCACAGAACTCTGGGGACAATCTGGCAGCAGGCATCGAGGCCCAGCTCTGCAGGAGCCCTGGTTTTTCTCTAACCCATACCATGCATTTGAAATTAAATTCTCATCTCTCATTCTGGCACAGGCAGATTTCAGGAGAAATCCCTCTATCTATAAGTCTTACATTAGGGTGGGGGGGAAGCATTTAAAGAAAAATGTATCCTTTGGAATGAGTAAATAATGAATGTTCCTGTTTTGGCTGCTTGCTGTCTCTAGCTTTAGTGAGATGTAGCAGACAAGGGAATTTCTGTAGGGAACTCTAAATCACTTGGTGGTGAAAGGGCTTCCCAGATGGCATTATCAGTGTCCATGTAAAACTGAGATATCTGCACCAACTAATAAATTTGCCTCAAGGCATGCTTTTCTGACATTTGCCCAAATCCTCAGAGAACCTCGGTTACTGTATATCCTTGTACAGTATTTGAATTCTCAATTGTTATGCCTAGTTGGCTGCCTGCCGGGACAGGAAATAAAACTCCATAATAGAATGCTATTTAAAAAAAAACAAAAACTCTGAGCATTATTAGTTGCAGTGGTGTTATATGACAAACTCGGGTATCTTCTCTCTCTCCCTGCCCCCGCCCCCGTGTGTGAGTGTGTGTGTGTATCATCCTCCCTCCCAAATGTTTTATTCTCCAGAAAAAAAATTCATTTACATTATTGTCCCTTGTGGGATTTGTACATCCTGGTGCATGATAAAGACGCAGAAGGGAATTAGGTCACTAGGCAAGTTCTTTTTTTCTTTTAATAACTGCATCCAACCTCCTCCTCCTTAATCCCATGCAGACAAAAGCAACAGAAACTAAGCCTTCCAGTCCCGTGATAGGCAAGGCGGGTGAGCAAAGCCAACAGCACACCTCTTTTTGCTCATCATGGATGTGTCTAATTAATCCCATGTGGACTGGCCTTATTCAAATAAAACTGTATTTTACAAACTGCTGCCTTGTTTTCTGGTCCACGTGGTGACCCCTGACTGAGACAGCTGCGCTGTCTTAAGAAGTCAGCTATTATGGGAACAGGTTTCTTTCTGCTAATGGCGTCATGCAGGAAAGAATCTGTATTCAATGCATGGAGAAAACATCCCCAGTGGGAAAGGAATTAAGAGACCATTAGAAGGGTATAAAGCAGAGGCAGCAGAAGGGGGTGGCGGGGCAGGTGAGGAGGAGGTAGAAGTATGGTCCCAGATGCAACGCTGGACAGGTGGTAAACCCAGGACTGGATGTCTGCCCCAGGCTGGCATCCACGTGAGTAGATTCATCAGGGTGCCAGGCAGGGTTCTTCAGGAAAGCATGCCACTCAGGTTCTTTGCAATCCTCTTATTGCCTGGCATTTTCTACCCAGGACAAACCCACATTCATGAATACATGTCCAGTTGCCAGCATGCCAATATTAGAGAACTCGGTTGTATAGAGTATGCAGGTCAAGCATTGTCTTAGCATCTCATGCTAATCAAATGAAACCCCATAAGGTAGCCATTGCTAACATCTATTACATATAGGGAAATGGAAGCTTGGAATGGTGCAGTAACATGTCCAGTATCAGCTACTCTAGAGCTCAGACTCAACCTCTATGACCAAGAAACTGTGATTAAGTATTACATGACCCGGGAAACCTAAAGGCTTGATGTCACTCTAGTCAAGACACAAACAATGGGATGTTCCTTTCAGGAATGTGCCACATGCGCACCCAAGATCATACTTCCCATTATAGTAACAGTATTTCACCCTGGCACCAACCTGGAGGCCACTTATGGCCCCCAGTGGTGCAACCAACAGAGATATGTATCTTCTGGCAGAGATACAGAATGTCTCTAGAAGTTTCCAGGACATTATAAAGATAACCCAGAACTACTCTTGTCTGTGTGGATGAACCTAACAAATATGATATTGAGAGAAAGGTGCCTTACACAAAAGAACACAATGTTTTTCCAAATGAAGTTCAACAACAGGTCAAGTGTCTGGTTACCCTCAGCTGGGTGTGCTGCCCCACATGTATAATCCCAGCATTTGGGGACCTGAGTTAGGAGTGTTGCAAATTCAAGGCTATTTTGAGTTACCTAGTGAGTTCAAGGCTAGCCTAGGCTACATGGTGAGATGTTGTCAAAACAACAAAAAAGATGGCTGAAAAATGACCCAAGAGATAAAAGTTCTGATGTACTGAGTTAAGTCCCTGGAATGAAACGTGGGAGAAAATAGCCAACTCTTCTGAATTCTACATGCTATTTGCCTACTTATACACACACACACACACACACACACACACACACAGAGAGAGAGAGAGAGAGAGAGAGTTAATTTTTTAAAACAATGGTTACTCTTGATGGGGAGGTTACTGTGTGGAAGAACTGGCCAAAGGACATGGTGGGTATTAATTATTTTATTTTATGAACTGATTGCACAGAAGTGTCTCATTTGTACAAGTTTGTTGGGTAGATGTGGAGTCATGCATTTTTTTTATTATATGTGTTTTACTTGATCAAAAAGACAAAGAATTTTTAAAATAAATAATCCAATAATCTTACAAAAGCTTTAGAACTGATTATCAAACATCATTTGTAAATACAAATACAGTGCTCACCAGAATTGACCTAAGGCTAGTAACTAAAGAACAAGAATGGTTTAAGATAGCAGAAAAATTTCTCTTTGCTTATTACCAAGGAGCCTCATCCATACTCTGTTGATCAGCTAATGAATTGATGGCCTTTATTGGGTAGGGTCACCTGGATGAACACAGCTTTAGTCAATCAAAAGTACTAGTAGCAAGGAGGCACAGAGGTGGTTGGGAAGTTGTGAGGCCAGCTCCTAGAAAGAGGATCTCTGAGAGTCATCTGTCCAAAAGTTCATCCTGGACAGAGAACATGTCCCACAGGGAGACTTCCAAACTCAGCATGCACTGAGACAGCTCCCAATGCTCACAACGGTGAGAATGAGCTTTGGATGGGTGTGATGAGATACCCAAGATAAGCTACTTGAATGATGAAGGATCCACTGTGGCTCACGGTTTCAGAGGCTCCAGTCCATAGCAACTTGGCCATGTAGCTTGCTCTTGTGATGAGATAAGGTATCATGACAGAAGGGTATGGCAGAGACTGCTCACTTTATAGCACCCAGGAAGTGAAAAGAGGGAGAGAAGGGGTCAAGAGGACTGATATGTCACTCAAGGGCATGTTCCCAATGACCTTGTTTCTTCTCACAAGGTCCTGCCTCCTAAACCTTCTACCATCTCCCAATAAGCCATCGGCAAGTGATCAAGCCTTCAATGTGTGGTCCTTAGGGATATTCTAGACCCAAACCACAGCACCAGCCTTTTCTCTTTTGCATTTAGCATTCATATTTTCATCCCAATGTGGGGCCATAATGGCTCAAGATTACGGAAGAAGGATCGAGGGAGTTTCAACACAGGATTCCTCAAACATGAGGATGCTCCCTCTCAACTTGGCGACATAAAGCCAGGTCTCCCACCATCAACCCTAGCAGGGATTTATTACCCTGACAGTTATCAGTCGTCACCCCTTCTTAGACCAAGCCCTTCCCCCCAGTTGAGCCCCTAACTATGTAGACAAAGTATCTTCTAACACCTTAGCCCTGCCTAATAGTACACGGCCACATAAACCTTGCCCTAGAGACCTTGACCATCTCCCCAGGAGAATAAATATTGCCCCCCATAAATGAACCAGTTCTCAGAAGCTGTTCTCAGGTGTGTTGCCACCAACTGAGATCCTTCACTGCACCCACTCATGCCTAGTTAAGGTTCCTTCCTCCTTCCTCCAGTCCAGTCTGTGTGCAATGGGAACCCTGAAGGAGAAGAGGATGCAGGGAAGTATCCCATGTTTCATAACAATTTTCCACAATACCATCTCTCCAGTCTTGAAAGATTTCCTTACCTAGAAACCTAAGATACCGCTTTTCCCTGAAGTGTGTGTGCTCTTTTCTGTAGACAAAGAATTGGAGGTCTTTGGAGTAATTGCTTCATGGAGCACTTTGCCTGAGGCCAAACACAGCCAGGGCATGAAAGTTTCAAAGCTTTGTCAGGGGTGCTTTGTCAATGGGTGACTCATGAGATATATTAGCGAAAAAAGTGGTCTTGAGAAATGGGAAAGATTTTTAGTTTGAGTTTTGGTTTTTGTCTGTTTTTAATCATCAAAATTATCTTTAAAGATGTGATAAAAGAATCTGCTATTCTCTGAAACAATCACAGCCCAACTTTTAAAGTTAATCCCAGACACCTCCATGGTAGATGCCTGCATCATGGGTACCTTCGTCACACATGCCTTCACCACGCATCCTTTCTTCACAAATGCCTGCATCAAGGATGCTTCCATCCCAGATGTCTTCAGCACAGACGCCTGCATCATGAATCTTTCCATCCCAGATATCTTCCTCGAAGACGGCTGCATCATGGGTACCTTCATCACACACGCCTTCATCCTGGACGCCTTCATCATGCATGCCGTCATCATGGACAACTTCTGGTTCATCTCTCTAAATGTTCTTACCTTTTAAAATTGAAAATATCCCTACTGTTTTTTGTTGTTGTTTTAGAAAAGACCTGTTAAGTGGAAGCCAAGATTTTGAACACTTACTAGGAAGAAAAAGCAGCCAGATTATTCTGAACGTTGGTACTGAATAGGAGTGTGATATTTTAACAGTTAGATTTTGGACCCAGGCATGTTTCTTAGCATTGAAAAAAAATTCTCTTGTGAAATCTTTGAAGTGGGATACATTAATTTGTATTTCTCATCATTTTGCAGCACATACGAGAAATGTTTCATGGAGATTTATAATTTTTAAGTAGAGAAAAGAAATTCCCAAAGACACTTTCAACTGATGTCACATTCTCAGCCAGTGTTCCCACAGCAACGGCAGGGTGACCTGAGTTACCACTGCTGCTTTCATGTGTGCTGACCTTCCAGGTGCCAGCTCACTAGGAGAATTTACACAGAGCCAGGACTGCAAGCAGGGCTTCTTAGGTGGATCCAAGATTTACACAACAAAAATATTATGTACTGCCAGAATTATTTTAAGTACACCAGTGTTGTGTTTTTTTTTTGAATAGTTGTTACCTGTCAGAGTTACATTTTGTTTTGTTTTCTGATAAGAGAGTAGGGCACTTAAATAGCAGAACTGGATATAATAATGGTTTTGACCCTGAACTGTCCACCTTGAACTGCTGTTAGAGCTATGCCTTTGGTATGGGAATCAGTGTCTCATGTCTGGTTGGCTGTTCAAAAGTCAGTCCTGCCTCCGTCATCATGGGAATGGGATCTAATGGTTAGTCCTGGTGAGTACACATTCACATCCTAAATTTCTCTTATCTCTAACAGACCTGCTCAGCATACTCTTTATCTTTGGGATACTTTGGGGGACAGTGTTTCTTTAGCTAAATGTTACTTATGTGACCTAATATCTTCTAAGTAAATTATTAGTAAATCATTTATAGTACCAATTCTTTATTTTGAGGTTTTTCTGCATCAGAATCAAACTATGGAAAGGTCTCAGCACCTATCAGATTTCCTTACATCATGTGATGAAGTGATATAACCAGAATAAAACATCAGTGAGCATTTGTTACTCTGAAGAGAGTCCCATGGGAGAGAGAAGGGGTTGGGGAGACTGTCCCTTCAGGCAAGTGACATTAAGGTCTATCCCCTCCACTTATTCATTACTGAAGCATTACTCCCAATGAATGAAAACGAATATGATGTGTGGCTGGCAAGAGTGGAAGAAACTGTCATATCCATGGGTCAAGAAGGAATATGACCACAAGAAGTGGAAAGATGCTTTTGTAACTCAATACAGTATTTTTGAAAATTACCCATTTTGTTGCATATACCAGCAGTTTGTCCCCTTCATGGTTGAGTATCATCTTACTTGAAAGAAAAACACAGTCTGTTTGTTTTCACTTTAGGAGTCTTCTGAATAAATGTGCTATAGTCGTGTACTATTTCTTTGTTGGACTATGTGTTTTCATGACTCTTAGTATCGAAGTATCTAAGAGTAGAGGGAGTGCTGGTCATATATTTTAGTATTTTAAAGCATTCCGTTGTGGAATTCTACATACCCACAGGAGTCATAGAGCACTACATGGTCCATCTTCTTGCTTTCAGATCTTTCCATCTGTATCACTGTATGAGACTGCTTTCTAAAGAGAATGGCTTGGGCCATTGGTTAAAGCATTCCTAACTCCACTGGTTTGGTGTGTCTTATTGATGTTTGTGCTCAATCATGTGATTTGGTCAGAGGAAGATTAATGAGCATGAGAGAAGCAAGAACATGGAATGACCTTGTGCGTCCAGCCTTGCCTTCTTACCTTTCTCCTAATGCTCTGAGAAGATCACTGCTCAGCTCAAGCTAATCCACTGGTCCAATAAGGAAAGATGCCAGGAGGCAAGGTGCAGACTGCTGCTCAGAGCCAACCACAGATACATCTAGCCAACTTGGACATTTTAAGCATAATTGATTCTTATCTTGAGCACTGGGTTTCCATGGCTTGCTCTACAACACTCCTGAGGTGGAGACTAATTACTATCATGGAGACCATTGTCCTTGTCAAGCTTGCCAAACAGCTTGGAAACACAATTGTCCCATAGCCAGTGCCACTGACTGAAAGTTTACATTTAGTCAGTGCAGTGAATAGCTGAATTCTAACAACTTTAGACAACCTTGAACTCAGTTCACTCAATATTTATCAAAGGCTTGATTGAAAGAGACAATATATACCAAGAACTGCCAGAAATTCTGCCATGTAGTCACAGCCTGAGTCCTCTAAAATGTCTCGGTATTAATCCAAGGTAACTGTGTCTTAGGACTGAGTTGGTTTTGCTCCACCAGGATGATTTCTATCATGGTGTGCTGTAGCATGACCTTACTATGACCTGTGTTTGCACCTGCTGCAAGATATGGTTAAGAATGCTCTGAGAAATGAGAAGAGTGCATGGAATAAGGAAATGTTTCAAATTGTGATGACTGGGACAATTGTGAATCTTCTAAATCTTCTGAGTTCTTGTGACATCAAAGACTGTATGGCCCGATTTTTTTATTGTACCACCTCCTTTGACCTTTGAGATGCCTCTTAGAAACCATCTTCACTCCTGAATAGTCCCTAATTTTTTTACCCAAGTTATTGAATTTTTTATTTAGTTTCCTTTTTGTGTGTGAGTTTTGGTAAGGACATGGTTGGATAATATGGCGAGAGCCATGCATGGTTCTACCATCTACACAGCTACCTGGTTCCACCATGAGTCCTCCCACTTCATTGCATCTTCCATTTATCACCCAAACATCATTGCTTTCTCCTCAGTACCCTAATTATTCTGCACTAAGCAATCCCATATGTCACCTGTGTCCTAGGCATTGATATAAACATGTAAATGTAATTTGTTCTTATACTCAAGACACATACCGCGTAATGAGAGTCAACAAGCTGTATTTCTGTCCTTAACTATTATATAAACTGGGAATAACAGGAGTATGTGCTCCTGGGATGTTAAAAACAGGGGGTATCAAATAAGAATGGCAGAAAGTACAGTGTTTGGTCTTCAGCAAGTTTCCAGCAAGTATTATGATTGATATTCTTATATTCTTATTTCTTAACTATTTCAACAGCCTCTTATCTAATATTCCTGTCTAGAATTTCTCATCACAACAAACAGTCCTAAATGATTTTTGTATAGCAAGCTTTAAAATATGGCTTCTCTTGCAGGTGAAGGAAGAAAAAGAAAGAGATGGGTAAAGGTTAGACAACAACTAGTAGGTTACAGTTAGATATGATAAATAATTTACAATATTCTGTTGTAAAATAGGGTATAGCCAAATAGGGGGACTATGGTTAGCAATAGAGTAACTATGGCCAACAGTAATATAGTAAGTCTTTCATAAAGATAAAAGGGGATATTTTGAGTGCTCTAAACACAATGAGATGATAAATGATTAAGGTAATAGATACACTAATATTAGACTGATTTAGGCATTACACAAGGTGTATGTATATCAAAATATCATATTGTACATCATAAGTGTGTACTGACATCAGGTGCCAGTCAGAAAGAACATTTAAGGCAAGTGAGAGCACAGCAGGTAAAGGTTCTTTCTGTGAAGCCAGGTCACTTGAGTTTGAATCATTGAACAATCATAATGGAAGGAGAGAACTACAGGTGTACATATACAAATAATAATATATATATTACATATATAACAACTTTTCTGATTATAAAGGCACATATATGTAAATGCCTATTGAAAATTTACTGTGTAGCCGGGCAGTGGTGGTGCACGCCTTTAATCCCAGCACTTGGGAGGCAGAGGCAGGCGGATCTCTGAGTTCGAGGCCAGCCAGGTCTACAGAGTGAGTTCCAGGACAACTGGGGCTACACAGAGAAACCCTGTCTCAAAAAACCAGAAAAAAAAAAAGAAAATTTACTGTGTACAGACAGACATAGAGAATAAAAAAGGAAATTTCAATCTCAGTACTTTTATTTTCCCTTAAAGAAAGTTTATGTTTAGAATTTCTCTTTCTCTTGGAGCCAGAGTTATGCAGAATTATTTTCTACCATTTAACTTTAGCAAGCTATTCAGCCATGTACACCACCGATTTCTTGATTTAAAATGAAAGTTATCAAGATGCTAAAGTAGCAGAAAGGTCTCCGTCCTAATCAATTTTTGTTCCACACTAAGTTACAAGTCCATGAAACAGGTCTTTAAAAGTCATTAATCCTGGCCACATGGCTTTTAATTGATTTACCTAAGACTTGGAATAAAAAAAAAGTTGGAGACCACTAGAGAAAAAAGAGAATAAGAGTTTGAAGAGTTGCTTTCCAGAATCCCATAGTGTTGATTTGAAGATAAGGTTGTGTATTCCTGCATTCTCCTTAAATCTAAGGAATAATGAAAAAGTCAAGGGAACAAAACAAGCCAGCTGTTTGGATGGCAGAGGCAACTCAAGATGAATGCACTGGAGACTTAATTTGCAGAATCTCTGAAGACAAAGGATGATTCAGTGTCTCCTGAGACTCCTTGTGGGATCATCATCTGAAGAAGCAGAAGGATCGCCACTAAGGAATAGACGTGAAGGTGCTACCTAGCACATTTTTGTTGAGGAAAGAATCACAAGTGGCCATCTAGAGGGAGATGCTTTCATCAGCACAGAGATGACAGATTTCTAGAAAAGTAGAAGAACCCACAATGTCCTTGAGCAAAGTGATCAGCCTTAAACATCTGCTAAGACTAAGCATTACCACCAGCATTCTATGCTGTCCAATGATTGGATAAAAATTTTTTCTACCTTTTTCCTTGACTCCCAAACATCTTAACCCACCTTTGTCTGAGCAACTCACTGTCCTAGCCTTGGAAAGGGAATGACTGTAATCACGACCGATGTGTAAAGTATTGATCAGTATCCTGAAGTATCCTGGACTAGTTATGTTAATTATTGACTGGATGATTTTTTTTTAACTTTTGAAACAGGAATATTTATTTTATGTGGATAAACAATAAGCCTCTGAAGACAGAGATTATCCTTTCATCACTGTGACATTTATTTATCAACACTTCAATACACACTTGCCAATACTGTTCTAGATTATAAGCCTACTAAATAAGATATAAACTCCTTCACAGATACCATGGTAGCTTCATTACTTTCCAGATACAGTATTTTCCTTCTTAAAGGATTATAGCCAGTAACATCACACTTGGCTCATTGACTTCTTTGGTACAGAAGCTTTTACTGCATAACACAAAGCTCTTGTTGACTTCAAAGCAGCTTAAGATGCTGCAAGTTGATGGTTTGTTCTGAACTCAGAACTTTTGTGGTTCCTCTTCTGCTTCTGTTTGAGCTCATTCACATGACAGTAGTCATCTGGGGTCTCTTCTAGGCTGGATAACCTTGGATGCACTAATAGGACAAGAGGCTTTCAGGCCATTGGCAAAGGTAATTTTAAAATCTTTCATACATTGGTAAAATGACAAACAATTTGCCATATACTAGTACAAATCTACTATACAAATAAATATATGGTATTAATAGAGGTTATGGTGTTCTAATACAAGCTCAAGTTAGAAGCTCAAACCATGAAAGGTAGAAACCATGAGACTAAGAAAAAAAAAGAGAGATAGTAAACAAACAGAACCAACTAATAGGAAAACAAGATAAAAAAGAGGAAAGAGAAATTCCAACAGAATTCAAGAGTTCCTAATGGGTTTTATTATCATTTCAAGTTCAAAAGTACATCTGCAATAAATTATCAATGTCCCAAGCATTAATTTACTCAAATGACTCTCTGTTCCTTGAAACCAACCAAAATTAGGACTAGGTGTGGGGTTGCATGAAAACAGCCACTCAGAAGGTCTGCAAAGTGTTTGCAATTGTGATCAGGATAGCAATAAAGTCTTTATCACTTTAAGATAGAAGGTTGTAGTCCCACTGTAAGCAATAGTGTAATGGTAATGAACTGTGAGGCTTTGGGGGGTTGGGAAGCTATAGAGCAGTTAAAGAAGGAAAAAAGACAAGGACTGCAGGAACCAGGCATGTGTTTAAGTCAACAGTGAATCATTTCTAGTTACTGAAGGGCAAGTTCGATGTCTGGGTTACGCACCTAGAAGGAGATGTTTGGGAGCACAGTGTGTCCCCACTGAACAATATTCTTCCTGCTTAGAATTTTCACAATGGGTTCATTCAAAAGCATGTCTAAGAATGATTTTTGTATTAATATTTGCAGCATGGGTCAAGTTTCCAATGTCAACATTTTCTATGATACAAGATGAGTCCTTGATTGATAAAACTGAAACTTTGCCAATAAAGACTGGGATCTGAAGAATCGGCCCGAAGGTTTGTAGATCCCTTATATCTTGAACATATTACATTTTATCTCCTATATCCTCTTCCTCATACACACTACTTCTCTTTATTAAACAAAGCTATTGTTTTTACCATGGGCCTAGGGACATATTACTACATTTTTTGGCCCCTGCTTTTCCTAAGACACACCTGTCTCATTTTCAGAGATCCTCCCTGAAACTAAGAGAGCTCACTTTGGGCACTGTCTAAAAATGTATACTTCCCACTGAGAAACATCTCACTTGATCTGCCCCCGTACCCTCTCCCCATTCTTTTTATGGTCTCCCTACAGAATTTTTCCTCAATGAATTACTTAGTCACAAATCTTTATTTCCGGGTCATTTTCTGAAGAACCAGACATAAACCAAACCACCACAGGCAAGCTAGGTGATAGCTGCTAAGTACTAGGAAATTGCTGCAGTGTACATCTCTAGGGTTAAGATCATCAAATATGTTGGTATGTACGGGGCTAGTAGAAAGAGCAGAGAATAGAGAGATTGACCAAGTATGGCAAATAGGTTTGGACTTAGATGAAAAGAATATGGCCCCAGAAGTGCCTTAGTCCTTGGCAGTTTCTACTTCCACTTACAGGATCAATATGTTTGGGACAATAGGAACTGTTCATTCTCTCAGGTGATAAAGAACCTCAGTGAAAATGTCTGCATTTTGTGGAAAAATGGACCAGGAAGAGACTAATGCCACATCTTATAATAAGGAGCCTCATTAAGGTTTAAGTTACTGTGACTTTATTCTATTCTATTCTACTTTATTTTATTTTATTGTCCCAAAATTCCAAAAGTGGATAGTCTATTTGTTGAGTGAGTGGGCAAAGTTTCCAATAAATTCAGAGGCAGTATCATTGCAGGGAATTCCTGCAAAGGGTTATTGGCCTGCTTTTAGGGCAGAGCCAATCACTGGGGTCATCGGGCATTTGTGACCCCAAATTGAGCTCCCCACAAGTTTAAAAAGGAAAATGATAAATGGGGAAATGTGTAAATTCAATTTTTGTGTATGTGTGTATACACATTTGTGTCTATGAACATGTATGTGTGCACATGCACTTGTGTGGTGTGTGGGGGTGGCAGAGATCAACATTTTCGTCAGTTGTTTCTCCATGTTAATTTTTGAGTCAGTTAGACTAGCTGGGCATTGAACCTCAGGATTCTTCCTGTTTCCACCTTCCTGGTCCAGATGGCTTACAGGTACATGCTGCTATGGTTGGCTATTTTTGGTGTGAGTGCTAGAAATCCAAATGCAGATACTCTTGTTTGCGTAGCAAGCACTTTACCTTCTGAGGCATCTTGAGACTTAAAATCTTTTAAAAGTTCCATCTTAAAAAGCTGGAACCGTGTTTTAAAGGTTTTCATTTTGTCTTTGCTTTTTTTTTTTATTTCATTCTTTGAATTACCACAGAACCATTTAGAATGTTCTTTATACCAATCCAGATGGTAGCCATGTCTGGAAACGCCTACATTGGTCTCTTGGTAATGAGAGACAGCATGTAAATGCTCTCTGATAAGGAGTGAAGGGTGGGTCTGAACTAAGAGAGGCAAGCTTATAAATTTTAGAGCAAAATTCTCTTTCGTTTGAATTAGAGCTAATTCTTAAATCCCATTGTGATTAAACTGAGTGAACACAGTCTTAAGGCAGCAAGTTCTCCCAGAAGAATCTTTCTCTTGGTAAAACTGCTTTATAGATAGAGGGGCAAGACTCCCCCCTCAAGAACCATATGACTTTTTCTAGTGCCTTGTCTTTTATTCTCAACAACAGTCATATATCTGGCACCTGCCCTGTGTGTTTCATTGAATCACAGGCTAGTCATATTTTCAATGTCTTTTTAAGGAGGATTTCTCTGTAAGTGGTTTTCAAGGCCATTGGATGAATGGCAGTTTGGTTGTGCAGGAGATTCAAAGATAGAGGACAGGGCACACAACCACACCACATGCATGGTCCTTTCCTTGCACAATATTTGAGGATGTGGCTCAGCACAGGGGTCTCTAACCCAGTCAGGTCCAAGGCAACAGTGGTAGCAGTTCTCAAGGTGTTCTAATGACATTGATCCACAGGTACCTATTTTTAAGAAAATTACTTTAGGAAATCTGTGTCACACACATCTGACCAGGGGTGCAACCTGGACCTGTAGTAGGTTACTTTGAATTTAATGATTACTGTCCCTCCAAGATCTCAGATCTTGGCCCCAAACACTCTCCTCTGTCTGTTTCCTGGCACAGTCTGGGTGTTCTGCTGTAAGAAGTCTTTGGATTTCCCCTTGGGAAACTGTGACCTTATAACTACAATGCTACAAGAATTGAGAAATTAGCAGTATAAAAATTCCAAGCTTAGAGTCCCAAACTGCTAGGTTTGAGGCCCACCCCCAATATCATAAATGACCTTGGGAAAGAGGTGAATGACATTAAGTCATACTTACCTTCTCTGAGCTTTACTTTCCTCATCAACAAAATGAGAATAGTGGCCACAGAGTGGGCACTGAGTAGCTAAGCCTACATGCCTGCCACTTGTGAAGAGCTCAATCCAAGTAGCACATTTCATTGTCATTCTTGCTGGTATGCTCAACCTTGACAGGAATGTCAGCCAACATATCCTGACTATCCCACTGGGTGGGTGGGTGAGCATGTGGCCACTTCTAAGTATTGATTAACCAATGGGAGCATTGGACTCTGTAGGATTAGCCTAAAGAGTATTATACATACAATTCCAGGGGTTCCAAGTGGTACTGAATACCCCCCCTTTCCTGTGTTACCTCAACACTTTTCCCCTAGAGCTGACTAGTGAAGTGGGAATTTCTGGTTTTGTTGGAGAGTAAGTTGTGTCATGTGATGCTTTTCTGGAATCTGTCTTATGAAAGGATATTTTGCTGAAACAGACAAGTGAGAGGATGTTTTGCTGAGAACAGATATGTGGTGGTTTTTTTTTTTTTTTTGGAAGCTGTCTAGTGAAAGGGCATGTGATGTTTTGCTGGAGAGGACACTTGAGAGGACGCATGATGTTTGGAAAGAGTATAAATACAACCCAAAAGACAATGGACAACGTTCGGGCATTGGTTCGCCTGTCTTTCTTTGCTGATCTTTTCTTGTTGTGACTTCATAGAAGCACACCAAAGAATTTATGGTGGTGTTCTGACTGCTTCTTGCTACTTCAGCAGACTTGTGCCAATCAGCAGAGCCTCTTGGTTTCTTCTGAATTGAATCACTGCTAATGCATGTGTGGTGTTTAGCTAGCAGACTATACTACTGACAACGAAGATTGGAATTGCCCCCAAAGAACTACTTCTGAACAGGTCCACACATCCCCTTCTCCTATTAGCCATCTTCCTCCCCTACCTTTGGTTGGTGGGCCACAAAGGAGGGTAAAGTGTTTAAGGACCCTTATTAAAGTAAGTTTTGAAAAATATAAGCCTACAGACTAGCATGATTGCTAAGTAAACTTCTTGTATTCAAAACTCATTTTAGGATCAGAGTCTAATCCTAACCCCAAGCTATCACCAGCATCTCTGAAAGATGGGAAAATGGAGGGAAGTGGGATGGTAATCAAAGAGCTTCTCATAAGTGGGACTTGACATTTTAGGCCTATCTCTGTGCTAGGGTAATTGCTGTTTGATGTGACAGTGATCAGTCTTTAAAATGGCCATGTTTGGATTGTTCTGTCTTAAGCTGTGGGTTACCAAAGCCTGTTGATAATCCATTGACAAGTAATTCAAAGCTATAAAGATCTTTGATCTGAGAGTCTGATCCCTAAAAAGGAGACGATGGCAGCTCCACCTTGTGGACAATGTAAATGCCAAGCACTCCTAATACTCTTAAAAATAATGGCAAGTGGTGAAAATTCTTAGAACAATCCCTCATTCTTATCTGGGAACTCCAGAACCAGTCCAAGACTGAGCTCAACAACTGCTTTGAAATTGCTTTTCCGTTCATATTCTTTGCATCACCACTTAGAGTGTTAGTTGCTGTTTAAATCAACTCAAGCTAGTCTTCACAATAAAAGCTTAAGCCAAAGTTATACTCTTAGTCATTCATGTGACAGAAACCCATCAGGACTGAAACTGGACCAAGGAAATCCATTTTCTCAGAACCTACAGCCAGCATCTTTTCATGCCCTGGCTCCATCCTCTTGTTGTGGCCTCAGCCATGGCAGGTTTGCATTTGTGACCCAGCATGGGGCGTATGTTTGGGTTTCTTCCACAGAAAGCCAATACCTAAGCTTTAGGCTGTTTGGATCAATCAGAAGATACTTGAAAAAGAAAAGAGATGAATGCTTGTGCCCAAGGACATCAGAAAATGTTGACCTTGCCCACCTGAGTGTGCGGTACGTCTACCAGTTACTCATTTTAGAAAGTGTAAGTTCGTTATTTTTCCCCCTCTCCTCCAATATCCCTGACTGTTTTGTTTACTGTCCTCCTTAAACTCTTTCCAATCTGCTCTTTGACTCCTTTCCAGTTGATAATGTCTCTATCTAAGAGTCTTGGTCATTCCGAAGAGCTTCAGCTGTCGGTGGAAGACAGAGCTCAGATCTGTCTTTATTTATTTTAACCAAGTTGATGTACTTTAAATAGTTGTTCACTTTGCAACTAAAAGAGTCAAACACAAGGGACACACGTGATCTATGGAGATAACAGCTTCTGGAAACTGGGAGATAAAAAAAGCACGAGGTTGAAGCTATTGAGACTCAAGGGCACGGGGAAGGGTGCATGAGTGAGTCCGGAAGGTAGATGGTATCTCCCAGAAAGGTGAAGTAAGATCCTGAAGTGCTGTTGGTTGTTTTCATGGGAGGAGCTAGCACGGCTGCCAGGAACAGGAAGCAAGGCTGATCAGGTGCTGCCAAGAACCGGAAGTGCTCAAAAGCAGTAACTACTTAGGAATCCTGGCTTCTGAGACGTTCCCGTGAACAGTGAGCCAACTAGAAGTCCTAGGCTCCGTCTCATGCCAACATTGCAGTTCTTTGAGTACCCAACACTGTCAGAACACAGAACTCTACCACCTTAAGACCAATTGGTAAGGGTTTTGTTTTGGTTTTTGGTTTTTTTTTTTTTTTTGGATGCTTTTGGTTTTGATTCTGGAACGATTTCTCTCTGTTATCCAATTGACCTCAAATTCCTGAGTTCAAGGAGCCTCCTGTTTTCTCAGTAGCTAGAACTTCAGGCACATACCATTATACCCAGTTCAAATTTGTTACTTTTTTACCTGTTTTTTTCCGTTGATTATGGGGAGATGCAGAAATGCCGGCTGACAGGACCAGGGAGCAATTCATTTGAGTGGGTGTAAAGGAGCCATGCTTCGCTTCCTGGTGTACTAGGAAATGCTGCTTCTGCCAGTCTCATAGTAGCTAGAAAACGGGGTACACTGAACTTTGTGTGCCTGACTTCTGAGCCAAATGCCTCATCTGCATATCTGTCTGGCAGGCTAGGTTGTAGGCCATGAGGGAATAATCCACCCCACATCAGACACTGTTCTCATGAACCGGGGCCTGGAGGTGTTCACAGGCCCCAGTTCATCTGGGAGATGTATAACTGCAGCAATCCCTAGCCTGCCATTAGCGCTTTATCTGAAAAGGACAAACACCTCCTGCCCTGTAAATTATATCTCATTTCTTTAAAAAATGTGTGTGGATGGAGAAGGGACCGAGGGATATACGGGAGGGGAGTGGGGAAGGGAAGCAGCCAGGAAGGGTAAATAGATAAAATAAATGGGCTTGGTGCATGCCTTTTGACCATTTTGCTTTACTCTATTGATTTGGATTTTTCCCTCTACCCTGGGAGTAATCAATTTTTCAGTGGATAGGCAGAATACAATAATTTCAAGGAAACTCTTCAAATGGGTTGTCATTAATTTGCCTTTTGGCGGTCCTTGTTCGCTGGGAGTAAGACGTGTTTAGCTTTCTCCAAACACTATTGGAGGGGGACCCTGGGGATTTGCTGGGGCTGATTGGCACAGGCCTGGGAATGCAGACTTGGGAGAGGTGGGGAGAGTTGGTGCAGACTAATGAAGGCACAGTGTTTGCTCATCTTTACGGAGTCACTTATTACTGCTAATTGGGAGGGATAGTTCAAATAAGCACAGAGGAGCAGTGGTCGCATGAGCGTGACATGGTTTTAAAAAGGCCTCCCGCACTCCCTGAACTCCCGAGGCAGGCTGGCTGGGCGCCTGGGCTTCGTAGCCCCTATAGAGTGAAGGCTTTGTCAGGACGCCCCATAGAAGTCAGCAGTCTTAAGAAATCTAGGTTTGGCAAGGCATCGCAGGGAATCTCAGACAGACACGCAGCTGCCTGGAACACTTAGAAAGTCAACAGCTGACGGAAGGGGAGGACGCTGAGCTTGGCAGTAAATGGACTTGAAGATGTGATTGGAATTAATTTGAAGAACATAGTTAGTGGTTGTTTTCTTTAAAGGGCCTAATTGGTTTGAAGAACATTCATTTGTATGAGTGCTAAAATATTAATAACCGACATACATCTTCTAGGGTTCTGCCACTTTATCTTTTGCTTATTTCCTCTCTGAGAAGACATTAATTTCCTCTGAGTCCTATTAAATAGATATGAGTGACTGTACCATGCTGGTCCCAAAGTATGGCCAGTATTTCCAAATTATTCAATCACGTGTATGACAACTAATCCATTGTTTGTTATCAGCGTCAAAAGTCACTTGGATTTTCCTGATGTTCACAAGGAAAGAATCACACTGGCCCACAATTCTTCATTTTTCAAAGGAGCGGAGTGTTTAAAATAGACCAGGATCTACTTTAGACATAAGGACCACAAAATGAAGTCCTTGTGTCATGCGTGTCTATTTGGATGGAAAGAAGGACACTGAAACTGAGCAGGGGATGACCAAGGTCATCTCATGTGAGGACAGTAAAACAGGGCCATGTGTGTCCATGCCAATGTTTCCCTTGGCTTTTTAGACTTTTGTGCTTGCTTATTCTTATGGAAAACAAGCTGAAAACAGGCATATAGTGGACAGAGGTCATTGTGCTGAGGGAATCCTATATAAGGCTTAGCTTTTTGGGTTTAGATACATAAAATATCTGGCTTGAGATATAAACCTTATCCTAGAGGTATTGGTGATACGTCATTGTCAAGGGAGAAAACATAAGACAAGAGTCCGGTGCCAAGCCATGGTGTCTTCCTATGGCACCATTCTATGATCCAGACTTCCTTAAATGGCATTAAACACCCATGATATGCTCTACTTAAAAGGCAAGTGTAAGACCAAGGTTCCAGTACAGTCATGGACTTCAAGGTTATGGAATATACAGTGGTCTGAGAGCTCATTGGTGATTGAGATGATCCTTGCTCTATCTTGGCTCACCGTGACTTATATTTTAGGCACAAGAACATCATGTATCACCATCATACACACACATATGCCAATATGCAATTATAAGTGGTGGTACCTTGAAAGGGAAAAGAAAAGTCCTCACTCTTTTTCTGAGCAGCAGAAACTGTGCTATCTATTTGTGACACCCAGGGATAATAGACATCAAGGTTTTTTTGAATGTATCTTCAAGACCATGACATGCCTTCCCCAGTGAAGTTAGTAGACCTAAAGAAGTAACCTTGCTTTATGTAATGTATGTAAAGGCATCCAAAACTTAAGTTTTAAATGTATGTTTTAAAATTTAAGCAGGAACATAGAACTGTGACATCAGACTAGTAGGTAGGCAGTCAAATGCTTTTCTGGAAAAGGTAAACCGTGGTGCTCAGTGAGAAATTACGTTTAGGTTTCCCAACTTGGAGAACAGGAAATCATTTTCTCCTGTTTGAGATTTTCTGTGACATATTAAGAATGAATTTATTGTTCATTCTACCTTCCATGAGATGTCAAGATAAGGCAAACAATGCCCCCTTTACTTCTGCATGAATGTGTTCAGTTTTTTCTTCACATCTATAATTCATTTATTTTTGCCTGAGACATCTGCAGGGGCCATCGACATGAGATAGAGGGGAACTGGCAAGCACGTGTGGCCACCTCTTAGACTGGTAATGCCCCTTGGTAAATTCTGGCTTTGTCGAAGTCAAGAGGAGAACCTGTCTCCATACTGGATGATGAGAGCAAGTTGACCAGTTAAGAACTGGATCCAATAGCCTTTTTAAAAATTCTGGGAAAACAAATTGTTGTTGCTAAAACGAATCCCACAAGAGAATATTTGGCTCAACTCTGTGGGATTTCATTCTTAGAGGGCCTAAGCAGAGTGTGTCCTTTTGTGGGCAGAGAATGGTGTGTGTGTGTGTGTGTGTGTGTGACAAATAGATGTATAACATGAAAAATTTATTGTCCTTAAATAATTCTATGTGATGATTCTTTGTATCAGTTAGAAGGAGCCCTTAAGAATTTGCTGCCGACAAATGCTGACAGTGCATTCTAACAGCATCCAGGTTCAAACCTCTGCTTTCGATGATGAATGAAGGTGATCAATTCATCCATGTCACAGACAAACCATAGAGCTGGATCAAATGAGGAACAGTGATGGACTGCAGGATGTAAGACTCCATGACAGCTTTTTTCTCTTTCTGCCACTGTAAGAAGTTTATAGATATGGTCACTACTGCCCTTTCATGGCAGCCTCATTAACATATAACAGCTTTTGTAAGGGGAAGCCCCTAAAGGTGCTAATTCTGGTGGTGGCAGGAAGAGAAATTTAAAAAGCCATTTCAAGTTAGAGCTTAGGAAGGGATGGCATCGGGCAGTGGTGGCGCACGCCTTTAATCCCAGCACTTGGGAGGCAGAGGCAGGCGGATTTCTGAGTTCGAGGCCAGCCTGGTCTACAAAGTGAGTTCCAGGACAGCCAGGGCTACACAGAGAAACCCTGTCTCAAAAAAAAAAAAAAAGAGGAAGGGATGGCAGGCTAAGACTGACTTGACCTGTGATGTAAGTTTAACCAGTGTCTGCCCTTTTGAGAACCCAAGAAGGGCTCTGAATGGCTGAGGAGAAGAGGGTTGTGTCATGGGAGTGGTTCCCAACAATGTTGAATCCTTGCAGGCTTTTGAAGAGCACATGCTAGGGGGCAGGGAGAACCAGGTGAAACTGAGGTGCAAGAGAAAAAATGATGATGGGGTGAACTAGAGAGATAATCATGATGGAGTCAAAGGACATAGAGGAGAAGTTTGCACTCGGGGGAATCAAGGGATGAGACCTTGAGTTTGGTCCACATGGCAGCTAGTATGTCATTGGCTTACAGCCAATCTTATTCAGTAATCATGTGTGGTATTTATTAATAACTGAAGCATTTTACTTGATAGCCAGGAGCTTGTGCTAGCCCCAGGAGAGGAATCACATACTTCTGAGCCAGAAAACAGATGTATTAAAATTGGCCCACTAGGAATAAGATGGCAGCAGGCAGGGGGAGGTCAATGATCATGGTGTATGACAAAAAGATTAAGGAACATAGATTGTGGGCTTTCCCTGCTCCAGGAGAGTACCCAGGGATGGAAGGATAGCACAGATTGAGGCTAAAAAATGGAGAAAGAAAATCAGGGGAGGCTTGCCTTCCATAAGTCCTCATGGGGAGTTGTTTTGTTTTTTTTAAAGATTTATTTATTTATTATATGTAAGTAGACTGTAGCTGCCTTCAGACACTCCAGAAGAGGGCGTCAGATCTCATTACGGATGGTTGTGAGCCACCTTGTGGTTGCCGGGATTTGAACTCAGGACCTTCGGAAGAATAGTCAGTGCTCTTAACTACTGAGCCATCTCTTCAGCCCCCCCATAATGGAGAGTTTTAAGGAGTGTGTTTATTTACTCATTCAACAGGTACTGACCAAATATCTAGGACATGCCAGCTACTGATCTACACACATGGGAAACATCCGTGTACCACACAAAGAGCTCTGTCCCCACTGTTACCACATTCCCCAGGAGAGAAGGAAAATGGCAAACAAACAACGGAAATAAAGCACAGATCTCTATGGGGTAGTACTCATCAAAGTAGAAGAAGCATAAAGAGTGCAGGGAACTGGGGATAAATTATAATTTAATATGTTGACAGATTATAGTGAAGAGAAGAAAGGGGTGAGGGAGTGGGCAGTTTGGCCCAAAGGATCCACTCACCATGGCTGTTCAGAAATGCCCTTGTTTGTGGTGTATACCTTGCCTATGACCTGGTGTGATGAAACTTATCTATATCTTTAAGATTCTCTTCTTCCCTCTATGATTCTTATTGATAATCCAGAACACCCCCAGCATGTAGGAAGAAGAAGGGAGTCATTGAAAGGGCGGAATAACATGTAGAAAGCCTCAGTAAAGATCCAAGCAGAAAGGGGCAGAAACACAGTATAAGGCTGCCTCCGAGCCAGGTGGTACAGACATGTGACCCCAGTATCTGCTATGGACTGCATCGGTTTTTTTCGTTTTTTCAAGTTTATTTCAACATTGGGTTATTACAGTGTGTACCAGCTACACTGCATGTTTATCTTTTTCTCAGTAGAGGTTCTGTTAATTGCTCTATATGAGGTCACATGTTCACTACAAATAAAGCTGACTTTTCATAAATCCCTAAATGGATAATAACTATATGAGGTCTCATTTCTTCAATTTTCCGAGATTTCCTTGATTTAGAAAGTACAGTTCTCATACTGGGATTGCTGGCATACGTCCTGGGGAGGCAGGGGCAGGTGCGAGTGGATCTCTGAATTTGAGGCCAGCTTGGTCGACATAGTGAACTCCAGGACAGCTAAGGCTACATAGAAAGACTCTGTCTCAATAAAGAAATGGGGGAGTGGAGAGAAGAAGAGAGGGAGAAAGCATAGCTTTACATTTGCTCTCCACAGCAGATGAGAATGTCCATAGTTCTTGCTCTAAAACAAATTCTTTTTGGATGTAGGAATGTTTCAATCTCCATTTTGTGACTCTCAGGGTATCTATAGTCAAAGGTGAAACATAACTGCTTTGTAGTGTTTCTATTTTCTGGAAGAAATGGAAGAAAGCTACTCTAAGCAACATTCCCCACACACTAGAAGTTCAATGTCTCTTGGCCTGTCACTCACAAAAAGGCTTAGTCTAGAAAATGATTTCTGACTAATTGTGACCAAGTGTCTTAAGTTTTGGTTTAGAACATATGCCCATGGCAAATGTGTGGACATGTGTTCCTGGCACATTTATGGACATATGTGTGTGTTCAACTTTCAGTTTTCTCCTTTTTTGAATCTTCAAGAATATTTGAGCCTCTCTATTTCTTACTTTGGAAATAACCCCAATGACCAACAAATATCTCCAGGGACTGGGATCAGGTTGCCAGAATCATTCTTCTTAAGTCCCCACAAGCCTTTTTATTTTTTTCATTGCTATTAGAATCTTCAGTTTATGTGATTGTAGGATTTTGTTCATAACATCTGTGATGGTTTCTTCTATATCTACATCTACATCTATATCTAGCCAATGTAGTGGTCAAGAGTATAGGCTAAGATACTCCAGAGCTGAGCTGTATTTCTAAATGGGCTTCCACTCCATTTTTGACTTCTGTTTTTATAGCTATTTCCCTCATGGGGTGCTTAGACAAACACAAAATAACCTTGATTTAGTGGTGCTATAATACCAAATGGACAGTCTGAGCCTAGTTCATGGCGCGTACATAGTGTGTAAGTTCATATAAGTTAAGCCCGCTCCTCCTGCTGCAAGTATCCCTATCTCCACTCATGATTACCTGTCATAATAACAACCTATGCTATCCCAGCCTTAACGAGCAGAACTGTGCAGGTAGAGAGACGGAAGATAAGTGTGTTCCCACCTTGGCCTCTCCTCTCTTGTGCTTTTAGCCTCCTAATCTATTCAACATGGTCTACAAGCCCTTTCAAAGTTCTGGATGAATATTCCACATGGCAGCACCAAATGTATTGGTTGAGTCTTTCTTTTAAATACCAGCAGGTCTGGTTATGCTATAAAATTTGCTTACCTACCAGGGGAAGGAAAGGCAAAATGGCTTAAGGTAAAAAGTAAAGTATTAACCCAGATAGATCTGGCAGCAGATTCTTGCCAAGGAAGCAGAAGGTAGCTAACAGTATGCCCAAATCTGATCCAAGTTCCCAGGAACTGGTCATCTACTTTCTAGATTCTAAATGAAAGTACATTAATTACTTCCTTGCTTCTCAGTACTTCCTCCTCAGATACAGGTTTGAGAGAGCATCATTTGCAGTACAGGTGTGTTAATGACTTGACTTTTGCATCATTGTGACAAAAAAAAAAAACCTGACAGAACCAACTTAAGGGAGAAGAGACATATCTAAGCTCACGGTTTCTAAGAGTTTCAGTCAATCACAGTGAGGAAACATGAAAGAGCTCGGGTCGTGGTGGTGGCAGCATGTGGCAGAGGCAGCATGTGATAGTGGCTGCTCACATCTCGGCAGATCAGGAAGAACACGGTGTCACAGGAATCCGAAGCATGTTATAATCCTCAAAGGCCTTCTCTTAGTGACCTTCTTCCAGCTAGGCCCACCTCCCAAAGGCGGAACAAAAGGGATACTATCAGCTGGGGACCAAGCATTTGAACAGCAAACCTGTGGGGATATTTTGGTTTTAAACCCCAACAGGATAGTATTGTCAGGATTAAAAAAGAAAAGATGGTGAGCCACTCACATGAAACCCAGCACAGAGTCAAAGTTAATAAATAGTGCTAGCAATAGAGATATTTAATGGGTGGGAGATTTACTTTTTTTTAAATTGTGTGTGTGCACGTAAAAACACATGCATATTTGCACATGTGTGCTTGTCTGTGCCCGAGACATCCAAAGGGCATCACATCCCCTAGAGTTGGAGTTACAGGCAGCTATGAGCTGACCAACATGAATGCTGGGAACTGAACTCAACTTCTCTGGAAGAGCCACAAGTGCTCTTAACCTCCGACCCATTCAACCTCCACCCCAATCTTGGTTATTTTTAATGTTATTATTTAATTTGATTCAATGAAATTCTCTGCCCAAAATGTCTGTGGGTGCATGCTAAAAGTTGCACTGGTTAGGAAAACACTGGCCTGCACAAGAAGGTGTGAACTCTAACACAGGCATTGCAGTGTGCAATCGTCTCATTATGGGGGCCTTAATCCCTCAGAGCCTTCATATCCAACTAAAACTGGCTGGTGCTGTCTCCTTAACCTACCTCATAAACGACCCTGCATGATCATTTCTGTTCTCAACCAGCCAAAGCAGAACCAGAGGCTCACAACTACCTACCTTCCCTGATGAAATGTGTACAAGGCTACAGGACAACATGCTGGGAGAGCTCTGCCAAACCATGCTCCCCTTCCTCAATCCAAACAGATGAGGCAGAGAGAAGGTCACAGAGAGAAGGCTTATCCTGGAAACCGCTATTTCCAGGCCTTCTGATTCAATTTCAACAAAAACTTATTAGGTATATACTGTTATTAAGCGTGGAATATATGCCCAGCCAGAATTGTTGGGACAATTTTGTCCAGTAAAATTTTCTCTGGTAATGAGAATGTTCTATATTTACAGTGTACAATATGGCAACCTTCAGGTGATTTGGCTCCTGAGCCTTTGAAATGTGGTTACTATAACTAAAAAAAAAAAAAACCCAAAAAAACCTGAATTTTCATTTGTTTACTATTAATTGCTTTTAAATTAAAATTTAATAGCTATCATTCTCTGCCCAAAATGTTGTGGGTGCATGCTAAAAGCTGCACTTGTTAGGAAAACTCTGGCCTACCGTTGCTGTGGCTACCATTTTGTAGTACAAGACTAAACAATAAGATTTGACAATGAAGAGAATGACTAAAGAACCATGCTTTCTTTTTTAATTAAAAAACCAGTATTAATGTGTGCATGCATATAAGTGTGCATGTGTATGTGTGTGTGTGTGTGTGTGTGTGTGTACATGTGCACTTGTGTGAGAGTGTGCATGCCATGGCGTGCTTGTAGAGGTCAGAAGGCAAATTGGTGGAGTCGGTTCTTTCCTTCCACGTTTACCTGGGTTGTAGGGACTGATCACCAGGCTTTCCCGGCAAGTGCTTTTCCCCATTGAACCTTCTCACTGGCCCAAGACTCTTGCTTTCTTGAAGTGCATATTCAATGATGTTTAGAGGGGAACAGGAACAGACAAAAAGTAAACTGCATGACCAGAGAGGGCACACAGGAGAGAGAGAGAGAGAGAAAGCAAGCCAGAATGGAGTCAGGAAAGGCCAGAATTATAAAGGGGGGACTGTGCATCATTGTCCTCATGCCCGGGACAGGTCTTGGGAATGCACACCTCTAAGATTTTGCTTTGGTACCAACTGCAGCAAACTGTAGGCTCCCCATAACCTGGGTTCGAATCGTCTACGAATCAGGTGTCTGATTTGGATGATTGCTTTCATCCTTCTCAGCTCTGTCCTCAAATGCACCACTTCTCGCTCGCTCCAATAATGAGGAATAATGTGTATCTTAATGGAGCTTCTCCATTAAAAGGTTTTGGAAATAATATATAAAATTAATGGTTTACAAGAATGGCTTTAGACACTTGAAAACAGAGCTAACCTAAAGACCTTCCATGTACCATGAATACATTCACTCCCTGACTAAAAATGAATCCCAAAATTGGTTTTGATTTTTATTTAAAATTCAAATGTCTGATGTCCTTAAATTGAACAAATGATATTTTAAAATATCTCTATCAGCTTCCAGCATCTGCAGATTGCGATTTGCATTTTGAAATTGGCTGCTTGAAATGAAGGAGACCGAGCGCCGTTCTTCTTCTTCTTCTATTCCTCTCCTGTTATTTAATGAAAACGCAAGAGGTCAACCCTTTGTCCTTAAATTAGTTCCCATAAAAATCTTTTGTGTTTTGCAGCTTGTTATGATGTCTTGAGGCTGGAGGAAACGTTGCCATTAATTACGTCTTTGTTGAATATGGATATCTATTCTGAGTTAGTTGAACAGTTTCAAACAAAATTAGCATCCAGCGACACTCAGCTAGCTTTGGGCTGGTTATCAAGACTATTTCTCTCTTTTCTCCCCCTTTTCTTTTTCTCTTTAATTTTTTTTTAAAAGCTGCAAGAATGCTGTTCAGCAAGTGTGTATTATCTAATATATTCAGCTTTCGGTTGCCACTTTTTCCAGATGAAGATGAGCTTAATTGAGGTTGTCCTTTTAAGTTTGTAGAGTCCTTCAGCATCCCACACAAAAGCGTGTAGAGGCTTTTCATTTGCCTTGAGTATGTTTCAGATGTACAAATATTATTTACTTTAAGCTCTGAATCAAAAGGTATGCTGTAACTCTGTTAAATAAAACATTACTCAGGACTGAAATATATATATTGAAAGCAAGCCTTCCCCCAGTCATTATCAAAATATTTTATGTGACAGGAACCCGGTGAACAAATTTTAGGATTTATACTGGGAGAACTGTTTGACCACATAGTCCCAGCAAGCAAGCAAGCAAGCAAGCAAGCACTTAGCAAAGAAATTTATTCTCAATTCCACTGAGGATAAATATTACAGATCCACCGTGCAGCTAAGCTCTGAAGTTAGTTCACTGTTTGACTACCCTGGTGCATAGATAAAACAAGGGTAAAGCTTAACCCTGAGGAAGTGAAGTTCATGGGCAGAACACACTCAAGTGTATTATACACCCATGGGGGAATTTTGCAAAAGAGAGAGAGAGATTTGGCTATAGCCTCAGTCTATTCACACCCGTTTGTAGGATGAGGGAAGGAATTTTATTCCACGAGCATCTAAATCAAAATATTAGAAATTATTCTTCATTCCAGGCCATGCAGAAAAAAAAAACTGAAAAAAATAGGATAAGATCTCTCTCTCTCTCTCTCTCTCTCTCTCTCTCTCTCTCTCTCTCTCTCTCTCTCTCCCTCTCTCTTGGTTTTAATAATACCTACAAAAAGTCCACAAGTATCACACTAGCAAGAGTAGATTAATTGGCTTAGGAATGAAAATTTCAAACAATCCAGTGGATGAAAATGATTCCCTATTATAGAGAAAACAAAGGACATAGGACTTTGACGAGGGCCTTGTGCATCTTTAAAATATTTTGTATGAATTTTCCTTCCTTTCATTTACTTCTATCTCCTTCCCTGAGTATGGAATCAGTGCTGTTTGTTGTTAAGCATTCCCTGGGAAGAGGCGCTAACCTTGCACTGCTTTTAAGTATAATGTACATTTTTCATTTTAAATGGGGGCTCATAATGACATTGTGTAGAAGGGATTCCAGGCCTCCCTGGTTATCACCATGTCTCCTTGAGATGCGCTTCTGGAAAAAAAATGCGAAGAAGGTAGCTCTCTGGAATGAATAAATTCTGTAGCCTGCCTGTAATTATTTATTAAAATAGATTAAAGAAATAGACTAAAAAGGAACCTGCCACCCGTGTTAGAGAGAACATAATAAGAGTACATAGAAAGGGAAAATTAACACCAGGGAGGAAAGAATGTAAGATATGCGTGTTCAATAATACAGTCATCTCGGCATTGTCAGCTCACAGGCAGACACACTCCTGGGTTTTTCATTTGGCTGGGTGGGCTGTGCTAATGAAAACGTGGGTTACTAATTCGGATGTGTATGTCTCTAATTAACATTAGAATTGAGTAGTAAACATAACCAGGAGAGAATTCAACAGAGAAATGGGCTAAAAGAAACCAGAGTATCAGGGGGGAGGGGAAGGAGGCGGGTTCGAAAGAACTCCTTGGTCTTTCTTCAGATGGGTTTAATTTTGTCACTTGAGTCAAAATTGGAAACCCGTTTTCTAGTACAATTGCTTCTGTGTTTAGTGGGTGTTGCAGACTCTTTATTAGAGGGAAATTTCATAAACTTGGCACCTCATCATCAAGCCATCTTGGGGGTCAACTTCCCACTTGTACTTTTAGCTCTAAAGCAAGTACTTTTTATAGTGTCTTCTGATATGTAAGATTCACCGTAGATTCTGAGATAAGCTTTCAAACTTAATCCCTCACCGAAGTACTCATTTGTCTCTTCATGTTTAAACTGCTACGTTCTGTTAGCTTTTATCAAATGCAATAGAATTCTTTTAACAAGGCATCAAGATAAATCAACAAAATGTTGATTCTGCGTTTTGTTTTATTATTACTGTAGTGCCTGTTTGTGATGCTTGGGGGTGAGTACAGTAGGAACAGGAGGTTTAGCTTTATTTTTGATGCTGATATTATTCGTGTCTTCCTTTTTAAAATACCAAACATATAATTGGAAGTGCTATTTGTGGACTGTTGCCTTAAAATATTTTAAATCAGATTTAGCAAAAGAAAACAAACAAACCTTGCCACCTATTTTGTTTTCAAAAAAGATATGCTAGCATCTATCTTCATTGTTTCATATCTACTTCACCACGCTATTTGGATGGAATAATGTGCTATGATGCTTATTATGAAAAAAACAGAATACAAACACACACAGTAAGAGGAAATCCTTCTAAGAAAACGAACATTTTTGTCTTTTATATTTTTGAAGACGAATTAATCAAAGCAATAACACGATTCATTGGAAAAGCTAATATCTAAAAAAAAAATCGGCATTTAATTTTCTTTTGTGTTCATAGGGCTAATGTAACCCACATGCTTTGGAGGCAAAGAAAAAAAGCCTCTGCATTCTTTAACCACAGGAATACTCAAGAATTTCAGCAAAGCTCAAGTGTGATCCTTGTGTTTAATCAATTTAAGGACAACTCTCTTTCTTGGTAAGATTTAATGCTTAGCCCCAAAAATTGTATCAAAAGAAAATTTACATTTCCAGTGTAATAGGCCTTTCCTTGTTAATTTGTTAGGGGGGAAATGCATACAAATGTATCTAGAGAAATGCTTTGCATCTGCAACATAATCAGATGCAGGCGTGGTAGGCTTCTGAACTCTGCACAGTGGACCGAGAGCTAGCGGCTTGCCAGTTCTGAGGCTCAGAAAAGCAGAAACCTCATGAAAATGCACAGCCTGAATTCTCGTCGCAGCGGGTCGCCTCACCACAAAGTTATTGCCAGGGGGACAGTGTTCATTAGCTTCACCGATTCTGTACTTCTGTTTATCTGTCTATTACCATCTTAGCAAAGTAAATCATTCCCGTTTTTCCCAGATCCAGTGCCTTCTCCTCTCTCCAAAACCCGACATTTGTTACCCATAAATGGGGAAATGCTCCAGGACAAGGGTAATAGCTTAAATTGAATTTTCCTAATGATTTAGTGAATCCTAGCACACATTTTTACTTTGTTGTTTAGACTCAAGAAGGCATAAAATCTCCACCATCTATTTATCACGTAGTTATTTTAATGTAAACATGTGTCCATTTAGATGGAGTGTTTTCATTATTAAGCTAATTCCAGCGTGTCTCAGATAGACCATGAGAAGGGGGCAGAGCTCTGGCTGACAGTACCAAACCTGCCTTGGCTCAGCCTGCTGTCAGATACGTCTTCATTAGGTTTTGTCATTCACCGGTGGCAAATGCTGTATAAATGGAATGACGATCAGGCCCGCCTTGATAACTTGTCTTATCTCATTAGTTTTCACATCAAAGTTAATCAGCAATGTGAATTGTAATTGCTAGAGGAGACAATGCGTAGATCGCTGGTCGCCCCCCCTCCCCATGGCATCTTGAAACATCAGCAGGCTGGTTGGAGCAGATAGGCTCGGAAGGAAAATGATGTGGAAGGCATAATAAGCAAGCTGCTCAGAATTAATGAGCTAACCCAATAAGAAAAGAATGGCCAATCAATGTGAGTTGGGCAAATATAATTTAGAAATAATTGCTTGATTGGTTGCCTATAGTAGACTGATTTGACCACACACAAGGATTAAGAATTAAGATGTCAAGGCAAAAAAATAATTTGGCAACTGAGGGCATGTAATTTTTGTGTCCTTCTTTTTATGATTGAAAGAGATGTGTGTTTGATATGCTATTCACCAGAATGAAAACATTAGACACCCTCTTGTTCTCTTTCTGTTTCCCGCACAATGAAGGCCCATTCAGAACACAATTGTGATACTCCTGAACAGGACATGAAGAAGGTGTGGAGAGAGAGGAGAGAGAGAGAGAGAGAGAGAGAGAGAGAGAGAGAGAGAGAGAGAGAGAGAGAGAGAGAGAGAGAGAGACAGACAGACAGAGACAGAGAGAGACAGAGACACAGAGAGAGACAGAGACACAGAGAGACAGAGACAGAGAGAGGCTTCACTCAAAGGATGGATGGATTGGTACACAAAGCATTTGCCTCTATTTTGAGCTATAACTTGATCAGGATGCTAAAGTGATGGATGCAGAGATTTGAAAAATATATCAATTGTCTGTCTTAGGTAGGCCTAAAGACTGCTGCTCACAGTCTACATGTTCCTAATGCAATATTTTTCTGACAGCTATTCACCAATTAGCAAAGGGCCCTGGCTGTATTCTTCTGTCTAAACTCTGGGAAGGTTCAGCCAGAAGGTAAATTTGCTTTGATCTACATTACACCTAATTGAGTCACAAGCAATGTCTCTATCCCAACATCAAGAAATGTGAAAATGTTAGATTATTTCACTGGGGATTAAACCTAATTTTCGCGTGTTCTGCATTAACCTATTAGGCTGGCTAATCTGCATTGCTAATGTGGCTGAGGCAGCTGTCACAGCTAAAGAAAAACATGATCATGCAATCCTTGAATGAATGATTCCCAGCCTGATTAGTCTTAGTGAAGTTAGCTGAGCCCTGGTGATAAGGAAGGAAAATTCCCAGGTTGCCAATAGCTTTGAAAATTATCAGACTGTAGGCAAAAATACACCTCATGATTCACAGGCTTCGGTCCAAATGCCGAGTTGAGTGACATTATTTAAGACTGACGAAGGCTAACTCGAGTTGTCACTCGCATAAATGTTTGTGTTTATTTTTAAGAGACTGATGTAATGGACGCAGATTTAAATGCTAATAGAAGCCAGCCAGACACATAAAAACCCCAGGCGTTGTTACACTGTTGGTCTTTTATTAACATAGATTAAATTGTAATATTTTCTAGATAAATTGGCAGAATCAGAAAGATGCATTGCCCCCCAGGACGCTGGAAAAGAACGACTTCTGCAAGACTTCAGGGCTTCTCATACATGTAGCGATTTGTTACACGCCTACCGTTCTCTTTCGTTATTCATTTTTAAAATGGAAATTAGGGGAAAAATATATTCAGAAGGACAAGCGCTGTTTTCCGCAGCTCTCTGGCCAGAACCACCTTCTCAGCTCGTCTGCTTAATTTCAAGGATCCAGCGGTGTGTTCCTCCAGCCCTGTATTTTGTTTGCTGAGAGACAAGGTTTTCTTTCACCCTCCCATTTGATTTCAGCAGCAAAGGAGCCACCATGATGGGTCCCCTTCAGATGTAGAGAATGTTCAGGAGACTTTGGGTGGCTGCAAATAGAGCCTGGAGTCCATTTAATCCGATTAGCAGTTCTGAACAATGGGCCTGCCCAGCCCATTGTGGACAGAGGCCTTTACTTTATTTGTTTCTATTAGCCCGAGAATCAGTTATCAGAAAAGTGGAATTTTGCCCCCATCAGATTGCTCAGACAATCAACAGAAAACCAATGAGGAAATAGTCTAATGTGTCAATATTTATTTTCTGGCCCTAATTGTCCCCAGAGAGGACTTGTTGAGTGTGCAAAGTTGACAGTCTTGGTTTATCTGTAGACGTGATTGTTTTCCCATTGTGTACGCCCCACAGCAGCTACTGTCTGGGTGATAACATCCCGGAGAGCAAGAGCACTGGCTAGCAAAGAAAGGTATGTTAAGAGTCTAAGAAGAAACGGTAGGAGAAGCCAGGAGACCCCTTAAGGATAAGGAAGAAGGCAGTCCCCAGTCACCAGCAAGAAGGCATTTGGGACTGGGTTCCAAACACTGGGGAAGGAGAGACTACCATGCCCTTCTCCTCCCCCTTTCATTCCCAGGAAGCCTGCCTCTGTGGGTAGAACCTTCTTCCTTGTTTTTGTTTCTGTTTGCCTACTGTTCATTACAGGTTTTAATATCTAAACATATTCTGGCGCTGCCTCCATGACAGTGGTAACCACTGGTAATATAGCATTTTGGGTTTTTTTTTTTCATCTCACTAAGTAGCTCTGAATTCCTGGAACTCACAGTGTAGCCCACCCTGGCCTGGATCTCACTGAGCTCCACTAGCCTCTGCTTCTCCAATGCTGGCATTACAGGTGTGTGTGACACAACTGGAGCATTTCTTACCTACCGGATGCTGTTCTGCATACCTGCTGGTGGATTATTTTCCCCAGGTCCTCATGGGATGGCTTCTGTTCTTAAGCCCATTTTACAAAGAGTCACCCAGGCCCAGAGGATAATTTACCATAACTCACCAGAGGCTGTAGACGTAGACCTCAAACCTCTGGTTCCTAAGTGCCATCTACTGAACAGAGTCCCAGTCCAGACCTAGAGAGCCCATAGCTTCTCAAATGCTGCGTCTTAAGCACCGCCTTTGCTTTTAGTGTGCCCAAGAGTCCCATTCCCTAGAACCTTCTTTCTTTTTCTGTAAATGCCCCTCCTCCTCGAGCCCACTACAAAGGCAGAAATGGTGTGCAAGCCTGTAGCTCATAGCTCCATGGACCAAGTGTTTTCAATAACATTACGGAGCTCAGTCTTCACAGTGTCTGTTCACAGAAGACGGGGCAGAAATTTCGATTATCCAAGCCTCCTTTAGGCCTCTCAGACCACAGTGACACTTGAGTCAGTGACGATCACTTGTGAGCAGTCACGCCTCAGCAACTTATCTGAACTGGGAACAATGGCTGTGGACAGACCCCCTTGCCCTGCTCAGCTGAAAGGCCGCCTCCCCTCTGGTTCCCTGAGATGAGCCATGGCTCCTGAATCTTTCTGAGGAGACAGCAATTGTATCTAATCACTCCACACAGCACCTTCCTGTATTGGCTGCACAGAGCCATCATCTCCGCCCGGAATTCTTCCTAACTCCAGCCTGTTGCACAAGTTAACAGGTTCTTTGCTTTTCCAGCAGGATCTGATAGCATTTCAGAGAGCCTTTGTATGGCTCGATATCACAGGATCACTGTACCTGTGTGGGGATGTTAACAAACCTATGTTATGAAACCCTGATACTATCTTTCAGCAAATTAAATCTGTCTTCCCTCTGAATAGCAGAGTTAAGAAAGCTGAGACAAATTCCTTTTTAAAAAATACTTCTTTGAATTCTGTATTACTCACTTATCAATTTTATAGTAATTCTACTGGGCTCATTCCTCCACTAATAATGTAATATCATGATGCCAAACATATTTTTGAATTACGATAATAGCTTCTTAGAGGGTCATTAACCTTAGCATTGATCACAGGTCTAGTTGTATGCCAACAGGATGCTCAGTGATATTTGACACGAGTGTAAATGTCGCATTGCAGCTGTAACAGGCTACTACAAACACAATGACTTACAATAGTGAAGATCTGTTACCTGACAGTTCTGCAGGTCAGACGTTCTAGTGAGTCCTAGAGGACTGAACCCCAAGGGAACTAGATTGATTCCTTCTAGAAACTTCAGATGGAATTTGTCCCTTGTCTCTTCTGGATGTTGGAGACAATGTGCATTCTATGGCTGCCCTTCCTTCAGCCTTGGCCCTGATACTCTCATTAATCCCCTCTGGTGCCCTGTCTCCTTCAGGGCCATCCAGACACTGCATTATAATCTTTGTATTTTAAGATACTGAGCTTAATCACGTCTAAATGACCTTTGCAGGGTGTAGTAGATAATGTTATAGTAGGAAAAACCTCTACTGTTTAAGAGACTAGAATCTCTGACCTTGGTGGAGAGCTAACATTCTAGTTGGGCCAGTACAATCATAAAGGCAAGAGACCAACCCTAGGACCAGAGGCTCAGCTTGAGGCTAACCTTACCTTAAACCATGTATTCTAGTTAGTTTTCTATTGCTGTGATTAAACACCATGACCAAAAGCAACCTAGGAAGGAAAAGGTTTATTTAATCTTGTAGTTTACAGTGCATTATGGAATCAGGGTAGAAACTCAAGGCGGGACCTAGAAAACAGAACTGCAATAGAGGCCATGAAGGAATGCTGCTTAGCTTACTGCTTTACTCTCTATGGCTTTCTCAGCCTGCTTTCTTATAAAACCTGCCTAGGGGTGACACCACCCACAGTGGGCCAGAAGCACCACATCGATCATTACGTTGTTTAAAAAAAATGTCCCATAGATTTAAACAAAGAAAAGAACATTCTGTCTCAGTTGACTTCTATCCCAGTTGGTCAAGGATTTCTGTATGAAATTCTGATGAACTAGCACTTGCACATTTTCCCAGCTTTGCTCTAAAACATACCACTGTCATGGTACCCTAAGGTGATCACCACATTACTGGTTGTAATGAAGAGAAGTCAAAGAAAACATGCATAGAGCATAAAGAACCAATACTGTCCATTTGTTGGTCTGCTTGGATCTGCTAATTCAGATATCCCTAGCCCTCAACTCCACAGCCATCAAGTAGTCTAGGTTGCTTGTTTGCAGAGCAATGTACACATTCATCCATATAAGAACCAAATCTATGTTTGTTCCATCCTTAACCAGCTTCTACAATTACAGTTACATCTGGACATGAAACCACTAACAGTCGTTCCAACATAATCCAAATCTTCATAGTAATTAGAATAATTGCCTTTAGATTACCAGCACAAAGAGCCAAAAATAATCAGGTTTGTGGCTTCAGTTCAGTGAACCATTTCTTCTATCCCACCATTTAAAAAAATACCCCTTCTGCAAGCCAGAACTTCTGAATGAACCAAGAAAATGGTTGGAAGACAGGAAGTACAATACCTGAAAGTGGATAACTAGGAGTGAGAGGAAGGAGTGTCAATCATCCTAACTAAGGTTTCTTGGTTTCCCCATTCGGGAATCTGATAGAGACATAGCACTCTATAGTATTTTCTCAATGAATATACTATATCCTAGACAAGAGCACCTTAATTCCTTCAGTGGATACTCTGTCTTTCTTTTTGGGCTGGTTATTTCTGTCGATAGCGATGCATCCCGTGGTCATTTGCCTATTGTACCTAAGTTGAGAGTGCTGTTGACTTAGGTAAGAACAAATTACTTCCCCATTTGGGATGATAGGAGTTTGGTAAAACCAGCCTGCTGTCTAGGCGTCTGAGAGGTGGTGCCTAGGTTTCTTTAGCTGGGAAGACAAACACCAATATGTGACAGAAGCTAGATAATGCAAACATAGTGTCCACCTCTGCTACTATGATGATCAGCATAGGAAGCCGCATCATGAATACTGGATTTTCCTTGGTAAAGAGTTGGGTGACATTCATGGAAGAGTCATCCAGTAGAAAGAAACTGCCCTGAAAGAACATTGGGATAAGATGCAAAAATGTCATGTTCACAGGTCAACTCATATACCCATCCCCCAGACTGCTCTGTCCTCCTTTATCCAATCTTGTTCTTTCCTCTGCTCAACCAGTTAACCCATTTACCATTATCAAGGAATCCACACATATTCTTAGTTCACTTCTCTCACAATACAAAGTAGACAATCACTGGTTCTTTCCACTAAGAAGTTCTTCCTTTATCACTTTATCAGGAACAGCACAGGGTAGAGCTCTCATGAAAGCAGCAGTCCATTTCAGTTAGCACCAACTTCTCACACTATCCTCTATATGGATCAATCCTCCCTCCATGATGGTGTCTTCCCCATTCCTCCTTCATTGAAGCAAATGAGTACGTGGAGGCGAGGTGCTAGAGCTTGTGATGGTTTGTATATGCTTGGCCCAGGGAGTGGCACTATTAGGAGGTGTAACCTTATTGGAATAGGTGTGGTCTTGTTAGAGTAGGTGTGTCACTGTGGACATGGGCTTTAATACCCTCATCCTAGCTGCCCGGTAGTCAGTCTTAGCAGCCTTCAGATGAAGATGTAGAACTCTCAGCTCCTCCCTAAACCATGCCTGCCTGGATGCTGCTATTCTCCTACCCTGATGATAATGGACTGAACTTCTGAAACCATAAGCCAGCCCCAATTAAATATTGTTCTTATAAGAGTTGCCTTGGTCATGGTGGCTGTTCATAGCAATGAAGCCCTAAGACAGAACTACAGAAATAGTTTGCATAGATGTCTAAATGTCTTAGTCCATTTTCTGTTGCTGTAACAAAATAAGTAAGTTCTGAGACTAATTGATAAATAGTGTGATGTATTTAGTTTGGAGTCTGGGAAGTCTAAGAACATGAAGCTGGTCATCTGGTAAGGGTCTTATTTTCATACAATAACACAATGGAAGGGATCACAAGACAAGACAAAGCAAGCATCTAGTTTAATTCGTTTCCCCTCATACTAGAAAACCCCTCATGACTCATAGGGTCCCTACCTACAAGACCTTATCTAATCTTAATTCCCAAATGTTACTGTCAAACAGCATTACCATATGATTTTTGAAGTTAAGTTCCCAGCACATGAGTTCAAGGGCTAGTACCTGACCCATAGCACTGGACCATCTACTTATTTGACAATGAGTCTTTTGGAATTACTCAGGTCTAATCCCTATAGACTTTTGCAGCGTGCATTAGAATTGTGCTGTCAGCCTACCCACTGGGTATGCTAAAACTAGAGATACTCATTCATATTTGCAATTGAAGTTGCATAGCTACTCCATGTTCCGTGATCAGGTGATGAAAGATTAGAAACAGAAGTTTCTTGGTACAGATGGCATAGCCTTAGGATTGGGACAAAAAACTCTGAGGACTTTTAAAAAAAATTCAAGACAACATCTTTATCTACCACAGGTACATCTGAAGTCATCAGGTCTGGTGATTATAGGACCTGAGCAAAATGAGCTTACTTTAAACTTTCTTGAAGACCAGCCTCATGGGAGGGAGAAAAATTCATAGCAGTATTTGCAACTACAATTTATGCTTTTCCAAAAAGCCATGAAGACTCAGCAAATTCCATTCCTTTCTCTTGAAAGAAGGAGGTGTGAGAAACAAGGGCATGAGTTTCTCACTGGAAAGGATAACTCTGCATGCTTCCGGACCGTTGAACTTCTGACGACTCCATTGATAGAACGGTCCTCTAGAGATCTTTGTAGGGATTATTGGACACCTTCTTGTAAAATGTTTTTAATTAAGATATTAAGAACATCTGTAATGTACTGTTCACCAGATTCTGGCAATAGAAGCTTTTGTGATTTATATTGTGACAGAGAACAGGAAAGTCTACATATCCCAGGGGAAATGTATACTGCTGTCCTTCCCACGTAAAAGACACTGCTTTTGCTGCCATTTTCTGATGGGAATTAAAACCAGCATGTTCCCAGGTGCAGTGATCACGTATGAGCTTCCAGGGGCGATATTTATTTATTTCAATAAGAATCAGTATTCAGTCTGCAACTGTGCTATGCCATCTGGCTACGTCTGGGGTGCCTCACTGTGACCATTCTTGCAGTTTCCTCCAAATGAATTGGATGATAATCATTTTTAAAGTCTTTGAAAGTGACCGGGGCTCTCCTGGGATGTGTTCTTCTGGTTGATTACCTTAGCCGGGACAGAAGAACAGTTTCAGGCCTTTCGCTTGGACCCTTCCATCATCCCTCTTAATCCTCACAGCAGGGAGTCAAGATGAGAAACCAGCCAGCAGCTGAGGATCCCCATCCTGATGATGCAGGGAAGAATAACTCATCAGTTGGGGGTGAGAACATATTGAGCACTCTGTGGGGTGGATCATGGCCAGAATTCTGTTTGCTACCTGGTAGATACATAAACTGCACTCTAATAAGGGTCCATGAGGCAACTTTGGGTTCTATAGCATTCCATATTTAGGCTCTATATTGTCAGTTTAGGTCTAGATCAGTAGCTATCTCAAGACCTAGGTATAACCTTTGCCCTAGTGCATAGTTACTCTGTGTCGTGGTTTGAATAGGTTTGGTCCCATAGATTCATGTATTTGAATGCTTGACTATAGGAGGTGGCACTGTTAAGAGGTGTGGCCTTTTTGGAGGAGGTGTGGTCTTGCTAGAGGAAGTGCATCACTGTATAGGTGGGCTTTGAGATCTCCTAGTGCTCAGGCTTCCAGTGTGGAAGATAGTCTCCCCCTGGCTGCCTTTGAATCAAGACATAGACCTCTCAGTTCCTTCTCCAGCACCAAGTCTACCTACATGCTGATACTTGCTGATAGAGGATAATAGGCTGAACCTCTCAAACTGTAAGCTAGCCCCAATTAAATGTTTTCCTTTAGTTGCCTTGGTAATGGTGCCTCTTCACAGCAATAAAACCCTAAGACACTCTAGAAAGAACTGAGGTGGTTCAGTTGGAAGAAAGCAAAATATATGACAAGAAAAATTCATAGAAGGAAATGGGGAAACTGAAAAAAAGATTCTAGAGCCACTGAAATACATGGACTTTGGGTCTGTGTGTGTCTGGGCTGATCCCTGTCTACTACTTTATTGGCTGGGTGACATTAAACATCATTTAGAAAGTAGGGCTGTTGAAGTCTACCTTTCAGGAACATTCCAAAACTGTGTATGTTGTATAATAAGGACCAACACAAAGCAGGCTCACAACAAACAGTTACTGTTTCTCTCAGGTTATCAGCGGGATGTTCCACTGGGGTTCATTCAACAGTCTTAGCCAAAGAAATTTTGAGAGTGAGCATGGAAGAGTTTTAGCTGGTGATTCAGAGGAAAAGAAAAATGAACAACAGAGTGTGACTTTTAAAAATACCTTTGGAACAACTGGATTTTATTTTTAAGAATCAGAAATAAGTCTGAAAAGATATGATAATGAAAATGAGGAAGTAGATGTGTATTCTTGGTTTGGAGACCACAAAAACAGAGCCAGGGTAAGGACCTAGGTGTTGGTCATTTGTCTGGGGGTAAATTCTAGGGAAAGAGTGAAGAGCTTTACACAATATCAAAATCTAGTAAAATAGAGTCCTCTTTGAGTATCCACAGGGCATAGATCCTAGGGTCTCCATTGGATCTCCAGGAGTTCAGGCTCCATCTAAAATATGATGTTATGTTGGTACAGAGCCCATGAATATCCTCCAGTATACTTTAATTCATCTCTAGATGACTTTGGATACCTAATATAATACAAATGCTGCAAGGATAACTTAGGGAATTATGTTATGAGAAATGCCTGTAACTGCTCTGTGCAGATGTACAGAACTCAACAAAGAGAGGAGCAGCTGTGTATATTAATAAGCTTGCTAACATTGTGAGTAGTTGAGAAAAGTCACACTGAATGCACACTTCAGTACTTCTCTCCAAAACGTCAGAAGTTACAGAAATGACACTGGATTAGAAAAGTGACAGGAACAGTTCTCCTCTAGGACCGATGATCTCATCAACCAATGCAAGCTCTACACCTGCAGCCTAGAAAACATGGTGGAAGATGGGTCAGAAAGACTGTAAGAGACAGAAGACCAAGACATTTGCTGTGAGAGAGTCTCCTGTATATGACAAGGAAGGAAGGTGTAGCTATGGAATCTTAAAAATGTGGTCATTTAAACAAGACCAGCACAGCAACAACACCACTTGATACACCAGCATGGGTGAGGCAATCATCACAAAGCCCCGCCCCTAGATGAAGTGCCACAGACAGACAGACAATCGATGGCTGCTGAGAGAGAGAGAGAGAATCAGTCTTCTCCAGGGATGAGCATCCTGATAGGTTACCAAATCCCAAGCAGCCAGCCCTAAACACATAAGCACATGAGAACACTAAATGAACTCTGTATGTAAATACATATACATATGCATGTACATATAGATATATGTGTGTGTATGTGCATTTATATGTAACTAAGAAGAGATCACAAGTTTCAGAAGGATTAGCAGGGATATGGGACATGGGACATGGGAGGAGTTGCAAGAGCTGGAAATACCATGCTCATATGAAATTCTCAAAAAAAAGTTTAATTAATAAAAAGGTTGACTGCAATTAAAAACAACAAACAAAAACCAAAAAAAAAAAAAAAAAAACAAAGAAGGAAAAAAGACCAAAAATTGAAGAGTTTGTATTAGAAGTTCTACCAGCTCCTATTTAAGGGCTACCTCCAAGACATTGCTTCCAGAGAAGTGGGGACAATCTTTAAGATTGGGGAGAATCTCACCAAGACAAGCAGGACACTAGAACATGCTTAGTACACACCGTCCACTGTTAAAGCCAGAAGTGAGCCATGGACAGGACACTGGCCACCAGGCTCCTACATCCACTCTTAGATTTTCAGATTTTGCTATTATTCCTCAGCTAAGCCACTGAGGGAAGGTGTGGATGTTTGTTTGTTCTTGGTTTTTTTGTTTTAATTTTCTATTTTGAATTAACTTCAGTTTATCCATCTGCAATGGTTTCAAGCAAGCCCTTGTGATTTTGCACTTATGTTACCTTCTTTTATTTGTTTCTCTGGGTGTCTAACACAGCAAGAAATGGCTTGAGGAGCCTTTAAACACCGTGGCCCTTCCTGGAATACAGTCACTGTTTATGGCAGGAAGGGGGACCCGACTAGAATATCAGCAGCAGAACACGGTGCTAGGATTTGGAAGAGGGCCTAAAGGATTCAGAATCTACAAACAGCACTGTTGTTGGCAGCTAAGGTGCTGTCCTCTGTCCATGAATTTCATTTTAAGAAGACCTGTGCATGTTTTCCTTCAATTGATAAGAAGTCGTCTTGAATTATGAAAAAAACTCCAAAGCTGATGTGAAAATCTATTTGGCTCTACCTCAGAAACTTCCCAGTTTCCCACTTCTGGACTGTCAACAATAGAAACAGTACCTTTTAACTGTACTTGAGAAAATTATCATCAGTCTTTGACCTGGACCTTGAAGCTTCAGGTGAGAGGTGGTGTGCCTGCCAACTGGCCTTCTGGCTTCTTGGTGGCTCCATAAAGGGTACCCACAATGTTAGAGGTGGTTTCACCTCATGAAACCTGGGCCTCTAAGGCAACAACCAATAACTGTCAGAAGCAACCTGAAGCCACCATGTCAGCCTAGTTTCTTTACAGCTACTGTGTCCGTTCTCTGTCATCAGAAAAAAGAAAATAGAATTTTCCTGAGTTCTTAAGATGGGTATTAAAAACCCCTTCGGAAGAACCCTTGATAACATATACAGTAGCGTACTGTGCACTCACTAGTTAGAGATGCCCTTCCCCAATGGAATGTCCATCCAACATTACGTATTAAAAGACATCCTTCATCCTCAGCATCATTTCTCTCATCTTTGAGTTCTTGAGTCTGTTTGTTATGACAGTGTTGAGTGTGACAGAATTCCATCTAGAACTGACTTAAATTACAGAGAGGACTCCATCATTGTGGTCCTGGTATGACTCACCCAGATCTGTGAGAGGACCTAGACCCTTTGGAACAACTAGACAGAGGACACACACCTTTCCCAGGCAGACTTTTTACCTCCTGGATTTGTCACCCTTTGTTCATCTGTATTATTCTTTTGTATTTTTATATATATTTCATATAAATATTTTTTACAATTTTATATAAAATTTATATTAATTTTAAAATATGTTTATATATAATATTGTATATTATGTGCTTATGTCCTGTCCCTTTGTTAACTTTTAAGATGACAATATGGTCCTGTGTCATTTCAAAGATTTATATCATAAAGCCCAACTGTCACGAGTTGTTCTAACTTGGAAATTTCAAAGAAAGATTCTGATTGGATCACCATGTTCTAGTCAACTCTTAAAATAACATGGTAGACCAAGAGTCAAAAAAGGAAGAAATAAAGAAAAGGAGGGAGAGAGAGAGAGGGAGGGAGGAAGGGAGGAAGGGGAGAAGGAGGGAGGGAGGAAAGAAGGAAGAAAGGTAGGTAGGTTGGTCAGAGGTGGGTGGCCAAATATAATCATCTTACCAAAAGACTTACTCACTGACCTCTAAGGTCTTTCTGGCATCAGCAATCCTCTTTGCATTAGCTCTCAAGTTCACAGTAGCCAGTGTCTGTGCTCCCCAACCACAAGTTTGTCTGTCCCAGGATTGAGCCTACTGTAATGAAACCTGAAAGACCCCTTTTAGATTTAGATTTTAATGTTACATATACTAACTATGATGTATTTGGCTTCATTATGACACTTTTCTAAATGCATATAATATACTTTAGTTCTATTCACCTCATACTACTGTCTCTTTTGTTTTCCTTCTTCCCCTCCTCCAGTCTCCTTATATTTCTCCAATAATCCCCTGTGGTGGTTTGAATAAAAATGACCCCCATAGGCTCATAGAGAGTGGTACTATTAGAAGGAGTGGTTTTGTTGGAGTAGGTGTGGCCTTGTTGAGGAAAGTGTGTCACTGGAAATGGACATTGAGGTTTCAAAGGCCCAGTGTCAATCTCTCCTCCCTGCCTGCTGATTCAGATGTAGAACTCTTAGCTCCTTCTCCAGCACCATGTCTGCCTGTCAGCTGCCATGCTTCCTCACACGATGATAATGGACTAATTCCAAACTTGTAAGCCAGACCCAATGAAATGCGCCCCTTATTAAGAGTTGCCATGGTAATGGTGTCCCTTCACAACAATAGAAACCCTAAGATATCATTCCCCCTCAACTGTCATGTCTTTCTGCTCTAGATCTAACATAGAAGAAAAAAATGAACAATATTCGATTTTCTGAGCCTGTCTTATTTTTCTTAACATGATTCCAATTCCATCATTTCCCTGAAACAGCATGATTTTCTTCTTCATGGTTGCACAATATCAATTGCATGCATATGTCCTGTTTTCTTTATATGTCATCTGTTGATGAACATATTGCCTGATACAATAACTTGGTTATTATGAATAGTGAGATGATAAACAGGTATCTGTGTAAGCGTGCTGACTTAGATAAACCCTTTGGGGATGTAACCAGTAATGTGTATTTATTGTTTGTTTCATTGCTGTGACACATTTAATGAAGGGAGAGTTTATTTTGGCCTACAGTTTAAAAGGATACATTCCATCATGGCACCGAAGGCAGAGCAGGTGTGAATGACAGCTGGCCACATTCCAGTATCAAGAAGCAGAGAACAGTTCAGTAGATCCAGGTTTATAAACCTCAAGTCCCACCCCAGAGACTCACTTCCTCCAGTGAGTCATCTCTTATCAACAACCAGTCAAGAAAAGGCCCCATAGACATGCCCACAGGCCAGTTCACTGAAGTAATTCTTCAATTGAAATTCCCCTTCCCAAGTGACACTAGTTTGTGTCAGGTTGACAAAAAATTAACCAGCACAGGAACCAATTAAAGACCAGAATTAAACCCCTTCAAATATTGCCAGTTGTTCTCTGAGAAAGGATCAGCAACAAAATCCAATGCAGAAAGGTACTGTTTTTAATAAAACAATGATGGTACAACCTGACGCTCATATTAAAAAAAAATCCTTACTGAAAATTTAAAACCTAGGCATTAAATTTGGATCATTCACAGATTTTATTCAAAGTAGATCACAGACATAAATGCAAAATATGAAATTCCTAGATGACATAGGAGAAAGGTTATGTGATCTTAGATTTGGTACTGACTGCTTAGATACAATATTAAAGATGATTCAGGAAGAAATAAAATTCATCTCTACAGAAGGCACTGTTAAAAGAATGACAGTATAAATCACAGACAAGAAGAAATATACCAGATGGAAGCCTTGACCCTAAAACATACACATGAAGGACTCTAAAAACTCAATAATAAGAAACCAAACAAGTAAAGTAAAAGGTTGCTCTGACATTCTCCAATTAATTATTAGGTGCAGTTTAATTTTTACCACTGAATATAATGTTAGCTGTGAGCATCTTATAGTTGGTCTTTATTATACTGTGGCACATCTATGTTGTTCCCTCAAAGTTGTCTACCATGTCTGTTTCTTTAAAACAAAACAACAACAAAAACCCCACAAACTGGCAAAATGGTTCAGTAGATAAAGGCACTTGTCACCAAGGTTAAAGACCTTCATTTTAATTCCTGGATCCTACAAAGTAGAAGGAGAGAACTGTCCTCTGACCTCTACACACATGCTAGAGCAAGCATTTACACACACACACACACACACACACACACACACACACACACACACACACAGAGTGTAATAAAGATATTTTTCTTGAGATAGGGTTTCCCAGGCTCTCCTGAAACTTGCTCTGTAGACCATGATGGCCTCAAACTTACAAAGATCCACTTAGTCCTGGAACTAAAGGTGGGTACCACCATCACCTGGCAAATATTTTTAATAATAATAATAATAATAACAATAACAACAACAACAACAATAAGCACTTAGTTGCTTTTCCTCTAGTCTCTAGTTTGTCATTTCTACTTTATTGTTTCCTCCACTCTAATGACTACAGGGTTTTGTTCTTCTCATTCCCTGAGGTATAAAATTGTTTGTTGAGACATTAAACTTGCTTCCTAGATTGCTCTTGCTTATCCTACATAATCCATGTGGAAAACTAAGTATTTTCTGTATGATGCAGTTGCTCAGTTCTATTCAACTAGAAATCACTGCAAGAAAAATAAGATAAGAGGAAGGAAAGAAGGCACCTAAATAGGAATTTTTTAAAATGGGAAGTTGTCATTGGTTTCTGATTATATAAGCACATAAAAAACATATATAAAAACAACAGGATGTTCTAAAGGTGAAACACACCATTTGAAGGAAATCCCATTAAGAAAGGAAGTAAACAACTCAAAATAGCTTTAGGAACTCCCTGAAACTAACAAGACTCACTAGACTGCTTCCTCCCCAAGGTGTTTTTATGAGATATTTTCTTTATTTACATTTCAAATGTTATCCCCTTTCTTCGTTTCCCCTCTGAAAACCCCCTATCCCATCTTCCCTCCCCCTGCTCACGAACCTACCTACTCCTGCTTTCCTGTCCTGGCATTCCCCTACACTGCCTCCCCAAGATTATATAAACAGGAAAAACTGATGAAAATCACTCACAGAGAAGCCAAGCTGCAAAGAAAACTGAAGATGAGCCAACCATTTGGAAGAAGAAGACACCGTCAAGAAGCTGGGAAGAAGCAAAGAAAGAAAGAAAGAAAGAGAGAGAGAGAGAGAGAGAGAGAGAGAGAGAGAGAGAGAGAGAGAAAGAAAAGAAAAGAAAAGGAAGGAAAGAAAGAAAAAGAAAGCCAGGCAGTCTGAAAGAAACAGTAACCAGCCCAACTGCCTAAAAAAATCAAAGAGCAACCCAGCTTCCAGAGTCTCAGAGCACCTGAAGCCCCAGGAGAGGACACCCTCTGGCCTGCTGAGCTGCTTGTAGACTGTGCAGAGTGCCCCAGGCTCCTAGCTTCTAGGAACTGATGGGGTTTTGGTGATACAGCTGTCTTTGAGTCATTTCTGTGACTGTAAGTAACTTCTTACCTTTATTCCTATAAGGAGTGCCAGTAAAATTCATTGGCTCACTAAGTTGAAATTTGGACATACTTTGATATGTTGACAGTTTCCTGTCTGGGGTAGTAGATGTTCATTCACAGAAACAGTGTCACACAGCATTAACTTTAATAAAGAAGCTAAAAGTTACACAGTGAAACCCTGTCTCAAACAAAAGAAAACAAAAAAAAAAAAACCTAAGCAAACAAACACAAAACCCTAAGAGAACAATTTCCTTTACAATAGCTACCAATTAATAAGATACACAGGAATTAATACTATTATAGAGACATAAAGGTGGCAAGATGGTCCAGCAAATAAAGGCACTTGTCAACAAGCCTGAGGACCTGAGTGTGATCCTTAGATTCCACATGGTGGAAAAAGAAAATCAACCCTTTTCAGTTGTCTTTCACACACTCAGTGTCATGTGCAGTCACACAGGCAGGCACACACACACACACACACACACACACACACACCCCAAATGTAGAAAGATACAAACATAGAAGGGGACTATAGAAAAAACAATCTGTGGAAATGGAAAAGGACTGAAGAAGGTAACAGGTGAATAGAATTAAATATATCATATACATGTATGAATAGGTCATAATAAATATGTTATATGTAATTAATATATCCTAATAAAACTTTATCACACAGGACGATGCTGATGGGAAGAGGTGAGACAGACAAGAGGCATCCAGTCATGGGAGCTGCACAGTATATACATCAAAGTACTCTCAGTTGGGGCAGGCGCACTGTCTCATTGTGGCAATGAGGCACACGCAGTATGTGCATGCAGGTGTGCATGCATGTGTGTGTCCAGGGTCACTGCCATGCATGTCTGTGCTTGTGCTGCATACACAGATTGTGCTTGACTTTGCCTCACATCCATAGACCCTTGAAAAGTATCTTCCTCCTATACCAAATAGAAATGGGACACGAATACACACACACATTCGCACCCGTGTGTGCACATGCATGTGCACACGAGCCCTGTTATCCCTAGCTGGCCTTGGTTTTTTTGTTTGTTTTTTTGTTGTTTTTTTTTTTTGTTTTTTCAAGGCAGGGTTTCTCTGTGTAGCCCTGGCTGTCCTGGAACTCACTTTGTAGACCAGGCTGACCTCGAACTCAGAAATCCGCCTGCCTCTGCCTCCCAAGTGCTGGGGATTAAAGGCGTGCACCACCACTGCCCGGCTTTCCTAGCTGGCCTTGTTTTACACATTTGAAAATAGGATTTCTGGATTCAGAAGGGTGGTCCATGTAGGTGGCCCCTATAATACCAGGACAGTGTACTCAGCTTTTTGGAATCTGAAATCATAGCCTCTTGACTTGGGCATGGCTCTGACCAATACCTTTTTATGGTTACTCATTGATAGGTATAGCTTTCCTAAGCAATCATTATATTTACTTTCTAGTGCTGAGAACAGAGGTATAACTTGTGACATTTATTTATTTATTTGTTTGGTTGTTTGTTTGTTGTTATAAAGGCGGGGACACAGACTTAAAAGTTTATTAGCATCTAATCCTGTTAAGATTGTCTCCACTGAATGCCAGCACAGTCGCACATTCAAAATGTGTACTAATTACCAGTGTCCCACCCTGTGTTTGTGCTCGCCACACAGCTCCTGACCTTTTTGTTAATAACTTTGCATTATATTCATTGACCTGAAACAAATTGAATTCAGTGGCACTCACTCAAGAATTGAATTACACAGTCTTCTTAATTGGTCTCTTATTTAAAGGGAGGGAAGTAACGGCTTGCCACCTGTAATGTTTCTAGCAAAATCAAATTGGGATTCTAATGCATTTCCCCAAGCTAGGTGTTTTTCTTTTTTTTTTCAAGGTCTAGCTATGAAAATACCATTCTGGTATTGTCTACAAAAAGAATCTCGGGGTTCTCTTATTGTCATTGCCAATGCCATGATGTGTGTGTGGGGAGGGGGGAGAGTGCCCACTGAGAAACATATTCAATACAAGAGATTCATGTAGGTCAGGTGGGCTGGGAAGACGCTCAGAGCGAGTGGCATTGTGTGTCTGTGCCTTGGCTGTGCTGTCTGACCTGCCCTGGCTCTTTAGATTTGGGATTCCGTGATATAATGTACCTCTGACTCGCAAAACAGGAACCATTAAACAGGAATATGTTAAGGATGCAACGCTATTTTCCACCGCATTGGTTAGTTTTAAGTCCTTGAACGGCTTTGTGTGTTAGCTGGAGGGGGGCAGAAATCTAATTTCAGGAGTTTAGTAGTGGTGCTCTCCTGTCGAGCGTCACAGGCAGTAGATACCACCCGTAACATTGTTCTCCACACTGCTCACCGCTCACTCACCTTGGAGGATTCTTGCAAGCGATCAGAGAGATAAGGAGCCTGGGATATTTTGGCTCTGTTTTCTAATTCCAGTGTGAAATTAATTGTTCCGACTGCAAAGAACTACTTACTCTTTTCCTTACCATATTTAACTTAAAAATGCAAATGTTATTAGTGGACTGATCACTGATAAGGGCGCCTTTGTGCCCGGCTTTAACCTCTATTAGTGAGGATTATGAGGACGTAGTCACATTGGCATTTTCTAAGTGTCACGGTGACAGCACTTGCTGCACAAATGCCTAGCTGTCACCGTGAGTTTTATCACTCGGTTTTTCCCTCCGAATGTAGACTAATAAGCCCAGAAATTACAATTGCCTCCCTGCCGAATCTGTGATAGGCGGAAATAATGATATCAGTGCCCTGCTAATCTTCTTGCCTCTGCGCTTGGCACTGTCCTATTGAGTCACCTGTCACACTCCGCTTTGATGAGACGAATTCAATCTCCCTGCTGTAATGACAATGGGGCCATTTTAATGTTTGGAAATGATTATGTGGAAGCTTCGTCGGGCTCTGTCTTGGCAAGCAAACCCAGGCACTGTGCACGCTGGGAGAGCAGTTTCTGGCTGTCGGACAGGCGGAGGAAATGCTGTGCTATTACGAAAGAGACTTGGAAGTCAGCTTCATAGTGAGCCTTCTGTGGTGGCCTTGCAGGAGGGAGGAGCAGGGAGGGGAAGAGGAGGGATCACTCTTGCAAAAGCTTTGCTATTGGCTAATCTCATGTCTGCACAGATTTACCTCCTGAAGAATTTCCCAGAACATCTATGCATTCAAGAAGGCAGGGGTAGCTGAAGCTTATAAACATTACTGTGGCTGACTGTACAACATCATTTGCTGGGGCTATAGGCAGACCATTGTAGTTCTTCCCCAGGACATCAGCCAAGTCAAATCACCCTTACTTTCTCCAGGTCTGCTCTTAACCTTCTAGGAGAGTAATATTTCCACAAAATAGCAAAACATATATGCCTTAGAAACTTAGGACCTGCCACATATGTTAACTTCTAAAGTCACTGTGGAAAACCAGCAACCTCTCCTAGAGCCAGATGTACACGAGCATAGCAGTTTTTCTCCAAAGTAGATGTAGGTATGTGTTTAACCGAAAACATTAGTAGACTGTTTATAGAGACAGCCTTTATGATACTGCTGAGCTAGAGATAACCCATCACAGAACGAATAGGCAAAGAGATCAGGAATTGTTCAATGGTGGAATGCTGTCTTCCATCAGAATGAATGAATTATAACTGCCTGGATGAATCTCACAAACATGCTACAAATAAAATAAGCGAAAGGTAAGAAGATGTGTGTATGAAGAATTCCATTCATAATCATTCAGAGGCAAGTGGTGGAGAGTTGGGGTAAGGACTGAAAACCAGAAGCAAAAAGTGCTTCAGGGTCTTGCCAATGTAGTTCCCTGTAGATTGCTTGTCTATGAACAAAAATGCTGAGATTGTGTGTGAAATTTAAGGAAGTGATAGAATCCACTGGATGCATGCTTGCTGCTGTGCTACACTCTTCAGGACCTGTGACAGCGTCCACAGGAGGAGGGTTGGGGAATCAGTAGCCTCTGAGCTACTTCCCAAACTCCTACAAACACTCCAGAACTCTTCCCGAGCTGCTTTGGAACTGCAGCTTCTCTGATCCAAGCCACAAGGATGAAAAGGACTCCCCTTCACAGCTACTGCTCACATGTATCTTCCCTTTTTGAACAATAAAGTTCAAGGGAAACATTTTTATCTCTGGTAATAACATCCCAGAGGGATAGCAGCCCACAGAACATACAACTCACTGTCTCTGATTGTTACAGAGGGCAGCTCCCAAGTTCCCTGTTAACATGAAAAAGAGGTGGGCAGAAAGGAGCCATAATTCAGCAGGCAAAGTCTTGTGCAGTTGGACCAGGCTCTGTAATGTAAATTGCTTGGCTTGGTTCCAAAGCAAAATGGAGATGTCCCCTGGTTGATTAAATAGTCTCCAAACTCTCTACCTTCTCTATTTTTTTCCTTATGGCAATCTGTTTGATTCATCTTATCTGTCCAGACATGACATTCATTAAGTTAGGGATCGCCCACTTACAGTTACAGTAGAAGTCAGTGGTGTGTACATTTTAATCTCATTTGGTACTCTTGATCTCTGTTAAACATGGAACCAGGACAGTGTTTTTGTTTTCAATGTGCGAATAGTAAAGAATTTGTGCAATTAAAAATTGTGTTTAAGGTCATAGGGCTTTCTTTGGCACTTGGTACCTGTACAAACTTGGAAATATTCTTTAACTTCTCAGAAGTTCCACTTCCTCATCTGTGTAGTAGAGATAAGACATGTGCCTTCCCAAAGATCATTACAAGGACAAATTAGGGAATACACATAAAGCAGAGAGGAGCCTGGTACACACTAGGCACAGTGAACAATGACTCCCAGAGGGTGGTGACTGTGATACTGTTTCCCTGAGTAAAGTTCACCAAGAGGCTCCCATCAACCACAAGCAAATCCTACACTTGTCTATTGGGTGAAAGCTTGTCATGGCTTGACCTGACGCTGTCCTGATAACCAGCCCTAATATTTCCAGAAGACTGTGTTCTTTCCGTGTTTCAAACCTGCTCTGTCCTTTTCTTTCTGTTCATTTTTCCCAGAGCATCTTTTGATGGGTTTTGTTCCTTTCCTTCTAGCTATTTCTTCCAATTTAAAGCTTTTGTTTCTTCAAGGCACTGTCAAGTCGCTCTTTTCCTCATATATTCCTTGCCACATTGAGTTACTATGGTAAGTGGCTACTCTAAGGCACTAGTCTTAGTTTTGAAGCAGAACTCTCTACATGCAATCCCCTGAATTTTCCAACCTCCATAACTTAAACCATGCAAATGTGAACAGAAGCCATGTGGACCCTTTTACTGGGCAACCATCAGTGAAAGTAAATTCCAAGGAAAATGATCAGCCCAGGTTTTCTTCTCATCTGCTGTAACAAGCCTACAAGCCTTGTGATCCAAATGAGTCAGCATCTCTATCAGCTTGAGTTCCCATTTGAGAGGAACACAGTCAGAGAACCTAGACCAGATAACCAAGGTTCCATGGAATACATCATATTGGTATTTGCTGGTTAACTATAGCAATTGAGAATGACTGGGACTTGGCTTCTCCATGTTTTCAAATTCCTCATAATCTGTATCCTGGTCTTTGTTAGATGGATTGTACTGTCTGTATACATATGTAACAAGTGAACTTTTATCATAACAAGGGCATCAGCTTCTAAAAAATCAGGGGCCAGGGTAACTCCATCTTCAGCTCTTCCTCAGCTCCTATCAGTTGTTAGAACTATGCAGGTGTACGAAGATACGTGTTGAATAGGTTGCTTCCCCTGCTGTTTCTGAATAAAGACCAGATGCATAAAGGTTAGCTATGAGGCAAGATTTCCCAGTTCATGCAGTCATTCCTAAGGAGTTATATGTACAATAGCATCATAGACCACCAGGATCACAAGCGCTTCTGTGAAGAGACAGGGTTCTTTCTCCAGTTTAGAGATTCTTCCCATCATTGCTGGTTGAACCAGACAATAATTGTAGTGACTTTGCAAATTTTGATAGTCAGCTTTTCTGAAAGTAGTTTTTTTTTTCCCATCAGTAACAATGAGGTTGGGAGAGGGTTGGTTCCTTTTATTGATGTCAGCACTTTTCATGGTTCAATGAATACAGATGGTAGATTTCTCCTAGAATCATGATGCTGGAGTGACTATGACCTCTTCCTGCAGAATGTGCCACGGAAAGGACAGGAACCCCTACAATACCTTCAGATTACTTAAATCTATTCTTTATTGTTTGCAACTATCTATCTCTTTATAAGCAGAACAGCCACAGGTAACAACTGCCAGGTGTTCATTTAACTTTCAGAAAATTCTCAGGAGACTGTTTTGGATTCTTTAGATAACCCTACTCCAGTCTGATTATTATGTCTGGCTTGACAAAGGAAAAAAATGAAAAAGTGAAAAGAAAGAGCTCTGGTTTGAGTGAATTGACTGAATTTAGCCAGCTGGTGGACAAACTGTAGACCTAGCCACAACCTTGATCTAAATGATACCAAAGGGAACAAAGTTCCAAATATGGTTAAGTTGAAAGAGCTTTGGTCTAAAGAAAACACTAAGAAAGGCATTATGTATCTTTGGGAGGAAAGAAATATAAACACAGATGTACTACATGGGAATTTAAATTTCCAGATTTCACAGGAACCACCAAAACAAAAGAAACAAGCTTTAGTGAAGTTGGAATGTGTGGAAAAACTTGCTGTGAAAGATGGAAATAGAAGGCGTAGAGGAATAGTACAGAACCTTTTCCGAAGGGAAAAGGAGGTCTACCAGTAGACCTGAATTTTGCAGCCTCTAAGCATACAGAAAAACTTTTGCAGAGTTCTGTTATCTTTGGCATAAAGAATATTTTGTTCTTGGGAATGCCTATTCTTACATAGTAAAACATATTGGGAGGCCCTTGCACAAGTGTTCATTTCCAGGTGATCACTTGTCTCCTTGTTTAGGGATATATCCCAGTCTCAGTGTGTAAATGAATCTCAAAGAAAGGTCTCAAGAAAATGTGTCTTCCAGAACAATGTGCAGGTTTAAGAGATATGCACCAGACTGTCAACAGAGTCTACTACAGAAGTGAAATCCCAAGTGTCTGCCCACTGGAGACTGCTGTAACCAACCAACATGACCAAGGCAGCAAGACTCTCTAAGCATAGTTTCTATACATTCTTCTCCCTAGCAGTTCTCAAGTGATAGGTGAGAATTATAGAATAGACATGCATAGGCATCTGAAAGGAAAAGCAAACTCGCTGCCAGTCTGTTGATAAACTAATGAACACTTCTCCTGAGTCTTACCTTGTGTATAATATGAGAAGCTGAAATCCTAGCAACAGACACACTCAGATGATTAAGGATGTTGCCGTGAACCAAACACGTGCCTGTTGAAATGGAGAGGTTTGTGCTCCCTCTTCATGTTTCCAGTAAGATGGGGGCAACCAACAGAACTGCTAGAGGAAGGCTTCCCATGAGCTTGGCAGCTCTGTAAATTCAAAAGGTGACCATCCTAACATGTCATCAGCATACAGTATCTGGCCCTCTGATCCTCTTTAGATGCTCAGAATACCTAGGTGCTTGAGAGCAGACGTAATAACAAGGGCTTTAGTCCCTAAGTAAGTGAACTGCCCTTTGTTCTCTTTCTTGGGTCTTTCTTTTACCTTGTGGGTTAGCTACCTAAAGTTTTGCTGCATTCTTTAAAATCTTGAGTAATCTTAAAAGGAAATTCTCCCTTGATTTTCTTTTTTAAGATGGATTTTAAAAACATAGGTTCAGAGTTTAGAAAACAAGGGCCTGGTATGGTGGTGTATGCCCACAATTCCAGTACTCTGGAGACTCTGGAAGGAAGATAATATAGTCAAGGCTATATTGACTCTGTCTCAAAACAAACAAACACACCAAAAAAAAAAACTTTTTTAAAAGGCATCTATTCTAAGTAAGGGCAACAATTGTCTTAGAGTAAGTTCCCCCAGACACTGAACTAGACTTCCTAAGCCAGTATCTTCTTATAGAGGCATTTCCAGGGAGGAGAAAAAAAGGGCAGAAGATTCAGAGATGGAAGAGAGAGAAAGGCATACAAGAATGTGATCTGAAATTAAGCTCTGTAAGAGGACAGCTTGAGCCTTGAACAGTGAAGCTCAGATCCTCTCTCAATAGCTACCTCCATCTGAGGCACACCCGTCTTAGTGTTCTATTGCTACGAAGAGACACCATGACCAAAGCAACTCTTATAAAGGAAAACATTTCATTGGGGCTGGCTTACAGTTTCAGAGGTTCAGTCCATTACTGTCATGGAGGGAAGCATGGCAGCTGGCAGGCAGACATGGTGCTGGAGAAGGAACTGAGAGCTCTCCATCCAGATCTGAAGGCAGCAGGAAAAGAGAGACACTGGGCCAGGCTTTAATATCTTAAACCTCAAAGTCCACCCCTACTGTCACACTTCCTCCAACAAGGCCACACCTCCTAATCCCTGTCAAGTAGCAACGCTCCCTAGTGACCAAGCATTTAAATCTATGAACCTCTGGGGGCCATTTTTACTCAAACCTACACAAATCCTATAGCTAGGGAAAGTTCTGCATCAAAAGGTTAAAAAGACATCTGAAGGAAGATAACCAAAAGTACCGGGAACATCTTCTAATAGTAGAAACCGAAGCTGAGCATATAGCTCAGTGGTAAAAACACTTGCATAGCTTTGAGTTGACCTGGATTTAGTTCCTATAGCCACAGTGAATAAGAGAATTAACAATAGTTGGAACTTTTAAGTGACACATTCTATATAGAAAACAAAACATTTTCTATTTTGAGAATCTCATGAGTGAGCACTGTGTTTATTTCATTTCCACCCCACCTCCTTCCTCCCAGCTCCTCCCAAGTCTAGCTGCCCCCCCCACCACACACACACACACACACACACACACATCGTCCTTTATCTTTTGAACTTTTTGAGATAGGGCCCCACTCTGTACCTTTGGCTGACCTCCAACTCATAGAGATCCACCTGTCACCATACCCAGCCAAGAGGAAGTAAAGACATTTTTTAAGTGGGAGGAAGCTGGGTGGTGGCACCTCATGCTTTTAATCCCAGCACTGGGGAGTCAGAGGCAGGTGGATCTCTGAGTTCGAGGTCAACCTGGTCTACAGAGTGAGTTCCAGGACAGGAAGGGCTGCACAGAGAAATCCTGTCTTGAAAATCAAAAACAAAACCAGGGGGTGGGGGTAATTATCCATTCTTTTCAGAAACCATAACAAAAGCTCAAAACAGAAGAGATTGCTCACAGCCTCATCAGCAGGAAATATAAAACAGGAATTATCTTAGACTTTCATTGTAAAGGGTTAAAATTTAGTACCTTATCAGGTACTAAATTAAACTTTTGTGCCTGACAAGGAAAGTTCAGTTCTCTAGAAACTCATTTTAAAATAACAGCGCGGGCGCTATTCACCAGCCAGTCCACACTTTTTTCTCATAGTGGCAGAGCCGCCCTCTTACTTTAGAAACTAAATTAATGATGTTTACTGCCCAGCCATCCTGACAATAAGTCATAGCCATGGAGATTCATGGGGACAATCTGCAAAAGGAGTGTTTTGGAGGGTCATAAGGAGAGAGGTCTATGGGGAAGCAGGCCCTCTGCAACCTTTGAGTTCAGTATGAGACTGTGTGACTCAGATCAGAAGCAGTCATCTTGCTATCTTAGAAGAATGCTAAGGGGAAGCCAAAATGTTCCCCAAAATGTTGACTTGAGGCCTTGACACTCCCGAGCAGATGAAGCAATGAGCCCAAGAACAGCTCATCTCCAGGCTCGGTGTAGACAATAAGAACATGTGCTACATTGTAGTTGGCTATTCAGCCATTCACCAACAAATTAATTTGTTGCTTGTTGCAATCATCTTAAAATGTTGACTTACCAATAAACAAACAAACAAATCACAAATGTTTGGAACTAAAGGTCTAGCTCGGCTTGTCTAGCCGAGGATGCTTATCTAGCATGCGCAAAGGCCTGGGTTTGACCTTCAGTGCCTCAGAACAAAGAGGAACAGCAAGAGGAGGAGATGGAGGACGGAGGAGAGAAAGAGAGTGGAGAATGACGGATTTATTTCACTTATGAACATGGTGGTCAGCTGGATTCTTGGGTTTCTTTTATGTGGCTGCAGTGATTTGGTAGCTACTGAGTGGATCGTCTGAAGATGGCTTTACTCAAATTCCTGCCTCCTAGGCTGAGAAATCTTAACAGGTGAAAGTAAGCAGGGCAGGAACTCCTGAGTCACACCTATCCATCTACTGTTGTCTAACTGGTGGCCTTGGGCAAGTTAAATGGAAAGAGTTTTAAGGAACTAAAACCAGCCCTGCTAGTGCCTTTGGGTTCTGCTGACAACTCAACAAATACAGCCTCTGGCTATCCCTCTGTGTGACTCCTCCCATCTCATTCTTACTAGGAAAGGCAGTTTTGTCTTGTTTAGTCTCCCTTCAATAGCCATTATAAACTCTTTCATTCCTTGAGGAACACTTTTGGGCCCAACATAACTTGAGTAACTCAAGTCTCTTAGCAGGGAGAGCATCCAGGATTGTAAATGCCAGAAGGAGTCAGCTGGGCCCTGTGATGCCAAAGTAATTCACAGAAAGAAGAAACTAGTCTGGCTAAGCAGCTTGTTGGAGAGGTTACTGTGTCTGCTTCTCACCCCGGAGCCACAAGCTGACCACCATGTTCACACTGCATTTATGTGAGCCCCAGGGATTCAAACTCTCGTTCTCACATTTGTGCTTCCAGTGTTTCTCCTAGCAACACCTACAGACCCCTGTCCCTTATTGATGGGGTGTGCATCCTGGAGGCATTATCCCTACACTCCGAGATACCCCATCTACAGAGACACAGCAAGCCTTTGGCATCAACAGATACTGTCCACAGGAGACTGCAGGCAGGCTGAGGATGGGTCGGAAGATTCAGACCTCAGTACAAACATCTCTTTCCTGTCTCTTCAATCAGAACTTTTTCTACTGACTCAAATTCCTTTTTTAGAAGTAGGCAAAGTGTGCATTCCTTTTCAAAAAAAGGATGCATTTATTAGAGTTTGCCACATATTACTTTGGAGTGTATTCCAGGAGAAACCTTGGGTTTGTGTAACAGGAAAGCACAGTATGTCTTAGCTGATTACGATTCGAGCTGATCAAAAGACTCAAAAGAGAAGGTGCTCACCTTCAGAAGACCCCTGGTGGCAGCAACCTCATTAAGCAAACCTGATGGTGGGAACTCTTACCCTGCCCCCACCCCCCAGCTGCTCCCCCTCTTTCCTCCCACAGCTCATTAGCACCTTACATAGAGGAGCAATGCTGAGATCAGATCCACAGGAAGCCTCTAAAAACATAAAAACCGGACTCAGACCAGAATAAAGTTGAAACTAGTAACATGATATATTTTTCAACACTTTATTGTGATAAAATATACATATTTTGTTATTTTAAGCATCAAGGGTATAGTTCAGTGACATTGACTATACCCATACCGATGTATAATTTTCATCACACCTGTCCATCTTCCCAGCTTTTCCAGTGGTTTACAGAATTTGGTCTATCTGAATATTGAGTTTTCATTCTGCCCCAATTTTCCATTTATTCAGGAATTCCAGAGTTAGTTAGGTTAAATAAAATGTTGTTTCTGGCAGTTAACACCTCTTTTTCCAGTGGTTTACAGAATTTGGTCTATCTGAATATTGAGTTTTCATTCTGCCCCAATTTTCCATTTATTCAGGAATTCCAGAGTTAGTTAGGTTAAATAAAATGTTGTTTCTGGCAGTTAACACCTCTGTGTTGTTTTTAGCATTTTTTTATAGAGAGTCTAAAAACAATGCTGTATCATTAGACACTGCCTTAAGGACATATTGATCATTGTTGCCAGCCAAAGCATTTAGAGCAACCTGGAGACACACATCTTTGAGGGTGTTTCCAGAGAGGTTTAACCGAGGAGATAAGATCCACCCTCAATCTGAGAGATATCAACCCAAGGGCTCCTGTTCTCAGTCAGCTCTGAGTTGGTCGAGAGACCCTAACTAAGATATTAACCCATAGGTACCTGTTCAAAAAGGGAGATTTGAGAAAAGCAATGTGACCATCAGCATTGATCCCTTTGCTTCCTGATTGTGGGTGCAATATGGCCAGTTCAATCTAGTGCCCTGTCAGGCCTTCCACACCATGATGGACTGTATCCCCTAAAGCTGTGAGCCAAATAAGCCTTTCATTCTAATCAAGTTGTTTTTAATCAAGTATTTGTTAGATTTATAAGCAAAGTACCTAATATTAATATTGATCTATGCTAATAATTTCTTAAAAAATAAATATGTCATTTGCATTTCCTCTTTTTACTAAACTTGTTCCTTGTTGTGCATGAGGACTAGTTCCAAAATCCCCATAGTTACAAAAATCCATGAATACTCAAATATATTAAATAAAAGGCTATTTGTATATAGCTTATACACACACACACATTTCCCTATATAACTATAGGAGTGATTTAAGTTATATAGGGAAATGTGTGTGAATAAGCTATATACAAATATGTGTGTGTGTATTTATAATACCAAATACAATATAAGTATTACATAAGTAGGCATTATACTGGATAATTTAGGTAATAATGGGAATAAAAAGGTCTGAGCATGTTCAGGACAGACACAGTTATCATAGACCTAAATACATAGTACCTGACCATCAGTTGGTTGAATATGAAGATCTGTAGGACATAGAGATACAGAAGAGCCGGCCTGAAATACTCTCAGTAGTGAATTCCTGCATGTCTCACCCTAGAGCTCTAGCGCTCAGGCATTTGGGTCAACCCTGACCGTGGTAAAAGAGAACTTTATAATTAAGAATTATGGATCTGAAGTCAGCTGAATACCTACGACACTCCCATGTGTCAAGTTCATTCTTCACAGACATCCCTTTGGCTTAATGCAGCCACCATGTGATTCTCTAGGGATATTTTCCACTGTCTTGTGGCATTCTCCTCTCCATTAGAATAAGTACCGTGAATTCTCTGGCGCCTGGCCCAAGCAACTGTTCCTTTTTGTGCTTCTTTAGGAGTAACAAATGCTCTGGAGGTTCTCAGGCGTGGACATGGCAGAGTTAAGTAGGACTCATTTCTCCAGAAAGAGCAGCTATGGTAAGAAAAGAGAAATTGGGCTTGTGTGGTGGTCAGTGTTCCCATCAACTTGATGCAAGCTAAGGTTATCTGGTAGGAGGGAACTTCAATGAAGAAAATATCTTCTTGAGAATGGCTTGTAAGCAAGTCTGTGTAGTATTTTCTTGATTAATTATTGAAGTGGGAGGGGCAGCCCACTGTGAAAGGTACCATCTCGGGGCAGGTGGTCTTGGGCTTTATAAGAAAGCATATTGAGCAAGCCAGTGATCAGTATTCCTCTATTGCCTCGGCTTCAGGTCTAGCCTGTAGGTTCCTGCCTTAAGCTTCTCCTCTGTAAGATGGCAGTAAACTCTAAGCTGAAATAAACCCTTTCCTTCCCACTATGCTTTTGGTTGTGGTGTTTTATCACAGCAGTAGGAAACAAATTAGGACAGCTATTGGGGAAAACACTCATAGATGTTGAATTCTGCTATTGACTAACTTGGGATACTGCCAAGGAAAATGTTGGGGAAACAGCTAAAAAGAGAGCTAGTATCTAATGGAGAGGACTCTTTCTGCATTCCCCAGGCAGGAACTTCCCCCGTGCTGTGAGGTCAGAGGTAAGCTATTTCATCGGCAAGCTGCATGTCCAAAGACTGCTAAATTTATTTCCTATACCCTCAGATTTCAGCTCTTCCCCTGACATGCCATTTCCTTCTCACCAACTGTACTGGCTGGTTTTGTGTGTCAACCTGATACAGGCTGGAGTTATCACAGAGAAAGGAGCTTCAGTTGGGGAAGTGCCTCCAAATTTCAAATATCTGATACTGTTCTCTTTGATGGTTCTGCTAATCACTAACAATGCCTATTTCTAATTATACTTTTAGGTGGGTGTTTTCTGAAACCTACTCATGTGAACCGTAAGAAAGAAAATGATAGCAGCCTAAGATGCTCTGAATCGTAGAATATCAAGCAAGGATTTACTTGGTTTGCCTCTTGGTTTGTGCTCTTTAAAATATACAGACAAATTATTTTTTACTGTCATCTCATCAAAATTGATTCTAATTTCTATCCATTGAATATAAACTTGCCTCTTTGGTTCACTTTTTTGCTTAAGATTTATTTATTTCATGCATGTGAGTATACTGTTGCTGTCTTCAGACACACCAGAAAAGGGCATTGGATCCCATTACAGATGATTGTGAGCTACCATGTGGTTGGTGGGAATAGAACTCAGGACCTCTGGAAGATCAGTCAGTGCTCTTAACTGCTAAACCATCTTTCTAGCCCTCTTTGGTTCACTTTTAATGAACAAAAGTCAAGAGTAGTTTCTCTGAGTGACTTCAGACTTAGGTCATAGTGGTTAAAGTTTCCTCTCCTAGGCTCTACTTTTAGAGCTTATCCAGTGGTCTCTGAGGCAGCCCAAGTTCAAGGAAGGGTCATATGGAGGGGTGACAACAAACAGTCCCAACTGAGGTTCAGCTAATGGTCAGCATCAAATATCACATATTTGATGGAGTAATTTTGAGCGAATTCAGTCTGCACGCTTTGATGTGGACAAGTCAGTACAGTGGAGAGCATGGATGAGCGTCCTCTGCTCTTTTTGCTTCCTACAGTGCTGTAACCAAATACTACAGACTAGATAGCTTAAACAACAGAAATTTATTTCCTCACACTTCTCAAGGCTAGAAGTCAAAGACCAGGATTTCTACTTGGTAGATTCCTTTTGAGTTTCTGGAGGGAGTGATACAGTCTAGACAGTATCTTTGACTGTTAGTGGTATTTTCTCCCCGAGTCTCTTCCCAACACCTGTGTATATGTTCAAATTTCCTATTTTTATAAAGATATCAGTCGTGTTGGATTAATGACAGTAATGTCATTAATGATGTACCTTCATGACCTCATTTCAAGTTGATTGCCTCTTAAAAATCTGTCTGTAAACATGATTATATTCTGAAGTACTGTCGATTAAGGACTTCAGTGTGAACTTACTGGAGGTTCACAGTGCATACAATTACATCTACAAACCTTACTAAAATTGCAGACTCATAACCTAACAAATGTGCCATTATTTTTGAGCTACCAGAGAGTAGAATAACCTGACATGAAGCAAAAGATAATCTACATGTATAAGGCTTACACTTAAGAACTATGTCTTGGTTCCTGGGATATCTCAGAATACATGTGACAAATGCCCTCTGACTTCAGGACCACACCTTTTGAAAGGACAATCTGGAAACCAAAGCCAAATATCTGGAAGGGAGCTACAGGGAACCTGCTTAATGCTCTCCTGTGATGCTGCTTCTTGATTGAAAAAAATAATGAGATCCATTGAAGCAATCTCTGGTTGAGGAGACAGAAAGACCACATTATTGTAGGGATATGGCATGGGGAAGAAGAAGCATATAGTCAAATAATAATCCAAGGCTGGCTGGGCCACACTGACTTTGGAACTTGTCGTGGGTCTAAAGAAACATGCAATTCTTAGCAGAGGTGAAAGAATGAAGGGTCACTTTGCAGAGACAGACAGCCTGGTTCATATCCAGGCTCTTCCAGGAATAAACTGTCCTCCTGGGAAAGGTATCTAATCCTCCATGTATCTGCTTTCTTACCTGTTGATTCAAAAAAAAACACACCTATCACATGACGTTAGATCATATTTTGATGGACATGTCATTGGTGTGTTCATTATAGGACTTCCATGCCTGAGTTCTGCTTCTGCTTCTTCTCTTTCCTGCTGGCTTCTGTGCTGTGCTGGACATGGTTCCTCCATCACTTGAATTTCCAGATAGATTCGATCCATCAACTCAACAAATACCCACCAAGAAACTCCTATATGCTAGGCACTCTTTTACACCCTGAAAGTTCTGCGTTTGGGTCAGTTAGATATGCTGATCAATTGAGTAGTGAGCCAATAATTTATCTGCCTGTGCCTGAGTTTCTCTTGACTCCTCTGTGCTCTTTGTAGCTGTTAATGAGACTCTGCCTTATAGGCTCCTGCCTTCTATGCCCACTGTTCATCTGCCCCATGGCTCAGATCCTTGAAGGAGGCACAGCAAGTATCCTACCTTATGTTTTCAAGTCAAGCCATTAAACATTTTTATCCATATTTTTCTACTTGATCCCCCAAGATCAGATGACCACTCTCATCCAACTGACTGTATTATAGAGAAAGAGATGATCAGTAGGCCCAGGATCACAGGACCTCGGGCAGCAGGAATGCTCAGGCCTTCACCAAAATGGAAGTCCTTAAAGTGATACATTAAGGATGTGAGAGGCTGATAAAGTAAAAACTTCAAAAATTATTTGGGTTTTGTTGTTATTGTTTGTTTGATTGATTGTTTTTCTTTTGATGTGGGTTGCAATAGAATCTTGCTTGATAGCCCAGTCTAGCCTGGAACTTATGGTAATCCAAGTGAGTCTTAAACTTCTGATCCTCTTGCCTCTCCCCATAAGTGCTGATATTATAGATACAGATCCTGCCCCTGGTTTAAGATTGTAGTCTTTATACTATTTCATTCCTGGCTTTAATTTAGCTTAATAAATATTCGTTGTTATTTTTTAAATGATATGCAAAGCTATAGTAGACCCCTATGAAAAGAGTAGAGAATCTCTAAGAATTCTGTTCAACTTCAAATGGCACAGACCTGAGGAGTAGAGCCCCTGGAGGCCACTCCTAGCTCATAGGCAACAATTGCAGGGGTAGAGTCTGGGCCTTAAACAGTCTCTTGGCATTGAATATATTCAGTCTGCTTTGTTGGAGAAACTGCTGCTGTTCTTCTCATTTCTTCTGGTGCTCTCGGTTCCAAGGTAGGCTGGAAACCTCTGAGGGGGCTTTCTCTGGTAGAATTAAAGTCTTGACCCTTCAAGCACTGGAGAATGAGAGTTGGCAGCGATGCAATCCAGCTACCGTAGGCTTGAGCAGCTCTCGTGTGTGTTCCACGCCATTGCCCATAAGTCCTTGGCAGCACTAACGGCCAGCAGGCCATGCTGTAACCTGCTCATTAATGCAAATACTGATTATTTCTCTCACCTGTTTCTCTCCACCTGCATTTTCTCCAATCATCTGCAGATAAACTGCATGTGCTGGAAACCTTTTGTGAGTCTCTGCTTTCAGAAAATCATAAACTAAGACACCTTGTAAGATATTCCTCTAACAAAATATCTGACTCTGGGTAATTAATAAAGAAAAGAGATTTATTGAGCTTATAATTTTGGAAAATGAAAGTCAAAAACCATGTAGATCCACAATGGAATACTACTCTGCAATTAAAAACAATGAACTCACGAAATTCCTAGGCAAATGGTCAGAACTTGAAAATATCATCCTTAGTGAGGTAACCCAATCACAAAAGAACACACATGGTATGCAGTCACTGATAAGGGGATATTAACCCAGAATCTTGGAATACCCTAGACACAATTCGCATATCAATAGATTTCTAAGAAGATGGAAGGAGAGACCCCTGGTCCTGGAAAGACTGGATGTAGGGGAACGCCAGGACAGAGAAACGAGAGGGGGTTGAATGGAGAAAAGAGGGAGGGAAGGGGGCTTATGGGACTTTCGGGGAGGGAGGAAACGGGAAAGGGGAAATGATTTGGAATGTAAATTAAAAAAAATAAATAAAATTAAAAAAATAAAATAAAATAAAAACCATGTAGATCTATCTGTTTAACCCCTAGTAAGTTTTTCCCGTCTGTCCCTGCCCCCACCTTCTCACTACATCAAAACATGGTGGGAACATGGAAAGGTAACTTGGAACAAAAGGTAAACACATTTGAGTGGTCTCACTTTATAAGAAAAATTGTTTAAGAATTAACCTGGGTCCTGAGAGAACTAAATTATCCCCTTTGAGAGGCAAAACCACTCTCTGTGACCCAACCACACACTGCTACTCCTACAGCCTCTTAGTACAATTATCTGAGGATCAAGCGTCTAGCTAAGGGACCTTTAGGAACAGACTTAAGCCAAAGCACCTGACTGGCCATCTATGCTGCTGTTATGTAAACTATCAAACACAATGGTAGTTGTCCCAGTCTGCAGCTACAGAGAAATGCAGACTGCAGATGGTGAGGTGAAGCCCTTGTGGGAGGAGCCACTGGTGAATGGGATGCTTGCCTGACCATTTTTGAAATGGTTCATTCTTCCATTTTAGTCTCATTCATTATTGAATAATTAATAATGATTTATATGACATTGACATTTTTCCCCCAGAAATCTTGACTAACTCTTTGACAAGAGATTAATAAAGAGTGGGACTTCAGATGTCAAGTTTTTATGAACAAGTGTCCAAGGCCGTCTCTGGATGGGTATTCTTGGCTGCATTCACCATGCTCTCCAGAGACTGAAAAGCAATTGTTTAGCTGGGTAGAGAGAGCCACGCTGAATTAAATTGACCTGCATGATACAGAGCGTAACACTGAGTGCATTTGACTAAGGGGTCTTTGAAAGACATCTATTTTATTGTAGCTGAGCGTGGAAATTATTATAAGGAAGTGATTATCTGCCTAATAATTTAAAATGCATGCATGATGTCAGCATCTAAAATTAAGACAGACTCGGGGAACAAGATGCTTGGTCTTAAATAAAAAGCTAAGTGCATCTTTAGTTCTTTCTCTGCTTAATTTTTTCCCCTTTAGAAACATGAATTTGACTATTGTCAAAAGCCAATTCTTATACCTTCTTCCTGAAAAGAGAAAAAAAATTCCATTTATACTAAAAGATGCTGACAGCCTCGCTTAATCCAGATACATATACACCTACGAGCACTTTTGTTCCAGATATAATTGTTACTCTGCAGGGAACTTGGTGTGCTTCTTCAGGGTTGGTGGAGTTTTAAAGCATGTCTTCAATTTCAAATAACTTTATTAGAAACCCTGGAGATAAGAGTGGACATAGCAAGGAAAGGCGGCTGTTAGGATGTAAAAACCCAGTGAAGCTTCGATTCGCTGGAATCCTTGTGTTGTAGGCTTCTGGCTACAGCTGTTAACTCAGCTAGTTGGACCCCTTCATCGTTGGGGTAGTGAATGGACAAGTTGTGTGTTTGAAAACCAGTTCCAGCCTACAAGACCCACGCTGGTGTGCTCACAAGACCCTCTGGACACTTGCAAAGCTTTTACCTTCCCTCTGGAAAGGCTTCCCCCACAGGCCGCTGCCAAGGTCAGTGTTCTCTCAGAAAGGCAGCAATATTTGTCCCCTCCTCTTCAAAGGGCCTTTACATACTAACTCCCTGCCACCTGCTGTGCATGTAAATCATTCATCAGTGACTCAAATGGCATTTTGCAGCAGACCATCTGAACCCCCTCTATGACTATGGGGTGGGTAGAAAGGGAAGAGACTGGGGGGGGGGCATGTTAAGAGGTTGTATCACTCAGTGTCAAACCAAGACAAAAATGGGATAGGACAGAAATAGATGAACTTCTCCCCTGTCTGAGAAACTTCACCGATGATTTTCGGGCACCCTTCATGGCTTTTGGTGGTCTGGAAGCATGGTGATGACTCTGTTTCTGAGGAATAGTGCATGTGGCATTTTACACTAAGGTGTTGCAGAATAAATAAGTTACTTAGCAGGGAAAGCATGCCTTCCAAACCGTTCTCTCTTCATGAGAAAAAATGGAGTGAAAGTCGATGCTGAGAGAACACTGGGAAAGCAGAACAGATATCTTCTCCCAGCCTGGGACTGATCTCTCCCCACAGGCGCCTGATTGTGTCTGGCTTCCCATCTTCAGAATGCTTGCAGTTTAAGGACCAAGGACAGTGGCTTCTCTTTCATAATGGCAGTCTAAACCACTTGGCATTAAGTATAAATAATAATCTTTTTAAAAGAACGTGACAAAATAATTACATTCTTATTGCGTTTCTCTCTTCTACATCACAGAGGCAGGCACATCTTCAGCCCTTGAATAGATAAAAAGATGGCTTTCTTTCAGTGAGGCCTCCACTGAGGTCCCCACACCCAAGGGTAAGGCATCCTATGCCTGCCATGGCTGACTGGGATGCAAACCATTTCAGGAGCTAAGTCCACCCGAAGCTTGGCTTTGCTGGTGTCTTTTCTTTCATAAGAAAATTTTTTACTCTGCAGAGGTCTTTGATGCCAGAGAAGCTGTCAGTATTTTTGGCACTCCCTCAGACTTTCTCCACCCTTCTTCCTTTCAGTTACTAGGAGCAAAATCCTCTGACACACTGATTATCTAACACAAATTGAGATTTTTTTTTTAGACGGGATTAAGGGCCGACAAAATGGCTCAGCAGGTAAGGGCATTGCAGCACACGTTCTCATAACCCAAGTTCAAACCTCGAATCACCTCCCAAAAGCTGTCTTCTGACCTCCACATTCATAACCAGCCATGAGCACACTGACACTCACCCGCACATATCACGTGCACACACATCATAGGGTGTACATGACAAGAAATAAAGTTTAAAAGACAAACAAGGGACTGAGTTGTAAGTAGCTGGAATTTAGATTTCATCATTTTGTAAAGAATTCTGTTCAAATCCATTTGAAATTCATTTTTAGGTTTTCACAATAAAGCCCATTAATGTTTTTCAACAGCACATTAAAAATTCAATAGCTTGGTCCTCCACGTGGCCTGTTTCCATGCCGGCTACCTGGATGGCTCAGTCTAAAATTGGTACCATGAGTAGCTTGAAGTGTGTTTCATTTTCATCAAATGTTTATACCTCGTGAGATAGTAGGGAACACATTTCATTTTTCATATCCTGGATGGCCTGATGTACAAGCCACCTCATCTCTATAGAGCAGGGAAATCATTTTAATTTGGTAAAGTGGGGACAGATTATTGGAGCCTGTTCCTGTTTACTAATAGCATGCTAGCAATAAATAGCATTCATATCCCAGAAAGCAAAAATTGCTGACCTGAGGGGAAACAAACCGTACGAACACACACACACACACACACACACACACACACACACACACACTTCTTCCTTATCCTGTGTGGGTAGAAAAAGAGCCACTTCTAGGAACGTGAGCAGAGCCTGTGAACATGGGGTTCAGGATGCACGGCTGACTGGGGTTTCTCTTATGGCCACTGCGGTTCCTCACCATGGAAGGATTCCATCCCATTCTTCCCTCATCCTCCTGTGCACGTTCAAGCCACAGCATCTAGAATCCAAAGGTTTGCAACTGCTCAGTCCATATTTGCTTCAAAATCATGCACAGATGTCTCCCAGATGTGCACTGTCCCTGTAGCCCTGCTCTACAGTCTGCCTTGCTGGGAGCTGATTTTGTGGGCAGTTCCTGGTATTTCTAAATTGCCTGGGAAACCCTCACTGGTAAGGCTGAACAATCAAGGCATGGTTCCTAAGGAACCCTTAGCTCCTTTGGGTGATGCATTTTCTGCCACAGGAGGGATTCCCAAGAATATGAGGAACACTGTGGTCTATCCTGTCACCAGCCTTCGGAAGATGGTTTCAAAAGACATCTTCCAGAGAGACTTGCAGGAAGTGATCACATCTGAATATCCGAGTATTCCTCCTGTTATATCTAAGGGGTGGGGGGGTGAACGAGACTACTGTTGTTTCTGTTGCAGGGGGCAGTCCCCTGCCTTGGGTTCACAGATGGCTACAGAGCTGTCTTGGATGTTCAGACACCAACACGTGCATGCTCAGCGGGTAGAACTTTGTGGCCCAGGCCTCCTGGGAAGAGACAGCAAACCTTCAGATCCCAGCACAGCCCCTCAGCAACCCTCTACCCACAAATTTCTCCTAATTAAGCCAGCCGGTCTAATTATGGGGTGTTCCATCAAATATGTCTCCAGATGCTTCCGATGCAGCCTGCGGGTGCTGGTCAAAGCTGGTGAAGCTTCTGATCAAGGATGCTGGCCCTGTAAGCTCAGCGCACATTCTCCTCTCGCCTGGACGCGCTTGTCTCCCAAGTACTGTGCAATCTGGCCTTGCTTATTTGCTCCGTTGCCTATCGAAAGCATAGAACGTAATTACAAAAGTTAAGAAAACATCTCTGTAATTAGCTAGGCAACTCTAAGCACAAGAAATGGAAATTAGTCACAGTATCATAAATTAGTTTGTGCATACATTACATTCAAGGATCACCCTTGGGGCTCAGTGTTTGCAGTCTTTGGCGGCAACCCCCTGTATCTCAATAAAGCTTTCTTTCCTGGGTGAATATGTCGCAAGAAAGGGAGTTTCACTTGAATCTCAACTCTCTCTCATTCTCTCTCTCTCTCTCTCTCTCTCTCTCTCTCTCTCTCTCTCTCTCTCTCTCTCTCTCTCTCTCTCTCTCTCTCTCCCCTCGTTGGCCATCAGAACAAAATCTAATATTCAGGGTAGAGAAAACAGAAGAGTAAATAGATTTCTTGTTGATTTTATCTTCCTTTGTGGGGCTCTATTAACTTACAGCCATCAGAGTGTCTCTAAGCAGACAGCTCATCAACTGTATTGTTTCAGTTATTAGGAGCGGTAGTTATAAACTCCTTAAATAACCCTGATTTTCAACTGTTTTTGCAGTCCCTTCTCTTGCCAGCAAAAGCCAGGAAATTGGACTCAGGCACACACAACACGGTATTTGCATCAAAATAATACAGCGGGCAACAGCAAGCCACAATCACATCACTCAGAAGGAAGGAACAGAATACAAATTAAAGGGAGAATGTAAATTTTTTGCCATTAAGCTTCAATGACCATTTGAAATGGTGCAAGGCACAAAGGTTCTTGATGAGCGTCATCTAGTTTGATTATTCATACTTGTGTTTCTGCTTGAATTAAGGCAGGAGTGCTACAGCCTGTTAAGGGAAAATATTTGAATTGTAGTGAACTCTCACCTTGCCGCGCATCCATTTACTTTTCAAATGAATACTAGATAAGTTAGTGCATTTTCTAATCGGCCTGTTTTCCAGTGAGTGCCGTCATTACATACCAATTTCCTTTAGAAGTGCTTGCTAAGAAACATTAACTACTTACAAATAAGGAGCTGTCTGTCACTGGCTGCAGCCTCGAGCTCACGGGCTTTTCTGCTATGGTAGCTGCTAGCTGAGAGTCCAAATTTGCCTGGCCTGTCTTGGCTTCAAGGCCCTTCCCTACTTCCTAAGTTAGTCCTTCAGCAGTACACGAAGGATCTTGGCCGTGTGCCACCTCTCCAGAGTCAGGCAGAAGCCTGCTGGGGTTGTAGGTCAAGCCATCTTGTCACACATCGACCATGTCACTCTGCAGGTGGGTCCACCCTAGATTCCAATCCTAAATGCTGAGGTTGACCTGGCAGGCAGGATGAATTTGGATGCAGACTTTGAATCCAAGACTGAGGACCGGTACCATTAGTATGCCACTCATTTCTGGATACAGGCTCTGCATTCAGTCGGTGAATCTGTTCAATGTGAAGAAAATGGAAGAGATAGATTTTGAAGGTTGTTGCTGAGGAGGAGAAGTCTCGCCTAAGAAATGTATTTTAGGAACACATTTGATATGTAATCAGAAACTCCCAGAATGGAGGAGGCACTAGAACCTTGCTATGTCCTGAAGAGACATTGACTGAGAAAATATTTGTGCTCAATCAGGGAACTAATTGGTTGGTCATACTCAGAGCCTGTATTCGGCACCACCGGGGACTTCTTGGGGTTTCTTCGTTATTGAACATTACTGCCACACGCTTGCAAAAATGTGTCAGTTCTTTATGTGTAGGAGTGTGTGTACAGAGGATGGAATTCTGGGCTTTGCATGTGCTAAGGCAGGATCTCACATATATTCAGTCCAGGTATAGAGAGGAAAGCTGCCTGGGAAACTCCCCTTGCTCTTGAGGGGAAGGGAGGTAGAGTGCTGATGTGGTTATAATCCAAATGTTACTCATTTTTTTTAAATAGAAAGAGATTTGAAAAGATTATAATCACAAAGTCAGTTAATCCCATAACTGAATTCAAATGTCAAATGAAATAAGGGCAAAGTTGGAAATGAAGGGAGATACTGAATAGGGATCACGAGCATTGGATAGGAAGATTGCAAAACAAACCCCTGTGAAATCAGAGATTTATTACTAATACACATGCACATGTGCACACACACACAATGTAAAGAGGTATCTAAAAAGTCAATAGAGTTGTTCAGCTAATTATGAAACATAGATAGATAGATAGATAGATAGATAGATAGATAGATAGATAGATAGATGATAGATAGATAGACAGAGACAGAGATATATTTAGAAATACATAAAAAGCCACCTGGTAAGATTGGAATGTCCAAAACCAATTTTTACACCTCCTTTTTAACATATTCATTCATATTTCAAGTTCTGGCAACTTGTTTTACGGCTTACAACTCTTTAATATCACACATACTTTAAAACTTCAAAGAAATAATTTTCGTGCAAAAGAACATAGGCCTTTCCCCTTTTCTATTTCTTTAAAGACTGACTGAAAAACTGCATACAAAATGCCAGTACCCACAAGACATGGATGAGGGAAGTGCAAATGATCCTAACTTCTCCCTGCTCCCATTCTGCCCCTTTTGTAGTGACTCCAGACATTCCAGGATGAATGTTTTGTGTGACTTCTTTGGCCAATGGCTATCTCAAAGGTGGCACAGGCAGAGACTTGAAAAGCAGTCCTCACTGGCTTCATGCTGTGCCTGTAAGTAAACAAACTCCAGATCTCCTGCTGAAGCATGGGATGCTGGGAGAAAAACTGACAGTCTTCCAGGCCGCCATACTTGTGAATAAAGTCATTTTCTGTGCAATCACCACATGCCTCATGAATGTATATTAGCAAGGGTCTATTAGGGGTCAGTCTGGCCCAAAAGAACCACTCAGACAATGCCATATCAGGAGTCAGGCACCGAGTCACAGTGAGTCCTCTTTCTTAAAAAATTATCTTTTGTTATTAAACCACAATTTTTCATATTGCTAAACAATCTAAAAGCATAGCTGTCAACTGGTGTGTTAGAGATGTTCCTAAATCTTCATATCTCACGTGGCTCTCTTCACGCTCCTGGTTGTCCACCTAGCCATGTAACAAGCTGACCATGTTACAACCCAGCCATGTTAACAAGCTGGCCCCTAGTCAGGTACACAACTCAATTAGAAACGACACTTCTCGTTGTTTTGACAACTGAACATGTGAGAGTGTACTTGTGCACACACATGAGTGTAGCATGTGACATAAGGGCCCTGTTCCCGTCCCCTGGAATTTCTTGCAATTTTTATGCCCATGCTTTCACTCCCCACAGCCAGTCTCTACCTCTCTTTGTCCAAAGACAGACAAACCTTGAGTATCAGAGAAGCTTTGATGGAGATCATGGAGAAAGAGAGTGCCTGGGGTATCTCATATTTGTGAGAGATGAGCAGACAACGTGTGAAAACTCCATGCTTATCTCTGAGCACCATAACTTTGGGGCATGACCCTGCCTCCAAAGCCACTGAAGTACTGAGCCAGAATTACCCTCCATATCTTTTCTGGACATCATATCTTCGATTAGCTTCTGATTGGCCCATTTCCCCTCTCCTTACAGAATTTTCTAGGAACCAGTTTTATTTATCAGTTTATTGATTGATTGATTTTTTACAGCATTGAGGATTGAAAACTGATTCTTCTGCGTCCACAGCAAATGATCTAACACTGAACTGGACCTGAAGCCTATTAGAATCACTTCTTACTTAATTTCTTAGACTAAATTTCAGAGTCTCTTTTGGGAAGATCAAATACAATCTAAACCTCTTCTCCTCTAGCCCCGAATTCCCTCCTATCCCAGAGTGAAGCTTGTAGCTGGCTCAGAAACTCCATTAATGTCATGACATCCCATGAGCTTCATTCTGTGAGAAGATCCTTGATGTTCATGACTCTCCTGCCTGTCTGTATCCATACTGATACATCACTAGGCATCCTACAGGCTCTTCTTCTCATGTCTGATGTGACAGAATTGACAGGCTATTTCCTTATGTGTTTGCATCTATCCTCTTTCCACAAAGTGGAGTCCCTTCTTCAGAAGAAACTGTTCCTCTAATATAACCAAGAAGGTCTCATTGATTGACAGTACTAGTCTATCCCTTCTCACCCCAGCCACAGTTGACTAGCCATCAAGAAGCAAGTGATTTTAGTGATTGAAATCCTGCTCTGGAATTTTCAGAGCTGAAACTGCAAAAGATGAGTGGTTAGATCAGGGATCTCTGAACAACTGCAATCCCTTCCAGATTGATATTCAAAGACATGCACACACACACACACACACACACACACACACACACACACACACACACAGAGAGAGAGAGAGAGAGAGAGAGAGAGAGAGACAGAGACAGAGACAGAGAGACAGAGACAGAGAGAGACTGAGAGACAGAGAGAGACAGTCAGACAGAGCATACTTCATGGGCCTTCACCATTGCCTATCACTGTGGTGCTTTTGGTCCTAAGTCAGTTTGAAGTATGTCTCTCTTAATTGCATGCCAGTAGATCTCTGTGTGACTAGCACTTCCTGGTGCCTGGTTTTTCACTCATGGTCCTTCTGTGAAGTCTAGTTGCTGATCCCAGAGACCAAAGCTAGACTGCCTGATCACTGTCTATGACATCTCCTCTCCTGAGTTCCTGATGTGTGCTCCTCGTATATTTATGTAGTGTGGCGCTCGGAAAACAAAACCATGGAATCCACTGAGCAGCAGAGAAACGCCCCCAGCTCCCTAAGCCAAGCTCTTCATTTCATGGACTTTAGTATCTCTTCTTCCCCTGCCTTCTCATTTTGAAACCAAAATACCCTCTCTGAGGCTAACAGCAAGGAAGGACAGCTAAGCCATTATCATACCAAAATAAAGTCACAATGACTCTGATTATTTACAAACAAACTGGAAAGTTCTAATTTTCCCTTGGCTCACTCATTTGAATATTGTGGTTCCATGTTTTGCCTCTCCCCTTGGGATGTCAGGGCACCACCAATATACCAGCTCAGAAAGGACAGGGCAGGATGGTTCCAGAATGGGTAGGGTTCCCAATCTATCTCTCCCTCTGGGGCATCTATCTGACTCTGCTGCCCTCAAGGCCAGTGTGGGAAAGCAGAGACCTGGACAGACAAATTGTGTTTTAAGAGTCATTTTAAACAAAGGCCTTCCTTGTTAATTTTTAATGAAGCAGCTCTCTGAATAGATCTTAGCTTGTTAGTACATCTTATTTGGGGGTCGGTTTGAACACTTTATTTGGAGTGAACCAAGGGCTATATAGTTTTGAAGGAAGGGTCATTGGCTGAAGGCTAAAGCTACCTGAGATGCCTCATTAGCATGAAGAGGCATTCCAGATTCTGGGTATGTGACTGACTTCTTGTGGCCACCTGATTGGAGATCAGCCTGTGCCCTGAGGCAGGCACAGAAACAGGGAAGGAGCTAGCTCTACTCCTGAAGATGTCAAGTTCTGAGATTTCTGGGATTTAAACCGTGCTCTATCTTGTCAGTTCCATGCCAATTCCTTTGGTGACACAGTCCACATGCCCTACAGAATATGTGTATGCTTAATCAGTTTGTCACAGAAAATCTTCTTGCCATGTAGCAGGGTGACTCAACAACCTAACTGTTTCAAAACAGCTGTGGTGTTTCTATAGCAAACACATAAATAGGGCCCTCAGCTCTTTAGAGGCTGGAGACTTAGCTCAAATGGTAGAATGCTTGTCCAGCATACACAAAGTCCTGGATTTCATCCCCTACACTGCACAAAACTAGGCATAATAGCACATGCCTGCAATCTGAGTACTTGGGATATAGAAATAGGAGGATTACAAGTTCAAGGTCATATTCATCTACATAGTCAACTCAAGGGAAGCCTAGTCCAATCAAAATGGAACCCTGTTGAGAGAGAGGGAGTGGGAGAGGCGTTCTGGTGTTGTGGAAAGAGGACATGACTACAGCAACTCTTATAAAAGAAAACATTTAATTGGGTCTTACTTACATTTATGGGTTCAGTCCATTGTCATCATAGTGGGAAACATGGCAGCAATGCAGGCAGACATGGGGCTGGAGAAGTAGCTTGAGACTTCTACATCTAGATCTGCAAACAGGAAGAGAGAGACATTGGCCTGGCTTGAACAATTTTACACCCCAAAGCCCACCACCAGTAACACACTTCCTCTAACAAGGAGTCCTAATCCCTGTTAAATAGCAGAGAGAGAGAGAGAGAGAGAAAGAGAGAGAGAGAGAGAGAGAAAGCTTCAAATAATCCAATCAAAAAATTGTCAAAGTTCTTAAACTGATATTTTTCTAGAAAAGACATACAAACATGCACAGAGGAGCATGCTGAATATCACTAATTCTTATATGGATGCAGTGAAATGGAAACCCTTGCATACTGTTGGTCAAATGTAAAATGGCACGCTATTGTGTAAAACAATACAAGTGGTTCCTTGAAAACGAAATCACTAAAAATAGAACTACCGCATTACCTACCAACTTTACTCTGGTCCATAGACTGACAACTACTGAGACCAGGGTGTGGATGAGGTAAATGTGTTCATTACAGCATTATTTTCAATAAACTTAAAAGTCACAGCAGCTTAGATGCCAATCAACAGATGAACAAGTGAAGAAGATATGGTGCATACATATAAAATGTCCTTTAAAAGACACTGACACATGCTACAGCATGAGATCATCCTTAGAGTCTATGATTACACAGACAAGTACCATGAGAACACTCTCGGACAAGGTCTCTAGAATAGTCAGATTCAGAGAGAAAGGAAGTAGTAGTTATTGCCAGGGGCAAAAGGAAGGGAGAATGAGAAGCTGTTTGGTGGGTATAAGGGTTCAGTTTGCAAGAGGAAAGGGCTATGAAGACAGATGGCATGGGTGGTTGCATGACATTAGTTAGACACTTCAGAGCACTGAACTTCATTCTTAAAATAGACAAGGTGACAGACTTTGTTATGTCTATTTTTGCCACAATAAAATAGAAACTGAAAAATTAAAAGAGCCACAAAAATTCATTGTGGAGCCTGGAAGAGCCTCCAAGACCTGACTGGCATTCATAGTGTTTCGGAGTTTAAGCTGTGAGCTCTCTTATTCTGTCACCTGTATTGCCAACCATTCACTCTCAGGGGTCCTTATTAACCCCATTTCCAAAACGTACTCTCTGTACTGCCGTTTCCAGAACCTTCCACCTACCTCAACTTCCACACAGGTATTATCTTGATTTTTTTTTTTTTGCAGTTACAGAAATTGGCTTTTAGGGTTGGTGATGAGAGAAGGATACAGAATACAACAAGCAGCCTATTCTCAGTACTGAACCTGGGACCTCAACAAGAGACACAAGATGGCCTGAGCATGTGCCCGCAGAATTATCTACAGGAAGCATCCTTCTGCCATGTGTTCCTAAAGACTCCTATCTACTTTTCCAATCCCCCAGTGAGCCAACACTCCTCCCATGGAGACCGCTGTTAGTGACATCAAATGTGACCTCTCCTCACTCTTCAATCACTGTTGCATTCATTTTGTCTTGCCAACCATTCTGGCCACATCTTGCCTGGTGACATGTGTACCAGTGTCTATATAACCAGCTTACTTCTGCAACCTTGGGCAACTTACATCACCTCTCTTGGCCTCAAATCTTACATCTTTAAAATGGGAAACAGATGGTGTTACCTCATAAGCTGGCTCCCAATTGATTAAAAGAGTCCATGAGCTGCTTCATACACTACCTAACAAACAGTTGCTTGACATGTTATGGATGATGATGAATGCCCTACCCTTAACTATCTATGGTTTTGATCTTGGTATCTGGCAATACCTTAGGACATATCATTAGCCTTCAGAAAAGCAGAAATTAACAGTAAATAAAAAGTAACCCACATTTATTGCTGTGGCCTTTCCCTTGGTGACATCTCAGAGGCCAGGAGGTGTTCTTCATCAGAGAGAGGTAGACCCCACCCATGCCCCAAGTTTAGTGACTGATTAAGTTTTGTCCTCAAATCACCAATTCAAGTCTCCTTGTCCTAGGTTTTTCTTCCTGACACATTAACTTGGGTTTTAAAATGTTCCACTCACAATTCTTTGGTGAGTGAGGGTGGAGGAGTTGGAGTCCAAAGTCAAATCTAGTTGTTCCTCAGCAGCCATCCTCCTTGTTTTATGAGACAGGATCTGTCTAGAGCTCCATGGTTAGAGCCAAGCTGGCCCCCCAGAAATCTCCCTGTCTCTGCCTCTTGAGCTCTGGGGTTGCAAGCAAGTGTGTATCATCAAGCTCAGCTTTTTATGTGTGCATAGCTATCTCCCCAATTCCCCATTAACAATTCTTTTATTCAGCCGATGTTAGAATTTCACATATATAACCTCAGCACTTGGGAGGCTGAGGCAGAGGATTGCTGTGCATTAGATGCCAGCTAGAGCTTTAGAGTTCCAGGCCAGCTTGGGCTCCAAAGTGAGACTCTGTTTTATAAAAACAAAACAGAGCAAACCTTTCTGAAACAGATTCACACAAATCCTGGTTCGGCCTCAAACTCAGTATGTAGCCAAGGATGACCTTGAACGTTGTATCCTCTTGCCTCTACTTCTCAAATACTGGAATTCTAGGTGTATAACATTATATCAAACTTTTGGCAGTGCTGGAATTGAACTCAGTTTTGTGAATGCTAGGCAAGCACTGTATCAACTGAGTGAGCTACACACACACACACACACACACACTGATAACTTTTCAGTCGATGTTTTGATGTTGGTTACTGACACTCTTAGTGTCTCAGAAGGATCTTATAATTCCTAGATTACATTTCAGACCCAGAAGAACTGAGTTGACACACACCCAGAGGTGTTGTTTCAAAGTGAGATGGAGTGATGCCTCAGTAGTTAAGAGAGCACATGTTGTTCTTGCGTAGGACCCAAGTGCAGTCAATCTCCTCACACAGGTCCAGCAGCTTACAAACACCTGTAGTGCCAGAAAACCCAGTGCTCTCTCTGACATCTGTGGCACCCCACATGTGTGTAAACCCATTAATGTATAATCAAAATTATAATAATAAGAAATCAAAGTGACATTGTGAAATCATTTAACTCTTAATTGGGTGATTTTTCTGCTGGGTAAAGATGGCTTTTTTAATGGGCTAGAAAGATGGCTCAGTGGTTAAGAGCACCGACTGCTCTTCCAGAGGTCCTGAGTTCAATTCCCAGCACCCACATGGTGGCTCACAACCATCTCTAATGAGTTCTGATACCCTTGTCTGGTGTGTCTGAAGACAGCTACAGTGTACTAACATACATTAAATAAATAAATATTAAAAAAAAGATGGCTTTTTCCATGTTCATTTACATCTCCATAACTCAGAGTCCTGGATCTCTGTAGTCCTTTGGATGCTTTGTCCCTTTATCATTTAACCCCCTCCCCCCAAAATTACCTGTACATATTTATGCCAATATGAGAGCAGGGAACAAGAGGCGCCACTCATTTTTGCCACCATTTCTTGATTTTTAGGGTCATCATCCCTACCTGGCCCATCCCGAAATTCTAGGTAGAAATTATTTTGTTATATTTGGGGACTTAAAGAGTTAACTACTGTGAGACATATTTATTGTGCAGGACTGACACTCAGCACTCCAAAGATCTGCTCTAGCAGAGCAGATTCTAGTTATGATGGAGTCTTGGGTAGCCAGCATCCACCCTCACTGATCTCCAGGTTGCCACCCTACAAGGAAAAAGTCCAATCGAAGTGGATTCATCATCCCTCTGATAGAAAGCTGCTTGATGCTGGCAGGCACTGGTGGTAAAGGCCTTTAATCCCAGCACTCGAGAGGCAGAGGCAGGTGGATGGACCTCTGGGTTTGAGCCCAGCCTGGTCTATAGCGTGAGTTCCAGGATAGCCAGGACTACACAGTGAAAACCTGTCTTGAAAAGAATAAAAGGAGAGGAGAAGAGAGGAGAGAAGAGGAGAGGAGAGGAGAGGAGAGGAGAGGAGAGGAGAGGAGAGGAGAGGAGAGGAGAGGAGAGGAGAGCTGCTTGGTGTGATTCAGTAGAAACCCTGTTTTGCTACAAGTTCAGTGAGTGGCTCAAAGCCTGTTGTCCTGTAATTGTAGGAAAACCAGCAATTTCCACTCAAGATTTTTCTGGTGGAACAAAAGGCTTGGCCATCGCATGTTTCCCAAGAGCCTCTGATTTGCCAATCTTCAAGATTCAAACATTGCCCTTATGATTGGATAAAACCCACACTGCTCTTTGGCCGGTTTACTTATGGCTGCTGAGTACAGAGGGAAGTCTCTCTGGAATGTAGACACTTTATCCAATGGTGAATAAACTGGAAATGGAGCAGTAGACATGGGGAGAGTAAATATATAATTAAAATTACTATATCTAAAAACCTTCGCTCAATTATTTGTTCTTTCCAAGACCTGATTATCTTTTTAATTTGAAGACAGATTTATTTTGTTAGCTGTAAGTACCAGCTGCCCAGAGCTATATTATGAACATTAGGAGTGGTATTTAATTATATTAAGTTAAATTTAAATTTCACTTTTGAAACAATATGTATGTGTGTATGTGTATGTATATGTATGTATGTATGTACTCAAACTCCATTCCCACATTCTCAGTTGTATGTGTGCATACATATATATATATATAATATATATTGCATATATAATATAATGTATATATAGTTTGGGTTCAAGAAAAAGCTGCAAAGTTGAATATCATAGACTAGAGTCCTATGAGAAATCTATCTCCCCTCACTTACCCTGACTCTTTCTATTTTAATTTTTATCAGGGAAAGGATGTGAGAATTAACCCATTTTGCTCTCCTGAAGTATTTTTCTGAAATTTGCTTTGCTTTCTACCATGCCCACTGCTCCTGCTCAATAACAAAATTTCTCCTGCCCTTAAGTCCAGATTATAACTTGGGAAGGAAGTTAAGCCATGGTATTAGCTAGGCTCTATCCTCTCCTTCACCCTGTGACCCAAATGTTGGATTAACGAGGACATATGGCCTGATCCTGCTGATAAAGCCTTTGGGGTCAGGTTTGGAGGCTAAACTGGCACCTCTCCATGGTGGTTATTCAGTCTCAAGACCTAGAAGGCAATTGTGAATCCACCTTTATGCTATAGCCTGTGGGCCATGGTAGGCTGAAGGAAAATTCAGAGAGAGAAGAGCTTCTTATGTCTGCAGAGTCATGAAGCCAAACAGCGTGAGCTTTGGTGCAAAGAAGAGAAAGGAGAATATAAAGGAAAAGAGAAAGTCATCCTATCCTACAGCTGGTCAAATGAAGAGATGTGAGCACAGAGTCCCTCACTACACCCATCACCCCTCCCTCTAAGGTTGTGATCCATCCACAGCACAGGGGCCTGCTTCCCAGACCCCTCCAGCCTGAAACAACAGCCTCTGAACGAGTGTAAAGAAAGTTGAAGACACACCTGGCTTTTTCCAAATCCCAGAGCATTAGAACAACAGCCAGATAATGCCTACTTCCCACCATGATGGAGAAGTACCACACTCCCACTGTAGACTGTTAGTAAACTGGACAAAACTGTTCCTACATGTTGAAATGCACGCTCTTAGGAGAGGGAACTACACAGAGAGACTCTGTGTCCTCCCTGTCTACCTGAAAAACCTTTTAAGATCACAGTATGGAGAGGTGGAGATCAAATGCTCTATGGTACACTGAAGTGAGGAATCAAAGATCAACGTTTGGGCCTGGTTGACTGCAATACTAGGAGCAGGATGTTAAAGATGATGAAGGTTTGAAAAAGAGCTCTGCTCATCTGTATAAAGTCCATTTTAAAGTTTTGCCCAAATAAAACATGCAGACAACAGGAAGAGACAGTGAGCCTAGGCTTAGCTTGAGGATCTAAAACCTCAAAACCTGACCCCAGTGATATACTTCCTCCAAAAAGGTCATACCTATTCTAACAATGCCACATCTCCTATTAATGCCACTCCTTATGAGCCTATGGGGGAATTGTTCATTCAAACCACCAAAAGGACTGAGGAATATGAGAGAGAGAGAGAGAGAGAGAGAGAGAGAGAGAGAGAGAGAGAGAGAGAGAAGAGATTTGCTCTAAAGAACTGACTCATTGACTTACGGAGACTGGCAATCCCAACATCAGCAGAGTAAATGAGCAATCTAGAGATCTGTGAGAGTCAGTGGTTTAGTTACAGCCCAGAATTGTAGATCTCAACCTCAGGAGAGCTAATGATGCAAGTCCCAGGCCTAAGCAAGACAGGTTAAAGACACTTGTAAGGAGCTGATGCTTCTTTATTGGACAAGAATAATTCTCTTGCTCAGGGAAGAACAACATTTTATCTTATTCGGTTTTTCAGTGGTTTGGAAGGGGCCTGCCCACATTAGGTAGGCTAACATGCTATACCTGATTTAAATGCTTACCTCATGCAAGGTACCCTTGCAGAAACACTCTATGACCTTTAAATAAGATTGGCTCCATAGGCTTATATATTTGAATGCTTGGGGAGTAACGTTAGGAGGTGTGGCCTTATTCGAGTAGGTGTGGTCCTGTTGGAGGAAGTGTGTCACTGGGGGTGGGTTTTGGAGTTTCAGAAGCAGAAGCCAGATTCCTTTTCTCTTGCTGCTGCCTGCCAAACCAGATGTAGAACTCTCAGCTACCTCCTCAGCACCATGTCTAGCTGTGCAACACCATGTTTCTCGCCATGATGATAACTGACTAAACCTCTGAAACTGTATGCCATCCCCAAATAAATGTTTTCCCTTTATAAGAGTTACTGAGGTCATGGCATCTATTCACCATCATAGAACTCTAACTAAGACACTCCTGCAATAGGAATTGGCCAGATATCTGAGCACCCTTTGGTCATTCAGGGTGGCCAGCACACTGGTTTTAGGGTAGCAATAGTTGTAAACTCTATCTAGTCGGTCTCCAGTCCAGAGAATGCTCAGCCACCATCCATGATTTTCGAGAAGAGTGACAAATTAAAACAAAATAACTGTGTCTACAGTGCAGCATCCTTACTTCCCTGCTGCTGGTGAAGGTGTATTGTCATCACGAATGAAAAAAAGAAAGAAAAGAGGAAAGAAATCAGGATAATGAAGGGCGGAAGTGGGGGTGGAGGGAGGGAGGGAGAGAGAGAGAGAGAAAGAGAGAGAGAGAGAGAGTCCTGCACAGCAACAGCCCTGGCTTCCAGAAGTGCCACATATAGGATTTACTTCAAGGATGGCTTCTCTAATAATATGTTTTGACGGGCTTGAAATTGGCCTGATGTAGGCCAATAACAAGGGGAGAGTCGAGTGTACATAGCAGAAAATCTATGCTCTCTAGACACCTGCTTCCAGCAGGAGAATTCCAGATATTGACCTTCAATTCAGCTGCCGCCTGACTGATGCTGAGATAAGGAGAGCTAATCTGTCCGCCCTCCAAGGTCCTTTCAGACCCACTACTGCAAGGGATTGCTTCAGCCATGGCTTTGCAAGTCACTAAATGGACCTGTGTTTACTCAAGCCAGAGTAACAGACCCAGGACAGAGTGTGGCCTCTTTGAGACTTCATTCCCTCTCATGCCCACTTCCTCAAAGATGCCTGAAATCTCCCTACTAGAGATCTGAGAATGCAAATGACCTTAGAACAATTACTGACTTTCAGTTCATAATTTAAAGCTTTAGAAATCTCTGTGGTCCAGGCAGGATTCAGGAATGCCTGCTCCCCTGGCCTCTATGCTATCTTAATAACACTCAAACACATGCTCTGTTTAACTGAAGTACAGTGGTTATCACTAAATTATCAACTTGACCAGATCTAGAATCACCTAGGAGACAATCTTCTGGCATGCCTGTGAGGAATTATCCAGAGTAGGTTAACTGAAGTGTGGAGACCTACCCTAAGAGTGGGTAGCCTTGAAATCTAGATGTGAGCCATTATGATTTACTTGGTTCAGCTCTAACTGTGACAGAGGTGTGTGTGTGTGTGTGTGTGTGTGTGTGTGTGTGTGTGTGTGTAAGAGAGAGAGAAAGAGACAGAGAGACAGAGAGATATTCTCATGTTGAGCATAATCTAGAAAGATAGAAAGGTTTACAAAGGATTAAGAGCTAAGTCTGAAATGTAACTCAAAAGCATATTGAGAACCAAATTCTTACTGGAGTTGGATCAGAATTTTTTTTCCGTTTCTAACTAATACAAAAACATTTAAGAATAAAATCCAAACCAAAAAAGCCTATTGAGAACCAAACTCATATTGGAGCCAGAACCGATCTTTTTCCTTTCTAACTAAAACAAAAACATTTAAAAACAAAATCTTAGGCAGAATTCTCAGGGAAGGTTATAGATGCAGCCAAACATAATTTTTGCATCTCAAATTCTAAATTGGGTTCTGTAGCACAAAGTTGTATTCTAGATGTTATTTGAATGTCAGTTAACCCACATACTTGGGAAAAAGGTGATCTTCTAAAAGTTTGAGGGGTTTTTTTTTTCTTCATCTTCTTCCTGAAACATTTTTTCTTGATAAGGATGATTTCTGCCTTCTGTGACCATGATTTTAAATATGACTTCTCTGAACTTTGTAGCCTTATTTTGAAGGAAAGCATTTTAAGAGCAAGGGATAAAATTCAATTAACTGAGATGACAGGAAATAATCTACTAAGTGAGTAGATCAGGCCATGGAAGCTTTCATACCTTTCAGGAAGGAAATAGCCTATTTCGTGCCTTGTTATCTATTGACGCAGGAGTTTATTTCTCTTGAAGCTGTTACAGATCTACCTAATGAGGCCTAAACAGCAGTGCCAAGCAATTAGGGTTTTTATTGTATCACTGATTTACTTCATTTCTGGAGCTGCTGATAGTCATTAGCCAACACTCTCTCATCTAAGAATGCACAAGCATTCACTCTAGCTGGCTAGAAAATACAGGAGGCCCACTGGCAGCAGCTGAGGATAGACAACCTCAGACAGCTACTGAACTGGTACAGTGTGGGTGTGTGAGGGTGTGCGTGTGTGCATACGTGTGTGACTGTCTGTCTGTCTCTACGTGTTTATGTGCCAAGTAGCTAATGTAGATATCAAAAACATGGGAGTTCTCTCCTTCCCTCACGTGGGCTCTAGGTGTTGAACTTGAGTCTTTGGGCTTGGCAGCAAGCCTCTTTCCTCCTCTGAGCCATCTCACCAGCTACAACTTCCATATATCTTAATAATCAAGTTATTTGTATTGACCATGCTCATTTACTTTTTTGTAAATATTTTCATGGTATTAGAAGATAAATGAATTTACTAATTCATATATGTACGCACACGCGTGCGTGCGCGCGTGCACACACACACACACACACACACACACACACACACACACCACATGAGTGTGGAGGGCACAAGTTATATTTTCTGAACATGACCACTTCACTGTTATCTTCTAAACCCTGCGAGTCTTCTGTCAACAACTCAACTCTAATTCACTTACTTACCTTTGAATATGAACTGCCTTGAGATTCTTTTGTACTCAACAGAGTTCAGCAGAAATGACTTCAGAGCAAGGTCATAAAAAGTAATATAGCTTTTGCTTTGGGGACTGGAACCCCTGATGTTACAGAGTTTTAGCTGCCACAATAGAAACATGATGAACAGAGGATACCTTATCCAAAAAAGCACAGAAATCTTGTGCAGACAGAGCACGTGGAAAGAGAGATTCCTCACCATATGTAAATGAACCTTGCATCCATTTACGTGTAAGTTCCATGAAAGGTGACTTCCTAGACTCTCAACCCTCAGAAACAATGAATGGTAGTAAAATGGTACCTAGAGATTAAGCCAGTAACTTTGGGCATTATGTTGCATAGCAATATATAACCATAATACTACATCCTAAAAACTTGTGTATAAATTCTTTCTTTATGTATACAGTCTCTTCCTTAATGGAAAAATGAATATTTTTCCTCCCCTTGGTATTTATCATTGACTAATTGTCAACGTCTTGGGGGTTTTTTTGTTTGTTTGTTTTTTGTTGTTGTTGTTTTTGTTTTGAGACAGGGTTTCTCTGTGTAGCCCTGACTGTCCTGGAACCCACTCTGTAGATCAGGCTAGCCTCAAAGTCAGAAATCTACCTGCCTCTGCCTCCCAAGGGCTTGGATTAAAGGCGTGCGCCACCACTGCCCAGCCAATTGTCAACTTCTTACAAAAGTCATGGTTACTCTCTTCCTGAGGCTTCTCCATCTTGGTCTTCCCTTGGCCAGAAAAGAACAGACCAGAAGTATCAGTTAGGCCCTTTATTAATGAAAAATGGAAATATATATACATACACATACACATACGCATACACATATACATATATATCCCAATTTTTGCCCATTACATGGTATATTAGTTACTTTTCTCATCACTGTAGGTAATGAAATACCTACAGTGGCAACAATAGATGAGCGATTTATTTCAGCTTGCTTAGTTTTAAGTCCATCATGATGGAGAAGACATGATGGGCATTCACGGCAGTGGGCTTGTGAGGCAGAGATGCATGTTGGCTGATGAAGAAGCAGAGAGCTCAGGCCAGCACCACAAGCAACGATAACCTTTAAGGCCCGCCCCAAGTGACCCACTATTAGTGTCTAGACCACAGTCCCAACGATCTGGAGTTCTACTAGACAATATAGCATATGATAAAGAAAAGGCATACCAATGTCACAGCTCTCAGAACATGGTCAAAGAGGCAGGCTGTGCAGATGACAAGGTGGAACTGGTGTCCAGTGACTCCAGTGGGAGGCTAGTAAGAAGAGATCCCCACAGGGGTGCTAACATCAAGCTTGTCCTGTCATCTGCCTTTCTTCTCCAACAGATTCTCTGCAGTTGGTGGAAAGGGACTCAACTAAGTTTATGGGAGCTGAAGTTATTTGCTTGGTATATTACTGAGGCCTATGTGTTCATGGAAACTGATGTTCACAAAGTTGCCCTCTCTATGTCAGACAGTGCTCAGGAGCTTTTTGTATGCAAGCTGGTGGCAGTTTATGCAAAGGGTATTGTTCCTAAAGAAACATCAGAATGCAAAGTCTCCATAATTCAACATTCATCTCAGGGAAGGAGGTAAGCATTTCTGATTACTAGCCATATGGTGACAGTACACAATTCACTCAATCTGTCAGCTTTGAAATGACACTGTTCTAACTTAAATATTATTTCAGGGACTTACATTATTTCAGATTTGAAGTAAAATATAAGAGAACTAATATTATACATTACACTAAATTAAACCCACCTAAAATTGCTTTATATCGCTTTCATGACTTGGATTTTTATCATCCTAGTTGATATTACTGTGTTAGTTTCCTCATTGCAGCAACAGAAGCAACTTAAGAAAGGGAGGAAGGGACAGAGGGGGAAAGGAAGGGAAGGAGGAATGTTTACTCTGGCTCAGTTTTGGAGGGATACAGTTTGTCACAGTGAAGAGGCATAATGATGAAAGCTGAGGCAGTTGGTCATATCTTGTCCCCAGGAATCAAAGAGAGATGCATGTAGGTACTCTATTCAACTCTCCTTTGCATTTAGTACCTAGCCTATGGGCAGTACCATTCAAGGTAGGCCTTCCCTCCTCAGTCAGACCATTCTGGAAACACCTTCATTAGACACACTCAAGAGGTATGTTTCCACAAAGATGACAAACCCAGTAAAGTTGGTAATTGTGAATAACCATCACAATAGCTAATATTTTTTAACATTATGTGTAGGGAGAATCTCTTGTGTACTGTATGGAAGCATCACCTGTCAATAAAAAGCTGATTGGCCGATGAGCTGAGGCAGGAAATAGAAGGTGGGAATTCCTATAGAGAAAGAGGAACTTTGGGATGGAATCAGGTGCAGGGAGAGATTCAACCTAAACTCTGAGGAGACAGATTCACGAAGCTGAGGAGAGATAATCAGCCATGTGGTACTCATAGAATACAATAAATGGGTTAGTTAAGTTACGAGATAGGGAACAAGCCCAAGCTTATGGCCTAAGCATTTGTTCATATATAATTAAGTCTCAGAGACATTATTTTAGGGCCTGGAGTTTGGGTGGAAAAGTCCATGGTTACATTGTTAAAAATAACAATTATATAATAAAACATTCAAATATAAATGCTTTTTATGTTTTCACCCTAGATGTTATATTACTAAGGTCATTGTTCAGCAGTTCTAACATGCCTGACCCCTAGGTTCAGTCCCCAATACTAGAAAAAAACAAACAGATGTAAATGTTCATGTTCAATCTAACAAAAAATAAGTTACTATTATCAATCGAACAACTGAAGAAAATAGAGGTCACTGAGATTGACCTTTCAGTTACTCAATGAAGAGGTGATACAAACTGAGGCTGCATACCATGTTGTCTAGTTCCAGATCCTACTGTGCCCTTAGGCTAAACTTTCTCATTTGAACTGATGTCCTTAGGGTAGATATGCTGCTTTCTTGTGTTATCAGCTAGGCTGAGACTCAGGAGAGTATGCAAGAACTCCAAAGCAGGTCTATGCAGCTCTGAATCCACAATGCTTGCATTAGACTTGGCTGCACTCTGTCTGCTTCCAGTTTCTAAGTTGTATGATCTACTTTTTGAGTACTCTCTGAGGCTGCCCTTGTCCAGCCAAATGTGTTTAATATAAATTTAGGATTCTAAGGCATTCCTTCTCTTTAACTTTTTGAAATTTTAAAGTTGTATTTATTATTTTATTTGTTTGAGTGTTTTGCCTACATGTATGTATGTGAGCCAAATGGGTACCTGGTACCTGTAGAAGTCAGAAGATCTCAGGAGATCTCCTAAGACTGGGATTACTAATGGTTGTAAGCCACTGTGTAGGTGCTGGGAATGGAACCCAGGTTCTCTGCGAAAGCAACAAGTATTCTTAAGCATTGATCCAACTCTCCAGCTCTTCTCCTTTAAGTACTAGAGGTGGAACTTGGGCCCTCACATGTGCTAGGCAAGTGCTCTGCCATCTTAAACCTTTTTTTTAAAGTCCATTTTAACCACAAAACTTGAGAAGTGATGACCTCACAGCCATTCCTGAAGCCCCATCTCCACCCCCCATGAGCCAGGCACTGTTCCAGATGTCTTCATATCTCAACTCCCTGAAACTTCATAGCAACCAGTGAAGTTGGCACTATAGTTGTATATTGTATCACCGAAAGCTAAGAGAAGTGGGGTCAGGGAGGTTGACAATCACTTCTCTCAATGGCTGTTTCCTCAGGTAGACGAACCAAGAACAGACTGCTCTATGCTCTTCTTCAAACCAGTGCAAGACAGTTCTGATGAGCAGCACAGGCGAGACAGTGGAGGAGAGCTTACTTCTCAGGCTGCTCACAAGAAGGCAACAATGATCCCAGTGGTAGCCAGAGGAGGAAAAGCAAAGAAGAGACTCCTGTCACTGTTCCCAGAGGTTCCAGGAGAACTCAAGGAACTGAGCTGGAGATTTCCTGTGAACTTCTGAGGAGCCCGGGGAGCAATAATTATCTCTGTAGCCAAAGAAGACTTTAAGGCATGGATTGTATCCTGACTGGAAGGGATGCAGGCGCAGTAACCTCCCGGGACTGGGAAGTGAAACAAATTGCCACAGTCTTAGTGAACACCCACTTCAGCTGGCCATGGGTACGCCACCCTACAATGACAGGGATGTCCCAGGACAGAGAATAAGCAATAGGTATTGATTTGAGGTTACATCTGCACATAAGAGAGTCCCCGGGAACCTCAGATGACTTTGGGAATTCGTTTTAATGGATCTCTGAAAGGTTGTGGCTCACTAAGATCTATTAGTTACTCCTAAATACTTAATGATGTATTCATTACATCTTAAGTGCCAATTTTGCTGTCATTTAGTTGAAACTTACTCTAACATATCTCCATCTAAGTATTTGGAAATAGGGATGGGCAAAGGTATAAGTCGAAAACTGATAAACCATTTATACTACGAAGAAGGTGCATTAAGGCTCTTAGAAAAGTCCCTAAGTTCTATGCATGATCCTGCACAGCCCAGATCCCCCAAATGACATCATGTCATCATGTACTGTCTCCCAACTGCTGGGAGTGATGATGCCAACAGCTCCCAGCCACCACCTTCTCTAGAGAATTGCCTTCAGCCAACAGAAACACTACCCACTCAGGAGCTTGTGAGCCTAACCACGGGCACTAGGATGTATGAGCCCATCCATGAGCATAACATCACATGCTATAAGACTCACAAAAGCCTCAAAGGAGATAAATTCCATGATGCAATTCACACCATAGAGGCATTTATAGGACCTGGCTGGAGTCTCGTTTAGACTCTAGACAAGAACAATTGCTTTGTGTAGCATTAGCAGAAGTATTGAAAGGTTGGGTACTTAATAATCCTATTTACTGGGGTGCTACCATCAGGACTCAGTCATCTCCCAGCCACCCCACCTCTTAATACTATCACATTGACAATATCGTTTCAACCAGAGACTTTGCGTGAACAGTCAGACCATAGGTATGAGAGGGGTACTCTCATTTCTACTCCACTGGCCTATGTGTCTATCCTGTGTCAGGCCATGCTGTTTCAATGACTGTTACTTTGTGCTACATTTTGAAATCAAAGTATGAGTGATAACATGTCTTTTTATAGATACATCCTTTTCTTTCTCTTAAGTCTAAACTAGAATTTCTGGGTTTCATATAATTAATTTTAGTAGATATTGCATAAGTGTTTGTATGTGTTGTCTTAATAACATGAATATAGCTTATAAAAACCAATGCAACCAAAATCATACATGCCTGTACTACAGTGTAGATATATATAGTCACCAAGCTCTTTAGAGGTAATTGCTATAGATTGGGTGAGTATAACATTTACCATGTGTTGAAAGTTGATGCTCATTTTGAAGTAGTAAGAGGATAGAAAGTTAACTCAACCATAGAGCTTAGAGATGGAGTTTTGAGAGGTGATTAAAATCAGATAATGTTGTCTGAGTGTACCAGCAGAGTAACATATCCACACATGAACTCTCTGTCTCTTTCCACAGATTTTTTTGCTGCCTCAGGACTCTGTTGATAAGAAAGTCATCACCAGAAGTCCCTAGATATTGCACTTTCCAAACTGTGAACCTCTATCCTTTATAAAGTAGCCTGCCTCCAGCATTTTATTATAGTAGTAAGAAACCAGCCAGTAGAATATGATCTCTGGAATGCAAAGTCCTGGGAAAAGGATTCAAGTTGCCTTAGGAGCTCACTCTGAGAAGTCAACAGCATTTTCCATTAGAAGATGGCAGTGTAATTAGGGATCCTCCATTTGTCAAGAATGCTAGACCTAAATAATCTCTGGGCAAATCAGAACCTCATCACTGTGATGCATTGATTAGCCGTGAGTGGTGAGTGGACTGTCATGTTTTATAATGTGGTATAATGTGGCAGCGTGAGTACTTTGGCAAGCCCATGCAGAGTTGCTCCCCTGAGGAATCACACCATGAGACAGGCCTAGTATAAAGTAGATTTACTATGGGGGGGGAAGGGAATGGAACCCTGAGAAGCTGGGAAACAGAACTACAAGGACAGAGAAGGAGGGAAGAGAGGAGTACAGAAAGAGAGAACCTGGCAGGCTGTGAGGTAAGCTGTTGCTAGGTAGCTGTTGGGTAGAGCCAAGTGGAATTGGCCAATATGGACCAGTCAACAAAGAGCTTATCATCTTCTGCTGACCCAGCTCCACATTCAGAATTTGGTAAAGGCAGATTCAGACAGGACTGTCATTCAGCTTCCACCAGTTACTCACCCAAGTGGACGACTTCAGTATGCACCCAGGAGCACTTCAGAAATTATCTTGCTGGGACCATCCTGGCTGTCAACCAAGGACAGAACTGATTTTAAATGAGAAAAGGAGTTGTAGACAACCCCAAATATTGGGGTGGATGCCAAGAAGACTGGCTTGATTTTTTTTAAATTTTATTTTGGTTTTAGAGATAGGGTCTTTTGTATCCAAGACTAGCCTTGAATTGACTAAATAGCCAAGGATGACCTTGAGCCTCTGATCTTCCTTTCTGTCTCCATCTCTTGAGTGTCAGGATTGCATCCCACTTGGTCCATGGTACTAGATGAGGGTTTGAGTTTAGATGACCTGATGCAGAGCTGGTCCAGGAAGACCATAAGTGATGAAAAACAGTCAAGAGGGAACCAGCTTGCAACAGTGAATGGGTTATTGCCATGGGTGATCCTCTGAGAGCTTATAAGGAACTATGTTTCTGAGAAGCAAGGATCTTAGGACTGATGGTCATTTCTAGGGCTTTAATTCCATGGCATGTCTTCTCTGCCCCATTTGAGCACTGATAACCTCAAACAGAGAGAAGCAAGTTTGCTAAGCAAGGAGACTGTCCGCAGTAAAGGGTGAGTTAGGGAGCATGGGCAGAGCCCTGGCAGCATCTGCCACGTTCCTTAAACTCAGAATGAAGAGTTTTCCCACTCGTGACAGGTCCACCAAGTAAACCGTTCCTAATATAGCAGAGGAGCCAGTGGTACCCTGACCGTGATTTCTGTCCGCACCCCCCTGACCGTGATTTCTGTCTGCACTCCCCTGACCGTGATTTCTATCTGCACCCCCCCACACACACACACACACACATGCCAACCACTGTCTCTTGGGAGGGAGAGGGATGGATGGAGAGAGTGGGAAAACACTGGTACAAAAAATGCAAAAGACCTCAGCCTGCAGCAGAAAGACACGGCCTGAATGAATTGCTTGTTCTCAAACAGAAGGAATTTTATTTGAATAGTTAATCCTCACGTGTTGCAACAGCCCAAAGATCACCCCCAGACGATTATTATTTGCGCAGAATGCTGCAGGCAGGGGAAATCTTCATGTACCCCTTTTCCTTTTAAATACCAGATCCTGTAGCCCCGCCAAGATATTTGAAAACAAATTGTAAGCTCCATCTGCCAGCTGGGGGCATGCTGAGACAAAGGAAAGAATTTTCCTGGCAGACCTCACAGGCCAGGAGACCCTTAATCCAGGCAGACAGACTTTAACACATTCTTTCCCTGTTAGGCAGACATTCCTTCATCCTTGAAGATGTTTACATCCCGAAGGTCTTGCTCGTAGGTAGCTGTCGTCAGTTTGTTCGGTTTAGATTTAGCTATAGTGTATATGTGATGGAGTCTCCTAATATCTGTCCAAGGATCAGCTCCAGGACCCCCTTGGATACCCAAATTCATACGTGCTTAATCCTTCGAATAAAATAGTAATGGTGCAGTCTTTGCACAGACCCTATGAACATTCTCCAGCGTGTGCTAAATCATCTAGAGGTTGCTTATAATTCCCAGTACAGTAGGAATGCCATTCAAATAGCTGTTGTATTGTATTGTTAAGGCATAATAACAAGAATAAAGTCTGCATGTGTTCAGTACAGACATTTTTAGAATTTTTTTTTTTTTGAATTGGTGGATACAGAGGGACAACTGTATCAGTCTAAGCCAGCAGAGGAGAAAAGCTCCCCAGGGATCCATGGTAATTCTAAACAAACAGGTGCTGAGGCTGGAGGGGGGTGAAGGAGCCTGTTCTGATTCCACTGAATGCTGTGTGCAGGATTTCTTCCAGAAGACAAGGAGAATTTAAGAAACAAGAGAGTGTCTGTGCCACAGAGCAACCCTCGGGGTTACAGCTCATTTTGAAAGAAGCCCTTTACTAGGCAGACAACTTTTTGAGTCTCCATCTACGCTGGTAGAAATGATGCAACAGGCTGAATCACAGCCTGTGGGACTCACAGGTGGAAAAGGCCTGGGACTTCAGCTGGTGTTTTAATCACCTGCTTAGACATTGCAAATTTGTGAAGGGAAATGAATGTTAAGTGAAATTAACCAACCATAAAGGATACTGCCATTTTCCAAGGGCAGGAAAGTTTTGTATGTTTAGCTTGGGAAGAAGTTTAAAAGGATGTTTATATGAGACACAGCAGAATGCATACATATTAGACAGGCAGGCAGGCAGGCAGGCAGGCAGGCAGGCAGGCAGGCAGGCAGACAGACAGACAGACAGACAGACAGACAGACAGACAGACAGACAGAGAAAGTTATTACATAATCTTAAACAGACTTCCAAGTTCACTGGCTGTCAGCCTGCACAGTTCAGTTCATTCATTCTCAGTCATTCGACAAAGATCCACATCACTGCTCTGTTAGACACTGTACCAAACACTAATAATAGAACTTTACTAGAGGCAGTGGGGCAGGGCTCCTGCCCCTTGAGGTCGCTAATCATGGATACAACTGGTTGGTGAGATATTGCAGATTGTACATAGATTTCTAAAAAGAATGTGTTTAAAAACAACAAAAATATTTTAGTAGCTAAAAATCAGAAAGATCTAAAGCAAAGATGCCAGGACATCATTTGAAGGAGGAGTTGACAGGCTTGTTGAAAGCTATGTCTCCTCTCATACAGGCTTTTGAGTGAATCAGGCTTCTTTAGGATAAAACAGCAGGACATACCTTTGGCAGGTCTGGGGCCAAGGTGACTGGCAGTCAAAAGCACATAAAGCCAGAGACTAGAATCAAAGGGACTAGAATCAAGTTTAATGCTCTGGAACTTTCAAAAGAAAAGGTTTTAAACTAAAACTATTCTTAACAGTGAAAATACCAATCAGTGAAGCTGTATCAGTAAGGAGAAAATTGTTATTATTTTGTGTGTGTGTGTGTGTGTGTGTCTGTGTGTATGTCTGTGTGTGTGTGCTCGCATGCTATCGTGCCAGTCTATGAGTTGAGGTCAGAGGCTTAACCACTGATTTTTTTTCATTGTTAAAAACTCACAAATAGGACTCCTAATATTTTCTTTCTTGCTCATTGGATTGCCACCACTTAAGAGATTTAGGTTTATAGTTATGTCTGTGTAGCGACAGAAGACAACCAGATGATTTTTCCCTCAATGGTGGCCTCTAACTCATGATCTTCCTGCCTCTGCCTTCCAAGTGGGAAGATTGCAGACATGCACCTTTGTAAATTTGGCACTCCACAAGTGTGCCTGTCAGTGACTCGGCTGCAGCAGCTTACATCATCACCCACAACCCTCAGGTACAATGCATTTCCACTGTTGCTGTAAGTTGTGTATTTCCCTAGGTTATATGTGTCCCCTTTAAAAGGTCTCTTCCTGTCTTGTTCTATCTCCAAATCATTCTGTCTATCTGTCTCTGTCTCCTTTTGTCTGTCTTTGTCTCATGCCCCACATTTCAGTCCCCCCACTCTCCCAATAACTATCTTGGGTTGGCTCTGTTGTAGTGTGGATCTCTTAGCTTCCCAAAATGTGAGGAGAAAGACCATCTACCCAAATCATCATGACCAATTTACTAAAGCAAGCTTTTTTATTTGTGTATATGGACTGCCTCTGCCTAAGTCAGGATGCAAGAAGACAATTTTGAACACAGGAAAGATAAGGTTTTTATAGCTCTGGGGTAGAGGTTTCCAAATTAGGAATTTGGTTGCCATTTCCTGGAAGAGGCAGTACAGAACCATTGTAGTTTAGGTTACAGGTAGAGCATGGCCCAATCTTTGAGAAATAGAGGTTTAATTATAAACAGAAATTCATCTAGTTTGTCTTTATTATAAGATGACTTTCAAGCCCAAGATGGAGGCAGGTTGGATCATAAATTGCTCAGGGATGAAACTCCACAGGGCTCATAACTAGTGGGTGTGTCCCCTCTGGTAACTCCTTCAGCCCTGCTGTTGCTGAGTTTCTCACTTCAATTGGCTTTCCTTTCCTTTATTTCTAAAATGACAGTGTTTGGATATTAACTCTGAACTGATTCTTTAACCTTTTTCTGCTACACTTATTTTCATTTTCTTACTCCATTTTCCATCTAGAGTCTAGATGTCTTAGTATATCTTTTGCTTCAATGATACACCATGACTGAAAAGCAAGTTGGGGAGAAAAGGGTTTATTTAGCTAACATTTCTTCACTGAAGGATGTCAGGTCAGGATCCTGGAGGCAGGAGCTGATGCAGAGGCCATGGAGGGTGCTGCTTACTGGCTGACTTTCCGTGGCTTGCTCAGCCTGCTTTCTTGTTTTTTGTTTGTTTTTTGTTTTTGTTTTTCGAGACAGGGTTTCTCTGTAGCCCTGGCTGTCCTGGAACTTACTCTATAGACCAGGCTGGCCTTGAACTCAGAGATTCGCCTGCCTCTGCCTCCCAAGTGCTGGGATTAAAGGTGAGCACCACCACTGCCCCTCAGCCTGCTTTCTTATAAAACCCAGGACTACCAGCCCGGGGATGGCACCACCCACAATGGGCTGAGCCCTCCCCCATCAATGACTAATTAAGGAAATCCCTTAGAGCTGCGTCTTATGGAGGCACTTTCTCTATTGAGGTTCTCTCCGCTCAGATAACTCTAGCTTTTATCAAGTTGACATAAAACTATCCAGGACACAAACAATTGCTATTGTTAAAGTTTCATTTGTATTTTTTATGCGTGAATGAATGTTTTGCTGTAATATATGCAAGTATAATGTGTATGTCTAGTGCCTGCAGAGTCTGGAAGAAAGCACTAGACCCCTAGAACGGGTGTTACGCGAGGCGTGAGCAGCCATGTGGGTGCTGAGAACTGAACCTTGGTCTTTAAGTGATTTTAATGGCTGAGCCAACTCTCCAACCGATAACTGATGGTTATTGCATCTGTCTTAGAAATATCTTCCTTCTGAAGAATACAAAGATACTGTTATGCTGCTCCCATTACATTTTTATTTAGCGTGTGTGTGTGTGTGTGTGTGTGTGTGTGTGTGCACATACATGCACATGCAAGTGTGTGTTTATGAGTGTGGTTGCTTACACATTGGCACATATGTGGAGGTCAGAAGGTAAGTCTGCTGAGTCAGTTCTCTCCTTCTACCCTGGGGATCCCCGGGATCAAACTCGGGTCATCGGGGTCAGTAGCCATTGTCTGTATCCTCTGAACCATCTCTCTAGCCCTATGCTACCTTCTAGATTTATTTTATTTTTCATTTTCAGATGGAATTTATCTTTGTGTGTGATGTAAGGAGGAGCCAATGATTTTTTTTTTCTCCTCTGAGTAATCAGTTAACTCAGGTTTATTTGTAGAAAATAGCATCTTTTCCCTACTGGGCTCCAATGGCACTCGTCACCAAAGCCAATGGGTAAGTGTGTTGGAGCTTGCTTCTGGGCCTTGGGCTTTGTTGTTGTTTGTCCATCTTGCATCTTTTCCATGTGGTCTTATAACACACAATTGTGTAAGCTTTGTTTTTTACACACTCAATCACACACACACACTCACACTCACCCACACCCACTCTCACACACACACACACACACTGTTTCTGCTTTTACATTAAATCTTTGGGTGTGTAGAAAGAATTATCTTCTTTGTAGCATTAGAGACTTTCTCAGTTTCATGGCCCTCTGTGTAGAACTCTCACATATCCATAATTATTTCTAAATATTTCATCTTTAATGACATTAGAAATAGCATAGTTCTTTAAAAGATTCCATCTGACTCTTGGCATTGTCACCAATCCTGTAGTCTTGCTAAGCCCATTTATTAACCTCAATTATCTGTAAACTGCTTCTGTTTTTCTGTGTACAAGTTGTGTCATGTTTTATTAATTTTTTTCTTTTTCTTTTCCTTTCCAACATCCATAAGCTTCTTTTTTTCTTTCCAATTTGCACTGACATGAACTACGTTATGGTATTGAAGAAGCGTGGTGCCAGCAGGCAATCCTTCTTTCATTCCCAATTATGGACAGAAAGCTCTCAGGAACTCGCCATTAACTGTGAGACTTTCTGTGGGGGCATAGATACATACACATTATTAGATTACAAAAGTTCTCTGCAAAGGTTTTCTGTGCTAACACAGAGCACTCGCATAAGGCAGGCAGAGCAGATTTATTACAGCACATGGACAGCAAGGAGAAACAGACACTCGGGGTCCATGGCAAACCAGTTCCAAAAGACTTATGCCGACAGTCTCATCTGCGCATGCTCCCCACAGCGCCTTAACCAAGGCCCCCGAAAACACTCCCCAGGGCCATGGAGCACAAGCATGTTGAGACATCATATTCTAGGATGAAAGAGACTGTAGTACAGATTTTCTCCTTGTCTCCAGATGACACATCTGGTTTACATTCTGCCCCAGAATTGCAAGTAAGGAGGAGAATAAGATGCGGCAGCCACAGCTATCTGGCGAATCTATCTTCCTGCATTTTCTTGTATTCCTCACATGCTGTGAGACCTTTAATTGTGCATGTAACTTGGAACTATTTTTGCTTTGAGGAAATAATTTTGGTTTTATTTGTTTGTTTGTGGGTTTTGTTCTATCCATGCTGGATATTGAGCGTAGTGCCTTATGCTTACTAAGCAGGTAATCTACCACTGGGCTACATCCTCAACATCTGGTTTTGGCTTTTGTTGGGATAATTTCAGTGTGCAGCCTTGGTAGCCTGGAATTTGCTATGACTCTAGCTAGACTCAAATATGCAGCAATCTTCCTCCTTCTGACTCCGGAGTCCCAAGATTATAGATGTGCACCACCACATCTGGACACAGGAAATAATTTTATATCCTGATTTTTTTCGTTAATATGGTGAATAATATAAATTTGTTTTTAAATATTCAGTAAAGTTAGAATCCTTGGGATCACCAGCAAATCAATCATGATTATCTTTTCATATGTTCCTTGCTGAATTTGGCTTTGCTAATAATGGGAATTTCTTCATATCTACAAGAGATCTTGTCTTGGTACATTCTCTTCTTGTGAGGTCGCTGTGTTATCTTATTCTGACTTCACAGAACAGATGTGGCAACTGTTTCTCTTTCTCTTCTCTGAGTTATGTAAGTTTAGGGTTAGATCATCTTTAAATGTTGGAAGATTTCAACAATGAAGCCATCTCTCCTGATGCTTATCGGTAAATTTTCAAACATGAATTTGTAGCTTAGTTGGTAGAGTAATTACCTTTCACTCACAAAGCCCAGTATTCAGTCTTGAGCACAGTATAAACTGGGTAAGATACATACACCTGTAATCCCAGCACTCTCAGGGTCGAGTGAGTGGAAACAGGAGTTCAAGGTAGCCTTCAGCTACATAGTGAATTAATTCAAGGCCAGGCTGGCACAAATGAGACCCTGTGTTGAAAATCAAATCATGAATTCCACGTTTTTCCATTTATTTATTTATTTATTTATTCACTTACATCCTGATTACTACCCCCTCCTCCTGGTTCCTCACACACACACAGTCCCTCCCCTCATTCCCTCCTCCCCTTCTTCTCTGAGAGGTGAAACCCACCCCCCAGCGATCCACTTACCCTGACACATCATGTCTGCAGGGCTAGGCTTATCCTCTCCCACTGAGGCCAGACAAGGCAGCTCAGTTAGAGGAACAGGATCCACAGACAGGCAACAGCTTTAGGAACAGCCCCTGCTCCAGTTGTTGAGAAAGCCACATGAAGACCAAGCTGCACATCTGCTACATATGTGGGAGGTCTATGTCCAGCCCATGTATGCTCTTTGGTTGGTAGTTCAGTCTCTGAGAACTCCCAAGTGTCCCAGTTAGTTGACTCTTTTGGTCTTACTGTAGAGTTCCTACCCCCTCTAGGACCCTCTATCCTTCCCCCAACTCTTCCATAAGAATCCCCAAGATCCATCCAAAGTTTGGCTGTAGGTGTCTGCATCTGTTTGAGTTAGCTGCTGGGTAGAACCTCTCAGAGGACGGTTATGCTATGCTCCTGTCTGCATGCATGACAGAGTATCATTAATAGTGTCAGGGACTGGTGCTTGCCCATGGGATGGGTCTCAAGTTGGGCCAGTTATTGGTTGGCCCTTCCCTCAGTCTCTGCTCCATCTTTGTCCCTGCATTTCTTGTAGACAGAACAAGCTTTGGGTGGAAAGTTTGTGGGTGGGTTGGTGTCCTTATTACCTCCATTGGGAGTCCTGTCTGGCTATAGGAGGTGGCCTTTTCAGGTTCCATATCCCTATTGGTAGGAGTCTCAGCTAAAGTCAACCCCATAAACTTCTGGGATGTTCTATTCCCGGTCTCTGGCAAGTCCAAGAGGGCCTCCATCCACAAACACCCACTAGCCACTGATTTCCATTCATTCTCCTGGCCCTCTAGCCCTCTCTCCTGCATCTCCCCATACTTGATCCTGAACACACACACCCTCCTGTCTCCAATCCAGTTCCTTCCCCCCATCTGCCTCCTGTGACTATTTTACTCCCCTTTGAAATGAGATTCAAGCATCCTTCCTTGGACCTCCCTTATTATTTAGTTTCTTTGGGTTTGTGGAGTGAAGTGTGAGCATGCTGAACTTTTTGCCTAATATCCACTAATTAGTGAGTACATACCATGCATGTCCTTTTGGGTCTGGGTTACCTCCCTGAGGATGATATTTTCTAGTTCCATCCATTTGCCTGAAAAAGTCATGATATTCTTGTGTTTAATAGCTGAGTAGTATTCCATTGCGTAAATGAGCCAAAATGTCTGTATTTATTCTTCAGTTGAAGGACATCTGGGTTGTTTCCAGTTTCTGGCTATTAGGAATAAAGCGGCTATGAGTATAGTGGAGCACGTGTCCTTGTGGCATGGTAGAACGCTTTTTGGTTATAAGCCCAGGAGTGGTATAGCTGGGTCCTCAGGTAATACTATGTCCAGTTTTCTGAGAAATAGCCAGACTGATTTCCAGAGTGGTTGTATAAGCACTCCCACCAGCAATGGAGGAGTGTTCCCTTTGCTCACATTCTCGCCATATGTGCTGTCTCTTGAGTTTTTAACTTAGCCATAATGATGGGTGTAATACATATTCTCAGGGTTGTTGATTTGCATTTCCCTGATGACTAAGGAACAGTGAACATTTTTTTAACTGATTCTTGGCCATTGGAGATCCTTTGCTGAGAATTTTGTTTAGCTCTGTACCCTATTTTTTTTTAAATTGGGTTATTTGATTTGTTGGTGTCTTTATATATATTAGCTCTCTGTCAGATGTAGGGTTGGTGAAAATCTTTTCCCAAAAAAATAGGCTGCTGTTTTGTCTTATTGACAGTGTCCTTTGCCTTACAGAAGCTTTTTAGTTTCATGAGGCCCCATTTATCAATTGTTGATCTTAGAGCCTGAACCATTGATGTTCTGTTCAGGAAAATTTCCCCTGTGTCAATGTGTTCAAGGCTATTTCCCACTTTTTCTTCTATTAAATTTAGTATATCTGGTTTTGTGTTGAGGTCTTTGATCCACTTGGACTTCAGTTTTGTGCACGGTGAAAAATATGAATCTATTTTTATTCTTATACATGTAGATATTCAGTTAGACCAGCATAATTTGTTGAAGATGCTTTCTTTTTTTCATTGTAGATGTCTTAGTTAGGGTTTTACTGCTGTGAGTAGATACCATAACCAAGGAAACTCTTATAAGGACAACATTTAATTGGGGCTAGCTTACAAGTTCAGAGGTTCAGTCCATTATCATCAAGGCAGGAACATGGCAGCATCCAGACAGGCATAATGCAGGAGGAGCTGAGAGTTCTATATCTTCATCTGAAGACTGCTAGCAGAATACTGGCTAATGAGGGTCTTAAAGCCCATGCCCACAGTGACACACCTACTCCAACAAGGCCATACCTAGACCAACAGGGTCACACCTTCTAATAGTGCCACTCCCTGGGCCGAGCATATACAAACCATAACATGGTTTTGTCTTCTTTGTCAAAAATCAAGTGTCAATAGGTTTGTGGGTTTGTTTCTGGGTCTTGGATGCAATTCCATTGATCAGCCTGTCTGTTTCTAACCAATCCACATAGTTTTTATTACTATTGCTCTGTAGTACAGCTTGAAATCAGGGATAATGATACCTCCAGAAGTTTTTATTTTATTTTACATGATTCATTTAGCTGTCCTGGGTTTTTTGTTTTTCTATATGAAGCTGAGAATGGTTCTTTCAAAGTTTGTAAAAAAATATTTATTGAAATTTTGATGGAAATTGCGTTGAAGCTGTAGATGGCTTTTTATAAAATGGCCATTTTTACTGTTAATCCATGAGCATGGAAGATCTTTCCAACTTCGGATATCTTCTTCAGTTTCTTTCTTCAGAGACTTGAAGCTCCACAGACTTGAAGATCTTGTCATGTAGATTTTCCACTTTCTTGGTTAAAGTTACACCAAGATATTTTATATTATTTGTGGCTTTCGTGAAGGAGGTTGTATCCCTGGTTTCTTTCTCAGCTCATTTATCATTTGTATAAAGGAAGGCTACTGATTTTTTTTAAGATAATATTGTATCCAGCCACTTTGCTGAAGGTATTTATTAGCTGTAGGAATTCTTTGGTAGAGTTTTTGGGGTCACTTATATATACATATACTATCATATCAAATGAGAATAGTATTACTTTGACTTCTTCCTTTCCAATTTGATCTCTTTTATCTGTCTTTTTACTTTAGCTAGAACTTCAAGTACTATGCTGAAGAGATACAGAGAGAGAGAGCCTTGCCTTATCCCTGATGTTAGTAGAATTGCTTTAATTTTCTTTCCATTTAATTTGGCTATTGACTAACCATAGATTGCCTTTATTGTGTTTAGGTATGTGCTTTATATCCTTGATCTCTCCAAGACTTTTAAAATGAAGGGGTATTGGATTTTGTAAAAGACTTTTCCAGCATCTAATGATCGTGCGATTTTTTTTCTTTCAATTTGTTTATATGGTAGATTACGTTGATGGATTTTCATGAATTTAACCACCCCTGCAATGCTAGAATGAAGCCTACTTGATCATGGTGTATGACGTTTTTGATGTATTCCTGGATTTGGTTTGCAAATATTTTATTGAGTATTTTTACATCAATGTTCATAAGGGAAATTGGTCTGAAATTCTCTTTCTTTGTTCAGTCTTTGTGTGGTTTAGGTTTCAGGGTAACTGTAGTCTTATAGAATTAGTTTGGCAATATTTCTTCTGTTTCTATTTTGTGGAATAGTTTGAGGAGTATTGGTATTAGCTCTTCTTTGAAAGTCTGGTATAATTCTATGCTAAAACCATCTGTCCCTGGGCTTTGTTGCTGTTGTGGTTGTTGTTGTTGAGTTGTTGCTGGGAGACTTTTAAAGATGCTTCTATTTTCTTAGGGGTTATAGGACTATTTAAATAGTTTACCTGATCTTTAACTTTGGTAAGTAGTATCTATTTAGAAAAACATCCATTTCAATTAGATTTTCAATTTTTTGGATTACAGGCTTTTGAAGTAAGGACTAATGATGTTTAGAATTTCTTCAGTGTCTATTGTTATGTCTCCCTTTTCACTTCTGATTTTATTAGTTTGGATACTGTCTCTCTGCCCTTTAGTAAGTTCAGGTTAACAGTTTGTCTATCTTGTTGATTTTCTCAAAGAACCAGCTCTTGGTTTTGTTGATTCTTTGTTTTGTTCTCTTTGTTTCTAATTGATTGATTTCAGGACTGAGTTTGATCATTTCCTGCCATCTACTCTTCTTGGGTGTGTTTGCTTCTTTTTTTCTAGATCTTTTAGGTGTACTTTTGAATTGTTAGTATGAGAACTCTGGTTTCATTATGAAGGCACTTAGTACTGCTTTCATTGTGTTGCATAAGTTTGGGTATGTTGGGCCTTCATTTTCATTGAATTCTAGAAAGTCTCTCATTTCTTTATTTCTTCTTTGAACCAGTGGTCACTGAGTAGAGAATTATTTAGTTTACATGAGTTTGTAGGTTTTCTGCTATTTCTGTTGTTGTTGAAGTCCAGTTTTAATCCATGGTGATCTGATAAGATGCAGGGGTTATTTCAATCTACTTGTATCTGTTGAGGCTTGCTTTGTGACCAAGTACATGGTCAATTTTGGAGAAGGTTTAATGAGGTGCTGAGAAGAAGGTATATTCTTTTGTGTTTGGATTGAAATATTCTGTAGATATCTGTTAGGTCCATTTGATTCATAACCTCTGTTAGTTTCATTATATCTCTGTTTAACTTCTGTTTAAATGACCTGTTCGTTGATAAGAGTGGGTTGTTGAGGTCTCTTTTAATGTGTAAGGTTCTATGAGTGATTTAAACTTTAGTAATGTTTCTTTTACAAATGTGGATACCCTTGCATTTGGGGCATAAATATTCAGAATTGAGATGTCATGTTGGTGGATTTTTCCTTTGATGAATATGAAGTGTCCTTTCCCTTCTCTTTGATTACTTTTGATTGAAAGTCTATTTTATTAGATATTAGAATGGCTTCTTCAGATTGTTTCTTGGGTATGTCTGCTTGGAAAACCTTTTTCAGGCCTTTACTCTGAGATAGTGTGTATCTTTGTTTCTGAGGTGTGTTTCTTGTATGCAGCAGAATGACAGATCTTGTTTACCCATCCACTCTGTTAGCCTGTGTCTTTTTATTGGGGAACTGAGTCCATTGATGTTGAGAGATATTAATGACCAATGATTGTGACTTCCTGTTATTTTGATATTGGTATTCTCAGTGTGTGTGTGTGTGTGTGTGTGTGTGTGTGTGTGTGTGTATGATTCTCTTCTCTTCCTTTGGTTTTGCTATGAAATTATTAATTTCTTGTGTTTTCTTGGGTGTATTTAACTTCTTTGTGTTGGAGTTTTCCTTCTAGTATCCTTTGTAGGGTTGGATGAGTAAAGACATTGTTTAAATTTGGTTTTGTCATGGATTCTCTTGATTTCTCCATCTATGCTGATTGAAAGTTCTGCCTAGTGTAGTAGTCCAGACTGGCATCTGTGGTCTCTTAGGGTCTGGAAGGCATCTGTCCAGGGCTTTCTTGCTTTTAGGGTCTCTGTTGAGAAGTCAGGTGTCATTCAGATAGGTCTGCCTTTATATGTAACTTGGCCTTTTTACCTTGCAGCTTTTAATATTCTTTCTTCGTTCTGTATATTTAGTGCTTTGATTATTATGTGGCTGGAGGAATTTTATTTTATTTATTTTATTTTATTCATTTATTTATTTATTTATTTTTGGTTTTTCAAGACATGGTTTCTCTATATAGCCTGGCTGTCCTGGAACTCACTCTGTAGACCAGGCTGGCCTCAAACTCAGAAATCTGCCTGTCTCTGTCTCCAAGTGCTGGGATTAAAGGCATGCACCACCACTGTCCGGCTGGAGGATTTTCTTTTATGGTTCAAACTATGTAGTGTTCTGTAAGCTTCTTGTATATTTATGGCCATCTCTTCCTTTAGGTTAGGGAAATTTTCTTCTATAATCTTATTGAAGATATTTTCTGGGCCTCTAATCTGGAAATCTTCTTCTTCTATTCCTAGTATTCTTAGGTTTGGTCTTTTCATAGTATCCCAAATTTCCTGGGTGTTTTGTGTTAGAAATGTTTTAGAGTTGGCATTTTCTTTGACTGGTGTATCAATTTCTTCTATTTTTTTTCCTACATCTAAGATTCTTTCTGCCATCTCTTGTATTTTGTTGGTGATGCTTGCATCTGTAGTTCCTGTTCTCTTTCCTAGGTTTTACATCTCCAGGGTTGCCTCTTTTTGTAATTTCTTTATTGCTTCTATTTCTATTTTCAGGTCTTGAACAGTTTTACTCATTTCCTTCACCTGTTTGGTTGTAATTTCCTGTATTTCTTATGTATGCATGTATGTATGTATGTACGTATGTATGTATTTATTTATTTCCCTTTTAAAGGACTTTATTTGTTTGATTGTATTTTCCTGTATTTCCTTAAAATAATTATTTATTTCCTCTTCAAAGGCCTCTGTCATCTTCATAAGCTGCAATATAAGGTCATTGTTTTGTCCTTCAGGTGTGTTAGGATATCCAGGGTTTGCTGTATGTGTTTGCTGTTTGTTTATGTAGGAGGGCTGGGTTCTGATTGTGCCATACTGCCCTGGCTTTTGTTGATTCTGTTCTTGTGCTAGACTTTAGCCATCCAGTTGTCTCTGGTGTTGGCTGGCCTGGTAATCCTTGATTGTAGCAGGCCTCTGCAAATATTAGCTAGAGCTGGTAGTCCCTAATGGCAGCATGCCTCTGGTTGTCTAGGGTTTCACCAGACCTCAGAGTTGGGGTCATGAACTCCATTTATATTATATTATATTATATTATATTATATTATATTATATTATATTGCATTATAGACATAAGAAAATATTTAAATTTTTTGTTTTTTCATGTATTCATTTTCATAGTTAAGTTTGTACTATCTATCTAGACATATGATGGGACAAGCTGTTCAAAACATCTGCTTATGATCTCTTTAAAGTCTCTCTAGCAATATCATCTTGCTTATTATTATATTTTTATTAATTCTTTGAGAGCTTTGAGTTCTATACATGTTTTGATCATATTTATTCCTCCCACTCTTCCCAGATCCAACCTCCATCCCTACCCTATACAATTTTGTGTCCTTTTCTTTTTTTATGACTTCAAGACCTAGTTGTACTGCTTAGATATTCTTGAGCATATGCTTTTCCATAGGAGTGTGGTCACCTTATCCCAGAATTCTTAAGATTCTTACAGAAAACTACCACTGTTCTTTCCATCAGCCAACCTTCCATCCATGGCTAGGTATAGGATTATATGCCGAACTCCCCTCTCCATGTTGGGATTTTTGTCTAACTTGAACTTGCACAGGTTTTGTGCATGTTGTGGCAATCAATGTGAGTTCCCTGCTATGGCCAGATGTTTCCTAATACTCATCCACCTCCTTGGTTCTTACATTTTTCATCCTTCTGCAATGATCCCTGAGTCTTAGGGGAAAGCATATGTTCCCTTTAGAGCTGAACATTCTGCCGTCTCATGCTCTGCACTTTGGCAAGTTGTGGATCTCTACATTAATCACCATCTACTCCAAACAGAAGTTTCTCAGAGGATTGCTGAGAGGCACAGTGGTCTGGGCAGTATATGACAAATGGTGCAGAAAGTTAGGAAGTAAAGTTCCTTCTCATGCTTATTTTGAATAAGTGATAGCATTTGTCTCTTCTTGGTAAATCTTGCTAGAAGTTTAAAGATTTTTATCATTTTTTATTGAATTAACTGTTTAAATGGTTGGTTTTCTTTTGTATTTAATTTCTGATGTTGCCTTTACTATCCTTTCTCCTATTTTTTTTAGGATTAATTTAAATGTTTTGCCTCACTATTGGTAAGAAACCACTTTGGAGTTATCTCTTCCTGCAGTAAGTTTGGGATGCTAGGGATTTTCATAAATTAAACCATCTCATGGACCGTAGATATATATGCAAAACAATTCCTTTTTACTTTAAATACTCGGTGTGCCTATTGCCATTTGTCCTTTGCTCTCTTTTATTTGTAGAGGTCAAAGATTACCTTATATTACTGATCTTTTCAATACATATTACTCTGTTTTAAAGAGAAGTTTTGTTTGACGACCAGCTATATTTCTCTATTGCTCATTGCTTCCTTTGAACTTACCAGTTGTGTTTTTCTGAAAGTACTGAATTCACTCCCTTGTTATTGACTGCTGTGATTTTACCTAGACTGTCTTCCAATGGCCTAGAAGTCTAGAGGTGTGGTCCCCAGTCCATCGCACTTGTAGGAGGTAGGAGAACCTTTAATATAAAGTGAGGCAGCAACGGACTAGAACCTTCAAACCTGTAAGCCTAAAATCTCTTTACTCTTTAAAAAAAATTATTGATTAATTTAGTAATGAATATCACATCAAGTACCCCAATCCCACTCATCTCTTCATTCCTCCATATGGGCCCACTGCCCAAAAGAAAACAAAATAAAAATAATAAATAAATAAATGAATCTCACTATGGACGTTGCATTATGTCACAGTGTGTCCCATAGTATACCTTTTTGCCCAAACAGATTTACTAGCAAATGCTTATAGCAGTGAGTCATTGGTCTACTTCAAGGCCTCTGGCTTCTGCTATACTACCAATACTGGATTCTCACCCGGACTCCTCTGGGACATCAGTTCAGAGATGGGGTAGATGTTGTAGAGTTAGGGTGGGCGAACTCCAAGCCCTGGATCTGGGCCTGGGTGATGTCTGTGTTGTTTAGCCTGCCAGCTCTCCTGCTTTGCCCAGGTGATGGGCAGGGCCAGTGTTCCTGCTTGTGGCAGCCAGCATGAGACTGGACTGGCTCTCCCTCACCCACACCACCAGGGCCAGCTCTCTGGCAAGGCACCAGTGATGGATGAGTCCGCTCACCCCAGTGTCACAGCTGGCAAAAGGCAGTACTATCTCATGCTCTCATTCCCAGCTCTCCTGTACTTATGTCACCAGGGCCAGCTCTATAGCACTGCCCAGGCAAGATTAGGAGCAGCTCTTTAGAGTACTGCAGTCTGCAAGGAGTGGGGACCAGTAGTCAATAAGGGGTGGGACCAGCTCTGTGCAGCCCTCTGATATCAATGTGGCCCCAGATGGCAGCCCAGAGCAGGGACATCTACATGGGCTTTGGTGGTAACATGGGCCATGGAGATTGACACAGTGCCACAGAATAAGACATGGTACTTAGTAGCAGTGTGAACTAAACCTCACCATGGCCTCGGGTTCACATGAGGCTGTTCCTCACTACCCTAGTGTCTCCAGTTCCGCCTCTCTTCATCATGCACTCACCATTCTGCTTCTCCTCCTCTCCCCATTCTCTACTCCTTACTTGCTCATCTTTGTGACTCCTGAGCCTCTGGGTGTCTGCTGTCCCACCTGCCACCACATGCTGGTAGGTGGGGGCCGTCTGAATGTCACTGCTGGGCTGGGGGGGGTGCCCCTTTCCTATTTTTAAGTAGACTATCTCAGGTATTCTGTTATGGTAACAGAAAACTGCCTAACACGCTATATTTTCTAGTCTCCTAATTAATATATTTGTTTTCTTATGCGGCTAGGGTTCTAGCCCAAGGTTTTATACATGTTACACTACTGAACGACATCCCTAGCACCTAATTAATGAGTTTAAAAGCGAAAAGAAGATGCTTGTAGATGCTGTGTTTATTTATGAGCCACAAATTTCACAAAGAATGGTATCATTCATTAGGTTGTAAATATTCTTCCATGGCTATTGGATCAATGAGGGACCCTAAAATGTGGCTTCTAGCATTTATACCTTCTTTGCCCCCAACCCTGAGACAGCAGTTCTGCACATAAGATTAACGAGTCATTCTAGCTAAATGTTCTCTTTTTTGTCAGGCTTTACATATGCTAGGCAAATTGTCTACCACTGAGCAATACCTCCAACTTGGTTAAGAATTTCTAAAAATAAGCCTGCAATTCAGCAACATCAAGACCCAAAAAGAGAACTACTCTTGGAAGAAGAAATATAAATATTCCTTTTGGCAATATATGTTTGACTTAGTAACACATTGAATAATGTATTGTTCACTTGTTAATTGCATTGATAATAGTAGCTACTGGTTGTTTGGAGAGAGATGAGATGAATATGTGACAAAACAATATACCTGCACTCGCTTTGGCAGCACATATACTAAAATTAGAACGATACAGAGAAGGTTAGCATGGCCCCTGTGCAAGGATGACATGCAAATTTGTGAAGTGTTCCATATTTTTCAGAAACTAATAGAAAAGAAACTGGGGAAGAGCCTTGAGCACATGGGCACATGGGAAATTTTCCTGAACAGAACACCAATAGCTTATGCTCTAAGATCAAGAATTGACAAATGGAACCTCATAAAATTACAAAGTTTCTGTAAGGCAAAGGACACTGTCAATAGGACAAAACAGCAACCAACAAATTGGGAAAAGATCTTTACCAACCCTACATCTGACAGAGGGCTAATACCCAATATATACAAAGAACTCAAGAAGTTAGACTCCAGAGAGCCAAATAACCCTATTAAAAAATGGGGTACAGAGCTAAGCAAAGAACTTTCATCTAAAGAATATCAAATGACTGAGAAGCACCTAAAGAAATATTCAACATCCTTAGTCACCAGGGAAATGCAAATCAAAACAACCCTGAGATTTCACCTCACACCAGTCAGAATGGCTAAGATCAAACACTCAGAAGACAGCAGGTGCTGGCGAGGATGTGAAGAAAGAAGAACACTCCTCCACTGCTAGTGGGATTGCAAGCTGGTACAACCACTCTGGAAAGCAGTCTGGCAGTTCCTCAGAAAACTGGGCATGATACTACTGGAGGACCCCATCATACACTCCTGGGCATATACCCAGAGGATTCCCCAGCATGTAATAAGGACACATGCTCCACTATGTTCATAGCAGCCTTATTTATAATAGCCAGAAGCTGGAAAGAACCCAGATGTCCCTCAACAGAGGAATGGATACAAAAATGTGATATATTTACACAATAGAATACTACTCAGCTATTAAAAACAATGAAATCATGATATTCTTAGGCAAACGGGTGGAACTGGAAAATATCATCCTAAGTGAGGTAACCTAATCACAAAAGAACATACATGGTATGCACTCATTGATAAGTGGAATTAGCCCAGAAGCTTGGAATACCCAATTCACATTCACATATCAAATGATGCCCAAGAAGAAGGAAGGAGAGGCCCCTGGTCCTGGAAAGGCTTGATGCAGCAGTGTAGGGGACACCAGGACAGGGAAGCAGGAGGGGGCTGATTGGGGAACAGGGGGAGGGGAGAGGGCTTGTGGGACATTTGGGGAGGGGGGAACCAGGAAAGGAGAAATTATTTGAAATGTAAATAAAGAATATATCTAAGAAAAAAATAATAAATGCCAGAGAAAGGAAGAAAAGAAAAAAAAACAAAACAAAAAACAATGTACCCATAAGTACTTCTTGCTTCTTTGGAGGTAAAGTACTGAAAAAAAAATTGCTTTTCATAATTCTATACCCAGTGAGAATATCCTCCAAAATGAATGTGACTCTCTTTGTCTACGTTTGCTTGCCTATCTCTGTCTCTTTGTTTCATATCTGCATATATCTATGAGTTCAAGGTTATTTGGGTTTTTTTCTTCAAACATTTATGTCTCTGCTTACTTTTAATCTACTTCATATAATAGCTTTATTAAAGAATTGTTTCAAACTCTTCAAAAACAAGAAATTATGTAGTCTTCCTGACTATAATTCAGCTTTAGGTTAAGGAGAGACCATGTGTAATTGGGGTAAATGTATAGTTTTTGTTCTGGTGTGACTTTTGCAGTTAGATAACAGTTTATAGTATCATTAATAATATTTTTGCCAGGCAGTGGTGGCACATGCCTTTAATACCACCACTCGGGAGGCAAAGACAGGCAGATTTCTGAGTTCAAGGCCAGTCTGGTCTACAGAGTGAGTTCCAGGACAGTCAGGACTATACAGAGAAACCCTGTCTCGAAAAAATCAACAAAACAAAAAATAGTATTTTTGGTTTTCATTTTATTTGGGTGAATATAAAGGTTGCTTTCAGCTTTCTTTGGGTTCAATTTTGCCTTATAAAGTCCAACTTTTTCCATCCTACTATCTTTAAAAAATTTTTTTATCTTTTAAGAGTGTTTCTTGGCTGGGTATGGTGGTATGTTCCTTTCAAATCCCAGCATTTAGGAGGCAGTGGCTGGCAGGTCTCTGTGAGTTCCATGCCAGCCAGGTCTATATAGTGAGACCCTGTTCCAAAAAGGAAGGAAGGAAGGAAGGAATGAAAGGAGTAAAGGAGGAAGGAAGGAAGGAAGGAAGGAAGGAAGGAAGGAAGGAAGGAAGGAAGGAAGGAAAGAAAGTAAAGAATATTTATAAACGTTATTTGGTTTTTAAAATTCAGTCTTAGAGTCTGTGCTTTTAAAAAATTATTTATTTATTTATTTATTTATTTATTTATTTATTATGTAGATATGCCTGCCACAGCACACATGTGGAGATCACAGGATAATCAGAAGAAGTCAGTTCACTCCTTACATCATATGGGATCCAAGAATCAAGCTTAAGTCATCAAGCTTGGTGGTAGGTGCCTTTACCTGCTGAGCTATCTCACTTATCTATGCTCTGTGCTTTTAAGTTACATAAATTTATAGCAAATACCAATGTTTTAAGAGTTCATTTGTCTTCTCATTCTGTACCTTCTGTTTTGCACATTTTCTTTTCATTTGTTCCCCTTTCAATCAAATAGATTGAGTTAAATTCTTGCTGGTTGAAAGTGGAATGTCTTCATTTTTATGGCTTTATATTCCACTAAATGAAAGTGTCACCATTTGTTGAGTTAATCAGTTAACTAGGATATGTAAATGGTTTCCAAATATAGACAAATTGTATTTGAGCAATGGATAACCTTGTTCACACTTACTAAATCACATTTGTCTTGTAGTTTGTTTTTTTTCTGAGTGACTTTGGCTTCAAGATCATAGATGTTTTCCTAGGTTCTGTGTTAGGTTCAGGTCTTTAGAAGCACTTCCATTGATGATGTATTGTGTCCGTGTCATTTAAAGATTTGTGGAAGGGTGGGAAGCAAGACATGGGGAAAAAAGTACAAAAGGTGAAGTGTCAAACAAATTCTCAATTTTGCTTGAGTCTGGTGGGGTAGGGGGTGCATATGGATTCAGTACAGGTCCTTTTGCAGCATGTCCACAGCAAGATGAAATGCTACCATTTTTATAACCCTGTTAGAGTTGTCCTACAAAGATAAAAATTCTAAGAACTTCTGCTGACCAACTATGTGATTAAAAAAAAAATCTTGGGAGCAGCCTATGGACAAAGACATCCATAGTGGTTTTGGGAGAGCAATTGTATATGAGAGGGCATGGGCAAATACAATGACTTGCTGCTCTCTACTGGCCCTTACCTCAGGCTAGCCATGAAGGAGAAACAGAAGCAAGGGATGCTAATAGCTCTGATTTTTCAGTCTCAAAAAACAATGGTAGGCCTGCTAGCAAGTCAGATAACAGCCAGCTCTCCTCATCATCATTTACAGGTCAGGTGTTTATTGTAGGATATTTTATCACACTGTGAACCCTGAGACTGTGTTATTTACTTTCGGGGGAAGGGGGGTACTGTTTCTAGTTGTGGTGTGGCTCAGTCCTTAGAACACACCTTTAATCCCAAACAATGAAGGTAAAGTTAGTTTGTAGAAGGAAGCACCTATGTTTGAAAGTGATGTCTAATTGCATAGTAGACAAAGTGATGAATCAGAGAAAGATTAGACAGACTATGATATGCCCAACTCCCATGAGAACAGAGAGAAAAGATACCCCGTAAGGAGTAGTGCGGTGGAGAGGAGGCAGTTTTACTGGGACAGTTGTACAGAGACAGGTTGCAGAAAGAGAATAAACTAGACACAGGTGAAGACAGAACAAGTCAGAGAATGAGGATGAACCAGAGAGTTAGTATGAGGCCAAGCAGCACAATTCAGTAGAAGCAAAGTGAAGACAGATTGAATCGGTCAGCTTGGAGAGGAGTTTGAGCCAGAACAGCTGAGTTTACCAGTCAGCCAGAGATCAGAAAGAACTAGGAAGGGGTGACCTTATTCAGCAGCAAATCTCAGGGTCTGAAAACATGCTATGCCTAGGTAAGATGTATGGAGTCTAGAAGCTTCCAGGACTAAGCCTAGGTTAGTAGATGAAGAGAGTAAGCCTCTGAGACAAAAATTACACCAGGCAAATAGAAGATACTTTTACAGGTGTTCTTAGGTAACAGTCCACCTAGCTTTTTAAAGCTATGTTTCCCCATTTGTAACTGGAGACTGTGATAATTCTTAAAGCAGAAATCTCGGACCATAGTCTATACAGGGTACATGGTTATGCAAATCCCTGTTATCATTACTGTTCAGCAGAACTTTCCCAGAGTCTAAACACTCATACCTGGAGGAACTTGACCTAGTCAAACAACCACTAAGATGCACCTTAGAAAGTAAGGTATTTTCCATTTTTACATAAAATCCCCATATGGAAAGAGATAACCTCAATCACAAGCTGTTCTCCTTGAGGTCTACACTTACCTGATTATCTTTTGAAAATACAGTCCTATTTCCAAGGCTCAGGCCTTGGAAATTTACAAACCAGCATAGATTCTACATTGGAGTTACACAGCTATTGATTGGTTCTGCAACTTAATACACAGGTTGCAGTTAATACAAAAAATTTCAGTGTATATGAACTCATTAGTAAACACATGTTGAAGAGAGGACCACTTGGAGTTTGCTAACTGTGTAAGCAGATCTTAGATGTCTTTGTAGGTTGTAATATCACCTTATGAAGAGAGGGTATTGAGATAGGATGGAAAGACAGAAACAGAACCTGGAGCAGAGGCTTGAGGTCAGATGGTTTATGCAGGCCATGATTTTGAGCAGTAAGGGAATCAGAGAGAGAAATGGAGATGTAGAGAAGCCAGAAAAGACAGCATCCATGTGTTTGTTACCACTAGGCACAAATGGTATTCAGTGATGCTGGAGGCCCCCTAAGAGAACGTGTGTGTGTGTGTGTGTGTGTGTGTGTGTGTGTGCATACTCGAGCACTGTGTAATATATCCTCCATCAGTAAAGTGCTACATGCTGTATTAGTTTGAGCTCACTGAGTAGCTCCCTCTGGAAATGAATTCGTTCACAACACACGGGGAGGGGCGGGGGGTGGTGGAGGGAGAGAGAGAGAGAGAGAAAGAAAGAACATGTACACCAGACCCAAGCATGCTTACATCAAGTATACCCCAAGACCCTTGCCCAAAAATGTCCGTCTCCCCGACTGTAACAGGGAGGGAAGAGAACAGAAAAATCTCCATGAGTCAGCACATTGTCTCTGTGAACAACAAGAAGAGAAACCAGTCCAGTAGCGGTTGCTGTTGTTTAGCTCACGGTGTAAAATACCTTCTGTGGAAACACAAAGCACTAGTTCAGCCATGAAAAGCTCATCCATGAGAAAAAGCTCAGTTGGGAATTCCATCTGGCTACCTCAGTTTCCCCAGTGATTTTCTTCTGGGCTTTTGTAAGCCCCTCAGTTTACTCTCATTTGTTCTCTCAGTCAGTCTACTCCAGTCATCTCTGCGGACTTCGTGAACTCTTGAGCTAATGATGTTTCCCTGTACATTTCCTACCTCTATCTGCTGCTTGGTACTTGTTCATTTAATTTTGCTTTCTATGTACTTAATAAACTCACTCATTTGAAACTGAAGGTGTGGCTGCCATAGATCACCCTCTGGACCATACATCTCTACTCCTACGAGCTGAGATAACTTACAAGGAGAAACTGTTCTGGCTCATAGGTTTAGAGATCTCAGTCTGTCATCAATTGACTCTGCTGCTTTTGAGCCTGAGGCAGCACATCCTGGTTGGGAATAGAAGCAAAGGCATTCATAACTGAAATTGGAAAAAAATAAAGAGGAAGAAGCAAGGACTGGAGTCTATCCCCTGTAAAGACCGGCCTTTAATGACCAAAGACTTTCTTTGGATCTCTTGAATGTTTTACAGTCTCCCACTAGTGCCACAATGAAGAGCAAATTTTTACCACATGGCCCTTTTGAGGAGCATTTACAGTCTTCACATTCACGTGATTCGTGTGTGTGTGTGTGTGTGTGTGCGCGCGCGCGTGCGCGCGTGTGTTATAGGCATTCTACAACACCCGTGTGGAGGTCAGAGGATGACATATGGTAATTTGTTCTCTCCTTCTACTCTGTGGATTGCATGAAAAAAAGCACCCTCACCCCATAAGCCATCCTGCTAGTCCTCACCTTTCCTCTTAGGAACAATGCTGTTTCTTCTTTCTTCCCCAGCATTGAGTAGCAGACTCAGGTCCTCACACAATGAAGCTTATTTGCTATCTACCAGAGAACCACACCCAAGATGTGCTGCTTGATAAAGGTGCTGAGAACTGAACTCGGGTATTCTATAAGAGGAGTATGGGCCCTAAATGCTGAGTACCTCTCCTGTCCCTCAAGAACTATCCAGTTCTTAGCCACATGATAAAACCATCAGTACTTGTCTTAGTCAGGGTTTCTGTTCCTGCACAAAAATGACCAATAAGCAAGCTGAGGAAGAAAGGGTTTATTCAGCTTATAGTTCCAAATTGATGATTATCACCAAAGGAGGTCAGGACTGGAACTCATGCAGGTCAGGAAGCAGGAGCTGATGCAGAGGCCATAGAAGGATGTTTCTTACTGGCTTGCTTCCCCTGGCTTGCTCAGCCTGCTCTCTTACAGAACCCAAGAATACCAGCCCAGGGATGGTACCACCCACAAGGGGCCCTTGATCACTAATTGAGAAAATGCTCCACAGTTGGATCTCATGGAGGCACTTCCCCAACTGAAACTACTCTCTCTGTGATAACTCCAGCCTATATTAAGTTGACACACAAAACCAGCCAGTACAACTGTCCCCTTGTCAACTTGACACACAAACACATCACTATTAAGCCTCAACCCTTACTTCCTTATTCATCCCAAGATCTAAATAACTTTAAAATTCCCACAGTCTTTACATATTAAAAATTCAATCCCTTTAAATGGTTCAATATCTTTTAAAATTCAAAGTCTTTTAAAAATCCAAAGTCTCTTAACTGTGGGTTCCACTAAAATACTTTCTTCCTTCAAGAGGGAAAAATATCAGAGCACAGTCACAATCAAAAGCAAAACTCAAACTCCAATGGTTCAATGTCTGGGATCCATTCACGATCTTCTGGATTCCTCCAAGGCCTTGGGTCACTTCTCCAGCTCTGCCCTTTGTAGCACACAGCTTGTCTTCTAGGCTCCAGCTGCCTGTACTCCACTGCTGCTGCTGTTCTTGGTGGCCATCTCATGGCACTGGCATCTCCAAAACACTGCTGTCTTTCGCAGTAACTAGGCTTCACCAATAGCCTCTCATAGGCTCTCTTCATGGTGCCAAGCCTCAACTCCTATGCATGACCCCTTCAGTCCTGGGTCATCAATTGCAACTGAGGCTGCACCTTCACCAATGGCCTTCCATGGCCTCTCACAGTGCCGAGCCTCAGCTGCTCTTCATGACCCCTTCATGCCTTCAAAACCATACCACCTGGGTGACTCTTACACATTACCAAGTCTTGCTGCAGCACAAAGTGCAACTGTGATTGTCTCTGGAACACAGCCTCTGTGCTCTCAGAAAACACTTCCTAGAAGATTTTACCTCAGTGATGCTGGTCTCTGCTTAATCACCACTAATTTCTTAGCTCCAGCTAACCAGCATCAATAGTCCCAGTAACATAAAAGTTTGCTTTAGTGGTTCTGGTATCTTGTTAATCACATCTGATTCTTCAGCCCCAGCTAACCAAAACCACAGAATCTTCACAATGGCCCTGATAAGAGTCTTTAACCTTCCCTCTGAAATGTCACAAGCCAGGCCTCCATCTTCTATACTGTTCTCAACATTATCTTCCAAGCTCCTACACAACATCCCACAGAGCTCTTAACATGGAATGGATCTTCTAGCCCAAAGTTCCAAAGTTCTTCCACAGTCCTCCCTAAAACATGGTCAAGTTGTTACAGGAATACCCCACTCCTGGTACCAATTTGTCTTAGTCAGGGTTTCTATTCCTGCACAAAAATCATGACCAAGAAGCAAGCTGAGGAAGAAAGGGTTTATTCAGCTTATAGTTCCAAATTGCTGTTTATCACCAAAGGAGGTCAGGACTGGAACTCCAGATGCAGGTCAGGAAGCAGGAGCTGATGCAGAGGCCATAGAAGGATGTTTCTTACTGGCTTGCTTCCCCTGGCTTGCGAAGCCTGCTCTCTTACAGAACCCAAGAATACCAGCCCAGGGATGGTACCACCCACAAGGGGCCCTTGATCACTAATTGAGAAAATGCCCCACAGTTGGATCTCATGGAGGCACTTCCCCAACTGAAGCTCCTTTCTCTGTGATAACTCCAGCCTGTATTAAGTTGACACACAAAACCAGCCAGTACAGTATTTTTAACATACAACACAACCTGAGTCAGTAATCTAATGTATCATAATTAATGTCAGCACCAATACAACATTTTGATCACTGTATCTGTTACAAAAGTAAAAAATCTAAAGGGGTTAAAGCCTTTGATTAACTATGCCTTTGAATTTTCCAGGCAATTTCATTATTAAACTCCTCTTTTGAAAGAGATCTCTATTGTATTCAGTTCAGACTTTGGTAGATGGCAGGGGTGGGATTTTTTTTTTCCTTCTGAGGTCACCAGTGCTTTTAAGCACTGCCTAAAGTGCACGCGGTGTTGATTACCATACCTCAGATTAACTAGATTTAGCATGCAACAATCATACTCCATTCAGCAGGGCCCATCTCTGGTGAATTGTGGACATTAATGACAGTTGCAAGAGCTCAAATATTATATAATCACTAATTACATTCTGCGCAATTAGTAGAGGCTCATCAGTGTGAATCACTAATGGCTGATCACCCTGCTCTCTCTGGGAGGAAATAGGCCGGCTGCATAATTTTTCTGATTGTATTAGCATAGGCGCAAATGTTATTAACAAACTTTGGCAATCATGAGGAGACTGAGTTGTGGTGGACGAAGGCAAGAGACTCCACCTGATAGGTGCAGGCACTTCACCTTGAACCTCAAAGCTGTGTGTTTTGTGATTCCGTCTCATTCACCCACCAGCTTCCAAATGGAAATCCCACACAGCATCCTAGCCAAAAAGAAATGACTCCAAAGCCATTTAAAGGAACAAACCAAAAAGGGCCGCCTGTGGATCTGTTTTCTTAAAATGTGCTTTGAAAGCCAAGCTTACAGAGTCTATGGGATATCAAACCCCAAAGCCAGTGGCTAAATGAAAGGTCTGCTTCTGAAGAGTAGAGTGCTTACGTGAACTTTTTACCTTCCCCACGCTGACTTACTTTCTTATTTGCTAGCGTTGTCACAGCTCAGTTCAATAGACTAGGTAGTGGATGCCGCAGAAGGCAGTGGCTTGCCTTCTCTCCTGGGGCCACAAGTGGCCAGCCCTTCTTGTCACTCTGGCTTTTCTTTGTGTATGAACACCTCTGGAGTCTGTGTGTGTCCAAATCCCCTCGCTGAAGAAGCGCGCCATTCAAATGCCTCATTTTTTTGCCTTAATCGCGTCTTTAAATGCCCTTCTCCAAACACAGCCCCATTGTGCGCTGACGAGGGTTTGGCTCCAGCATGAATTTAGCAAGAATGTAATTCAGCTCATAGCTGGACATGGTCCAACACAAGAAGTTCTCGCTGAAGGATTGGACAGAGGCTTGATTAGGGCCACACTGGAAACAGCGTTTGGGGAAAACTGCTAGCAGCCACATACAACTGCCAAGCATGCATGACTGCTGAGAGTGAGGAACTGATTTTTAATTTTTTCCCATTTGAATTAATTTGAGATTTAAGGCTAAAGGTGTGTAAAATATTTTACTGCTTATTTGTTGTTTGGGTAAGGTTAAATTTCATTTCAACCACTGAAATTGCAATGTCTAGCTTAAGCTAGGTTATCAGTGTTTAATATATATTAGCATTCAGAGACAGAACAAAAAGAAGAAAAAAACAAAACTAAAACATCTCAACAAGTTTCGAATTGTATATGGGAATGAAAACTGTTTTAAATCTATTGGGATAACTGATCTATGCTTGTAGATCTGATTTTACCTGTTTCTTTTGGGAAGTTGACAGTGTGGAAAAAAAAAATTAGTGAGCTACATGTGTGCTTCTCTCCATGTGTCTACTGGACGGAATCAAGGTAAGTTATCCTACAGATATTTATCAGAGTTGGATCAGTGCACAAATTAAGTTCCTCTTGTCAAAACAATTAAGGTTCTGGCTTCTTTTGGGCTCACTGTAGTTATAGTAAAGTAACCAAACCATTGCTCCCTAGGTGTTAATATATTTTTAATTTTCTTATTACTTGTTCTATAGTCAAGCTGTCTTAATAATCATTCTCTTAATAATAGTGGTTTTCTTAATAATAATTTTTTTAAAATATCAGAATTTAAGGTAATTCTTTTCTCCAAAATTAAAAAAGTAATACTTTTATCCTGGTGTTCTGCTTCTGCCACCCCCACCCCCCAAAAAACAATACTAGCTTAGATTACCTCCCCCATACCACCCCATCTAAGTTACCTCCTCTCAGGTTGCTAGGAAGTCCCTGGGTAAGGCAGCTGATATCCTTTATTTAATTAATACACATTGAACAAGTGAACAACAACTCCAGTTTCTTTATCTGTAGTTTGGTGAGCCCAGGAAGGTCCAGTGAGGTCTTTGGTTCTGGAACATCTTTGAGATACAGTCTTTGCTGTGACAAAAAGGAGTCTGAGGGATTGTAGGAATCAAATTCCAGAGTTTCGTAGGACTACTTTGGGGATGCATTTCTTATATTTCAAAATAAAATTGAAAACTGAAAAGTCACGTTAGAAATGAAAGCATTGAACATCATAGCATCAAGGATTAAAGGTTCAAACTTCAAGCAATAGTCGATATTAGGTCAGAATAACTATTGATTCTTTCCAACTCTTTTGTGCAGTTCTTGTTTGTTTGTTTGTTTCTAGGTTTTGTTTGTGATACTAAGAATTAAATCTAGGTCCCTGTCCATGCTGAGCTGCACCCCTAACCTTTAACCTCTTCTCAAACAACTTAATCCCCCAATGGCATAAAGAACAAGAAACAAACAGTAGAGAGAACACAGGGACATCTGATGCTATAATGCAGCTTGTCTTTACCCCACCCACCAGCACATGTGGATGTTACCATTCTTATCCACTAGCAATAAAGAATGTCAGAAAGTCCCTAAACGACCAGAGAGCTGGTCCAATATCACATTTGAATTCTAAAATACATACCAAGGGGGGCAATCAAAGAGATACTTTCCCCCCTTATCTCTTTGTTTTTTCTGCCATCCATGAATCTTTAGGAATAATGAAATCAGAGCAAACATTTATTGGAAGGACGCTGGCTTTGAAGATCACTTGCTGCCTAACTGGCATGGTCATTTGCATGGAATTCAGGGAGGATTTCAAAGAGTTTCTTGCCCTTGTTACTGGGATAAAAGGGAGACTCAGGTGTTGAAAGTGTGTGTGTGTGTGTGTGTGTGTGTGTGTGTGTGTGTACATGGTTTAATATTTGATGAGGCTTCCATTTCACACACAAGGATTCCCGTATGGGTTTTATTTTTCTGTCTTTAATTGAAGTGGTTCATATTGAATCAATGGTGAAAAAATAAACCCAGATTCAAAAAGGAAAAAATATTTACAGTCAGAGAAGTGACACACAAGTGTCTGGCTCCACATGTGGAAAGCAAGCGATTTCCCAAAGGTGTGGTCACTGCAACATCTGTTTAGTGGGAAAGACTGGACGGAAATTTGGTAATGGCTCCCAGAAGAAAAATCACAAAGGGCCTACTGATAAAGGGAAGATGAAGAGCCAAGGCCTCATCTAGTGTATCAAGTTTAGTAGAGAAATGGAGGAAGAAAAAAAAATTAAGAACCAGAGAGCAGTCATATTAAGTAGAGTCTAGAGGCAATATATGTTGATGGCTAAAAAGACCTGCATGTCCTCTATGGTGTCACTTCTCCACCAATGACCTGAGCCGTTCAGAAAATGGGCATCTCAAATCAGTGGGTCCAAATCCTGAATCTCCATCTTCTTTCCTATAGCACACTCCTTATTCTGTACAGTCTTTCTGTTTGGATGAATGGTTGACGTCCTATCACCGACATGAAAAGGCAGTGTTCTAGACAACTGTGAAATACTCGAGACAAAATACAAGAAAACAAGCAGGACCCACAGATAAGGGCCCTGGACACTAAGATGACAGACCTTCAAGAAGCAGCAAGCACTGAAAAGAAATGGCAAGATGAAAAGCCAGACCAAATAAGCAAGAGCATCAACACATAAAAGGACACATTTTGTCTCTACACACAAATGATATACTGTATTGTGAAAAATCCAAAGATACTTATAATGACAGCAAATGGAATAAGGCCGTTATTTAAGTTCCAGGGCTGGAGAGATGGCTAAGCGGCTAAGAACACTAACTGCTCTCCCAAACATCCTGAGTTCAAATCCCAGCAACCACATAGTGACTCACAATCCATCTGTAATGAGATCTGATGCCCTCTTCTGGTGTGCCTGAAGACAGCTACAGTGTACTTACATATAATAAATAAATAAATCTTTGCCCGGGCAGTGGTGGCGCACGCCTTTAATCCCAGCACTTGGAAGGCAGAGGCAAGCGGATTTCTGAGTTCGAGGTCAGCCTAGTCTACAGAGTGAGTTGCAGGAGAGTCAGGGCTACACAGAGAAACCCTGTCTCGAAAAAAAAAAAAAAGAAAGAAAGAAAATTCCATATACAAAGATAATTTTATTTCTGTATACCATAAACAAATAAGTAGAAAAAGATTGTGTGTGTGTGTATATATATATGTCCATGACTATGCAAAGTTATGCATATGTGGGCACATGTGTGTGCAGGTATGTGTGCATATATTTGTGCCTGTGTGTATGTAGACAAAAGATGACATCAGGTGTCTTCTTGGCTCTCACTCCACCTTATATATTTGAGTTGGGGTCTCTCACTGAACTCAGAGATAGCAGACTGAGCTAATCTATCTTGTCAGCTTGCTCTGGGGATCCTCTGTCTCTGCTTTAGTGCTGAGGGATGATAAGCTGACGGCCAGACCTACGTAAGTGCTAGGAATTCAAACACTGACCCTCCTACTTGCAAAGCAGGAGCTGTATCCACTGTGTCATCCTCCCATCCCCAGAAAAAGAAATTTTGAAATGTCATTTGCAGTAGCATCAAAAGCATCCAGTACCCAGATATGAGTGCACCAGAGCTGTAGCACATTTACAGTACTATTACTTTGAAAAACTGAAAACATAAATAAGGTAGAGATCATTTTCAGTGCTTAGAAGGCTCAACATCGTAAAGATGGAAATTTTTCCCATACGGATCCATCTTCTCAACATAATTCTAATCCAAGTTCCATCAGACTTTATTTAGAAATCAACAAACTGATCCTTAATGTATATGGAAATATAAAGGATGCAAATTAGCAAAAAACAGTCCTAAGAGGAAAAAGAAAAACATGTTCCAAGATTTACTGTGAAACTATGCTCATGAAGACAGTGTAGTGTTGCTTCAAACACACACGCGTAGAGCAATGTAACATAGACCAGTGTCAAGTGTAGACCCCACAAATATATAGTCAGTTAGCATTCAACAAAGATACCAAAATAATCCAAAGAGGGAAGGAAAGTGTTTTTAATAAATAGTGTGGAGGGTGGGAGATGAATCATGAAAATCTGTGCAGTTACTTTATATGGACATCACTTCCATTCATGAGGACAGAGCCCTCCTGTTTTAATCAGTTCCCCCCCCCCAAAGATACCCACCTCTTAGGACTACCACCTGTGGATAGGCCTCAGCATGAATTATGAAGATACGCTGTATAAAGTAACTTTTACCTTCTTGTGATTTAAAAGAAAAAGAAAAAAGTCATAAGCAACTTAGGAAAGAGTTTCTTTTTGCTTACAGTTCCAGAGAGACAGAGTCTATCATGGTGGGGGAAGCATGGCAACAGGAACAGGAAGCTAGCTAGCCCCTTTTTTATCCACACAGAAGAAGTAGACACAAAGAAAGAACAGGAAATGAGGGCAGCCTATGAATCCTCAAAAATTATCTCCAGTGACAGATGTCTACCTCCTACAGGCAGCATAACTAAACAGCATCACTGACCAGAGACCAAATGATCATGAGCACAGGGAAGGGGAGACATTTCTCATTTAAATAACCACAGAAGCAAACACTCAAAGCACAGAAATGTCAATCATTACAATGTTTCTCACATGGATAACAGATACTGTGCCATGCTGCCGCAGTCTCTCTGCCAAGACTAAGACACTCGTTCTTTAGTGACTAAGTTGTAATTATAATTTAACATAAGAAATCAGCAGTTGAAACTAGATCCTGGAAGCATAAAGGATCATTATATCATTGGTTTTACTTGTGTCAAAGATTCCATAATAAAAAGTCAAAGATTCCATAATAATAATTATACATATACACACACATACACACACATAATAATAGTAATAATATTGTCCTGGTTTGCTTCTCTGTTGCTGTGAGAAAGCCATGACAAAAAGCAACTTGGAGAGAAAAAGGCTTACTTTAGCTTATAGAATATATTCCATCATCAAGAGTAGCCAAAGCAGGATCCTGGAGGCAAGAACTGAGGCAGATACTCTAGAGGAACTTATTGGCTTGCTTTTGTTAAGGTATTTTTATTACAACAACAGAAAAGAAACTAATACATTATTCCTACAAAATTCATGCTGAAACTTTATCACCAAGTCTTAAGAGGTGGGAGCAAGTCTGTCCTCACCAATGGAAGTGATGCCCACAAACAGCTGGCTTGTTTAGCTACTTTAAAAATACAACTCAGGCCTGTCTACAAAGGGATAGCACTAGCCCCAGGGTAGGCCATCGACATTAATTAACAATTAAGAAAATGCCCACTGACTTTGTCTGACAGATAAACTGTAAAACATATGGTTGTGTTTGACCAATGTTGTTCACGAAGTGCCAAGCCTTGGGTGCTTTCCGTGAACCCTCAACCCTTCAAAACCAGTATCATGTGAGAGACTCTTGTACAATGTTTGACAAGTTCTGCTTCCAGCTTGATGTGTGACTTTGCACCCAACACCCATACCATGAATCCAACCACAGTTTCTGTGTGCTGACCCTAATGAAATACTTCCTATGGGAATGGAGGAAGCCCTGAGTAAGTGTAAGGATAAAGTAAGTCCTGAATGAACGCGAGTTGTTAACATGGACGCAGCCGCGTCAGTGATACCAGTGCCTCAAACATATGACAAAGCCTTCTTCCGGAGTCTTAGCTCAGGTTACTATTGCTGTGACTATGACCAAAAGCAACTTGGGGAGGAAAACGTTTATTTCATTCACAGCTCCATATATCAGTTTGTCTTAGAGTTTCTTTTGCTCTGAAGACACACTATGGCCACAGCAACTCTTATAAAGGAAAACATGTAATTGGGGCTGGCTTACAGGTTCAGAGATTATTTTAATGACAGGAAGCATGATAATGGAGAGGCAAACAGGGTGATGGGAAAGAGCTGAGAGTTCTTCATCTGGATTGGCAGGCAGCAGGAAGACAGAGAAAGACACTAGGCCTAGCTTGACCACTTAAAACCTCAAAGCCTAAGTGGCACACTTCCTCCAACAAGGTCACACCTCCTAATGCCACTCCCTAAGCATTCAATTATAAGTCTATGGGGGCCATTCTTATTTAAACTACCACAGAATTCATTATCAAAGCAGTGAGGGCAGAAACTCAAGTAGAGCAAGAACCTGGAGGCAGGAACTGATGCAGAGGCCAAGGAAGGGGTGCTATTTACTGACTTGCTCCTCATGGCTTACTCAGCCAAATTTCTTATAGAACCCAGAACCAGGGATAGCACTACCCACAATGAACTGGGTCTTCCCCCTTCAATCACTAGTTAAGAAAATACCTTACAGGTTTGCCTACAGCCCGATCTTATGGAAACATTTTCTCAATTGGGTGCCTTCTTTTCAGATGACTCTAGCTTGTGTCAAATTGACATAAAACTAGGCAGCACACCAAGTGAGACTCAGGAAATTGGCACAGCCTTCCTCTGGTTCAAGAGTATTTACAAAGAATTGACTGGTATGTGCAGAACTAATAATGGCAGCTTCCTGCTCCCAGATGACTGTAGCCTGAGACTGTATTCCCACAGAGAGCAACTACTGAGATTAGCTAAGCTCCATCCTGTGTTGTACATAATAAATGCAATGAGATTCCTGAGCATGCATAGATAGCTGGTACCACTCTATCAGAATAAGCATAGCCCACCTGATCCCAGTTTTTATATATATTCACATTCATAGATTGCTAATGCCAACTATCATGTGACCAGCCCTAACAGGGTCTTTGATTCCCTCTGAAACTTCACAAACCAGGCCTTCATCATCTAAATTTCCAGATAGATATGTATATATATATGTGTGTGTGTGTGTGTGTGTGTGTGTGTTTATACATGTACATGTACACATATACATATACATATACATATACATATATGCCTGCCTGCCTCTCCTTTCTTCATTCCCTTGTTATCCCAGTCAGATTTCTAGACCAACATATGCAGGAAATGACAAACTTCCCAGATTATTTTGCCTCAATGATGCTGGTCTCATTTTAATCACAGCTTTTTTTTTTTAAGCTCCAGCTAGCCAGCATCAATGTCACAGGGAATCACAAGTAGGTTTCACATTCACAGATTGCTAATGCCAACTATCATGCGAACAGCCCTAACAGGATCTTTGATTCCCTCTGAAACTTCACAAACCAGGCCTTCATCATCTGATTTTCCATCAACATTTTTGTCTTTCAAATTTCCACTGCTCAATAGCCAAATGCTTCCACAATCCTTCCCAAAACCAACACAGTCAAGTCTATCACAGACAAGATTCTACTTTCTGGTACCACTTTCTGTGCTGATTTGCTTTCTGTTATTTTAATAAGACACAATGACTAAAGGCAATGTGGGAAGGGAAGGATTTATTTGAGTTGACTTGTTACAGTCCATCTTTGAGTGAAACCAAGACAGGAAGCTAGAGGCAGAAACTGAAGCAGAGACCACAGAAGGACACTACTCATTGTCTTGCTCAGTCCATTTTCTGAAGAGTCAATGGTACACTTATCATTTGTGTTTTTTATATTTGTTCGTAAGGTAAATTACAGAATCTGTGATTTTAGCTTGCCTCAATCTCATGGTTGCTCATAGAAGATACAAGACTACTGTCAGAGGTAAGGACTTTATTGCTTATAGGAACCATGAGTTTTCATGTCTGCATATGTGCAGCTGATCAACATAGCCACAAAGTACCACAAGGGTGACGTGGAGGTTAGCCCTCATGAGTAACATATACACAGAATGTTTGCATCAGACTTGGAAAATCCTAGCTTAGAAAATCCTGGTCTGTTAAAGTGACCACAAGCAAACTGTTCAAATGCTTCTCTAGAAGAACACATTGCCAGTTTTAATACTGCCTCTCTTCAGAGTGCATTGCTCTATCTTCCAAGGTATTCTGTACAGTCCAGAGAATGATCTGTGATGGCTGTACTCTTGATGTGAACAAATGGGTCTATTCTGCAAATAGCAAGCCATAGGAGAAGAATGGGGGATGAGAGGACAGATAGCAAAATGTCATCAATTCAGGTGCTCAAAATATCCAGCAGAAATCAAGTGGGGAAGCCCTACACAGGCAGTCAAATGGACCCTCAGGGGAGGATTCAAAATAAAAGAAGTCTCAGTAGATAGGGATGATATAATGAAATTAGGTGCTCACAGTATCCTACAGACACCAACTGGGGAAGTTAAGGTAATCAGCTGCAATCTCTAACTGAACTTTCTCTCAGTGGATGAGCTTCCCATAGCAAACTGTGTATTTCAAAACCTAAGAGAAGGATTTTAAATATTTTTGACATACAGTGTAAGGGTCAATGATTCACCAAAGAATGATACCACAGATTCAAACAGTTTGTAAAAGCAAAGAGTGTTTTATTCTGCAGAAGTCCAGCATGCTGGGGCCTCCCACTCTAAGATGGAGACAACCAAGTGAGCTCGCAGGCCCGATTTAAAAGCACATTAAGGAAATTCCAGGGTAGGTGACCTTTATCGTGTTCCAGCTCTAGGAACATTCCAGAACCATTACCAGGGCTTGGGGGCTGAAAACCGTTGCTGACCTATTGCCCTTGCTTCAGGCCAGGTGACAGGCAGCTTCCTGAAACCTGGGTTTTTTTCTTTTCTAGTAACTGACTTCCCTGGGTTTGTCTAGACTTGCCCAGTTCTTAGGCCTAGTCTCCTGAACTGCCAATTAGTAGCCTGTCATGAAGTTAGCCTAGCCTTCTCAACAGAAAGGAGGAGGAATATGCTTAACCTAACTAAAACATTCCACAGTATATACATGTGTCAAAATATCACCTGTACCTCCTTAACATGTGCTTTTGTCAGTTCAATGTTTTAAAATATTTTTTTTATTTTTGAAAGAACAAAAAACCTAACAAATACTGTCACTGCCTCTGATCAGAAGATATCCAATAAGAGCTATATCAAACTACCTCCCAACAGTATTACAGACAAGCCAGAAAACAAAGGTCCTTGGACATTCCCCTTCTCCTGGGCTCAGAGTGGATTGTGATTTGTTTGGTACATTCCTTTCGAAAAGTACAAGTACATATTTGCCTATACAAATTTGTGATATATATATATATATATATATATATATGCATGTATATTTATATATGTGGCATATATAGTATGTATAAATGTGTGTATAGTATAGATGTAGTATATATGAATATATACATGTATAAAGCATATATAGTACATATATATGTATTTATGTAATATATATGTACTATATATACTAGATATAGCTCTACATATTACTTATGTGTGTACATATATACATGTGTATATAATACTATACATATATGTATTATATACATATATAGTACATATACATATTTATACATGTAGTATACACACACAGTAGAGACATACACAAACACACATAGTACCCTACATGTTATTTTGCAACTTGCTTTTATTAAACAGATTCTTGGCATATTTCCCCTTTCTCCCCTTGTCATTCATGTCAGTGACTCTTCCTTTTTCTAATCTGCAGCATGGAGAGCCATGACAGAGATGAGCCAGTTTAGCTTGGCCTTCCTTTGGGCTGTGACCAGTTCCTCCACTGTCACCTCTGCTATGCAGTGCTGACAGACAGGACTCTTCATAGATATTTTACCTGAGATGAATTCCAAGAAGGAATCTTGCCAATTTGTCCCCTAAGATCATTGTCTTAATTATATCCCACTGAGTTTTTGAAAGTGCCCATTTCCCTACAGCCTTGCTGGCCATGTATTGTTGTTGATTGTCATTGTTGTCATTTGGAAGAGATGTGGGATCCTGAAAGGTGTTTTATTTACATCTTTCCAATCTAGTAAGGTGAACATACTTTCATACTTTATTTCCAGGGTTGCCATTTAGTAACATTTACATGCCAAGACCTCAATAAGCACACTTTTGTGAACCAACTTAGTTTTACTTTTATAACCTGTGTCAGTCAGTTTACCATTAATCATCTTAGAAAGAGAAAAGGCACTTTGGATTCACAATTTTGGTGGCTTCAGTCTACAGTCAGTTTCCCCTAAAGCTTGACTCTGGGGCAAGAAAATATCATGGTGGGGAACATGTGGTAGAGCCCCATTAATGTGGATAGAAGCACATTCTTCTTTAAAATTAATTTCACAATATCTGTTCTTAGCAAATAATCCTCATTCAGGTAATAACTCACCAAACTTCAAGTCCACACTTCCCAGCTTTTCTGTAGATAGAAATTAGTTACAGGTACAAAGCCAAGGTTGGACATGTCTCATAAAACTCCTGTAAAGGAGTGACGGTTCCCCAGCTCTTTTGCCTTTATATCCTTCCTTCTTCATTCAGATGAGAAGACCAAGGCTGTAGCAACCACTGTGCAACCCCAAGGCAACCTTGAGGTGGAACTGAGATTGGACTGGAATGATGGAAACTAGGTGAACTAAAATTAGAAAAGGAATCTGGGACACAGACATCGTAGCAACTATCCTTTTCCACCCTAGGTGATGACTCTGAATTTTCGTTATATGAGCAAGACCTCTCTGCTCTTCTGTGATCATTGATATGATGATGGAACCAGGACTTTGAACCAAGACAAGATTGTGGACTTATTTCTTTAAATATGTTGAGTAATCTCTTTTCTAGAAAAGAATTTTGATGTCGGACTCTGTCCTCCAAGCATGACATGGCTATCACCCTTCAAAAATCAGAACAGTTGTGGTTTTACCCACACAGATTCCATATCTTGGTTTCTCCATTATAGTTGCTATTGATCTTAGGAAGGAAGGAAGGAAGGAAGGAAGGAAGGAAGGGAGGGAAGGAGGGAAGGAGGGAGGGAAGGAGGGAGGGAGAGAGAGAGAGAGAGAAAGAGAGAGAAAGTCACATAATTTCTCCCTGTCTTCCTTCCCTACAATGTAAATAAATCAGCCTTTGTGCCATAAGCTTACAGTGAGAAGCCAATGATGAAGTACACACAAGCTTTTCATAAAAGAATGTGGAAGGACTCATTGTATGAATATTGAATTCCTAGTGTATGTATTCCCACCATGTTCAGAGAGCCCGTAGTTATCATTATCAGGTTTTGGAGACCCCAATTTTCTCCTTCTTTTCCACCATTATAATTTGGAGATCCTCTGAGATATGAGAATAATCCCAGAATAGAGCACCATTGTCCTAGGGAAGGGCAGGTGACTGTGAGCGTGTGTTTGTGTGTGTGTGTGTGTGTGCATGCACATGTATACACATGTGAGTCCATGCCTGTTTAATACTTAACCTATTTCTTCTTGAGGTTTATATATTTTATGCAAAGAATTGCTGAATATTCATTGATCCATCCAGTATCTGCAAGTATGCTATTAGAAATGCATTACTTATCTGTATTTTTGAAATGTTGAAATAATTCAGTGTTGATCCTTTGTGAGATAGGTTTGCTACCTTTAAACTGAAGTGACAATGATACCCAAGCCGGCTCAAGTTGTACTCATATCCTTGATGTCTCTAACAAACCAGAGTCTGCATGTGAGAATCCTGTATGTCACTATTAAATTGAAAAAGGCCTGAAATATCAAAACCTCACTTCTGGTAGGGAAGGGAAGTGAGAAAAAGCCAAGGAATGGTTATTCATGAATCACTGACAGGCTGCCACTGTGAATAACAGCATCCTCGCTCTCCTCTTCTCAGGCCTCATAATTTTTTCCCTGAAGGTGTTTTACCTGCACAGGAAGAACTGGGCTGGTGGCATGTCTAGTAAAGATGATTTTTAAGGCCTCTTAAAACGCACAAGCCTGTATTTAGTTTACAAGCTTTTCCTTTAGCATACAGCAATGTCCAATCCATCTCAGCTGACGGACAAGACAGACCACGATGATTTGTCATGTTTGGCCCTGGGTTTTGTGATGTTCTTGGCAATATGGAGAGCTCACTGGTGAGAGAACTTCTTCCTAAAAATTACAAGCACAGGAGTCCAGATTCAAGTTTTTGCTACTTGGAGAACCCACAGCATGAGCGCTATCAATAGATAGTTGGAGAACATCAGGCCTTTCATCATGAAAGGCTTTGGATGCCATTAAAACACAGCGTTGAGAAAATAATCAGGTAAAGTGTAGCTTCTGGGTGTTTTTCTGACCTTCCATTGTTTCAACAAGGGGGTTGCTTCTTTCATCAGCGCTGACAGGCAAAGCAATGTGACATTTTTGTTTGTTTCTCTCTCTCTCTTATGTATTTATAGTCCTGTAGTTGCATTTGCTTCTGCTTTCCCACCCAGTTATCTTCTTGGGTGTGGATTAAGTGTAGATCTGGGTGTTGAAAGACATTTACATAAGTGCTGTTTGTGAACACCAAGGCCAGTACGTCTATTATCGGCAGAACATTTAAATCTTAATGACTGGCATTGTTGTCTAAAAGACGTTGTTTTTCCCGCTGAGAAACTGCATTAGATTCAAGAAAAGGAGCTCATTTCCATTCTCTCAGCAGTCTCTCTAGAAATGACATGCAGTGCTTGAAACTGTTTATTTCCAAATTCAGGCCTCCCTCGCATCAGTCATCAGCTTCAATTACCAGTTTTCCGGAGCCGAGCCATCAGGCAGTCTGACACCGGGGTCCGGCCTAATTCCCACCTTCTCCAGAGTCAAGAGCATAATGTGCGGATGAAAAGGTGCAAAATAGCCTGGACTTCATTAGCATGCAGGGCCTGGCTGTTCATTTGCTGGCTGCGAATGGAAGTTCTGACACTTGGAGCTTGCTGCAAAATGAGAAAAGTCCTCTTCAGGGGAGATGGGGTCCTTGGTGGCGAGAAAAAGGTCATCAAAAAGCCAGTCGCTGCCCTTGCTCCCTGCTCTCCATGACTGCTTATTGATTCCGGGAACACCTCATTACACGCCGGATCAACATATTATTGCCATGTTCTGGGACTGAATTGTTTACAAGTGTCTTTATCGCCAGCAAAGGCCTGCCCGGAGATGCGTGACTACACTCATTTGGCTGTGACCCGCCAATTATGTGTTATCCGATATGTTGCTGGGTATCTTGATCTTTGCCCGGGTCTTCTCCTGGCATCAACACAGTCCCATTTACTACTTCTTTCCACCACTCTTTGGGAAAGTAGCCATTAGTCTGTCAGTGTGTTTGTGTGTGTGTGTGTGTGTGTGTGTGTGTGTGTGTGTGTGTGTGTGAGTGTGTGTGTTACCTCAGCTACAGGAAATATAAACATCTTTGCTCAATTTCTTGCTGTACATTAGGACCACAGTAATTTAAGGAAAAGAAATTCTCTCTCTCTCTCTCTCTCTCTCTCTCTCTCTCTCTCTCTCTCTCTCTCTCTTTGCACACACACACACACCTCTCCCCTTTCTTTACAGCATTCAGGAAACCCATACAATCTGCAATCAGTATGCACAGCAGAGTCTAACACAGCCTCCCCCCAAGCTGCCTCTGCTTACATATAGGCCCTATGAGAGAGCTGTCATATTTTATTTGGGCAGAGCCACTGCAAACCACTGCACAGGACCATTTTAATCTTTCATTACAGACACTTCTATGGCTCCATAAAAGGAAGAGTGGAATAGCAACTCGATTAAAAACCCAGTGAAGAGATTGTGCAAACACTTTACCCCCCAAAAGTAGAGATAAAGTCATAAAATCTTCTAAATAGTGCATTCAGCAAGGATACCTGATTCCCCTTCCCCTGTTAGTGACGATGGACAAAACTTCATAACCATGGTGAGAAGCAACAGCTTTCTTTCATTTTTACGAATGCTGGAGATTTAGCAAGTACCACCTCAACACTTGATGTACCACTTGTACCACCTCAAGCCAGGAGTATTTAAGGGGCTGTTGCTCTTACCTTTCTGGCTGCTATCCAGATCTGCCCTTCGTGAGTTTTTCACAATAGCACACAGAAAAGCAAATTCCAAATACCTCTATTTCTCTGGGAAGTATTCATCCTTGGTAGTGGACACATACTATAACGATGGAAATGATACCCAAGAATACAAACACCCTCCGGAAGCTTGAAGCTCCGAGTGCATTCATTTCTTGCAATTTTCCAGATAAGTGTGTTATTTATCTTTTTAAAATTAATTTTCTCCGGGTACTTCCCCTACTCCCCATCTCCATTTTTTTTTCTTTTTTTGAGAAGAGTTTTGTAAAGAGATAGGGCTTCTTTTATCCTTTCTGAAATCTCCTGGTCCTGGCTTTCTGACAAATGACTAACTGAAAAGGACAAACAAAGGCACCCTCATCAGAGTGCTTCAGGTAAATTGGAGTCGGTGCAGAGATGTTTGCTCCACTGAGGTTTAAGCACACTGCAAATTCTGTAGTGTCATCAACCGACAAATAGCCCTGAAGAGATGGATGCTAGGAGGCTTATTCGAGGCTTCTTTTTGGAGGGACGACTGTGTGAGGAGGAGTTTGGTCACTCATGGGGATAATGATGGAACAAGGAGTGTTTACAGAAGTTCTCAGCTGGGAGTAAGTGTCAGCATGGGTAGCACTCAGAGAAGACAGCACATAGATGACTCAGAAGCAGGGGCTATCCACAGGGAAGGGTTTCTTTTATAACCTTAGAGGGTGATGGGGTAGAGGAAGAATGCTCAGTCCATATGTAATTTGGCAGTGGATGTTCTAGGCAAAAGGTACATCTTCAAGTTTTATACCAGCTCACTTGTTATTTCAATCATAAAGCAGAAATCCTGTCTGTTATGGTTTGTCTATGAGCTTCGTCTGTCTGCTTTATGACTCTCCCTCAAATTGGCCCCAAAAGTTTCTCCTCAATCAACAGGATGGACAGAAGTCTACCTACTCTAGTATTCTCTTCTATCTTTAGGAGTCTCACCTTACGAATACATCTCTACTTATGAGTACATCTACTGATAGGACTTGTATACACACAGTCCGCATCATGGTGACATAGTGAAATGATCAGAGAATAACAAAAAGAGCCTTGTTTTAAAAGTTATTTATTAGAATCAGCGTATATTTACTTATATATTATTCCCAACGATCCTATGAGTTGAGTGTGACTACCCTCACTTTACAGATGAGGAAATGTTTCATATATCTAAAAGAGGTATTCCAATGTGCTCAAGATCATGCGGCTACTGACAGAGCAAGATAAACCTAGGTATGATCCATGGCAGCCCCTATATTCTATTCTACCTCCTTGGAGCAGAGAATGTCCACTAAAAACCACTAAAAACCTCCAAGAACCCCAAAGAACACAGTTTCTGCACGCAAGTTATCAGTTATCAGTACACAAAACGGTGCTAGCTGTGGTAATGAGAGTGTCTGAAGAAACATCTTCGACTCATCTGATACCCTTAGCCAGGGGGCTAGCTGAGGCAAGCAGTCTGCAGCTGATATAGTACATTTTTTTATATAAAATGATCATTCAAGTCATTTAGTTAGGAAGTGGGGTAGGATTTGCAGGAAGAACATGTTCAAGAAGTTACATAAATACTCGCCACCCTAGTTAGTAGGATCAACTGAGGAAGTCTTGTCGATCTTCTGGTCATTGTCATTCCAATTGTCTACAGATCTTTTTTTGGTGATTGTACCAAAAGAAGAAGGAGAAAAGAATAAGGAGGAGGAAAAGAAAGGAAGGGAGGAGAGAAAAGAAAGAAGAGGAAGGGTAAGGAAGGGGGAAGGGAAGAGGGAGGGAGAGGGGAGAGAGAGAGAGAGAGAGAGACAGAGACAGAGACAGAGACAGAGAGAGAGAGAGAGAGAACCTAGGGACATGATGGCCCATTCTCCCACAGACTTCCTCTGCCTTTGGAAACCTAAGGCTTAAGAGTAGAATCACAGCCTCAGAGATTAGAGTCCAGAGTCTTCAGGACTATCCATTTACTGACTACCAAGCCATATAAACTTTTTCGTTTGTTCTGAAATTTCCCCTTGGTTCATGTTTTCATGTTTCTCTGTCTTGCATGGGCATGTGTGCTACCTTCTACTGGCCAGGATAACACATAATTCAGTGTGTCTCCTGGCCCACCAGGCTGGCTGAAGTGAAGGGAGATGATTCATCCACAGGAATACCTCATTCTCAAGTCTCCATTCCTCGGCACCAGGAACCTCTGATCTCTCAGAACACTCTTTCCTCTCTGCTTTCTTCTGTAAGAGAAAGAGAAGCATTGTTTTCATCAACTAATTTACACCAAGACACAGATATTCATATTTACCCCCTCCTGGTACCAATTTTATCTCTAACAGTTATTTCTTAACCAGGGGGCTAGAACATCATGGTGGAGCTATTAGTAACGGGGAAGAGGAAGTTGTTTGGGCCTTCCAGGTGACTTATTGCATTCACAAGCATTTCTGAGTGTAGATTTATAGGTGTCATCCAGGTCCCATTTATGCTAGGAGGATTTAAAAAAATACTAATTTTCAGAATGTATAGTTGAATACTCTAGAATAAGACATTAGTAATGAGTTTTACTATTCTAGAGGTTAATATAAGAGCATACACATTGGTCACTCTTTCTGCCTGACCTTCATGGCTCTGTCCTTCGTATGAACATGAACTAAGAATCCATCGACTGCTCCAAACTGTTCAAAAGAACCTTGGAACTCCATCTTCTATTTTCTGTTCTGGAAGATCCAACAATAAGTTGCCACAAAGAATTTTGCAAGGCAATAAATAATTAAGAAAAATTTAACAAGTACAACTGATAAATGCTCTAACAGTAGAGTAGAAGACCCCTGTGGACTAGCATGGTGGGAATGGCTTCCTGTATGATGGAGGGTAGAAATGTGTCCTAGGGATTGGAATAAGTGGGCAGAAAGGACAGTACTCAAGTTCCTTTCATCTAACAACACTCCAATCATCAGAAAGAGGAGCCAATTTCCTTAAATCTAGCCCAACTTTGTGACTGTTTTGACCTATAGAATGAGACCAGCATGATCCTGGATCCTAGAATGGCTCAGCCTTTAAAAAACCAGTATTGTCCATGGCCTTTCTCTTACAGTCCAATTATTGTACAGGTGAAATGTCTCTTTTAGGCCATAGAATGATTAGAGATTATGTGAATATAGGCTCTGGGGGATGAATGGTCATCTAAGAATTTCTACATAAACACTAAGCCTCCATGAAGAAGTGCCTAGCAATCTCTGCCTGAATTTCTGATCCACAGAGAGTGTTGCTTTAAGCTGTTAAGTCCCAGGGTGGTTGCTTAAAGAGCAATAGATAAATGATTCCGCATTAATAAATGGAATCCAAGAGTAAGTAACTGATTTCCCCATGAAAAGACAGAAGCAAAATAAGAACAAATTCATATGATACTTGAGAAACTCTTAAGTTTGTAAACCAATTCAGCTGGAGTAGGCATTTCCGATATCAGCTAGAAGAATACATATTAATGTTGAACCCAAATAACTTTAATACAGGAAGTAGATCTTAAGGCCACCTATTTTAAACTCCACTGTTGTAGGTGCTACCCAGTGTTCTGTCTACAGTTCCTTCTCTTTTATACATCAGCACATACCTGTTCAATGTCCAAATCACCAGCATGTTGGTTTTCCCTTCAGAAGCTAACCTTGCCTATGTAATAGGCCAGAGTGGTTTAGAAAGTCATACTCACAAGGAATAGCCTTCAGCTAATGGCAGAGGGTGACTGGAACATAAATACTCCAACTCATACAGGGTCACAGTCTTCCTAGTTCTTCTAAAGAGTTACACTCTAGTTGCCCACAATGATAATTTGCTTTATAACATACTTTAGTGGAATTCCTCTCCCCTGATACCAGAAAGTTGCCTTTCTTCCCATCTCTCAACTAATGGTGTTTCCATAGTTAAGAAAATCAAAGCTAGGAAGATTGCTTTAAATATATGCCATAAAAAAGTGAATGAAACTATGAAAGTTTTAAATTAAAATAGAAATTCATCTTTCCCCAGTAAAAGGGGCAGTTCTGATCCAGGAGGACATCATGGGACCCCAGAGCGTCCATCAGCACATTCCCAGACAGCAAAAAGGAAGAGAGAGATATAGAGAAGTGTGTATGCACACCAATCGGCTATGTCCCATTGGTGAGAATGTAGTCCCAGGGGCCATATAGGGCTGCAAAGGAGGTGAAGAAATGAAGTTCAGCTGGACAGCCATGTATATACTACAAGAAGAAAATAAATTGGTGAACAGTAGCAGACTGTTGTCTGTGACATAGAAAATTAGGCAATTACTCAACTGCCTGCAGCTAGTGAATACACAAGAAGAACCATTAGCTTTTCTGCCCACAACTTTTCCTTTGTACTTCCACTTTGATTTCATCCATGCTATAGAAAGTTTCAAATGCCATGCTGAGGAATCTGGTATTATGGGGGGGGATCAAACTCTCCTCATCACAGAATCAGCGACTCTGAACATGCTCTTGAGCTCCCTCTCTGGTTAGGTGGAATGGATCAGACTTTCAGGGCATCAGCATAGGAAACTCACAGATACTATTACCCATGATGCTTCCTTTTACGCAGAAGCACGTTGGCCTGGGCTCTTGGCTTAGACTCTTTCAATGGCATGCCTGTATCAAAGAGCTCTGTTGCCTTTTGCAGAACCCTGTGTTAACAACTTTACAAAGCTCCGGTCACAGTGATGTGAAGGGAGCTGCTGAAGAGATGTAAAGTTGGACCTATCTGATTATAATCCTGGCCCGATAGGAAGGAAAGCACCAGGGTTCTAGCAGACATCCTTCGTGACCAGAAACTTTGACAATCATCTCTGGAGAACCTGGTCTTGCTTCTGTGGTTTCCAAACATCCCAAACCCACAAAGATGTATCCTTCTGAAATAGTAACACAGGTGGAGATAGCTCCAATTACGCACAGTTCATTTGGTATTAAAATAGAAGACAATGAGAACAGACTATTTAGGAGATCCTGTTAAACATATACGTTAAAAAAATGTATTTGTTCAGATCAACAGAAGTAAATTAGTCAGAAGAATTTGTTCATAGAAAGAATTTCATGACCATGCACTATTTGTTGCTTTCAAGAAAAGAAAAACATCCTAGCTGGGTGATCTTAAAGAGCCTAGGTTTGCTTCCCAGCCCTGGAAAAAAATCCTTTATTTTAATAAAGAACATACTGAATCTTTAAATCATCATTCTACCTCTTGGCATTTAAATTTTCCCCATGAGAAATTACCAAAGTTTGGGGGGGAGGCGGGTTTCTTAAATTTAAAACTATATTCATTCATTCCTTTAGAGAAAGAAAGAGAGAGCATGTGCCATGGAATAGTATGTCAGAGGACAATCTGTAGGAGTCAGTTCTCTCTCTCTACCATATGTGGCTAGAAAATTGGAATTCAGATTGGCAAGCTTGGTGGCAAGTGTCTTTACTGGCTGCTGAGCCATCTTGTGGACCCCAAGACTTTTGTCCTTTGAGTCATCAAATGATACTTATTACAATGGCCCTGATATTTTGAAGTGCTCATGAGCATAAAGAGGAAGGGTTACTTCTCATTTGAACTCCACACAGGAAGTTGGTTGCCTTCACACACACTGGACCAATTTCTGATTATGTTCAAACCTCCCTCCAAAGATATACCTAACTTAGTAGACAGTGTTGGCAATACATGTTTCATCACCAAAGAGCTAAGCATTTATAAGGGCAACCCTTCCAAGCTCACTAATGTGGATGGTGTGCAGAAAGCTTGTCTAAACAGGGTTTCATGAGTAAAAGAAGAATCTCAACTTTTCATGTTTTATGTCTTTACTCACATAGTCAAAAATATGGCATCTGCCCTCTTATTTATTAACCATCTTTCTGCCGTTGCTGCTTTAAAGAAAAAAAAAGTCAACCATTTAAGGAAGATACGTATGGAATATAAAAGAGCCCAAAGGGGTAGGTTGTGAGCATAAAAACGAATAACATCAGAATTGGAGATTAAGCAGTTGAATATGTCAGTGTTTAAAATTAGAATGGCTCCCAAAGAATTAATAATGTTCCATTTCAGAAGAGAAATGTTTTCAAATCATTCGGGGGTGACTAAAGAAGTCTGAATCAAAGTAAAATAATAATAATAAAAAAGATACAGATATCCCCCCAATCAATAACAGAGACGATTTGTATGCATATAAAAGCCTTCAAGGCCCCACTGTATTTACAGTTCTGTGAAAGAAACCTAATGAAATGCAAGAAAAAAAATGTTAAAAATAGAAATGGATGTGCCTAGTAGAAATACTATTGTCCTATTTGTGTGACATGATGACTTGTTTTCTGGAAAATGAAATCTTCAATTGAGCCCAGGCAAGCATTGTATTCATTGTAAAGTTGTATGTTTAGACCTATAGCCTGAAGGGTTTGCCTGCCTTTAAGGCTCAGTGCTACCAGGGGCTCATTAGAATAGCCGGATAAAGGTCTATCACACTACTGGCTCCACACTACTGGGAACTTCTGGGTAGTTTTCAGTGGTTTCAAGTACTTAGATTGTCAGCAATGTGGGAAATAGAAAGTCAAATACTGAATGTATAAGGTATGTATATCAAACGAGTGGAAATGTATAGACAGAGATAAAGACTCTTGTGGAACCCCCTGTTATATTGAAGTCACTGCAGAACAATTCCAGGGTAAATGCATATTTGTTATAAACAGCTGCAATGCACAGGTTGCAAGAATTAGAGCAGTCTGAGTCTCATTCAAGATCAAATGGTTCCTTTCTAGACTTTTTATCAGGAAGAGCCTTTGCTAAGGGCTGCAGGAAGATAAAAAGAGCATAATGACGACATGACACCTTTGGTGTTACAGACAGTAACAGTGAGGGGTTCGGTTCGCGTCTAAATTGGGACTGCGTTTGACGTAGGACAGCATCATCTTATAATAGCTGGTTCTCTATTTGGGCGGACTTAAAGCTTTTGGGGGCCTTCTCCATCTGCCTTGTACACACCTGGGCTTTGTGAGAAGCTGTTTTCAGGACACTGGTGGGTGAATTGCGGTGGGAAAGACGGGGTGTGTTCAAAGAGCAGCATGGGAACACATCAGTCAAAGCCTACAGGAGCCAACATAGCTTACCTACTCTCTGGGCCTGCGACTTTTTGTGTGCATTTTTTTAAAATAACACGTGCGTAAAGAGAAAAATGAAAGATACCAGAAAGAACATAGTGAAAAATTAATCTCCATCCGCTCCTCCCCCCACATATTGGTTTTCTTCTAGTTCATCATTCCACAGGACTCTTCTCTGAGGTGTAGCCACCCAGGTGTAGAGGGGTTAAAGGAAACATCCTGCACCTCTCTGCACTCTCCCAGCACCCTAAGTCTTTCCTACACATAGTGTGCTCTTCACTCTGCCTGGCCCTAGCCTGTTTATTCATCACAGGCGGCGGAGTCTCTAACAGATGACCTGCCCTAACCCTGCACACCCAGGCTCTGTCTTTTTTTTTTAAGGGTTAGGATTATTACTCAGTGATAATGACTTATTTTACACATTGTCTTCTGCTGATGTTTAAAAGATAGGACATTTGTCAGGGCGGGAGCCTGAGCCCCTCAGAGGACTCCGGGAGACCCTGCCAAACGTTTCCAAACTGAATAGTCATTGGGCAGCCAGATAATTCAGAAACTATTTGTATGAGCTGTTTATCAAATTATTAACCGCACAGATGTTGTTTGGTTGAAGAGCAGCTGAATCCCCTCTCTGGCAGCCGCGGAGACAAAGGTCTCCAGGAATAATTGGAGATGTGCACGGAATATTAAATTAATTTACTGCTCTTAATTCTTATGCAAATTCTGACCTCTGATGGCGCCTATCAATTACCCCGCGCGCAGTGAAAGCGAAGGCGACAGTTTCTTTTCTTTGCTTTGCCTTTTTTTTTTTCTTTTAAGAACTCGAAAAAGGAAATATTTGCAATAAGCAGACCGTAGGAGCTCTGCGTAACTGGAATTGTTTAATTGAATCTCCGAGTTTTAGGGATGTCCGTGGAGGATAAAACCCCAGGGTGCAGAAGAGGGGTGCGGTGGGGGGGGAGGGGAGAAGGGCAAAGGAATTTGGAGGTTTGGTTGCTCTACAGAAAAATACAGCATCGAGTAGGGAACGATGCGGTCAAATAAAATGGGAATTTGCACGCTGACTGGGGCCTCCTCAGTCCTCGCCTCTGGGCGGACTTTGGTGGTGGCTAGCAAGCCGGTGGCAGAACAGCGCACTTCTGCAAACGGGCAAGCAGTGTCCAGTACCTAGGCGCCTTTGCAAGACGACTGCTGGACCGCTGTCTTCAGCAGCAATGGCTCCCTTTGCTGGTTCTTTAACTGTTTTCTCATCTTTAGCATCCTCAATCAAAAACACTTTAAACAAACAAAAAAAAAATCTTTGTTTGAAAACCGAAACCTCTACTGGGTACTCCCACATTCAGCTCCACTGAAATCCCGGGTGGGCCGAAAGAAGATGTAATTGTCTCCTGCTTGGACACCCAACTCGTTTCCCTGAATTGAGCAAATGCCAGGGCTTTGTCTGCGCTTGTGGCTTAAATGCTGTGTGCTTTCTGCGCCCGGGTGGTGAGCTGTATAGACCGGGGTCTCCGAGTCTTTCATCATCGTTCTAATAAGGAAAACCAAATCGGGCGCATAATGTCATCAGCCCCGGCCCGACCTTGCGGGGACCTCCGCAGCCCGAAGATGTCGCCAGCGGCCCCCGGCGTAGCCACAACGCGTCGCCTTTCAGCTCCTGGCGGTCCCAACAAAAGCCAGACAACAATATCAATTAATCATGCAGCGGGCAAACAAGGAGATTTATCCCGCGACAAACAGCCCCACCGAGAGCGGTTGAATGGGCGTGATTAGCATGTGAAAAGACGAGCAAAACTCCGTGGTTCAACAGCTAAAGAGCAATTTGATGGGGCTGGGATGGGGAAATTACTTGATTAACGTCCGTCGGAGGAGAGCACGGTTACAGCCCCTCAGCCTGGAATCCAACTGCGGAACAAAACGGGCTGGTAAACGCGGCGACTTGGAGGGACAACGCGCTAGCGAGGGTGGCACGGGGACCGGCACTGACACGCGAGCGACCGTGGGGGGCGGTAATAGTGGGCAAAGTGGCTGACCTACTTAGCCACTCCCCAAAGTGACAGGAGTTGTGACAGCTGTCCCACCTAGGCTCCTAGGCCTGGCCCGGGCAGGCACGACTTCGCCAGCTGATGTTGGACGGCCGCCCTAATTTATACCCTCCGGACTCTGGCCAGGGAGAAGAGTGTCAAAGCCTTGTGAGAAGGGAAAGATCCTTCCACATCCTCCCGAGGTCTCCTCCGGGTCTCCCGGAGCGCAGCTCGCTGCGCCTCTGCCTGCGGCCCCAAGGCCGTTGCTACTGCGCGGCTCTTCCACCAGAAGCTCTGAGGTTCCGTTTGCACAGGCAGTGAACTTCGGATCACCTTAAGAGCGCTTTTCCTGGACCGCAGAATTTCACCGCGCTGTTCCAACCTCTTAGAAAAGCTGCCCTTGTGGCCTTAGCACTTGGCAAAAAGGGGGGTTCGTGGGGGGGGTTCTGCAGTCCACCGGGAAGAGGTGGGGAGTTGAAAGGGGGCACTCCAATTGAGGATGACCCGCCTGGAGGCTCTCGGGCTTGGTGAGGAGCCGGCGCCAGGATTCTCCCTGAGATGTAGAGGTCAGTCCCAGACTTGCCCTGGACCGGATAGGCAAGGCCGGGTCTGGAGGCTTGGGAAGCTGAGTCCTACGTTTTTTCTCCTCAGTTCCAGGGGACAGCATCCAATGCTCACAGCCCAGATTTATATTGGCGGTACATTGGGGCGCCTGGATAGACTTTAATTGATGAGGAAGAAAAGCTGACCTGACAGAACGCTACGGAGCTGCTAGGCTAAGCGTTCTCAGGACAAGGCCGAATGCAGTAGGAGAGCACAGAGAAACTCTCTGCTCCCCCAACAACCCATCTTAGCTGGACAGCCCACTTTTCCCAGACTCCACCGACCCTGCCCCAAGCGCCAGCCCTACACAGAGGAATTTGAGGCTCTTGGAACCTTACCTAAGGGTTCAGACACAGAACGCCGTTCTCCCTGGCTCCTCCCAGACCCACCAAAAGGGAAAGGCTCCCCTTTTGGTAACACTAACCGCCTAGTGTAACTGGCCCACCAAAAGGCTCCTTCTTGCTCCTGCCAGCAACGGGAGTGCTCCAGGGAAAGACTCCAGGATCCCGCCTTGAGTTTATCTTGGAGAGGAAGAATCTAATCCACCTTCCCGAAGTATATAAACACAAATCTAACAAAGCAAGGCTCCAAAGGACATGTTTGCCAGAACTGTCAGTCTTCAGCACACTTTGTCCCTTGGCATGAAGGAACCAAGAAGCAAGGACTCTTTTTTTTTTTTTTTTTTGAGTGTGGGAGGTGGGAATGGATGGCCCCATCCACAGAACAATTGTCACTCAGTTGAACAGCGTCAATTAAACCAGAGCAAAACGGCCAACTTCAGAGGACTTAATTTTATTTTCTCTAAAATGTCTGTAGTAGTGTGTGTTCAGCGAACTAATGTTCTCTGCTCGCTTCTGGTATTCTCCTCCCTCCCATTCCACTAGGGCCTGATGCCCCAGTGCAGCTTCCTCATTCGGCCATCTAGGCGGGCCCTTGGGGTCGTGGACCCCAGACTGGCTCTAGCCGCTAGAGTAGAAAGAGCAGTGCTGGAGAGCGTGAAGCTTTGCCGGCGGTGGCGGTAGTGACAAGGCTCTGAGGAGGAGAGATCCGGGACGGGAAGGGCGAGACAGCGCTAGTGAAGCTCAGACCTGTAACAGTCCTCAGTCACACTAACCCTTCAAGGCAACCTAGCTGGACATAGGAGAACTCCCTGTCTCCTGTCCCCCACTGTCTTTCACTGGTGAACACTTATGCACCTTGTGGTTCGAAGCGCTTCCTGGGGCGACCCAAGCTGTGTATTTTAATTCCAAAGTCAAGTGCTTGAGCCATGTCAAAGTTGGGAGAGGGGGACACGGTGGTGGAGACTGCTCAGGGTTGGCTTTATGGTTATTTTTGTAAGTTCTGCCCGGTACCCACAGTATTGGCCTGAAAAGCAAAAGAGGCCACTGCAATTTATTCCAATGGGCGGTTTTTAAGAAGCTGGCAATTTGAACCGGCTGGGTGTTATTTAGTGCAATATGAAATCAAATGATCCTATTTCTCAAATAACAGTGTCTGTGAGGAGAAGTGAATCCTCTGAAAGGGTAATTGTCTGCTGATGGTGTTTCCCATTATACCCGATCTTGGCCTAAATGATGCTGGGCAGCAGGGCGGAGAGTGAGGGGTGAAATCAAAGCACGCCAACTCGCGCTCCGGAGGAAGAAAAGGTCCCTCTAGATCGCTTACCCACAAGTCTAGCGAACAATGCGGCCGATTGCATCACCGATTTGGACGCTGTTCTGCAGATCTCCGACATCATCAAACTGAAGTGATCTTGGGAATAAGAAAGTAAAACTGACTCTCCTTTCGGAACTTTAGGAATCCTTAGTATCTTGGCGTTGTTGAGTCAACAGATAACCAGGATAATAAAACCCAGTTTGGCTGTGCTCCCACCTCCATGTCCCAAGTTAATATTGAGAACACTGTCATTCTTTCCAAGACACATTCGCTAGGCCGTTCCCTGTCTGGTCACCTCGGAGCCCACATTGGTTCTTGTGAAAGGGGTTGCCTCCACCAGACAGCAATCTGGTATGAATGGTGGGGAGAAAAAGGTTGACACAGGGCTTTAAAAATGATTCTCTGTAGATCCAAGTCACTGTTTTTGGCAGAACTGGATATGGGATCAGCTGTGTCAGAGCAAAGCGAAGATGAGAAACAAATGGAAGGAACGGGTTTAATTACAGAAGTGTCCCACCAGAAACTACTTGTTAGCCTTGGGGCGTGGCAGTACCCTAGGTCGAACAAAGGCAATATCCTAAACCTGCCTTTCTTCAAACTTCTGCCTTATCTACTGAGACAACAGCTTTGACCTTAAACCCTCTCAAATTATTACTAACACACCTTGAGGGAAGTGGCCTCTTTAGAGCCTGAGCCCAGGACAGAAGAGTGGCCTTGGAAGGAAGGTCTGTCCAGGTTTTAAACCACTTAAGGCGGAGGACCAAAGCAGCTTCCAGGCCCTTCCCCTTCACTTCCCCATCCTTTAGAATTTTTCCCCTTTACCAACCATCCCTCCCCCTTCAGATATTTTTCTTCCTTGAGGAAGAATATCCTGAAATTCTTGTGTCTAACATCTGTTAACTTGGAGGCATTTCTGGCCAAACCTCTGTGTATAGGGCTTGCTTCTGCAAGACGGGTAGGTTTCTTTTAATTTTCTTTGGGTATATATAATATGTCATATATACATTTGCATGCACAAGATACATATATACACATATATGAATATGGCACATTTTTCTACACCGTGACATATTTACAGGTGTGCTTAGTTATTAGTGATTTTTCTCCTTCCATGATACTATTTTCAAACGCTCAAAGAAATTAGGTGGGAGAGATGTCATTTTTTGCATATTCAAGGAGCTGCCCTAGGAAGCCTGCAAATCTCTTCTCTGAAGAAGGCGTAGCCATCACCTCTACAGCCCAAAGCACCGAACACCAACGCGCTAGTCCCAGTCTCTCGTCCTTTTATTGCTGGTTAAATAAAGAAAGGCATCCTGGTTTCCACCTGCGGTCCCCCTACCTCTCCAGCCCCCACCACCACCCGTTACCATTTTCTGGGCTGAAAGTTCAGCCTAGCTAGGGGCCCTCTGCAGTTCTGGACATGGTGTTTTGATTTTTATCCTTCTGCGTTGGCTCTCAACACATCTCTGGGATGCAGTTTTTTAGGGTCTGCTCCAGGAGGGCCTGCTCATCTCTGGTTAAACGGTAAAGCCTAAAATAGGGTCATGAAATAAGAGGTGGCGTTCCCCTCCCCCCCCCCGCGTCCCTCCAGCTGCTTCTCAGGACCCCTCTGAGGCTGCGGTCTCCAGCGGGGACACTTAGCCCTATTGAACTGCAAAGGCCGCTAGCCACCTGCCTCGCCGGAGGCGGAACTGTGTAGCTACAGCCTCCGCCGAAAGACAACCTCCGCCTTTTTACTCTGCTCACACTTCTTGGGAGGTAAGAGGTGGTCACACCCGAATCTCAGCTGAACCCCTTTTAAAATGCAAAGGAGCCCGTTTCCTCACGATTCTGTTTTCATTCCCCCAAACAGTTAGGAACCCTCTAGTTTTGTTGGAGTTTCTGCAGTTGCCGCGCATCGGTATGTTGGGGCGACTGCACACACCTTCCAGGTTGAACCCGGTGCCGGCGTGAACCTCGGTCTGCGGGCTCAGGAAGAGTGGCTTCGGGTGGTCCCACCCGACGGTCACTAGGTGTGTATAGGAAAAGCCACTCAAGGTCAAGATGCGTGGAGGCGGGAGCCGGGTGGAGACACACAAGCCCTGCGTTCCTTCTTTCCAAGGTCGTCGTAGCGCCAGAAACAGACTAGACTGCTGCAGAGGGACATTTAAGATCTGACAGTTCCCTGCCGGAGACTGTTTTCCTGTGACCAGCTAGCTGCTTTGCCATGAGAAGAGTGGGCAGGGTTGACCGAAGCTACCGAGTGTCCACACCTCCCCTCCCCTCGGCCAGCGACCCCTTCCCCCACCCGGGTACTTCCTCCCTCCCTCTCCGCAGACCCACTGACCTTGGGAAGGCGCGGGCCCACGGTGGCGGAGCCTCTCTAGGCAACCTTCGAAGCTGGAGTGTAAGGCTCGAGCGCTGCCGGCACCCGCTGGCTAGTCCGTGTCCCCCACCGCGGCCGGGAGTGGAAGAGCTCCCTTCCCCCACGCCTTATAATTTAATCACATGAGATATTAAATGATCAAGCCGCTCATTAATCATCACTGGAGTTATTGGGACTGAGCACGGCGCCTTGTGTTTTGAAAGCCCAGAATGGTTCACCCAGCTCCGGGTGCGTCTGGATTTGGGGGGATGGGGGCTCTCTAACCACTCTTAAGAGATCTGCAAGCCCCACGCGGATTGATGGGACCTCTTGCTTAGGAAAAAGGTTGGGGAAAGCACAGAGTTCAGCTGAGAGTTTGTTGGAAGCCTATACACATCTTCCATTTTCTTAAAATTTAGATTTTAATTTAAGAAATTTACATAGACGACAGTCGACTTCAATCAATAGTATCCTTATTTGCAGTTTTTCAGGAGGATGAATTTGACCGAATCCCTGCGTCTTCTTTACTCACTGTGGATAGTGTGAAGTTGAGGTGTCTGAAATGCAGATGGAGCCAGGTCGTTGAAGACATTTCCAAGGATTTTTTTTTTAACTCCAATGCAATGAAGCTCTCCTGTTTTTCTGCGCACACCACAAGTGCTAATAAATAAATAAATGTTTTCCGTTAAATACCTATTTGGGGGTTTCATTTGTAAACCATAAATTTAGTTTATTTTCTTGCTTCCCCCTTTTTCCTATTTTTACTAGCTGGATCTTTTGAAATGAACAAACCAATCAAGGTTACATTATAATTTAATTATACATACAAGAAACAAGTGCCTATCACACATTATCTTGGTGCAGAACACTGTGGCCGGTCCTCAGCATTTAGGCTGGAACGCCTGCAGAAAGAACGGACAAAAAAGGAAGCCATCCCCATCTTGGGTAGGAATACCAATCTGTCAACCAACATAGACATTTTAAACTATTCTGCAACTCACTTTTAGAAGAGGTCTAACTCAAACACTCAGTTTTCTTAAGCTGAGCCTGGGGTGCCAGGAGGGGCTAGCCTCTGTAGATAGAGACTACAGTGAAACTAGGTGGTAGTTAGAGTTTTCTGAGCAAATCTTAGATCCAATCAACTTGTTTTCTCTTTAAAAATATAAAATAGGCCAGATGCTGTGGTGCTTGCCTATAATCCAGCTCTTGGGAGGTAGAGACCAAAGAATCAAGAGTTCAAGGTCATTCTTAGCTGAAAAACTAGTTGGAGGTCGGCATGACCTACAGAAGACCTTGTCTCAAAAAAAAAGATCCACCTAAAATAAATCAATAAATATATAAAATAAAAACAAATACCAAACCTAGATATGTTCAAAATCCTTAGAAGCTAAATTGGATTTAATTTTTCTTCCAGTGTATATGGGGCCAATTCAGTAAGCAAGTAAGTATATAAATCCTGGTCCCGTGGCTCCACTTTATCACAGAATATCATCAATAGTATTAAATGTGTCTAAGACTATTCATAAGATATTTTCTTTTCTGTTACTCTGTTGTCTGCATTTTTCTACCCTGCTCACTAACACACAAAGAGATAGATAGGTATCAAAACTGAACACACACACATGCACTGCTAGGTGAAATTCATCAATCCTTCAGAAGCTAGTGCAGGGGACAGAAAACATAATATGGTATGGTTCCCCCCTCCCCCCCCCCCCCGTAAGCCAATGGAGGAAAAAAAAAAAACTTGACTATCTTTATCCAGGCAGTCACGCCTGTGTCTGTTGCTTCTGTTCTGAATGACAGGGACATGTGTTGTCAGGGACTGAGAGATCACTTTGTATCCTAGGAGTTAAAGTGGGCTGTTGGCAAATGCCTGTATCTGAAGACTTTGTTCTAAACATGGAGACTTTGAACATAACCTGAATTAGAGGGCTTGGTTCTATCCTCTTCTGAAATGTGGATTGAGGAACTCTGTTACAGAAATGCCTCCAAAACAATAGAAACACAAAGTTTAGTTGACTAGGAGCCTAAACATGGGGAAAATAATTCCATTTATTTGTTCATATTGCCTTTTTTTTTTCCTGCTTTGTTTTTGACTTTTTGAGACAAGGATTCACTAAGTAGCTCAGGCTGGCAGAGAATTAATGATCTTTTACCTCTCTGGTCCTGGAATTAAAAGTCTATACCACCATACCAGTTTATATGACTGCCTTTGTACACATCACTGACTGTTCCGGGGATGCCAGCTGGGTGTTTATGGAATATGAACTTAATATGGGGACTGTACGGAGCTTCTTCGCAGCTTACAGCCAAAGCAGGAATCCACATTTCTTCCTTCCCTGCCCTGTGCTCCTGTTTAAGGAAGCTAGTTGTAAAATTTTAATCAGTTTTGTTTTGAAAACTCTATCTCCCACTTTTGTTTTCTGAACCTCTTTCAGAATGTAAACACTACCCAGGAAGTAGCCTCACAAATGTGAGTGGTCATAGTCCACCAGCTAACCATGGTCACAGTAAAAGTGGGTTTCCTGGAGCAGTTAGTTGTGTCTCAAGTCAATTCCTGCCTGAGTTCCTAATGGCCTTGACAAATCTAATGGTTTCAGATTTGTCAAGCCTTGCATTCCTAGGCACCAACACATTGAAATATATATGCATACTCACACACAATCAATCTTTAATATCCCTTAGATCTTTATCCTTAGACCATCCGAAGACCAAAAGGAAAAAAAAAATCCATGGGTGTTCCATTCCTATGTAAAAAGTTGTCATATTTACATATAATCAGAATATACCTTCCTTGCATACTTTATGTATTTATTTGTGAGAAAGGGCTTCAGTATGTGGTTCTAACTGGCTTGGAACTTGTCACATAGACCAGGTTGGCCTTGAATTTACAGTGATTGTCCTACCTGACTCCTGAGTGCTGGAATTGCAGAAGTCTAACCCCAAGACCAGCATCTGCATATATTTTAAATCAGCTCTAGCAAAATGATTAAGTAGTTATATTTATATACTTATGTACTTATATACTTAAGTACTTAAATACTTAAGTAGCAAGTATTTAAGTAGTTGTTACATTGTACTGTTTGGGGGTTAATGAAAGGAAAAACAGGTCTATACATGTTGAGTACAGGGGCCATCTTTGTTGGCCTAACTAAATACAACAGCAAAGGTGTGACATTTTTACAAAAATACTCAAAGGTACTTGCTTCCCAAGCCTGGAGACCTGAGCTCTATCCCCTGCACCCAAGTAAAGGTAAAAGGAAAGAACTCACTCTACTAGGTTGTCCTCTGACCTCCAGGTGGGCACTATGCCAGGTATACCATGCCTCTCCCCCATGTAGGAATAAACATAATAATGCATGAGTGATTTCTATTCTTCTATTCTCAGTTGACTAAACCAAAAAAAAAAAGTAATGTAAAACCCAAAGATTCAGAAGGATGACTATCTCTCTCCTTCTTCCTCTCCCTCTCTCCCCCCCTCCCTCCGTGTGTGTGTGTGTGTGTGTGTGTGTGTGTGTGTGTGTGTGTGTGTGTTGAAGGTTGCTTCTCTGGCATGGCATGGTGGTGCATGCCCTTAGTCCCAGCACTTAGGAGGCAGAGACAAGTGGATCTCAGTGAGTTCAAGGCCAACCTGGATCTACAGAGTGAGTTCTAAGACAGCCAAGCTACATAGAGAAAACTTGTCTCAAAGAAACAAAAACCCAAATCAAAACAAACAAAACAAAACAAAAAGATTGCTTCTCTGATCTGATAAGAACTCTGATAAAGGCCATGTGCAAAACCCACTTAGCTGAACCTAGTAACACAAGAACCAATGACCAACTTTTGTAAGAAATCAGAAGAGAAGCAAAGATGGCTACCACATCCTGCACCCCATGCCTCTGTCTCCTGTCTCCATAGTGATTTTTCCTACTCTGAACTTTCAGCTCTCCCCAAATATTATTGTTCTCAGATTCCCAAGTATCATTTACAAGTGATTTCACAATCCTTAAATTTATAATGTGTGTTTTTTCTTGCCAAGACAAGCAAAATACAAAATAATAAATAAATAAATAAAGAATGACTGACTGACTGAATGAATGAATGAATGAAACCCACATAAAACAATATTAAAAGATTAATGAATTATTACAAAATAGGGCCTGGATAGGATCAGAGATGCGGAGGACACATCTGTCCCAACACCGGGAGTTACTGGGACCAGTAGGACCCAGGCACATATGAACACCGCCCGACCAGTGGCATGGGTTCCTTCTGGTCTGTCTCAGCCTGTGCCCTGAGCAGACCTTGCACAAACTCCATAACCAATCCCACAACACCCGGGGAAACTCCATTTCCAGGCGCTCTAACACACCCAGAATCCCAGGATCCCAGGAGCTTGGTCACACCAGGATCTCAGGGTCCCATAGGCAGTTTGACTTCCAAGAGCTCTAACACATCCAGGATCTCAGGATTACAAGATCCCAGAATCACAGGATCACAGACATAGCTTGACTCTGAAGAATTCTGACACAACCAGGATCACAGGAAGGACAGGCTCCAGTCAGAGATATCAAGGGCAGGTAGCACTAGAGATAAGCAGATGGTGGGAGGCAAGCATAAGAACATACGCAACAGAAACCAAGGTTACTTGGTATCATCAGAACCCAATTCTTCCAACATAGTAAGTCCTGAGTACATCATCAGACCAGAAAAAAAAGATTAGGATCTAAAATCACTTCTTATGACTATGATAGAGGACTTTAAGAAGGGCATAAATAACTCCCTTAAAGAAATACAGAACACAGGTGAACAGCTAGAAGCACTTAAAGAGGAAACACAAAAATCCCTTAAAGAATTTTAGGAAAACACAATCAAACAGGCAAAGGAAAGGAACAAAACCATCCAGGATCTAAAAATGGAACTAGAAACAATAAAGAAATCACAAAGTGAGACAATCCTGGAGCTAGAAAATCTAGAAAAGAGATCAGGAGTAGATACAAGCATCACTAAGAGATAGAAGAGAGAATCTCAGGTGCAGAAGATACCACAGAAAACATTCACACAATAGTCAAAGAAAATGCAAAAAGCAGAAAGTTACCAACCCAAAACATCCAGGAAATCCAGAACACAACGAGAAGACCAAACCTAAGGAAAATAGTTATAGAAGAGAGTGAAGATTTACAACTTAAAGGGCCAGTAAATATCTTCAGCAAAATTATAGAAGAAAACTTCCCTAACCTAAAGAAAGAGATGCCCATGAACATACAAGAAGCCTACAGAACTCCATATAGACTGGACCAGAAAAGAAATCCCTCCCGTTACATAATAATCAAAACACCAAATGCACTAAACAAGCAGTAAGGGAAAAAGGTCAAGTAACCTATAAAGGCAGGCCTATCAGAATTACACCAGACTTCTCACCAGAGACTATGAAAGCTAGAAGATCCTAGGCAGATGTCATACAGACCCTAAGAGAACACAAATGCCAGCCCAGGCTACTATACTCAGCAAAACTCTCAATTACCATAGATGGAGAAACCAAGATATTCCATGACAAAACCAAATTTACACAATATCTTTCCACAAATCCAACCCTACAAAGGATAATAGATGGAAAACACCAACACAAGGAGGGAAACTATACCCTAGAAAAAGCAAGAAAGTAAGTTTTCAACAAACCCACACAAACATAATTCCACCTTTAACAACAAAAATAACAGGAAGTAACAATCACTTTTCCTTAATATCTCTCAAAATGAAAATTAATATTACCAACATATCCTAATCGGTTGAAATTCAAAAGTATGAGGAATTAGAAATTTGTTGACTCTCACTCAGTGGTCTCTCTAATTTGGTAACTGGAGAAATATTTTCAATATTGTATAATCCATATACAATTTCTGCTTGTTTGTACGTGACAGTGTCTTGCTGGGTACCACATAATGGTCTTGAAATTATGCTTTGTCTATCTCAGCCTCTCTATAAGTAGGATTGTTTACTTGATGTTTTTACACTATACTATGGTTTTCAGAACAGCTTACATATTTCAAAATTATTTATACAGCCAAAAGAAATGTAGACAATTAATTTTGAAGGTGGCTTGAAAGAGAACAACAAAGATTGAGACTGAATGTTTTGCTTGATATTTATAATTATTATATCAATTTTGAAGAAAATGGCCTTATAAGTTACTTTTTCTGAGATGAATGCTTTTCACAATCATCACAGCCAATGAACCAGAATCTTACCCTCACCTAATGTCTGTGTCACCCTCCAAGCAGAACTGTTGTTCATTGAAAACAGTTGATGAATGGCTTCATGGATAGACCATCTTAATACACACATCATTTCTTAAATGAATGAAACCTGTTCCCTATGGGCTGAGAATGATGACAGTCACTCAAGTCAAATAGCTTTGACCATAGAAGGAAATCTGTATCCAAATAATTGTGCCTACGATTCATTCCTTGGTGCAGCAGAACTGTCAACTCTTAGCTTAGCTACTATGGAGGCAAATTCCTTTGGTGATGTGAGGGACATTGAAGTACAGCCTTATCACAATGAACTCCAATGTCTAAAAATCATTCTTATTTTGGGTTTGTACCACAGTAAGAGCCAAGATTTTAAGCTCTACTAAAAACAAAACAAACAAACAAACAAACAAACAAACAAAAGACTATTTTTTTATGTTCATTTAATAACATGTCCATCATTTTTATGATTGGTATATAAGTATATATTGTGTTGAATATAATAAAAAATTAAAATTAAAATTAAAAAAAATAATTTAAAAAATTAAAAATAGGGCCTGAAGAGGTTGTAAAGTCAAACAAAACAGTTGTTGGGTTAAGGTGAGGAGTTTATTTTGTTTCACGATCAGATTACTTAAACCTCAAAATACTCTGTGGGTTCATGAGAGTTTTTGTTCATGCCTTTGGAAAATAGTTACATTGATCTAATTCTATAGAGAAAACAAGAGGTCTAATTACGCTACTGTTCTTAGATTCCTAACTCCAACTCTTTTTTTTTTTTGAGATTTGAAGGGTGATGAAAACTTTGTATATCATTACTACCTTCAAAGCTGATAACATCTTCTTTAAAAAGAAAGAAGGAAGGAAGGAAAGAAAGAAAGAAAGAAAGAAAGAAAGAAAGAAAGAAAGAAAGAAAGAAAGAAAGAAAGAAAGAAAAGACTTTTTTAGCATATTTGTGAGTGTGCCCAAAGGTGATGGTATCATAATTTCCAATGTGTAAGTTAGAAGTATATTCTTAGAGAGAAATTCATATCTGAAATCATAAAATAAGCTAAAGAAAAAGAAAGAAACTAGTCAGGAGGGTGTGTCAGTAGAGTTGTAAGTTCAAGGCCCATCCAGGCAACTTAGCAAAAACTTGTCTCAAGATAAAAAGATTTTTAAAAGGCTAGGGTCAGGGAGCAACATTTGGGATGTAAATTTAAAAACATAATTAATTAAAAAATAAATAAAAATATAGGATAGTAGCTCAGTGATAGAGAACTTAGCTAGCATGTGAGAGTTCCTAAGTTCAGTCCTCAGTATTAGAGAAGGAAGAAAGAAGAAAATGAGGGAGGGAAGAGGAAACAAGGGAGAGGGAGGGAGGGAGAGAAGAAAGAAAGAAGGAAGGAAGGAAGGAAGGAAGGAAGGAGAAGGGAAAAAGAGAGGAGGGTAGATGAGAGAAAGGAAGAGAGGGAAGGAGAGAGGAAGAATGGAAAAGGAACTAAATCATAGAGATCACTGAGTTATTGTTCTAGCATTTTCTAGAGACTAAACATGTTCTATGTGCTTTTCAATACCTAGTTGGCCTGAGTTTCTCTCATTTTGTATCAGTACTTCCAAAGTATAAAATTATTTTGTGTCATTTACTTCATCTACTTTTTCTTTTGTGTGTGTGTGTGTGTGTGTGTGTGTGTGTGTGTGTGGTGGAGGTGGGGGATTCTCATGTAGGTCAGGTTGGCCTCAAACCCATTATATAGCCAAGGATGGCCTTGACTCCTGATCTCCTACTTCCTCATCCTCCCAAGTTCTAGGATTATAGGCACGTGCTACCATGCTCAGCTTCCTTCTGCTTCTTATTTTAAGTTCATATACTTTAGTCTGAAGAAAAGAACTGCAAAAAGTATTATTTCTGATCTTAAGCCAGGAATTCAGCGGATCTGCAACATCTTTTGAAGCCATGGGAGGGCAAACATAAGGCTGACTCATGAGCACTTGCTGCTCATGTCCAAAGTCCTCCCTCCAGTGTCCAGAGTGTGCCCATTAACTTCCTCAACACAAATCCTGGGTGTGGAAGACACCCGAGATTACAACAATAAATTATAGAAACCCCATAATAAATCTTTTAAGAATATTTATTTTTATTTTCTGCCCATGTGTGTTTTGCCTGCATGTTTTGTGCACCATGTGTCTGCTGAGGCCAGAAGAGGGCCCAGGATCCCTTAGAACTGAAGTTATAGATGACTGTCCACTTCCACATGGGTGTTGGGAACGGAACCTGGGTCCTCTGCAAGAGTAGTAAGTGCTTTTGAATGCTGAGCCATCTCTCTAGCCCCCCTAATAAATCTTAAACTAGTCTGATTTCTTTTCTTTTTTTAAAGTTTGTCTTGGTGAGTTTTTGTTCGTTTCTTTTCTAGATCTCTGCATTTCATTTCTATATGAATTTTATAATCATTTTATCAGTATCTCAAAAAAAAAAAAAAGAAAAAACCTGCTGGGAATTTTATTGGGAATCCATTGAGTATTTAGTTTAATCTGGGGGTATCTGCTTCCTCAGCCATGTTGAATGTCCTGATCAGTATTGTTCTCAACTTACTTACAAATTCCTTTTCTTCTTCTTCTTCTTCTTCTTCTTCTTCTTCTTCTTCTTCTTCTTCTTCTTCTTCTTCTTCTTCTTCTTCTTCTTCTTCTTCTTCCTGACAGGGTTTCTCTGTGTAACCTTGGCTTGGCTGTCCTGGAACTCACTCTGTAGACCAGGCTGGCCTTAAACTCACTGAGATCCACTTGCCCCTGCCTCTGCTTCCCAAGTGCTGGGATTTAAGGAGAGTGTCACCAGGCTACTTACAAATTCTTTAACTCCTCTCAGCAGGTCTCACAGTTTTCAGCATATAGGATTTTCACATTTTACACCAGTTTTATCGTGAGATAGCTCATATTTTAAAATGTTGTCATATCTGATCCTATCTTGTGTTGTTGTAACAGAATACCCAGAGACTGAGTAATTTAGAAACAAAGGGATTTTATTTGGCTCATGACTCTGGATGCTGGCAATCCAAGAGTAAACCGCTGTGTCTGATGAGGGCCTCGTGCTGCTTGGGAACAAGCAGAGGACAAACAGGTGTGTCATGAAGAGGACAACACAGAGTGGTCTCATTTCATGACACTAAAGGTTGTGTAGTTCTCAACACTGGCACCCTGGGGAGCTAAATGACAGTATGAGTTAAGGAGATTTTTAAATAAGAGCATAGGGTAAGTGGCATGATGATCATTTTTTTTGTTTTCTTTTGTTGTTTGGTTTGTTTGTTTGATTGATTGATTGTTTGTTTTCAAGATAGGGTTTCTCTGTGCAGTCCTAGCTGTCCTGGAGCTTGCTCTGTAGGCAAGGTTCGCTTGAAGTCATAGAGATCCACCTGCCTCTGCCTCCAGAGTGCTGGGATTAAAGGGGAGGCCACCACCATTTGACTGTGATGATCAGCTTTAACTGTCAAGGTAATCGGATTTAGAAGCACCTGGTAGGTTAGTAAAGCTTACTTCTGGACTTACGAGCAAGAGCAATTCCCAAGATGGATGACTAAAGGAGAAAGACTCACTTTGAATATGGGTGTCGCCACCTGATAGGCTGGGTGCCAAAATGGAATTAAAGCCAATGGAAGAATCCCTCTAGCACGGGGACTCTCCTCTGCTTCCAAGAGGGCAAGCTGTTCTGAAACTGTGATCCAAGAGATATCTGTCTTCTTTTTAAGCTGTCTCAGAGCCTGTTAGGGAGATGAAAGCTTGGCTAACACAGTGATATTAAAACCTTTCAACCTCCAATTGCTTCTTGCTGTTACATAAAAATATATCTGGGTTTGTGCATTGCTCTTCATCCTCCCTTGTTCTCAGCAAGTTAGGAGAAACCAGAACAATATAGCTCGGTTTTTATGTTCCCCCTACATCTGTAGCTTAATATTTCAAATTTTACTCTCTCTCTCTCTCTCTCTCTGTGTGTGTGTGTGTGGGTGGGTGTGTGTGTGCGCGCATGTACAAGCATGCATACCACAGCACTCATGCAGAGGTCAGAGGACAACTTTCAGGAATTGGTCTCTTTAAAGAAAGTACTGGGGATTGAACTCAGAACTCAGATATTGAGGCTTGCACGGTAAGTACTGTTTCCCTGGAAATGTAATGTAGATTATAAAGGGTTAGCCTCTATTTCTCTGCCTCCTAGGAGACTTGAACAAGAGTATAAACTCCGAGTGTTAGGAAAAGAAATACAGACCTTGTGTTGCTATAGCTCTAACCGTGGATCCTATATGCCAAGAACATACCCAGGGACTGAATCATAGCCCAGGCTAGCCTCATACTCAGAGCAATAATTCTGTCTTGGCTTCTTGAGTGCTGGGGTTACAGACATGTACTGCCACATCCAGTGCTGTCCTGAAGACTGTATTTTAACCTGTAAGCTTTGGAGGGACACAAATTAGAAGACCATAGCTGGGGAAAATTAGGAGCAAACGACCTTCAGTGAGTAATGAGGGTGGGCGGGTAGACTGAAAAACCTGCTTACAGTTGGGTGTGTACCTTAGAGACAGAGCAAATGCTTAGCATGCACAGGACCTGGATTTCCCAGCACCAAAAAGGGGAAGCAAGAGCCGACTTCCTCAATCTTCAGTCAGGATGATTCTGTTTGTTCCTACAAAGTCCTCTAGAGGCTGAGCCACAGTTGCCTGTAGTGATCATTTGCCCAGTAAGGTTCCTAATATCTGCTGTCTTCTCTTGGGTTTCACATCATTTCTCTCTCAACTACTTCCTCAATAAATGAATTATGTTCCCAAACCTTGTCTTAGGCTACATTTTGGGGGAACTGAGATAAAAACAGGTATTTGGGAAAATGGTCAAGCTGATTAATAGTAAAGCTGGGATAAGAACTCTCTTAGAGTTTCCATTGCTATAAAGAGACACCATGACCAAGGCAATTCTTATACAGGAAACATTTAATTGAGGTTGGCTTACTGGTTCTGAGGTTCAGTCCATTATCATCATGGTTGGAAGCATGGTAGCATCCAAGAATGGTGCTGGAGGAGCTGAGAGTTCTACATCTTGTTCTGAAGGCAAACATGAGACTCTTTCCCACATAGACAGAAAGAGGATCTCAAAGACCATCCCACAGTGACCACTGCCTTGAACAAGGCCACACTTCCCAATAGTACCACTCCCTGGGTTGAATATATTTAAACCACCACAGGAACCCAGATCTTCAGACTCTGCATTATGTCTTTTAGCCATCCCATAAGTGGAATGGTGCACTCAGGTCACCAAGGACACCATGTCCAGAGATCTATGGTTGATACTAACAATGCAGCACTAGCTTTGTCGGGCCTTAAGGGTCTCACTCTAAGTAGCTTCCAATGGCCCCAAACAGTAAGCAATCCAAGAAAAGATTAAGATTTAGGTCTCAAAAAACATTTAAGGATAATATCTCAAAGATAGAGGAATAAAGATGGCATCAGGAGCTAAAAACAATCCCATGGAAATAGAGGGAGGGGCTTTCAGCGGTGGAGCACATCTGTATGCCTGATATGCTACAGGTTTCAGAAAGCCAAGAGGTGTTGGTCAGTAGCATTTACTGGAATACATGCTTGTGTTACTGGAGTTGTTAGGGTCAGATCCTGAGACCTGGTAGCCTTAGAAAGCTAGGCTTGGCGGCCTGTCCTCAAGATGCTAGTGAAGAGAGACAGGTAATGGTGAAAGTGAGGAAAGGGACTTATTTGATGTAGCTACATGGAAGTGGAACAGACCTGGTATCCTCAGGTCCACCTTTGGGGCACTGGCATAAAGTTCAGGTTCAGATAGAGGGCAAGTGGTATATATAACCAAGTAGTCCTAGTCAAGCTGTGGTCCTGCCCATTACTGGTCCGTTATTGTCTCTCTTGAAAGGCCGTCTAACATGTCAGAGCTGTCCTTCTGGTTGGCACCAGGCTTAAGGCTTTTCTTCCTCCCAGTGTGAGATTTGTGGGGAGATTCCAACTTCTTGGGGAGCAATGATTTAATAGTATGAGTGCTAAAGGGAAAGAGACAAACATCTCTCCTTAGCATATTTTTGCTAGGGCTGTAGAGATGGCTCAGTAGTTAAGAACACTGACTATACTTCCAGGGGTCCTGAGTTCAATTCCCAGCAACCACATAGTGGCTCACAACCATCAGTATTGGGATCCATTGCCTTCTTCTGGTATGTCTGAAGACAGGAACAGTGTACTCACATATATAAAATAAATAAACATTAAAAAAGAATGCTTTTGCTCCTGTCACAATGATCACATTGTCACAAGCACAGCACTTGAGCATAGCTGACAAATGACCTCTTGAGGCGTGAAATCATGGGTGGTCTGTGATATTTTATAAAGATGTCTACCCTGGTGACATTTCAATGTTGAGTTTAAAAAATAGAAGTTACTGCATTAAACAGCACCATCACTATCACAGTATAGGAAACAAAAATAAGCTTATCAAAGGAGGGCTGATTAGATGAATTATGTCAGGTAGTACCCACAACAGGTAATGCCTTGGAGTTCTTTAAAATCTCGAGGTACGGGGCTTGAGATCTGGCACTTGCTGCTCTTGTAGAGAGGACATGGTTTCAGCTCCTAGCACCCACATCAGGTGGCTCAGGACCATCAGCAACTTCAGTTCTAGGATATCCGACACCCTCTTTTGGCCCCCTCAAGCATCTGCCAGTGGTGCACAGCCATACACCACAGTGCACACATATAAAAATAAAAGATAAAATAAATCTTGATGTAGATATATAGATGTCTATATATCTCTCTAAGACACACTAGACAAAATACAAAACAGCAAGTAAGAAGTAGTTAGTGGAGCTGGCTCAGCAGGTAAGGACACTTGCCATCAAGACTGATAACCTGGTTTTGATGGCCAGGAGCCCATGTGGTAGAAGGAAAGAGCCCATGAGTTGTCATCTGACTTCCACAGGTATACTGTAATACTATAGCATGTGTCTCTTCTACCCTCAAAAAAAAGAGACTTAAATTAAAAAATGTATTTAAAGTAGTATCATATCTACCTACAGACACAGACAGATGTGTGTTTGAATCACTCAAGAAGGCCACATTAAGAAAGCAGGAGAGAAACTGGAGGATTGTTGGCAGGGATGAGAGGATATTTTTCTTTTTTACAAAGACAATATATCTTTTTTACACCTGAACTTGCATGATTATTGTCTGTGATACAATAATGAAGAATAGGAACTCCTGCAAGCTAGCCTCCTAAAAAATCAAAAAGTAAAACCAAAAACCTAGGCCATTGCTTGGTGCAGGACCATGAGTAAGCAAGGTCCAGCCCTTTGACCTCACTCTCTGCTTCCTGCAGGGCTGTTTTCTTACCTTCCAAAGAAACAATGCCAGCTTGTGTTGATTGGAATAACTCTACCAGGCATAATTCAAAATAAAATAAAATAAAATAAAATAAAATAGCACACACTTTACCACATTTAATCTTCTCAACAGCCTTGAGAGAGGAGGGCACTGATACTGCCACCCTTGTATAAGTGACAGCTTAGGGACACAGGAAAGATAAGCATTCTGCCCAAGGCACACACTTTGTAATAGCAGGGAACAGTTTAGCATATCGATGATGTGCTGAATCAAAATTCTCAACCTCTTTTCCACCACTCCTCAAGGACATGGTGTAAGTACTTGGAGTGGGGAGAACATTCTCCATGGCTTCACCATGGATGTGCCCCAAGAATGAATGAAGCCTACGTTTCTACAAAGACTCATGGATAATGGAACTCGGTGAGAAGCGTAACATTCTCCTCTGGTGCCTTCTCAACCCTGTAAACATGAACACGTAGCTATCAAATTAAATGGCATTTATTATGCAAAACTCTTTAGTTTTAACCTGCCTGTGATCATACCACGGTGAGAGAAGCTTGGAGTGTCTCTTTGTTCCCAACCCTTGTAGTTAGGAGTACTTGTTGAACCCTGATGAGAAGGGCATCCAAGTGGCAAACAATTATGAAATCCACCAAATGGTTTTTGAGGAGAATCTTGGTATTGTAAGATCAATTCATGTGAGCTGTCAACACCTGCAACCTGCCACTCGCACACTCGGGGCTGCAGACCTGTCCCTGCCTGATGCACAAAGCCATGGTCCAGCTCCTCAGGGAGCAAACTGAACAAGGATTTGTTTCTAGCCTGTCAGAGGGCTCCATCGGAGGCACAGTCCTAAAGAACTCAGGGGAGATGATTCAAAGACTTAATTGTGGGTAGGCAAGGATGTAGAGACGAAGTGAGTCCATCTCATTAAGCAATGCCTCTAACATCTCACTTTTTTGCTACTACTCTTGTAGTCTGTATTTTGGCTCTTATTTGTCTTTCTGGTAGCTCAAGTATCCCAGACCCTCTTTTAGTAGTTGTAGGTTTTTCTGATTTGAAACAAAATGAGGACATTTGTTCATTGACTTTTTCATTTATTTACTTACTAATGTTGCCAGAATTGAAACCAGGACTTCACACATGAATTCTCTGTCCTTTTATTGACCCACCAATATCTTACTCTCTCAGTGTCTCTGAAGCAATTCCATACTTTTCCATATTAGTCAAGATTTACAGAGAAACAGAACCAGCAAGCAATACTTGGGGAGTAGAGTGGGAACTGACTTGCCAGATTGTAGGAGACAGCAGTCTTGCCTCCTAAGTCCTTTGAGTGGAACAGACCCACCTAGGTATGGAGATGCTGTGGCTTAGATATGATTTCAATGTATCCCCCAAGTGTTCATGTTCTTGGTCTTCAAATGGTGACAAGTTTCCCAGTTGACACTTAATCCAGAGTAATTACATTGTCTCTGTAGGTGCTTCTTTCAGATTGACAGCACTGGTGGGACCTCAGGCTGTTTTCCTAGGAGTATGATGCTGTTAAATTGCCTGGACCCTGAAACTACTAAAACTCTCTGGCTTTCTGTGTCACTGTGTGATCTGTCACAGCTGCTTCACAATTCTAATGTCATCTGATATTAGACCCTTGCTGAGACCCAACCAAGGGGTCATTTGACCTTGCTTGGCCTTATGGTCTTCCAAAATATAAACTAATAAACCCTTTTCATTTATAATTTTCCAAGCCTTATATATTTTGTTATAGCATAGAAAATAACCAACAGAGGGTCATGTGCTTTACTCAAACTCTTCTGATTTAAACATTAAACACATCTAAGAAAACTGTTGAGGTCCAGGAGTCATCCCACAAAACACACAAACTCTGATCTCAGTCAGACAGGGATGGTTTATTGAATGCACACCCGAATACTGATTGATCAGGATCATACCTCAGAATTCAGGGGTGGAATCATGGCATTGAGTATCTTTTTCTGTTAACGTATAAAGGAAAAAAACAAAAACAAACAAACAAAAAAAAACAACGATCTCCTATGCAGGTCCAGAAAGTATTGTTCAGTGGTCAGCTCTGACTCAAGCATTTTAAACATAACAGTTTGTGATGTCCTTTAATTTGATGGATCCTGTAGAAAGCTTTGTGGAATACCTAACATGCACAAGGCTCAATTGAAAAAATTTTCAAAAAAGAACATGATATTTTTTTAAAAGGTAAAATTCTAATTTCAACATATTCCCAAAAGCAGTGTCCTCACTTCATTAGATTAGAATAGTCTGGGGGTTGGTGTTGGGGCCTGCTCACCCACAGGCCTTGAGGGGCTTACAAAAGGACTGTAGTAAAACTTTAGTTATATATATATATATAAATGTTACTTTTCTCACTGCTGTGATCAAATGCTGACAGAAGCAACCAAAGGTGGATTAGTTCTGGTTTGTGGGTTAAGAGGGAACAGTCCGCCATGGTAGGAAAGGGATGGCAGAGTTCATGATAGCAAGTGTGTAGCTGCAACTCCTCACATCTAGGTAGACACGGGAAACAAGGAACAGGGAATTGTGACGCTCTTTTGTTTTCTCTGTCTCTATTCAGTCTGGACCTTGCAGCCCCTGGGATGCTACAGGCAACATTCAGGATGGATTTTTGCCTTCCTTTAAATCCCTCTGGAAATACCCTCATCCTAGAGATGAGACTCCTAGGTGATTCCAAATCGAATCAAGTAGACGATGATTAGTCATCGCACTACAATATGTAAAATAAACCTAGCACTACATCAATGTGATATAATGAGTTGACAGAGTAACTAAAAGTCACATCAGTGCTAACCTTACAACTAGGAAAGAGGGTCCTGCACTAAATCTCCATATTACAGGCCTGTTCTTGTCCCTTTCCGATCATTTCATGTGAGGTCAAATACATGCCCATGGGAATTCACATACATCTAGAACACAGTCCCAGGTACCCGGAATCCAGGCATTTCCTACTCAGAGGGTCCCAAACTGCTCTCCAGGATCTATGAAGACCTCTTTCCTGGGCCATTCTTACAAGGAACCATCACTAGTATTTAGCTTTAGGTCAAAAGGAGTCTGAGACAAACATGTGGATACAGGTGGGATTTGTCAAATGGGGAGAAGGCAGGGCACATGGAGCCCTTCAATGAGTGAGGTGTCTCATCGTACAACCTTGAACCTGGGGTGGGAAATTAGGGGGTGAATTAGGAAAGAATCAGAGAACTAAATTCCACCCTGTATTTCCATGTTCTTATAAAGGTATATTGGTCAAGACAGGAGCAGAAACCCTACTTTGCTTATAGCTCATTATGCTGATCTATGGCATTTTAATTCAGTAAAGGGTGTGTGTGTGTGTGTGTGTGTGTGTGTGTGTGTGTGTGTGTGTGTGTGTGTTTGAGTGTGGATACAGTGTGTTAGAGTGGACAAGCAGAGGTTAGAGGACAACGCTGGGGAATCAAATCAAACTCAGATTGTCAACCTCCAAAGAAAGCATCTTTCACTTGTTGAGCCATCCCCTGGTCCACATTTTTTTTTTTTAAAGACAGGATCTGTCAGGCCTGTCTGGAATTAGAGATCCTCCTACCTCTCCCATTGAGTCCTGAGATTACATGGATATATTCTACCTTTTAACATTTAGACAGCCAGTATGAGGAAGGAAGGATAAGCAAAATCATAATCTTGGGTTGCTGACCTTTGAGCATTTCATTGCTTTCCCTAATGACCAACATGATATTGTAAGTCAGAGCGCGATGGACATGTGCACTATATAGTGAACGTGTTATGTCATGGGACCAGACATTGACACTGGCTGCCTGGAGCTGCTTGGATTCACTATGCCTTGATTTTCAATGGAGTTTCGGTCATTACACATTCAGGAATGGTTTACTGTTGCTGAACTTTTTGACACACAGCTCCCCACCCCCACCCCATTCAGATGTGGCACAATCCCCATGGAGTCCTGACTCACTATCAAAGAAACGGTTTAAGTGATGCTTTGAATGAAAATAAAACTACTGATTTAAGAAAAGAAACCTAAAAAAAAAGTGTGTACAACATTTTTTTTTTTAAATTTTCCTCTTCCGAGTGGGTTTTAGAATCCAGTTGTCTTTCTTCAGGAAGCCTTTTGCCATGTTGATGGAGGCAAGAATAAAGACTGATACTATGTTCTGGACCTTTATAACCACTAGTTCCTCTGAAATGATTTAAGGTTGAGTTAGTCTTGCTTTAATAGCCTGCCCAATTCACTCTGGGGCACCTAGGCTTTTGTGCAGTCACAGTTGAGCTGTGGGACATAGTGTTTATGCCAATGCAGTCTGGCTGGAGGCCTTGTTGGAGAACTGACTGCAGAAATAAATGGTTTGATTCACAGGAACTAGTTAGAAACCAAATCTCCCCTGAAAAGGCAACCTGAGCATTGAAAAACATTCCTGCGTGGGACAGTATGTATCTGTTGTAGGTTTTTTTTGTTTGCTTGTTTTGTTTTTTTTTGGGTTTTGGTTTTTTGAGACTAGGTTTCTCTGTGTAGTCTTGGTTGTCCTGGAACTCACTCTGGCCTCGAACTCAGAGATCCTACTGCCTCTGCCCGGAGTGCTGCGATTGAGGGCCTGTGCCACCACACATTTGAGATTCTTAAATTTTGTTTGCTTCTAGCTTTTTGCTTTGCTTTTTAAGGGCTGGTATCAAAACAACCTTGTCACAGGATCTCTCACTGAAAATTCTAGGAAGGTAAATAAGAAATTGCATCTGATAAAAATGAATGCAGTTAGGACGGATTCTGTAGCAGAAGCAGGGAAGAGAAACACAGCTGTAGCAGAGAGAAAGCGACACAGCTCTCTTGTCCCTGTTCTACCAGGGCTGCCCTCCCCCTTCCTTTTCTGCCTTCGCCCCTCCCGGACTTGCACCGCAGCTAGCCCCGCCTCCTCGGCGCCCCGCCTTCGCCCCGCCCTCTCCAGGCGGCTAGGCGCCTTGTTTACCCGCGGTGCATGTTGGGGCGGTCTCCTTGGGCAACGCTGGCCTGCCAGCTATCCCGTGGCAATGCCGCGAGGGCGCGGTGGCAGTGGTGGTGGCCTGCACCAGGCCCCCGCCACATGCGCGCCCTTGGCGAGCCCCAGCTACTACGAAAGGGTGGGCCAGCTCCAGCAGGCTCTGCGGTACAGGTACGGCCGCGGGACGGGGCAGGGAGTCAGCGGCGCCCCTGAGAGCATCGGGGTCCCGTGTCCGGCCCATTTCCCGCCCCTGGTTCACTAGTCTTGGGACTCGCCTGCGATCTCAACTAGCCCCAAATGGGGTCGGGAGCACAAGTTTACCACAGATGCCCCTTGTTTGATTAGGCGCAGAGAGACTATGATCTCTCATGGCAACCAAAGCCAGGTCCCTCAGCCTGCGGTTGCGGCCGGAAGTGGGAGTGGGAGTTCTTTTGCCTGCCAGTCTTGATCAAACCTTGTGAATTTCTCTAGTCCTCTCTAGTCCTACACGCCCCCTCCTCACTCTCTCTTCAAATTGTCATCCTACTTTGACAGCTGCACTGCATCAAAGATGACAGGTCCAGGAACGCATGCTAGAATGGGGGGGGGGGGGTGTGGTGTGTGTGTGTGTGTGTGTGTGTGTGTGTGTGTGTGTGTGTGTGTGTGTGTGTGTGTGTTCGCGCGCGCGCGCGCGCTGTAGTCTTTTAGGGTGTCTGGGGCTGCCTAAATTTCTAGTAAAGGGATGAAATTTTCAAGGAGTTCAGCTTCGAGGGCTGGGATTGCCTTTGATTAAGACATGAAAGATGAGAACCATTGGAAAAAGCTAGATCTAAGAATGCATAAATAGAAACAAGTATAAAGCAATTGACTATAAATAACCACATGGAAAGATAAGTTGTTTGAACATTTATTTAGCTGCCAATTAATTGGACTTAGAAATCTCATTAGTTGACAAGAAAGGAAATAGATTTTTGGATCTCTTGATAAACAAAACATTTAGTGAGTATTAAAGTTACAGAATCATTAAGATGGAACAGGAGGGCTGTAACAATTCTAAGATGATAACAGTAATTGCAAGTGAGGTAAAGTAAGTGATTTTTCAATGGAATTGCATCTTACACTAGACTTAATTTTTGTCAGTTATTTATGAAGTATCTCCCACAGGCTGTAACACTTCTTTCCATGTTTTATCTTCTTTCTACATCCTGTTTTCTTTCCGACACAGTCCTACTCACCTACTCTAGGGATCTCTTAATCTCTCACTTAAAAAAAAAAACAAAACAGTTATAGGTATGCTGGTGGTGGTCTGTGCCGAAGGACAGAGATAGGAAGACCACAGGTTCAAGGCCAGCCTGGGATACATTAGTTCTAGTCAGCCAGAGCAGCATAGTGAGACCCTATCTCAAAAAAATATGTGTGTATGTATATGTATATATACATATTTACATATGTATACATATATATACACATACATGTATACATACATATTTTTTTTTCCTACAGAGCTTTTCTTTTCCCACTAATGTTTGCACCTTCAGTGTGCTTACTGAAATCTTAGGGAGAATACAATAGACTATGTGTGCACATTCGAGCTCAGTGGTGCCTACATTGAGAATTTTAGGCAAGAAGAAACAACACCTAAGCATACCCTTTTGCTCATTGTGTAGTACAATGGTGGGAGAGGTGTTTTGTAAAGTATTTGAATTTATGGGTGAAACCCAAGTATCAATTAGCTAGTGTCTAGGTGTTATGAATGCTTTATGTAGAATGCAGTGGCCTCATATTGTTACTAAATAATGATCTTTTTTCAGTCACCCAAGGTGGTATTAGATCTTTGCATATATATATATATATATATATATATATATATACCAGATAATTTAAAAGCAAGAACTTTAGTTTCAGTGCCTTTACCTTATTGTCTGTTGTAGTTCAAGAGTGGTGTAGTTACCTTGGGCCTTTACTTATTTGTGTTTTGTAGCCAAATATCTGATCTTAAAATGTTCCTGATTTAAATGACATTCTTTTTGAAGTAGGTTAACGGTGAGTTATTTTTGCCTCCTATGCTAGGAACACCTGGTTCTTTATGGTCCTTATGGCACAGTAACTGTGTGATGATTATCCACTTTATGCTTAGCACTTCTTGCTTTAATTATTAAGCAAAGTAAGGTTGTTGAAGTTACATAAGAAATCAGAGTCAGATTTTATGGCCTGTTCATGGTCCTGCATTTGAAGATTTGTTTTATTTTTAAGTCAGTGTAAATCTGTTGCTCTGTGTGATCATTTTTCATTTTAAGAATCTGTAAGTAACTCTAATTAATGCATGCTACACACAAGATAGAAGCAAATAGAGAGGGCGCTGTAGTAAATGCATAGGAACAAGAGTTCTGGCCCATGACAAATCTCGAGACTTTCAACAAGGGTCTCTCTCTCTCTCTCTCTCTCTCTCTCTCTCTCTCTCACACACACACACACACACACACACACAAAATGTAATAATATTTTAAAAATTAAAACCAGTCTCAGTATAGGGACCACTATTTCCTGAAAGTCCATGGTCATCTTAAATATTGTGAATTGCATAGCAGTTGGAAATGCTTTTATCACTTTGGAAACTTTGGGGAATCAGGAGATTAACAGCAACAATAAATACAGTTCATCCTTCTTGGCCCTTTTAGAGGCAGTCATTGAAATGTTAGTTGATCTAATGGCTGTGCTTTTTCATCGAAACTGTTGTATTTTAAACTCCAGTCATTTTCTGTATATTCACACATAGGTGTAATTTTATAGCTTGAATGTTTTTCGATGTGTATGTAGTGCTTTCTCTCCATTGTTGTGAAAGTCAGTAATTGAATCTGAAAGAGTCTAATGGAGTGATATGTTACAGTGTGTATAGTGCCCACAAGTGTGGTAGAAACATATAAGTGCAGCTGATACTTAACAATTACTGTGTATAAAAACATCCTTTGAAAGGTCCATTAACCAGCCCCAGTTATTTTCAATGGTGATATCAATTCAGGAAACATATCATAATGGTTTAGAATTGACGCCGAGATATTAGTTGAGTACGGTTGAAGGTGATGGAAAACTATGGTATTAAGGCACAAACAGAATAAGTGCCTTAAAATGTAGAAAATGCAGCCTTGTAAGAACAGGCCAGCTGTGAAAACCCAGATGAGGGCACAAGTGACTGAAGCATAGACTCTATAAGTATCTTAGGTTTGGGCATTTCAGAGGTTCAGAGATAGAGATTTGATATGTAGGCATTACACGGTGATCCCATCAGTAAGCCTTCTCTCTGACTTTTCACTGAGGTGAATATGCAGTGTTTAGGCCTTACGCTAAAATTCCTATGAATGATTTCCATTTGGAGGTGCAGCAGCATGGAGGAGGTAGTTAGGTGAGGAGTTGACAAGATGAGCACCATTGTTGCATGGAATAGAGAGCCACAATGTGCCTGTGGTTGCTAAGATATGAAGTGTCCAGAGAGAGACCAGCAGTGTGACCAGCAGGTGTTCACATCCACGAGAGAGGGAACTGAGAACAGAGATCTTTACATCATTATTCAAAAGAATTTGCAATTTCAGAGGTGATGGAATTTCAAAAAAAAACATGACTCTTTTTCCCTAGACTGCAGATTCATTTTAAAAATTATCTTAAGTCAAGCTTATTGCAAAATTGCAAATATGGGATAAAGACCTAGCATTTCCCTCACAGAGATTCTCCTGAAGTCCCAAAGATACTTTATTTTCATTTTCTTTTCTCATACACCTATCTAAAATCAGTGCTCTTCTGTTAAATAGTTGAAACTGTGATGTGAGTGTGTGATGGTCCACACCATTAAAACCTTTAATGTACTTAAAAAAAAAAGACAAGGCGCTCTTTTATATAACTATGGCAAGCTCTCACAGTTACGCTTGCCGTGTGTCCATTCACACCCTCAGTGCCAGACACAAGTGTCCCAGCAAGGTCCCTTTTTCTTTCCTTTCTGGTCTAGGGTTTAATAGAGAAACATGGCTTATACTTGGTGTGCCATGTTGCTTTTGTCATCTTGGAATGATTTTTTTGGTCTGTCCCCATCTGTTGTGTTCCTGACAATTTCTTAAGTATAACATGTCTTCTAGACGGTGACTCCCAGGCTAGATCCTTTAGATGATTCTTCTTGCCCAGAGTTCAGTCAATTCAGTCTTGCAGTAATACCATGGCAGCATAGAGTCCTAGATGCACTTAAAGATCTTTCTGTCCATGTAATGTAAGCACAAATTCCCTGTACCATCTAGCCATTCATTTTTCACAAGTCAGACCCTCAATTGGTTATAAAACCCTTGAAGGTTTAATAATCAAGATGTCAATAAAGACTTCTAATGTGGAAATAAATATATGATGTCTTGTCACTTGTATTCTGAGTTCAGTCTTTGTTTGCTTGCTTGCTTTTTGACACAAGGTCTCATGTATCTCTGGCTTCAAATATTTTTTCTTAATTTGAGAATCCTTGTCAATTTTTGTTTTCCAGATAGGTTTTCCCTATGTAGCCCAGGCTGGCCTCAGTGTACTGATCCTCTTCCCATAGTCTCTGAAGCGTGGGTCTACAAGCATGTGCTACAGGGCTTCACTGATGTTGAGAGTCTTTGAGTTTTTGCTTCATAGTGGTATTGCCTTTGTTTCTTCTACTTGCTTGTCTTTCTTTCAGCCACCCATGACATTTTCTCCTTTTTTAAATAGATGGATGGGACAGTCTCATAAAGATATGGTTTCAGAGGACACCATAGTCTAAATACATTAGTTAATACTATACAGTGACATATATTTTCTGTATTACAGCGAAAAGAAGAGACTGGACCTGGAAGACAGGCTTTATGAATACAATAAGTCTGAAAAGTGCAGGTAGGAGGTGACAGCGACGGTTGTCCAGCTTTTTTGCAGCTGTTAGCCAAATTTAATCCATACCACAGAGGCAGGCAGTTCTCTGAGGTCGAGGCCAGCCTGGACTACAAAGTGAGTCCCAGGCCATCTATAACTACATAAAGAGAGACTCTTTAAAAAACAAACAAACAAACAACCCTACTATTATGTCATAGTTTTTATAGTTGGAATATTTTTATCATTCTTTTATTTTTAATGCATAATATTTTGAAGTAAATTCTATGGTTTTATGTAACTTATTAATAAACATTTTATTTTTATTATTTTGTTTTTGTATTAGTTCAGGAATGTGGTTTTGCTTAAATATTTTAAAATAAAGCAGTATAGTCTTTTTTTCCTTTCTTTTTTGGGTTTTTGAGACAGGGTTTCTTTGTGGAGCCCTGGAACTGGATCTATAGACCAGGCTGGTCTTGAACTCAGAGATCCACCTGATGCTGCCTCCAGGTGCTGGGATTAAAGGCACACACCACCCCCACCAAGGCTGTCTTTTTTATTCCTGTTTCAACACGTATAGCTTCTGCCAAGGATAAGGCATGTCATTGGTACAGCTGATCTGTTAGCTTTTATCCATCTTTTAGCCTTTTCCTGAACACTTGCTGCCCCTGGGAGGGCCTCCTTGCTTCTTCAGCTAGGGAAGGCAGGTTGTTTTGAAAGGCTCCTTTCACTTACCCTCAGAGCATTCATGTTACTGCAATAGCCTGTTTTCCCATTGACTGTAGGTAGACAGTTTTCGTAGTTGCACAGCAGACTATATCAATGATTGCTTGGATGGATGGATGCCACACATGGCCAGCTTTAGCAAGAATAGCAAGAATGAAGACAAGTGGTGGAGAAGGCATGGCTACTAGGCAGCTTTACTAAGTACCTAGATAAGAGTATGTCAGGGTCTTCCTCCATTACTGTCATTTGGGTCAAAAATGAAGATATGGGCAGCAGGGAAAACAGTGGTAGATTGTATTATCCAGAAAGAAAACCGAAGTCAGCCAACCACAGTTAAAGCACAGTGTCAGTAGCATGATAAAAATCTTCTGGGCTGGGGAGATGTCTTAGTGAATAAGTCCTGGTCATGCAAACCTGAGGTGTTAAGTTCATATCCTCAGAGTGCACATAAATCCAGACATGGTGGTGCATGTCTGGAATCCCACATGGAGATGGTAGGCAGAAACCAGAGCATCTCAGGAATCTGTGAGCCAACTGGTCTGGTATATGCAGTGGTGAACAGCTAGAGTCCCTGTCTTAAACAAGGTAGAAGGTGAGGACTGGCACCTGAGGCTGTCCTCTGACTTACACTAGAAAACACACTTATACATGACCCCCCTCCCCAGAGATATAGTGGTATCTCTTAAAGCTTGTTAGCCTAGAGTTAGAGGTTTAAGGTATATTGTTGATTAATTTTAGAAATTTCTAGCTTCTCCAAAAATTTGCTGGGAAGGTAAATATATGTGTGGGTGAGAAAATATAAAATATCTTACTGGACCAATAATATAAATGCTCTATAATAGGTGCTCTCTGGGGTTAGTTATGAAGAAGGAAGAAAATTAGCATATTGGACTAAGAAGAGAAGGTTATATACCTTGAGCTTTCATGTCTTTTAGTGTTACAGCTAGATAAGAATCTCCAATGGGTTTTCTCAGAGTTTATATATTATTACAAAATATTTCAGTAGTATGTTTGTTGCAATGTCTAATACATTTTTACATTATTTAAATGATAGTTTTTTATATTTTAGATTTTCAGTTTTCTTAATTTTATGGACTATAGTTTATAGTTTCATTTTATATAAACAATTAATTTAAAAATTGGTTGTCATATTAAAAACTACTCATAGGCTATGTATGCCTCTGACTATGGACAAAGAGACACTACTCTTTAATCCATATTTCAGTTTAAGAAATAAATCTAGAACTGGGCATGGTGCTTCACACCTTTGATCCCAGCATTCCCAGGAGGAGGCAGAGACAGATGGCCAGGCTAATCTCGAGAGAGAGATCTGGGACAGCTAGGGCTGCACAGAGAAGTCCTGTGTAAAAGAACAAAGTAAACCAGACAAAATAAGAAAGATAGAAAGGAATCCAATCCATGGAGCTAAGCCTGCTGCCGTGGGGCATGGTGCTGCACACCTGTAATCTGTACACTGGGGAAGCCAAGGAAGGAGGGTTGCAAGTTCCAGCCCATCCCAGCTGTACAGTGAGACCTGTCTCAACAGTATGTGAATTTTTATTGTGTTACCAAATGGTACTGTACGCATTTCTCAGGAGAGGTGGCCCATGCTGTGACTAATGCAATACAATAGTGATAACTATATTCATTTTCTTTCTAAACTCAATATGTATTCTACTTATTGGACTTTGAGTAAATTTCTTAGATTTTTAACTGTCTCACTAACACTTCTGTTAAAGAAAATTGTTCTTAAGTTTGTTTGAATTCTGTTATTAAGGATCTACTTTTTTTTTTAAAGAGCTAAGCTGAAATATGCAAAACTAAAGAAATACCTGAAGGAAGTATGTGACTCTGAAAGGAGGGCTCAGGTTCGAAACCAAGGATATTTAAAGAAGTTTGAGTGTGTCCATACGTATGTTGAACACTTGACCACAAATACAGAGAAACTTCAAAAACTAAAGGTAACATTGTTTTCTGCAGTGTGTTTTGAAAAGCTTTTCCAGTTCAGTGACTGGCACTACTTTCAGCTATCTGAATAGGGCTGTTTGTTGGTAGAGTATGGATTTAAGCAACGTTAAATTCCTGTTTGAAACCAATTCCCTCTTTATATTGAGTCCTTAGGTTGATTGGTTGGTTTGTTTGGTGTTCTTTGTTTTTTTTTATTTTTTGTTCTCTTTGATCTGGGCTGCTCTCTTCAGGGCAGGAGTTTATTAGGGATGAGGAGCACTGAGGGTAGAAGTGTCCCTGGGATATCACCTTCCTGCTCCTAGGCTTTGGGGTGCAGTGACTGCTGTTGAAGGCTCCCTTTCATTCTGGCCCTTTCTATGTGTGCCTGTGTGACCTTTGCAACATACACCATCTGGAGGGCCAGATGCTAGGACTTCTTGCTTGATGTCTGCAATGGTGGGGGTCATAGTCTAGGCTAACCCAACAGAGTACTCAGAGAAGGTGGGTTTGTGTGGGTTTTTCTTTGATTTCTATCAGTTCTTCCCTAGCCTAATTGTATTGCAAAAAATTCAAAGTTTTAGAAGAAAAATGAAAGGACTTATTCTAATGGACACCATCTCTACTAGAAACAACAGTTATAAATATGTGTCTGTATTTGCTTTGTATATACATGTGGGCTTTTTTTTCTGAGAAGTTTCTTGTTTCTATCATGACACTTCTCTCCTAAGCTCTTAAGCACAAGGGTAGTGTTTTATATAATTAGACTCATGTTATCATCCTTAAAACTAAATCATCTGCAGTATCATTTAATATTCAGCTCATATTCAGATTTTTCTAGTTCCCCTAAAAAGTCAACCCATATATATATTTTTTTTATCATCATGATCCTTTAAAGTCTATTTTAATCTAATTTCAAATTAAAAAAACTATAAGATTTTATTTGTGGATTAAAAAAGAACATAATAGACAAACATAAAAATCATGATAGGACATCAGTAAATTACTTTTATACAATGGGTCTTAGTCTGTGTGTGGGTTTGTGCATGAAGGTGTAGGAGACCAAAGATATTGGATCTCCAGGATCTAGAGTCACAGGTACCTGTGATTCTCTCAAAATAGGTTGTGGGAATCTGGGTCCTGTGCAGGAATAGTGCACACTGCTAACCACTGAGCCATCTCTCTAGCCTTGTGACTGATCTTCGAGGTGACTGATAGTCAGTCTAAGCACTGGGAAGAGATCCCTTAGGAATCTTTGTGGGTGACCTTGAACACACTGTATTCAGAAAGCAAGGATCTCGAGGAACCAGGTTCTTCGCAAATGCCTGTGTACAGAAGGCTGTCCCTTCCTTTATTAAGAGGATATCAGTGTTTCTGTGTATGCAGAATGCCTGTGCGCATGGCAGGGCTCTGACAATGCATTTAAGGAGTCAGGCTGTTCTCATAAAGAGGAGAAAAATATATAGGTACATTGTTAATATGCTGATGTGCAGGAATTCTGATGGCAGACCCTGAGAAAAGAGAACGGAGTATAAGCCAACTGCTCCAGAAGTTAACCATAATGTAAGAAATAGGGGTGGGGAGGACTGTCTAGTGAAATAAAACATATTCTAGCAATTTTTGTAGTTTACAAAACACAACTATAGGCTGCTCCTTTCTTGGGTTTTGTTTTATCATCTCATATATTTACCATAATTTATGAAGTCCCTAGAATATATTTTGTTTCACTAATCTCAGATGTTTTGTTTTCTTTTTTTCCAATGGTATTAGCTATTTTGAGGAAGTCAGCCAATTGCTTGTCACTTGGAATTTGAGTTATGGTTTCCTGGTCCAGAATCTGCCCCCACCTCTGACCCCATCCCCCGTGAACTGGAAATGTGGTTTGAACTAGCACTGCCTGGCAGAACTTTCTGCAGTCCTGAGAATGTTCCATGTCTATGCAGTATTCTCTGATACAGCATCAACTTAGCCAGCCATACATACCTGTCAAATCTGATGGTATAGCTTGCACTATGCTGCAGTTTTAATTGACTTGGGTTAATAATCACAGGTGAACAATGCTTCCTTTAGTGTCCATTAAAAGAGTCCCTGGTATCATGGTCCTGTATGAGTAAGGTAGTCTTCAAGTTGTTGGCTAAGATGGTAATCTATAGAGACCTGATTTAAGGTATCTTAGAACATAGTAGCTAGACTGTAGAGTGATGGCTTGGCATCACTGCAAGATCATGTTTTCACTAGCTTTTTGCCCACTCATTTGGGGATCTGTGGATGAGCCTTCCTGAGAGAGTTACTGTAATGGAGGATGTCAGAGTGGCAGTTTTCAGTTGCATCTTCCATTAACTGACTTTCTTCTGTAACAAAGAGAAATTACCTCCTTGTTCCCTCCCTCCTTTTCAATAGCATGATGAACATGGGAGTTTTTATTTAATTAGCATATTATCAGTAGTTACTTTTGTTCCTATTGATCTAAACATAGCCAGTGGAACTCTATTTTTGGGCCCTGGGGATCGAAGGTAGTACCTTAAACATGCTCAGCACATGACCTGAGCTATACCTGCAGCCACTGGGAGTCCTTAGGTGGCTCCTGTGCCCTTTCTGTATGACCATTTGGGTTCTGAGCCTTCTTTCTTTTGGAGTATAGCAAGATGCTGTAAGTGTGCCTCAGACAAACTTAGCCTTTACCCAAGGAGTTGTAGTGTCTTTAAGTGGGGAACAGAGTTTAGAAACCAACTTCAGATATTAGCTGTGTTTAAGCTTTAGCAAATTTTGCCTCTTAGTATTCCAATCAAATACTTAAGAATCAGTTGCCATTATCCATGCTGTAAACTACTCAGAGATTTCTCGTAGAAAATAAAGTAGTGGGCAAAACAAGAATAAAGGAAGTAAAAGAAAATTCCCTCTTATTTTTATATCATGACCTTATCCGATTATTGATATCTTCTTATAATCAATTGTAGGAAGAAAGATTTGGAACAAACTTTTGTAAATATTTTTAAATTGAGAACATTAGTTATATAATATAACAGATATGTGTTAGAACCTTGTAAAATGAGCTAGGAAAGAGTATCAGCACAGGGGATCATTTTTCAGAAAATTACAAACTATATAAAAGTATGGAAAGTTTTGCTTACAAAATGCTTCAAAAATCACTTAGATTATGTTGCTTTGCATTTTCTTTTTTGAAACAATTCTGTTGATGAGATAAAAGGACTTGGTATCCATGTAGCACTGGGATCTAGCAGTCACTCTGAATTCAAAGCTGTGTGCCTGCCACATGTCCATGGAACCCAACACTAATGTCAGAAACCCAGCTAAACCCTTAGTTTAGCTGCAAGCAGAGGTTGCCTTAGGAGATGTTGATTTTTTTAGTCCAGTCCCCAGCATTAGCCATAGGTACAGCAGAGCCATATGCTCCCTCCCTCTTAATGCTTTTCTACTTTGATGTCAGACCTTGACCTCCTTTGCTGACCACCTTAGGTAAATTGCTTAAAGAGAAAAATATTCACCTCCAAATGCCACAGAGTTTGTCCCTGAATAGAGGACAGTGAGTGCACATGAACTTCAGATCAGTAGAATGCTAGGAAGGAGATATGGTGAAGGAGTTTTTGAGAGGTGAAGGGTTTTCTCAAGTTATATTCAGTCCATTCCTACTCCTTTGTAGAGATATGCCCATCCCACCTTATTATATGTATATAATGCTAAAATCTTTTAGAATGACCTTAAAGCTGAAAAAGAATTGACTGATCTCATGGCTCATTTATGATTATCTACAGCGGTTCTGGAACAGTGTGGGTTAAAAACTGATGGGCAGAGGTACAGGTGGTGGAAAGCTAGTCATGTATTCCTGTAGACAGGGAAGCCTCCCAGGATCTTGAGAAGCCCTAGACATAGATACCTAGATACTGGAACTTAGCACTGAGAAAGGTCTCAGACACAAGTATGGAGTATTTATTTATTTATTTATTATTTTATTTTTTTGGAGTATTTATTGGAGTCTGTCCTCAGCCTGAGGGGGTAGCCCAGGTGACTAAGAACAGAGCCTAGGTGCTGGTCTCCACTTCCTCACTACCTCCAGCCTATGATGTACACACTTCCCCTCATACTTATATATACATATTCCCTTTCCCCCTCCCTTTCTCCCACTACCTTCTCTCTCCCATCCCTGTGTCCTCCCTTTTTTCCCTACATCTTTTTCTGCTGGGCATGTGCACCCTTTTTCATGGTCACACCTACCCACATGCTTTAGCCTGCTGAGCAATTTCCATTTCCTTGAATGCCCCACATTATTTCCCACCTGCCTTTGTTTCTTTGTCCTGAAATAAGTCTGTGTCACCTGGTACTTCCTTCATGGTATTCTAATTGTTTATCCATCTTTTATTATTATTATTATTTCACTGTGGTTTGCTTTTCTTAGCTCTGTATCCCACCCAGACTGTGATTCACAGTGAGCACTCAGTAAGCAGTGAGTCTTGATTACCAGTTAACTCTTCTATGTCTTGGGGCTGATTCTCTTACGGATTGTAACCACCTATGTGGGAACTAATGTGGTGTTAATTACATCCTATGTATACCATCCCAGGAAGCATTTATGTTTAATAGTGAGTCACCCTGAAGATAACAGTCTCAGTGTTTAGAGATGTGATTTTCCTGGACAGTTGTCAGCAGGTTATATGCTGAGGAGGGATAACATTTGAGGACAAATCTTTTGAGTTCTTATTTAGCTCCTGACTAAGCATGTAACAAATACTGTGGGCAAACTATGATCCAAGGGCCCTAAAATATGTAGCAAATCTCATTTTCAGCAGCCAGAATGTCTTTCTTGTTAGTGTATGTGTTAGTTGAATAAAAGCATGTTCTCTCATCTTCTAGTGAGATTTCACTATCTAGGAAAAAGCATGTATATTCCTAGAAGAAATAGGGGGAGAGAAAGCCAAAGATTCACCTGAGAATCAAACTGAACCATTTGCCCCTGTGCCCATCTTGAGTTATAATGTGGAAGCGGGGGCACTGATCTTAAATATCTTAAGTGTACTTCAAGTGTCCCCTCCCACCTCCAGTTTGTAACTGAGAATCAGCTATGCAATTTCAGAAACCAGGGAGAGAAAGAAAGTAGTAAGGGAAAAGGGCAGCGAGTAAAAGGTAGGCAGGTGAGAATATAGAGGAGTACAGTGGGAAGTGAGGCGTGCCATGAGCATGGAGGGATATCCCAGAGACCTGAAAGACCTGTAAGAATACTTGTCTCTTTTCCCATGGCCCATGCTGTTGTTAACAGCTCCCAGTGATTCACCTGAAATCAATTGCTTGTGCATGTGCAGAAGTGAACGGAGAGGTCCTCTTAAATTATGAGCAGCATCACCTGTGCCATGAAGCAGGACAGTCCCTGATGGAATGCACAGGCTTCCCAGGCTGGGGAAAATGATAAGGGGGTCATCCTAGGGATTCTGGACTAGGCAATGCTACTGGAGCATGAGTTTCCCTGCCTGTCAAATCAGTAAATCTCACCATGAACAGTCTGTGTTAGAAAGAAAACAAAGGGTGGAGGGGTCTCCATTAGAAAAGATATATTCTAAGCTCTGATGTTTTAAGGAAGCAGAAAAAAAAAGCCACATAAGGCCTGATGAGAGAAGAGATTAGGAATGAAACTAGAGAGTGACAGTTGGAGGAGAAGATGCGAACAAGGACATGTCCTCTGATGCCACTTAAGACACTTTGTCACATTAGACATTTTTAGCAGGAATAGTCTTGGGAAAATTAATCTGTATAATAATATTTTAGGACCAACCTAAAAAAACAAAAATAAAAGCAAAAATTTTCAAGATGCATCTTGTGCAGTCCAGGCACACTTGAATCCATCATCTTCCTGCCTTTGACTTCACCTGAGTGCTAGGTTGTGCTGGTGTGTGTCTATCCTTAAATAAACTTTTAAAAAGAGTAGAACCCTTTGCTTAATTTCAGTGAGAGAAGAAGGTGGAACTAGGGAGCGCATAGCCTGCAGTTGAAAACCTTCTAGCATTCAGAAGATCTAATAATTACTAAATGTCCTATAAAAGGCAAAGAAAAAGAACAGAATATTCTAGGTGGTGATTTTTCTAAAGGGTACAGAGATATAGTTTATATTACTATCAATTTATGGTAGCATCATCACTCTGGTTTCAAAATTTATTAAACATTTTGATCCATAATTTAGAAAGAGTTCAGTTCAATTTTCAAACGTGTTGAGAACAATCTAGACCAGGTTCTTGAGGATACATTTCTTACTGTTCTTTTGAAACTCTTATGCAGTTATCATTTGCATTTTGCTTCAACATAATAAATCAAATAACCCTTGTGAGATACACTTTTCCTGTGAGAAAGTTGTCTGTGTTTGGGAGGTGGCTCTGAAATGATTCCCTAATGACCAGATAGATAATAATTCTAATTCTCACTGATCAAAACTGTCTTATTCCATGATTTCTGTTTACTTTGTCATCTTACTGTATCATTTGGCTGGGTCCTTTAAAATTTTAGCTACATATCTATTTGATCATTACTGACCTCTGTTATAGTAATAGCACCTGTTAGAAGAAAAAGTTCCAACATGTTATTAAAAAGGCAGAAATGAATAATACATTTTAAAATGTTAAGGCAAATGTTCAGTTTGGGTTATTGTTGCTTATGCATTTTTTTCCGTTAAAACAAATTTCAGACCTGTTTTCTGTTAGACAGAAAGCTAAGGAACCAGCCTTTAATTCATTATCTGATAGGTATGTTTCAAATTGTTTGTCTAACTGCGTAATTCAGAAACATACTAATACTTATCTGTGATGGGTTGCAATCAGCATCTTTTTAAGGCTTTGAGTAGTAATATATTGAATCAAAGTACTTTTCATGCTGTGCATTTTAGAGAAAGACATTTTATGTTTGAATCATTTTTATAGGTTATAGTGAGGTAATGATGCAGACCTCTTGAAGTTACCAGAGCAAACTTGATTCAGATGGTAGTATTGACTACTTACACTATAATCTTATTCCTAGAAAATAAAACTGATTTGCTGTGAGTTTGGGGATCATGATAATGTAAGATATAATATGTAATAACAGATGATAGGACTTACTTTTTTGTTTTTAAGGCTTTGAAAATAGATACCTAATATCTAACTTTTATAATCTAGTAACTGGATATTCATGATTGCTTAAAGAAAATATCAAGCTGTTGGTATGTGTATGTATTGAGGATTGAGGTTTTATTCCATAAACAGATGGAAGACTAAGTAAAAATCCATTAAGCCTTGTTTTACTTTAAAATGTATGTAACATTTTATAGAGTTCAACTCTTGGTATATATTGTTTGTGAAATTGCCTGTTTCCCAGGGTAAGCTGAATTTCTTGGCAATGTCAGCTTTTTTCTTTTTTTACTTCATTGTACCTTTTATGTGGCAAGGAAGGCAAGATATAGGTGGGTTTACTTGCAGTAGCATCTACCACAAAATGTGACTGTTTTCTATTTAGACTGAATATGAGGCTGAAATGAAGAGGATGCGCCTCCTGTCAAAGGGCAGCCTGGGAACAAGTGATGAAGACCAAGCAAAGGTAGCTCAGGGAAGCGGGGTTTGATGTTTCCAGAAAATTCTTAGAATGCTTATATGTTGAAATTTTTAAGTAAAATCATCTTATTATAGAGATTTTTTGATAGAACCGTGATTTCTAAAGAATTTTACTTACAAGATACAGTCTTAATGGACTTAAGATTTCAAAGAAAACCTCAGGGTTGCAGAAGGTAAAATTGTATTTTCATGATTAGTGTTTCGTAGTTACTTTTTATTGGATTGAGAAATGTTTTAAATGAAAATAAACTAAGTGTGGTGCTTTGATTCTTCCTTTGTATGTATAATTTTGTACATTTGAACCTTTTCACAGACAAAGTGGAAAGAAAAGAGTGCGTATCTAAGCAATAGACAAAAAGACCAGCAAGGAATACTTAAATAAATTCTGCTATATATCTGCTGTAATACAGGCTTCTAATCCTTCTGCCTATCTCCATATAAATGATTCTGCTCAAGACCATAGATGTTTTCTTCACTAAAAGCAGTAAAGCTCTTTTAGATGAAATGTCTAAAAACATCTTGTAATAACTTGGAGCATGCTGGCAAGAGTAGTCACTTGTGACTATGTGTGAAACCCCCTCAGCCAGTCGATATTGTAATAAGCAGAAATGGTAGCATCACTCCATTATTCAGAGAAGCCAACAGCGTGCTTGTTCCTTAGGCTGCAGCATTCATTAAGAAAAGCTTACTGGGCTGAAAGCTGGAAACAGATGATAACGGGATATGATTTTCATATTTAATGCTTTCCTTGGAAGAGTATGTGTGCTACAGATTGATAGAAGAATCAACTGCTACTTTACTAAAAGACTTTCAGGTTTGCCCTATAGCTACCGATGGAATCATTCAGCCAAGAAATTAACTTTTTCTCCTTTTACCTGCTTTATATATCTGCTAAGCAGGCTGCCTGGCTGCCAGTAAATGTTATTATGCAGTTAACTGTTTGGTATTTAAGACTCTTATCAGAAAAGAAACAGAGGCCACACTATTTTGTTTTTATGGTAGAAGGAAGGTTTAGTTTTCCTTTTTTCCTCGCATTAGCAGGCATTAATCTGAGTTTACAGGAAGTTTTCGTTTTCTTTTCCCATAGATTAAAAAGTTAAAAAGCTAGAATTTAGAGCATTCTTTAAACAGTAAGATACAAACACCAAGCCCCACAACCTTGACCTGTATAAAAAGGCCTTTAATGATAAGTGATTCATACACCATTAGATGTAGGGCAAATGTGGTGTGATGTGATAGACTTCCAAGCCAGCCAGCCAGAAACTGTTTGACGTTTGGTCGGGAAATAATTGACATACTTTTAATCTATAAACCAGTTTGTTCTTTCTCAGCTGTTCTTGATATTCCAGTTTATTCTTTCTCTGCAGTTCTCGATAGACACATTCTTAGTGTGGCTGTATCAATGACACTTAAGTAAAATGGGAGAGAGCCTCCTCACCCCCCCCCCATTTACACTACTGACTCCATGCCTTGCCTATAGTTGTGGGGTCTCCACTTGATAATTAGAACAGGATGTTTTCTTTGCATTGAAAGCTGTCATATCCTCAAAAGCTTTGACTATTGGCTGCAATAAGAATCAATTAGGTAACATTTCAAGGAACTTGTATCTTGCCTTTTCTAATTTTCCCTTGATATCTAATCAAGTAAAAGGTAAACACACGGCAGCAAAAACATGGCTTGGTTAATCCTCGTTAAATGCTAATTCCTGAATGAGTCCTTATCTTATGAATTAGGTTGTACTTTTTATTGGAATCAAGCTCCTCCCCTTTAGGCAATCAGAGGAATTTGTCTCTGTGCCCAGTGACTGGGACTTTCTAATGTATAGCATAGTTGTTGTGTAACTGTTCTCTTGAGAAGCCACGGTAGGCGCCTTCAAGAATGTCATAATTCTTGCTAAAGCAGTGTTCTTTCTGAGGCACAGAGTAGTGTGCAGAAAATGCCAGTTAGTTATGGGGATGAACTTGAACTGTAGGAGAAAGATGAGGCTGCTTCCTCTGCAGTGTGTAACACAGGTCTTACTAGAGGGAATGGTGCTTGACAGGCCCTGAAGGATGAGTAGGATGTTGGTCTTTGTCAATGTGTGGACACTATTGTTAGTGGTAGCACTACCAGTAAAAGAGTAGGAATGGGGAAGCCCAGAGGTCATTGGCTAGTCAGGCTGAAATCTAAAGAGATTTCGGGACACACTAGAAAATGTGCTTGGACAGGTGTACCATGAAATCCAGGTGCCCATTACTAGGGCTTTATGTTTAAGAACTGAGCTTTCCTCCTAGAACAATAATGTGTGTCTGTGTGTGTACCTGTATGTGTTGGGACAGATAAAGAAGCATAGGCTGGTTATATCAGGAGTGAAGCTGGCCAGGATGAACCTGGGGAAATCAGGGTCAGATGGGAAGAATGATCTGAGAAGTATTAGGGTAGCCATTGCAGAGGAAGTCATTGATGGAGGAGAGAGGTTAGATCAAAGCTATAAGACTATATGATTAAAAAGATGGTTTTAGGGATGCAGCTCAATTGTGCTCCCCAGAAGCAAAAGTCCTTGGTTTCAGTCTACCAGTACTCCATAAATCAGATGTGGTACACATCGGTAATCCCTGTGCTTGGGAGGTAGAGGTAGAAACATCCGAAGTTCAGGATGGTACAGATGGTATTCTCCAGGGCTAGAGAACTTCAGAGGGCCAAGGAAGCTCATCACAGACTAAAGGTTACATGGGGTGTCCGCTCTGCTACTGTACGGTTGTGGGGGAACAGCTCTGCGTGCAGGTTGCTACTCCCAGTTCTAATAGCAGCCTTTGCTCTTCCTCCATGCTGGTTGCTGCAGTAGCACTTTCTTTGCATCCATTCATTTAATCCTTTTGACAGCCCTAGTCTTAGATGTGATTATTGTCCCATTTTATACCAAGGGTAAGAAAGGTTAGTTAACTTACCCAGGCTATCGAGTTGGACCTAAAATTCAGACCCAGGCCATTTTGCTATAATTCCTTCCAACAAAGTTTGGGGAAATGTTTGTCGAGGTTAGGGGAGATTTGCAGTGAGACAGAAGAAGCTTTTGGTGTACTTTTACCTTGGGAATGAATTGCTGTCTTGGTGCTATAAGTTCAGCTGAATAAGATGAGTCATCGAGAGCAGAGGCCCACCCCCAAACTGCTCGGGTTTCAGTAACAGGATCAGCGGTTCCAGTTGGCTTGGGTGCACAGAAGAATTTGAATGGAGAAACATTGCACTAACACCGGAGCAAGGAGAGCCTGCTGGGCATGTTAGAGCATTGCAGCAGCTTTAGCCGCTGCCTTGAGCTCATTAGCAAAGGGGACCTACCTGCTGTTAGGAGCGGCTCCACTGTAGGAGAGGCAGCACCTTAGTGTTAGATGGTGAGGACTGTTCTTCCTTGCTCAGGAGAGTGGCTACTGTTGTGAGCATCTGAGCAGTGTTCATAAAATCAGAACAGACCAAGAGGTGAGGAAACAGATACCTTGTGGAAGGGAAATTGGTATAAATACTCTGGGAAGAAGGAAAGGAATCCTAAAGCTGAAGTGCCCCTATCGAAAGAGCAAATAACTTGAGAATCCTCTGGAAGCAAATCCCAGGACAAGGATTTATTGCAAATAGTCACTTAAGAGGTGATCCCAGAGGCACAATTAAGGAGGGAGGGTAGTACAGAGAAGGGAAAGCAGCCAGTGGGTGTGTGATCGAATAGGTTATCACCGTGAGCACCTGGCACTCAGCCCCATTGAGGACCCTGGGAAGACTGTACAAAATATGTTCCAGAAGTATCCTGCCCTAGGGAGATGGAGAGAACTTATTTGTCCTCCAGCTTAGTCACTGAGCTGCGTGTCTGACTCCACTTCTGGTTGCTACATAACTGTCAACAGGAGCTCACAGGCCAGGAAGCACAGGTGTGGCACAGGATAATAATAGGCACGTACCTAGGACAATGAGAGCCCAGGACTTTGGGGCTGGCCCTCTTCTAGCTGCTGAGGGAAATAAGCAGAGAAGGTAACTATCAACATATCTAGAAAGGCCAGTTTCTTACCTTACCAGTTCACAGTGCTACCCTCATCAACGGCTTCCTGAGTAGTCACTGCTCAAAGGGAAACATATAGATTCATTCTAGAGTGAGTCTCTGAGAAGTTGGCCTTTTGGGGGATAGTGACCTTCCCTCATGTCCTCCTCAAAGTTAGGATGACATTTGACTCTGAGCCATGATGAGTAAAGACAGTCATTCAGTGTTCAGCTTGGTGTCTTTTTTATTAATATTTTTTTCAGTGCTAGAACTGAACACAAGCCCTTAGATGCTTTGGAATCACTCTGTCACTGAGACATACCCCAGCCCTTTTCAATTTGTGTGCTAGTAGTTCAGAAAACAATTGGAAACTAAGCTGAATTATAGTAGTTTCTCAAGAGGGTTGAGTTATTTAAACAAATCCAAAGCCTTCTACAAACTAAATATACAGACCTGTTTTTCAGGGTTGTGTAGGAAATGCTTTTCTCTGAGCACACAGACAGAGAGGGTGCTAATAGCCTGCTCAGAGTAAAGGAGAAAGCTCTGAGGGCCATTCTCAGAAAGGTGTGTCCTGTTTCATCTGAGTAACAGGCCAGATGGAGCCTGCACTGTGGGCACCCTGCTTCCTTTTGGGTGTGCCTACTGTGAAGTGTGGTTCTAGCCAGGGCTAACATTTGCATTGGTCTTACTATGTTTCTGTTCTCATTGTAGGGACTTGTGTGTGGGTATGTATCTGTGTGTGTGTGTGTGTGTGTGTGTGAGAGAGAGAGAGAGAGAGAGAGAGAGAAAGTATACATCCCTGCAAACAGCCTTATAAAACCCAAAGTATTTTACTATTTACTTTGCAGATTAGGAAATGAGTGCTCAAAGAAATTAAGTATCTTGTCCCCTGGTCCCACACTGGTGAGTGCTAGACCCTGAATCCAGATCCCAACAGAACAGAGTCTAATCTAGAGTCTTTAAAAAAAGAAGAAAGAAAGAAAGAAAGAAAGAAAGAAAGAAAGAAAGAAAGAAAGAAAGAAAGAAAGAAAGAAAAGAAGAGAAAAGAAAAGAAAAGAAAAGAGAAGAAAAGAAAGACCCCTTATTTTTGTAAAGTTTATTTTGGTCAAGAATCTGATTATGTCCATCTACCTACTTTTTAGTTACTGTATAAAATAATTTACTTGAGAAAATGATGGGAAAAGGCCATTCTTGGGTTTGTTTTTTTTTGTTTGTTTTTTTGGGTTTTTTTGAGTTTTTTTTTGATTTTCATAGTTTTACTAGCATAAAATAATTGTACAACATAAAGAGTTTTATTACATTTTCATGCATGTATGTAGTGTATATATATACATATGTGTTTATGGAGGGCAAGGGAAGCAGGAACCAGCCCAGCTAAGACAGCTGTGTGCTGTGGGAAACTGCCCTTTCCTCTTCTGACGTAGTACAAGGGAAGCTCTAGAGGAAAACATATATTGATTTGTTGTTGTTGTAGGGTCTGCTACAAATCTCAGTGTGCTATATTCAGTAAAATACTATATCGTTAGGGAAGCCGTTCTGTGTGTAGCTGAAAGCTTGCTGTGGCAGCTCCTGTTCTGTTTTGCATTCAGCTTGCTGCTTCTCTTTCCCCTGGCTGAAGGGGAACAAAAAATTAAGAGAAATTAAACTATTCCTAGCAATTTTCAAAACACTGATGTAAACAAATACATCACTTCCTAGTAGAATAAGGACCTACTTTGAAACTGTAGTTTCTAAGTACACCAGTTCTAAACTTGTTGATATCCGTGTGCCTGTCCTTTTTCTCTCCCCCACCTCCAGTCAAGGTAGCTGGTAGAGAGCCTTCTGGTCGTCAGTAAATATTTTCAGCTATGCACATTTGCTTCACTCTTACTCTCCCCAGTTACACAAAATTTTAGGAGGTAGAAGATGGATCACTGGGGCAGGAAAAGGAAGAACAAAGCAGACAACTCAGACGGCGGATTTTCTGCCAGGTTATAATATACCTACAACGTAATAGAGGGGCAAAGACACACTAGACATTATGCCAGGTCCTTAAATACTGATCAAGTGCCTCCTTTTGGCTGTGTCTCTTAGAAGCCTTTGAATTCCTTACGCTTGTGCAGTGTCAACAAGAATGGAGAGTTGGGAATTCTCCCTGTGTCAGAAACTGCTCTGAGAAGACTCAGAACTTAAAAGGCTTTGCCTGTTGTGAAGATTAATTTTAAAAGAAAAGAAAAATCTGTCTTAGAACCTGATTATAGCAAATGGGAAAGCTGCCAATCAGTAGAAGCCCACTTTGTCCTTCACCAGAGTGTTTTATTTTGCAAATGTTAGGTCAGTTCAAGTATGGAATAACCCTATAGTGGAAGTTGCTTGCAAGTTTCTCATACAACTTTTGTTGAAGAATTGTTAACAATTTGTTAGCGATTAACAATTGTTAATGAATTTGTTAAATACTTGCTGGCTGGGGTGTAGAACAGTGCAGCCACTTTAGGAAACAATTTAACAACTCCTAAAGATAGAACCACTATTAGCTAGAAATTCCACACCAATTTACTTGAAAACATATCGTTCCTAAATCTTGAACCAAAATGCACAGCAGGAGCATTTTCTTTTTTTTTTTTTTTCTTTCTTTTTTTTTTTTTTTGGTTTTTCGAGACAGGGTTTCTCTGTGTAGCCCTGGCTGTCCTGGAACTCACTCTGTAGACCAGGCTGGCCTCGAACTCAGAAAAGGAGCATTTTCAATAGCCACAATAGGGATGACTCAAATGTGTATCATTTGATGAAATGACAAACAAAATATGATATACATATATATGACAGATGATATTATGTATATGTATAAACATACATATAAACACATATATGTTGGTTAAGCCATGAAAAGGATTGAAATACTAATACATGTTATACCATGAATGAATCTTGAAAACATTATGCTAGGTGAGAAAAGTAAAAAAGAATACTCACTGTGTAATTTTACTTATACATACTGCCCAGTATATGCAAATCCATGAAGTTAGAAAAGTTAGCTGTTTCCAATGTGGGGAACTGGGTGAAGAACATTGAGGAAGATTGCTGACATGTGGGATTTCTTCTTGGCTCGATCCAGAAGGTTCTAAAATTATAACAGAAGTTAAATAATTCTGTGAAGACACTAAATACTATAGACTACCTAATTATGTGCTTTGAAAAGGTAGATTTTATGATATGTAAGTTATATTTTGATAAAGCTAGTTTTAAAATTTCAAATCAAGTTGAATTTATTAAACTGAAAGAACAAGACAATAACTATATTTACATTCCTGACATAGTCTTACACTTACTGTTTAAAATGATCTTTACGTAGGTACAGCTTTGTTTCTTTGTCGGTTTTCATTTACCACATCTGAGCATTTCATTAACCTCATATTTCATTAACCTTCATGAGTGTCATCTTTATATCATAATGCTTCCTGACCGTGTAGTTATAGGTTGCGTCCAAGTCCTCTTGATTATAAATGATCTATCTGTGAACTAGTTTGTCTCTATAGTGGTTGTTGTTGTTTTGTTTGGTTTGGTTGGTTTTTTTGTTTGTTTGGTTTTTCTGTTAGGCTTATTTCCTTAAGAATTCCCACACAGAGTTACTGAATCAAAGAGAAGTATGTTCAGGACTCTGAATGCTAGATTTTTTTTCAAATATAAATTCATGTGGGGTAGGCCTCAAATTTAGTCTTCCGGTCTCTACCTTCGAAGTGCTAGGATTACAAAACATGCATGATTATGGTCATCTTATAAGTTTTACGATTTGTAGAAAAGTTACAGAATTAGAGTGAGGAGGGCCGCTGTTCCCCTCACTCTGATCTCAACACTATTGGCATCTCATGTTACAGCTGCTTAGCCAGGAAAGAAACACAGGAACATGGTTTGCTAACAAGCAAACTTCTGACTTTAGTTAGATTTTTGCCAGGTTTTCTGTTATTATCCTTGGGCCCAATCTAGTATTTAATGTTATAATTGTATTTCTACTACATTATTTATTTATTTACATGTGTGTGTACGTGTGTTTATGTGTAAAGACATGTGTATACCATGGTGCACATGTAGGAATTAGGATCACTTTTGGGAACTGGTTCTCTCCTTCTACACAGTGAGTCTCAGGGGTTAAACTCAGGCCGTCAGAGTTGGTGGCAGGCACTTTTTCTCAATATGATTTTTGAAATTTTAATTTAACACATATAAAATGGTTTTACATCATTTTCAGTCTTGTTTTAAAGAAACCATACTTTAGGAGTGTATTCCTAATTATTTTGTTTACTAGGAAGAAAACTAGGAATCAATTTATCTGTCTCTCTTTCATTCTTCTTTCTTACAAAGTAGAAACACTTCTTTGTGATTATACTACTGGAAATGAATAGTATGAATGAAACCTTAAGAAAACATCAGTCAAATACACTGAGAGACAATATGCAGACATATAACCTATACTCTTAAACAATGTCAAGGTCAAGAGTGAGAAAGAAAGGCTAGCCATCTACTGCAGATCAACAGAGACTCAGGAGACACAAGCCTAAACTGAATCTTCAACCTAGAACAAAGGTAACTAGCTATAAAGGACATTATTTGGGCAATTGACAAAAACTATGAACTACAAAATAGGAACAAAATTATATCTGCATTAAATTTTCTGATTGTAGTAATGAAGCCCACCCACTGGGACAAAGAGTGAGTATCCTCGAGCTCAGGAAACACAGAACTAGTATACATATGTAAGTGTATACACGCATATGTATAGAGCGTGGGAGAAGGGCCAACAAATAGGGGAAATGCAAACAATTGGTCAGCCTTGTTAACGAGTGTTAGGCTACTTTTTTTTTTATGACTGTTGTAACTCTTCTATAAGTTTGAAATTGTATCACATTCTAAATTCTCAGGCATAGATGTACATATGTGCTCACATGCATCACTTCAAATAGACAGTGACAGCTAGATATTCAGTAGGTCAAATTAAAAACTTAGGAACTCCCCCTTGAGTTATCATAGATCCTCCAGAGTTGCCTGGCTGAATGATGTCCCACTGTGGGCTTTCATTTTTATGTGCTGTTAGGGACACATCTTACTGTAACTCCTAACTTACCGCAGGCCTCTCAAATCTGACATCCTCTAATTAATCTGCATTAATTAGTATATTGCTAGAGTTTGTGAAGTACTCACCAGTATTCTAGGAACTCTGGCCATGCTTGGATGAATCAGAGAGCACTGAAATGCTGCTGCAGTGAGCTGTAGCTTCCCTTTGCTGGGAGCAAACTTCTGCTAACAGGGCATTTATGGCTTTCACTTCCCATGGGTTGGAAGCATAACTGTAAGGAAAAGTTCTTTATGTGCTACTTTCCCTCGTTGTATGATGGACATCTTAACTTGTTTCTGGCATTTGGGTTGGTTTTCTGGGTTTTGTCCATTGGGAATGGACCTGAAGTCTTTTGTTTCTGTTAGTTGGTCAGAGAGAGAGGTTTGAGAATTTTTGGTTGTGAGAAATTACTCAGTGACACTTCAGTTGGTCTTTGCCATGTGACTTTTTACACATGAGGTATAGTTGGTCTTTTGTTTAGTGTCTTGGTCTGTCTTAGAACAAAAAAGAGAGAGACCATTAGAACTGCTGAATCCTGTGTCCTGGGGTTAGTAGACAGTCTGGTAACTCCCTAAATTGGTCTTAAAAATGAGAAACCAAAGGCCTCTGAGACTTAGATTTGCCATCTGTGGTTTATCTTAGATCACTATTAATAGCTACTGCTATGCTTCCAATCAAGGCCTTGGCACAGTTGGTTAGAGCATTCCATAGTAGTAGCCCATTCCTTGGAACCATCTATTTGAACAGTTGTTTGTTTGTTTGTTTTGTTTAGAATAAGGAAAGAATTTGTTGAGCTAGAGTAATAGTAACAGATAATTTTTACTTACCAGAGATGCTGTCTCTGAGATGAAAACTGAAGAACTGAATTCAAGTAGGTCTTGGAGGGAGGCTTCTCTCTTTCCTCTGCACAGCTTGTCTGCTCTACATTTTCATATTCTTGCACATCATCATTTGGCACAAGCTTACTTTTCCTAATCATTTTTTTTAAAAAGATTTATGTATGAGCACTCTTTCTGCATGTACACTTGCTTGCCAGAAGAGGACATCAGATCCTATTATAGGTGGTTGTGAGCCACCATGTGGTTGCTGGGGATTAAACTCAAGACCTCTGGAAGGGCAGACAGTGCCCTTAATTGCTAAACCATCTTTCCAGCCCCCACCCTTTTAATTTATATATTATGTATACAGTATTCTGTACAACCCCCACCCTTTTAATTTATATATTATGTATACAGTGTTCTGCCTACATATAGGCCTGCAGGCCAGAAGAGGGCACCAGATCTCATTATATATGGTTATGAGCTAGTTACTGGCTATACGGTTATATATCTAGTTACTGGGAATTGAACTCTGGACCTCTGGAAGAGCAGCAGCTAGTGCTCTTAACCTCTGCGCCATCTTTCCAGTCCCCTCTTTTTCTAATCTTAAACATATGAGTTATTTCTTGGTAAGACCTTGTTTGTTCACCCCTCCCAAACTTTTTATCTGAGGTGACTGTACCTTTTTATATTACTAGCAGTGATAACTCTATTGTCCTCGCATCCTTAGCCACACTTGTTACTGCCCATAAAAGGTTCCCTGCTCCAGCAGTCACTCTGAAGATTTCTGCCACCTCAGGAATGGGGGACACTTCGTAGTCATCCAGATCAATTAATAAGTCAGTCTGGAGTTGCTATCTCTCTTGTACCTACAAGAGACTCTAATTTGCTGTGACAAAGATCATGGATGGTTAGCCTGGACCTTTCTGCCTGCCCTCAGTGAGTGGAAGCCAAATCCTTTGGTGGCTCACTGAGTATGTGTTCTCTTCTCCTTTGGAGATGATCTTGCACCTCCTACCCCCAAACTGGAAAACTACTTTCTCTTCGAATTCAGACTGTACTTTTATTACCATGTTAATGCATTCAAAAATCTAAAACATAATGTTGCCCTGTTTTCCAATTAAAGTGTGAAAACAGAACCAAAAAAAGAAAAAAGAAAAGAAAAGAGAAAGAGAAGCCTTATTGAACCCAAAATCTGCCACTACTTTTGTTCTTGCTCTTTGCAGCCTCTACGACTGTGGGATAGATATCTGAGGTTCTGAGCTTTCCACTCTTTTTTTATGTGTTGCTTGGTTCCATTTGCTCTGTTTCACTGTGAATTTTTTACCTGCAAGCATGGTAGTGCTCTTTAGTTTCTTTGTGAGTCCTTGCCTCTTTTTAGTATGAAGAATCCGTTTCAGAGCATGATTATTTCTTCCTTGCCTGTTTTTACAAGAGCTTGGAAACGATTGGCATAAATCCGCCTTTAAACATGTGGCAAAATCCACTGTTCCTGGACTTGTCTGTGTGGGAAATTGTGATCACTAAGTGAATCACTTGACTTACAAGTCTGTTCAGATTTTGTACTTCTTTTTGATAGTACCTTTCTAAGAATTTATCGAATTCCCTGCAGTGTTTCTGTTTATTAGTACAAACTTACTCCTGAATTTCTCCTCTAAATTTTTTAATGAAAGATTAGTAGCAAATTATCTACCCACTTACATTTCTGACTGTAGTAGATTGAGTCTTTGCTCTTTTCTCTTGGTTGTTTGGCTTGCTGCTTCCCATTTAGTGGTTCTCTTCTCTGAATGGCACGTTTGCTATTATCTTTACTATTTCTTGCCTTCTGTCTTGCTTTGGATTTAATTTTCCTTTGGAAGCTAATGAGTATAGATATGTTTTGGTTTATCCTTTACTTTGTTGAGATTTGTTATGTTGGGTCATGCCTTTCATCTAATTTGGGAAGTTTTCCTGTTATTTCCTCAGAGCTCCTATTGTTGGAAAGCATTGTATGGATCCGTGCTGCTTGACCACCTTCAGAATGGTGGGTTTTCCTAGCTAAGCCAAGTTTTTTCTTGAGTCTGCAAAGAAGACTGACTCAGTTTCAGAGGAACTGGAACAGGTTTGCCAACATTCAACAAAGCAGAAATATCGAGAAAAACATTACGGGGGCTGCAGAGAGGGCTCAGTCAGAGTACTTGGTTGTACACATGAGGCCCTGAGTTCAGATCCTAGCATCTAATGTAAAAAAGCCCACACAGTGCTATACGTGTGCAATCCCAGCACTAGTGAACAGAGACAATGGAGATCCCTGGAGTTGACTGGTCCGACAGCCTCAGGTTCAGACAGATTTTGTCTCAAAAAAATAAGAAAAAACTGAGTAAGACTTCTGATATCGATCTCCGGCCTCCTTGTGCACACAGACGTGTTCACATATGCACATGACTCCCCATTTCCTGAGTGAGCTGGAACACCTTCCTCCAGCACTTTTAAAAAACTATATCCATGCATATTTCTCCCACTTTGGCACTATTACAAGATTCAGACTGTCCAAAAGTAAAAGGATTTGGAAATCGCTGTAGCTCAGCCTTTGTGGAGTGGGAGTCTGACGATGTTGCCAAGATGGTTGTGGAAACAAGGAACAACTACTGTTTTGGTGAAAGACTTCAGCTGTGTTGTTTTATGCCAACAGAAAAAGTAGATGTAGAGCTTTTTAAAGAGTAGAATGTGCCATTTCCTTCGCCATCATATCCAGCAGTGAAACGGGATAATCAGAATTGGAAATGTGGGCCAAAAATAGGAGAGTGATTTAAAAGGAAACAAAAGTTACTCCGGAAGAGATTAGCTGAAGAAAGAATTCATTATAGTGTTCCCCATCCGCTTTACCTAATATGAAAGAGGAGGCTTCAGATTTCTAGAAGGAAAAAGAGAAAGGGGCTTCACGGGGCACTCCTCACCCTCCTGTGAAGCCGCGCCAGCCAGGGTCCAGCCAGTTTGTATGCCATTTTTAGAAAGACAAAAAATCAGAAGTGGCTGAGACAAATAATGATAAAGATAATGGGATAGTTTTTAAACAGGCTGTGCCCATTGTAAAAAAAAAATGTCCAAGAGCCTCCACACCTCTCCACTTAGAAACCGAAAGACAAAAAGAAAAAGCCATCAGAGATTCTGAGTGCATGCATATAGCATGTATTCTGAAAAACTGTGGTGCTCCCGACATGGGGGCAGACTGTTTGTCTACAGTAAAAGACAAGCATTGATGAGCATCGACTTTTGAGGAAAACATGCTGTTTGTTCTTGTGAGGAAGGAGAATAGAGAGTGGTCTTGGCTGCTGCACCCCTCCAGAGGTCTAGGGCCATTTTCTAGTGCAGTGGTGGGACTTGCTCTGTTCTCATCCTGGTATCTTCTGGTTTTCAGATTATGGTTCCCCTTCAACCATAAAAGGATCACCAATAACTGACCTTTCACGACCAGCAAAGAAAGATCCCCAGTCCCCTTTGACCATCTGTGCAGTGGTTGTGACTACTTTACCCAAACCCGATTGAGATTTCAACATCCGGTAGCTGAAGCCATAAGTTATGTGGGATGAGAAGACAGTTCAAGTGTTAGTACAGTTTTTGTAGTCAAATACTAGTACAGATTCAGAAATAGTCTGCTTTCAATAAAAACGTTACTTCGGTTTTTGGTGGGCTAGCCTGATTTGGTAACTACCATCTAGTATTAGTATCATTAGTATGAAATTGTGTTCCAGATTCAAACCATGACTGAAAAATAAACATTTTTTTTATAAGATTCATGTATGAGTCAGGCTTAGGGTTTGTAGAGAACAATACCTTTTCACTTGTATTTAAGTTTCTGGTACCCTTGAAATGTGCTTATTCCAAAGTTAAAAAAAATATTGCTGCCTTCTTGCCCCATAGCCTTTCCTTTCATCTGGGCTTAATTGTACTTGATATTGTAAATGATGTTCTGAGGCTCAAAGTTTTCTTCGTTCTTTTTTTGTCTCAGATTACACAATTTCAATCTACCTGTTTCAGCATTGCTAATTCTGTCTGTTTAGATCTGCTGCTGAGCCCTAAGTCTTCATTTCAGTGATTGTACTTTCCTTTTTAGATGATTTATGTCTCTTGTGCTGTGATTTAAACCTAGGTTTTACTCATACTTAGCAAGTGAGCTACATCTCTTGCCCTATAATTTGTTTTGAGAAAGTGCCTCACTGTGTAGGCTGGGCTGGCCTGGAATTCCACAGGGGTCTGCCTGTCTCTGCCTGAGTGCTGGGATTAAAGGCATGTTCTAATACCCAAGATAGCCCTAAATTTTTGAAAAATTCTTTTGAGATAGTATCTCATGTATCTCAGGTTAACTTAGTATCTCATGTATGTATCTCTGTGTAGATAGACTGGCCTTGAACCCCTTATTCTCCTTCCTCTACCTCCTAATTTCTGGGATTACAGGTACACCTGGCTTTAGCCCTATAATTTATACATCTTTATAATGTTCTCTATTTGAAAACATTGTATTCTCATATTTTAAATCTGTATGTCTCTGTCTCTCCCTCTCCCCTGTTCATCCCCCTTTTGAGGTTGGCCTCAGTAAACATGTCTACTGGCTTCAAGGTCATTCATTCATCTGTGTGCCTCAAGAGTCAGCCTCTGGATACTTTAATTCTATGGACATGATTTTCTTTAGCTGTTTAAGCTTATTTAGCTAATTATAGATAATTTAATGTCTTTCTTTATTAAGTTTAACACTTGGACTTCCTCAGAGATAGTTTCCCCCACTGTCTGTATAAGAGACAATATTTATTGGGTTTTTTTTTTCCATTTTATTTTCAAGTAATTAAATGTGGCAATTGTGAAAGTTCTACCCTCTCAGAATTTTTTGAGGTTTTTTTGTTGTTTTTTTGTTTGTTTGTTTGTTTGTTTTGTGTGTGTGTGTGACCTAGTTATGTGGAATGTGTGCTATTTTTCATGTGTGGTCACTGAGGTTTCTGTTAAATTTACTTAATAACCATTAGCTTTCTTTGATGCCTGGGACTAGGATTCTCGTCATCTGTGTTGAGAGGTTCTAGATATACATTGGACGTACTCACACTCCGCTGAGCAGGCCACAGCTCCCCCTTGGCCTCCACTTGTTGCTTAGAGTCTTGGAGTGAGCTAGAAGTGAGAGCTCAGGCACTTACTTCATGGAAACCTTTCTGGAACATTTTCTACAGCTGGGGCGTGTGTGGTCATCTGTATAGAGTCCCAGGAGTATGCTAGAACCTTCTGGAGTTCCTCAACCCAATAGGCAGCACTTTGACCAGCTTTCTCTTTAAAATGTGTGTAGCCTTTTGTTTAACTTGGCGTGGTACTGCCTTGGACAGCTTGCACATTAAAAAACTGATTCTGATTATTTTCAACACACTTGGCTTGGGATCAAAGCTATTTGCACTGGGTCAGTTCAAAACCATCTTTTGTATGGAGTACCCCAAGGAGCTACCCGAGAGCCAAGTGATGACTGTTGTCTGGAAATAGGGCTTCGAAAGAATTCTGCCTCCATTCCTTTTGCAGTGGCTGCTTTTTCTGTGCGTACAGTGGTCAAGTTGTCAGCACCTGAGAACCCAGAAGCTTACTGTTTCTTCAAGATCTAACTGGTTCTCTTAAATAAATGCTCCCCAGATTTCTAGAAAGCTGGTCAAGTTCCAGAGCTCCGAAGAGCTTTTCGGGTTCCTCGGCTCTGCTACAGAGCAGAGACTGTTTAGTGCTCTTGGTTCCATTCCCTCGCTCTGGATCCTTGATTTGTTGACTGTGGGGGGATGGGTTAGTGGTTTTTGTTTTGTTATTCCAGGATTAGAAGAGAAGAGACAATGTTTGAAGAGAAATATGGCCTGGGTTCTGTTGTTGTTCTCTCTTGACATTTCTTGTCTTGCAATTTGGATGTTGGTATTTCCATCTGTGGAGGAAAGGTGCAGATACACTTCGGATCTCCCCACCTGCAGTGTGGGCCTGTGGGAAGGCGAACTCCACCTACGGGAGTGCTCTGCTCCTTCTGGAAGACTTCAGCTTGTTCCTTGTAGTTCAGCTTGGCATCATGTCCCCTGTCCCAGCCATGCTCTCTGCTCAGCTTGCCTCTGTCTTCTCTCCTTTCTCCTACCCTTCAAAGACCAGGCTCAGAGTTTCCCATAAACATACTAGTAAATTTAAATTACTTAAAAATTTCTTGAAGATGTTCAGGAAATTTTAATGTTAATATTCTATATATGTTGTGATATGCCTTAATGTCATTATGAAGGTCACCGCTGGTGGTTTTTATTTTCTATATAGCACTAGAAATAGAGTTTGAACCCTACTACTCTCAGTCCTATGTATTCCCCTGGTTTGCTTTTTTTTTTTTCTGTCACGCTTCTTTATAGCAGTGCTGAATGAGCTCTGAATAGAGTGCATTCAAAACTCACCACTTTTCAGGAATTGGCCCTGGGTGCTATATTTATAACCAAACATTTACTAATGCCATTTCATTTTAGCCATGTACTTCAGCTGGGCTAATAAATGCATGCATTTTGTTCTTCAGAAATGAATTCATAGTTCGTTGGCAATAGTAGCTGTGTTCAGCAACATTGTATTACAGCAATAATCTGGACTATAGTGGAGCTGGCTAATTCATTAAGTGGGAGTGCATGTTTCTCAGCAATAGGAGTTGATATGCTTCCTTTCCCTCCTTCCCTCTCGACTTTATTGCTCATATGCAACATGTTTAACTCACACTTCTTTTACAGGATGCAGTGCAGGCAGGAATGAACTCAGGGACAGCTATGTCAAGAGGATTGTATCAACCAGCAACAATCTTCATGGGTCGCCAAATGTCAGCCATCTCAAGCATTGAAGATTTCAGTATAGAGCAGAAATCTAACCAACCCACAAAGAACTTTTCAATCTCTGACCCACATTCACACCAACAGACAGCCCAGAGCAGCTGTGTGACAGACAGCCATGTAGTGCAGACTAATGGGGACACACAGTGCTTAAATAAGTCTGACAAAATACATGGAAAGACATCTCTTCAGACTGGTGAGAAAACGCCAGTCATAAGCTGCGTATTGTCTGAGGAAGAACAAACTCATTGCTTGGAGATAGGAAGCAGCACACGTCACAGCAAGAGTAATTTATCTGAAGGCAGAAAGTCTGCTGAGCTCCATTCCTCGTTACAGGAAAGATTAAGTCCAGAGAACAGCATCACTGATTTAAAGTGTGACAGTTCCAGCAGATCAGAGGGATCAGACAGAGAAATACTGACACAAGAACATATTGAAGTCGGGGAAGAACGAGTCGGCCCACTGGTACCCGCGATAGCAGCTTCAGAACACTGTACATCTGCACAGAAGTGGGCTGCAGAGAAGCATTCTGCTTGGGAAGCTTTCTTAGGTGAGATGACAGACCGAGTTTGTTTGCTGATTCTTCTTAAAGCCTAGCTTTTCTCATGGCGATCTATAAATTTATCTCTTTGAACAAAGAAGTGACTTCCTCAATGAGTTTCATCCTAATGACTTCTTATATGTGTTTATAGAAATATTTCTTTTTTTTTTTAAGATTTATTTATTTATTATATGTAAGTACACTGTAGCTGTTTTCAGACACACCAGAAGAGGGTGTTAGATCTCGTTATGGATGGTTGTGAGCCACCATGTGGTTGCTGGGATTTGAACTCAGGACCTCTGGAAGAACAGTCGGTGCTTTTAACCTCTGAGCCATCTCTCCAGCCCCTATAGAAATATTTCAAAAGATGAATTCACTAATTTTTAAAATCATGTTTAAAAAGCATTTAAAATATTTTTGAGGGTTGAGAGTGTTCAGCTCAGTGGTCGATATGTACTTATTAGGAGGCCCTGGGTTCATTTGATCTTCAATACCATTAAATTTATAAACTTTTTAAAAGAATAGTTTCTTTAAAGATTTAAATACTGTTAATTGTGGATTGTTTCTACATTTTTTAATCCATTTGTATATGAGTGTATATTTATCTGGGGGTAGTACGTGTGTGTGTGTGTGTGTGTGTGTGTGTGTGTGTGTGTGTGGAAGGAAACCAGAGGACAAGCCTGGGTATCAACTTTAGAAAGAAAGGCTACCTAGTACCTTTGAGACTGGGATTTTTATTGACCTGGAGTTCACCAATTAGTCTACACTGAATGGCTAGTGAACCACAGAATCTTCCTGTCTCTGCCTCACCAGTGCTGGGATTAGAAGCATACCATGGAGCCTGCATCTTTATGTGCATGCAGGGCATTGAACGCATGGCTTCATGCTTCTGAAGCAAGGGCTTTGTTGACTGAGCTATTTCCCAGTCTTGTGCTTCTGCATGTTTGTTGCTTTGAGAGTTTTTTGGTTTTTTTTGTTTGTTTGTTTCTTTTTTTTTTTTCTTCTCTAGAGTCTCACTGTGTAGCCCTGGGAGGCCTTGAACTCTCTATGTAGACCATGTTGACCTTGAACTCAAGAGATCCTCCTAACTCTGCTGAGATCAAAGGTGGGCATCACTACACCGGGCAGGCTTCTATATATTTTTAAAGGGATGAAATTCTGTTCTGTGTTCCTTGGATTCTCAGAACTTTGTGACCAGCAATGCCACAATTCTCCTCTTGCAGATGATCTTGACCATGGGGACCCAAAGTCACAGAAGGCCTTCCTAAAAGTTCAGGAAGAGCAAGAAGAGGAAAGCTCATGCAGCAGCAGTGACCTCACAGTGTCTATAAGTGAAGATAATCTGATTTTAGAGAATCTGGTGGCACTGTTGAATCCAGGAGCCAAGATGGCGGGTAAAGATGGAATGCAGGCCTCACGAGCAGACCACAATGAACAGAGACAAGATTTGCTCTTCACTGAATATGTTTTGCAGACCCAGAGCTTTCCTGATTCAAAAAGGGAACCCTCCCCACGTTCACCAAGACAGTAAGCCATTCTTTTTTTTATAATCATTCTGTTTTCAGTTGTACATGTCTTTTAGAATCCATTCCACTTGGTAAATATTATTGAACACCCAGCAAAGATTTTTTTTAGGTTGCCTAATCTTATAAGTAGGCTTTTGGATAAACTCTCTTTTGCTTTCTTTCCTTCTTCCTTCCTTTTCTTTTTGTAAATTTTAAGGTAGCTTTTAAAAGTCTGAGTATCATTGAACCGTGGTGATGGGCAGTTTATGATTGTGCCCGGCAGTCCTGGTAAGTGTGCAAGTCACTTGATCTAATTTACCCTTACCCTTATTTTTTTCCAGCCTCCCACCGTTATTCTTTTTTTAAAAAATGATGTTGACATTTTGTTCCCAACAAAAGAAAAAGTGACTGAACTTACTATTACTAGGAAATTCAACTTTGTATATAAATATACACTTAATCTTTGTATTGCTTTCCATTGATATCCTTTTTCTCCATGCCATTAAATGAAGTAATACTTGACTGAAGATATGGCTCGGTGGTTAGAGCACTGACTACTCTTCTAGAGGAGACCCAGGTTCAATTCCCAGCACCCACATGGCAACTTACAACTGTCTGTAACTCTAGTATCTGACACCCTCACACATACATCAGGCAAAATACCAATGCACATAAAATAAAAACAAATTATCAAAAAGATGAGATAATACTTATCCTTGCTTCTCTAAGTCAGACTTCCTTTTCTGGGTCTGAAAATATGAATAAATATGAGAATCTCTGTTGTTCAATTAGAGCTTCAGTGTAACAATGTCCGACTCATAAAAGGTAAGATATGTGTTTTTACAATTAATTGGAAATTTTGGGTCAAATAGAAGTTTTTCTGTATTCTCTGAATAGAAAACTTACTAGATATTGAAGACAAATTCTGTGATTGAAACAAACCAACCAATCAAATCTCTTTTAGGAGGAGAAAGAGCCTGAATAAATAGCTTAAGATAGGCCTTCCCTTTTATAAGTGAATAAACTAAAACCAGGAATGCAGCAGTGTCACATAGATCTGGGAGCAGAACACACACACACACACACACACACACACACACACACACACACACACAGAGGGAGAGAGAGAGAGAGAGAGAGAGCCTGCCTCCCTAACTCCTGACCCCCAGAAATTGGATGACTTGGAGAGAGAAGCCTGGAGGATTTTTCTTTTATTGTGCTTCTCACACCGAAGAACTTGTAGGTGCTACATCATACAGAAGTACATCAGAAACTTTATGACTAGAGATAGGATGTGCCTATTTTGTGTTTGCAGGCTTATTCTTCTGGTAACGTGCTGAGTAGGGTTGTACCTCAGTAGGCTAACTTAGGACTGTTGTTTTTTTTTTTTTTTCTTTTCTTTTTTTGGTTTTTCAAGACAGGATTTCTCTGTATAGACTGGCTGGCCTCGAACTCAGAAATCCACCTGCCTCTGCCTCCCAAGTGCTGGGATTAAAGGCGTGTGCCACCACTGCCCGGCTTAATTTAGGACTGTTAAATTAATCACCACCACTGGTGGCCCGCAGAAAGTCACACTATTCAGGACTTGATGATTTTCTGAGGTAAAAAAGTTGGAAGATGCTGAAATCAAGAATATTTTTTGTCCCAATCTCCTGCATGGATGACTTTTTCCTATAATCCTAAATCTAAGTGCCTGAGTTTTTCAATATAGTTTTCAAATAGTCACTGGAAAATATGGGCATTTGGTGAATTTTTTAATATTTGTGCTGATAACCCCCCCTCCTCAAAATGAAGAGGTCAGTCAACAATGGTTAACTACTGTCTGTTAAATTTGAGCCTGTTGATTTTCAGTGGTGAAAGTATTCTCTAGAAATTAGGTTTAAGGGGGTTTTCTTTTATTACATTTATTTATTTAGTATGCATATGGTAGTGGCCAGCACATGCTTTGGCACAAATATAGGTCAAAGGACAACTTGTAGGAATCAGTTCTTTTCTTCCATCATGTGTGTTGCAGGAAATATTAAAAAAAAATTGAACCGACACATTCCTGTGCTTGTGCGTCTGCCCCGGCGGCCTGGCCGGCCATGTACTAGCAGGCAATGACTGACCCGTTTTTATCTCATGGATAGTCTGACTCAGAACTCCATAATCTCTCCACCCAGCTCGACAGGTTCACACTGTCGAGTCAATACCATGCTAACCCTGTACTTCAAATCCTCCACAGCCTTTGTAGAACACCTCAGGCAAACCCATGCTTAGCCGTTGTACCTTTCGCTCTTGAACCCAGACAAGCCTCTGTGTGAAGGAAAACACAACACAAACTTAGTTCGGAAACAGTGGTAACTCAGTCTCTGGGTGCAACAACTAAAACCTAATCTTGTAAGCCTTATTAAAATCTGATCCCTCCGGTGGCAAATCCTTGCAAATCCACCTTGATACTAGGAAACTCTAGCAGCTACATCTTACCCCTCTGCTGTCCTGGTTCCAAAGAGAACTCTCTCCTGCTTCCTCTCTCCTTCCTTCCAACCTGGAACTTGCCCAGTGATTGGCTCCTTTATTCATTTGGGGATTGGTTCACAAAAATGGCACCAGGCCCATCCACAACACATGCGGGTCCTGGGGGTGAGCTCAGGTCATCAGGTTTGGCTGCAAGCACCTTTACCCACTGAACCTGGTATGCTGATTTTTATGCTTTTAATTTTAAAAAGTAGTTTTATTAAGATATAGTTCATATGCTATTCAAGTCCCTGTTTATAGTATACAGTTCAATGGATTTGAGTATATTACACCATTAATTTTAAGTCCTATAATAAATATATAACACGAAATTTGCCATTGTAAAATACACAATTCAGTGACACTAATTACATCCATGGTGTATAGTTAAAGTTGGTACTCTAAATAATTCTCATAAGTGTAGTCATTCTTGCCCTTTAGTGTCTACCTGATTCCAGTTAGCAGATGGTTTTGAGGTTCATCCCTGTTATGTCATGTATCACAATCTCATTTCTTTTTATGGTTGAATAATATTTCTGTATATGGACATACCACAAATAATTTGTGTATTTAGCTCCTAATGATGCTTGGGTTGGTAATCAAGTGTTTTGAGAGTCTGGAGAGATGGCTCAGGAGTTAAGAGCATATAATGCTCTTGTAGAGAACCTGAGTTCAGTTTCTAGCCCGTTTTAGGCAGCTCACCACCTCCTGTAACTCCAGCTCCAGGGTATCCTATACCCTCTCCTGGCCTTTGTAGGCCAGAAGAAACCTACACAACAGACCCACATATGCGTATAAGTAGAAAAATAAAATAAAATCTTGCTGGGTATGGTAGTGTACTGTGGGATAAAAGGAGAGCAGGAGAAACACTGGCAGGCAGAGCCTGCGTGGGGATAGGGGAACACTGGCAAGACTGTGCACCAGGGTAGGGGGTGCTGGCACCAGGGGACCTGTAGAGCACCAGACTGTTTGACTAGCTGGGGTGGGGGTGGGGGTGGGGAATCTGTGGAGCATGAGACTGTTTGGCTAGCTGGGGGGGGAATCTGTGGAGCATGAGACTGTTTGGCTAGCTCGGGGGGGGGATGGGGGGGTGGGGGGTGGGAATCTGTGAGACTGGGTAGCAGCGGTCTTTGTCTAGAGGGCGGAGCCGCTTACCTGTGGAAGCTGCTGCTTGGTTGAGAGGCGACTGGAAACAGTGGTACTTGCTCCATGTTTTTATGTGGCAGGTTCGATAAAAGAGATGGTTCACAGTTTTGATGCTTTATTATTAAGAGAGTAAGATGAGAAAAGAAGATAGGGAAGTAAAGAGAAAAGAGAAGATAGAGAGATGAGGGAAGGCCATGACCATGTGGAAAGGGGGGAAAGAATAGAGAGAGTTGGAGAACAGAAAGAGATTGGGGGGGAGAGGAGGTGAGAGAGAAAATAAGAGAGTGAGGAGGGGTGAGAAGTCTCTTTAAATAGTGGGCTGGGTTACCTGGCTGTGTAACTGAGGAGTGGGGAAAGCCTGGCTGTAGCCAGGTGACTGCAGAGGTGGAGTCCAGCCAGAACACTAGGGGCCTGGCTACACGTGACTGATGGCCACAGGATTATGGAGTTGAGGAGTCCTTGCTTAACCAAGCTATAGACTGTCTCACATCACGGTCCCACAGTGCACACCTTTAAATCCAATACTTTCGAGACAGAGAAAGGTAGATCTCTTTGAGTTAGAGTCTATCCTGGTCTATATAGTGGGTTCCAGGCCAGTAGGAGCTACATGGTGAAACCCTGTCTCATGATAAATAATAAACAAATAAAAAAAATCTCTCTTTTTTAAGACAAGTGTTTGGGTAAGTTTCCAGACCCAGTCCCATAGATGTTTTTAGATATTGAAAACCTGTTCATACAGTTTCTACAGCATAAGTCTAATGAAGTAACTCTTCTTCCAAGAAAACATGCCAAGGGCTGGACAGAGAGCTCAGCATTTAAAGGTGCTTGCTCTACAAGCCTGATGATCAACCCTTGAAACCCACTTAAAGTTGGAAGGAAAGAATCAACTCCACAAAGTTTTCCTCTGACATGTACATGCACACTTCGTCATGCCACCTTTCACATCACACATGCATGCAAGTGTGCATAAACACACACATATATGAATAGTAAATAAATTTTAAAAAATAAAATGTGTACTTAAAATGAAACAGTAAAGTAATTGTTACTAAAAAGGGTGATTGTGAATCTCCTTATTTTAAAGAATAAATAAATTGAAGTACAAGTTGGCATATAGCCCCATGGTTTGAAGCATTACCTTCGTTATGTTCCATGTGACAGGTCCATGGTCACTTGGGGGTCACAGGAGTGACTTGGCCTTATGTCTCTCATCATTTGGAAGGTCAGTATGGCCTGTCACTAGTGGTGGCATGGCCCCAAGACAACACGAAGGAAAGCTCTATTTCTTCAGTGCTTGGCTTTGGCTTTCTTTTGTGCTTTTGGTTAGAATCTGGCTTCCTCATGTTGGGCAAGTGCTCTGCTACCCAGCTACACTCAGCCCTGCACTGGTGCTGTGCAGGTGTCTTCTTGCATCATGTTTGCTGACATTACATTGGATAAAGAGTCACATGACCCAGTCCATCTCTTAGGCTCTCAAAGTTGCATTGCAAAGGCATGTGCACATGGGTTAGGAAGTAAATGGTTTTCTTTTTCAGTCTGTTCTAGTACTTCAGAGCAAACTCAGATGAAGAAAAGCTCAATGAGGATCCATAGAGTCAGGAAAGCTTTTGTAGTAGGCTCAGTGAAGTTTCTTGAAGTCTGAATAGGCTTTAAATTAGGAGGGAAAGGGCAGGTATACAGACACAAAGGACACTGAAGGTATGGGCTTAGTCCCACCCCTTATCCCCTGTGAGAACTCACTGAGGAGGGATCCTGGAAGTTAAGGGTACCAGCATCTACTAGGGCAAGTGCAGATGGACCTTGAATAATGAATTTGGAGTTCAATTTCCGTGTCATGTGGAACGGTTGAAGATTATTTTAAGAGGACAGTGTGAGGAATGACTTACTTTACAAGGGTTAGACAGCATTGACTTCCTCAGGATTAATTCTCTATGTGGTAGGCAGAATTCTGAGATGCCTCCCAAGTTTCCTGCCCCTGACTGCACATCCCCTGCATAATCCCCCAGCCTCAAATGTCAGAGAGTTTGGTAGATTTCATTCCTGACTGTTCTATATGACAGATAAATGGTTCTGCAGATTTCCTGAAGGTTCTGAATCAATTGACTTTGGGATAATCATGATTATTGAGGTGGGCCTGACCTAATGAGATGAGACTTTCTAAAGGAGATTGGATTTTGAGCAGGTGAGATAGACTCAGAGAAACATAATGCCATCTTGTAGCAGGGAATAGTTTTTATGCCTTCCAGGCACAGAATATTTCAGTTCTCCAGAGGTAAGAAAAGGAATTCATGGATTTGGGCCTTAGGTGAGATCACTGCCCCAGCAGACACCTTAATTTCAGGCTGGTGAGACTCGAGCAAAGGGCCTCAGTCACCCATATCAAGATCCTGATCCATAGAAACTGTGAGCTAATAAATTTTCATTAGGTGCCAGAGTTGTGGTGATTTGCTACACAGCAGTAGAAGGTGAATATAAGAATTGGAAGCGAGATTTGTATCTCTGCAAGGATTGTGTAAGCAGAAACATCTGTCCATTATGACTGTGAGAAGGCTGAGTCCTATGTTTAGGTTTCAGTGTGAGAGCACATGGTGACAATGGATATAGTGGAGGGGAGCCCAGTAGCCAAGATAACCCAGGCTTTCCCTCACCTCTCACCCCCATGGTCAGAGCTGAGTGAGTAGAGCATGGTAGGTAGAGACCAGAAAAGCAGTTGTGCACATCTGCACCACAGTGCTTCTCTGGTTTGTCTCTGGGAGGTGTAGCATGTATTGAGCTTCTTTGTCTTTTGTTCTTCTTACAAACACACATATCCACATCACGGTAGTATGCAGAATGGGTAAGAATACTTTCATTGTCTAGAATCCCCTCAGCTCCATCTACACATCTTTCTTCCCCAACTTGAACCTGAACTGTTGGCAAGCACTATCCACTCTTAAATAAAGATTTTTTAAAATTTTTTGAGATTATAATATAATTATACTATTCCCTTCTTCCTTCCTTTTCTGCACCTCCCATGTACCCCTCTCATTGCTCTCTTTCAAATTTATGGCTCTCTCTCTCTCTCTCTCTCTCTCTCTCTGTGTGTGTGTGTGTGTGTTGTATTCCTAAATACATAAATACAACCTACTCAGTCTATATAATGTTAGTTCTATGTATGTTTCCTGGGATGATCATCGGTGTCGAATAACCAATTGATTTGGTCTTCCCTGGGGAAGACTGTTTCTCTCACTTTCAATATTCCTTGTAGTTCTCTGTCTAGGGATGAGGCTTTGTGGGCCCTTCCCTGTCTACTTTGCCATGTATATTACTGTTCTTGTTCAGGTTATATTTCAACAACCATGTTGATGAGACTTTGTGGGTATAGCTTCTGACATTCCTAAAAGACACCATCGCATAGCAAATGCGTTCTCCTAGCCCTTAGAGTCTTCCTGCCCCACTTCTGCAATGATCCCCGAGCCTTAGGTGCAGTTATTGTGTTGTAGATATGGCTATCATACTGGCTACAGCTGTGCATTCTGATCAGTGTGGTTTTCAAGCACTGCTCTTACTATCTCTATAGCTTTGGCTATTCAGTGTATCAGAGGCAAAAGAATGTGGCATGCAGCCTTTCAGACTGGCTGGTTTTTGAGCAGCATTCATCTTAGGTTTCTTCCGTCATTCTGTGGCTTGCTGGCTTATATCCTTTCAAACAATGAATTATATTCTGGTATATGGATATATCACAATTTATTTGTCCATTTACTTATTACTGGACTCCTTAGTTGCTTACAGGTTTTGTCAGTTATAAATAAAACTACTGTAAAAGTCCATGTACAGGCTTTTTGGTTTTTTGTTTTTTGTTTTGGGTTTTTTTTTTTTTTTGTAGACATACACACTTTCAACCTAATTGGGTAATCAAGAGAGCAACTGCTGGGCCCTTGAGTCCAGCTAAGTTTTGGTTTAGCTTTAAAAGAAGCTTCCAAATTACTGTACTAGTTTACATTATCACTGACCCTGAACTGGAATTCTGATTGCTCCAGTTTGTATCAGCATTTGCATTTGATTTTCTTGTACTTTGTTTTGATGGTTCTGTTTCTAATTTTAGTTATTAAGTGGATGTGTAGTATCTCATAAATTTGCAGTTTATTAATGTAAAATGATATTGGGATTCTTTTCATATACTTATTTTGTATCTATGTATCTTTAATGAATCTATATAGATCTGTTGTCCATTTAAAATTTTTTTATTTATAAAACATTTATATGTATGGGTATTCTGCCTATATGTATATCTTTGTATTACATGCATCCACACAGAGGCTAGAAGAGTACATTGGATCCCCTGTAACTGGACTTTTGAGCCACTGAGAATTGAACCTGGGTCCTCTTGAAGAACAGCAACCACCCTTGACTACTGAACCATCTCTCCAGCTCTCTCTTTTACATTTTTAATTCTGACTTTATTTTTCTTATCGTTAAATTTTAATTAAAATTTCTCTCTTTTGAGTACTAGCTTTACATTTAAAGTTCTAGTTCTTTATAAAAGGGGAATATGTCTTCTCTTGGGCTTTGGCATTTGTTTGGTTGTTGTTGTTGTTGTTGTTTGTTTGTTTGTTTTGTTTGTTATTTTTAATTTCCAGAAGGAGATTGCAGAGACTTGGTAAAATTCATTCTCTGTTTGCTAACATTCACTAATGAAACAATTGGAAGGTTAAACATTGGTCCAGCTTATTCAATGGCTGTGGGCCTATTTAAGTGACATATTTCTTCTTATATGTGATAGATTCTGTCCTTTAAGCCATCTGTCCATTTCCTCTAATTATCAAGTTGGTAGACATATACTTGTTCATATTCTGTTTTTTTATCCTCCATTTGATATCTGTAACATCAGTAATGAAGACCTGTCATTTATGAATTTTGTGACTTCTGATATTTGTTTCCTATCCTCTGCTAACCTGATATAAATATTTGTTTTCCCACTCCTACCCCCATACACATACCAATTTTTTTGTTGATACTTTTTTCACATTTTTTATTTAGTATGTTCTTCATTTACATTTCAAATGTTATACCCTTTCCCAGTGTCCCCCCTCCCAGAAAAACCCAACCCATCCTCCCACCCCCCTGCCTCCAAGAATATGCCCCTCCACCCATTGTTGATACTCTTAACTACAACATATGGAATAAGGCCTGAGAGAAGGCCCCAAAGGCTACCTGAGGTCATAACGGTAGCACCTTAATCTCAGGGCTAGTGCCTTTAAAGAACACCAGAGCTCTTCTCTGCACATGAGGATACATAGAAGGTGGCCACCTGCAGGCCTTCTCAGGAACTGAATTGGTCACCCTGATCTTGGACTTCCCATCCCCAAAACTATAAAGAAATACAATTGAGTTATACTCACCAGTCTGTAGTATCTCTCATATTTGGCCTAAAATCATGCTTCTTAATCATAATAATTATTTTGTTATTTTAAATTTGTCAAGGCATGTGAGGTTCTTGGGATGTTCTCCGTATATGCTCTGAGTGAGTTTGAGTTTAGATCGTGGTGGCATTGGATATAGTGGTCCACATACTTGAGTTATATGTCACTGATGCTGCTGTTTAGTCTGCCCACTTCATGTCTGACTGCAAACTGGGTCAGTCAGCTACTGATAGAGGTGGGTTCAAGTCTTAAACTGTAATTGTGGCTTTATCTCTTTAAGACTCTGCCAGTTTTAATCTATGCATTCTGATTTCATTCAGCATGTACACGTCCTATGTGTAGAATGTTTTGGCATTTATCTTGGCATTCTGTGACTTTTCCAGATTCTGGTTTGAAACGTGCTAGTTACTTTGGACTTCTTCAGCATTGTTGCTTTAGGCATTTTCTCTGTCTCTCTACTTGTTTGCTCTCCTCCTGGTTTCTCCACAGAGGGCATGCGTATCCTTTGCGGTAGTTTCACCGTTCTTGTGTATCCAGATACTTTTGTTCCTTCTTTCTCTTTACATGTCAATTCTGGGTTATTTTGATATTATCTTCGAGTTGGTTGAATCTCATGCTTTTCCTCCCCATCTTCTCCATTTTGCCCATGCTGACTCCAAACTCCGGTGCTCAAGGAAGAGAGAAGCAATAACCCTTGTCTGACATCTCGCTTGGCCACTGATTGCTTTCCGTCTTCCTTCCTTCCTTCCTTTTTCTCTCTCTCTTTCTTTCTAATTATTTTTGTAATGCTAGAATCAAACCTAGGCCTCGTGCATTCTAGGCAAACTGCCACTGAGCTACATCCCTAGCCTCTTGGATTTTTTTTCTTTTTAAAAATCCTGTTAAAATTTTTATTCTACCATCACCACCCTATGTGTGTGTGTGCGCAGGTGTTTACTAGTGCCACTGCACACCTGTGAAGCTCAGAGGACAACTTTTGGGTGTCAGTTTTCTCCCCATTGCAATCAGCTTCGCGCAGTGGGCACCTTTACCTGCTAAACCAGCTTGCTGCTCCTCTCTTCCAATTTTTTTTTTTTAATTTTCTCCTTTCTACTAGTAAGCTCAGCACAGACTTTTTTTTTTTAAAGGCAGAGTTGGGGTTTCTCACAAAGATTTTGACATAAAGATTTAAGCATGAGGGCTGAAGAAATGGCTCAGTGTTAAGAACACTGACTTCTCTCCCAGAGGTTCTGAGTTCAATTTGCAGCAACCACACGTTGACTCACAACCATCTGTAATGGGATCCGATGCCCTCTTCTGGTGAGTCTGAGGACAGCTACAGTATATGCACATACATAAATAAATAAAAAATCTTTAAAAAAAATGATTTAAGTATGAGCATGTATACAGAGGTGCTCGGGGATAGGATAAAACACACTCACTACTCAAGTACACCACAGCCCTCCTGCAGTGAGTTTGTCTCTTACTGTTTTTTGTTTTGAAATTATGTAGATGAGGTGGACATGGTGACCCTTCCCTGTAAGCACTTGGGAGGCTGAAACAGGCAGACTGAGCCAGCCTAGGAAAACAATGAGGTGGCAGTCTGCCTAGGCTGCACAGTGAGACCATGTCTCCGTAAGTAACAGTAAAAAAGAGGAGGGTAGATCATTTAAAATTATTCTTTCTATGCCTATATATTACAATTAAGTTATTCTCTCTTCTAGTTACACTGTCATAATTAAAAAATTAGTTTCTTTAAGTTTTCACTTTAACCAAAATTTCCTGATCATTTGTTAAGTCCAAAGCTCTGTACTGTAAGATATGGGGTTTTGTGACTGTTCAAGCTGGCTTCTGATTCTTCAGTGTTCCTTTGAATCTAGGTGGGCTTATGTCTTCTTCAGACAAGTAAAGCATGGTGGAATAGCTGCTACATGGCTTATAACAGTCATGTTATAACAGGGAGCTAAATTACAGTGGGCCATACGCCTTTCTACCATGTCTGCCAGAACACTCAGTTCAGAGCAATGATCCATCCTATTAGAAATCTGACTTCTGAGGCTGCAGTGCTAAAGGAACGTGGAGATGCTCTGTATTCCCAGCTGAGCCTTCCCATTTCAGCTGTTCCCACCAAGGTGCCAAATACATAGGAGAAGCCTTCTGGGACTTGGTTAACAGGTCATTCTACAATATCAAATGATCTCTCATGATAATGTAATACAGAAGTTCATTCACCAAGTTCCGCCTGGTTCCTAACTTACAAAATTGTGAGATACACTAAGTTGTAGTTTTAACATACTGAGTTTTGGGTATAGCTGGTTATGAACCTATAAATAACTGACAAGGCATTATGTATGTTAATTGAACAGTAAGCATGAGCCTCTGATGTATAGCAGGATTGTTTTTACCCTAGTGGTAGTATTGATCATGCATGTGTAGAAGTGGGAAGGAAAAAAACATAAACGGATGAACATTCTGCATTAAAAAGTATCATGAAAAAGAATAAGAATGTTGAGTAGCTAGAACAGACATGTGTACCTTTAATAAAAGATAGGAAGAGAAAGTCCTTCTGTTAAGGTGGAATTTGAGTAGAGACCTGAGATATTTAGGAAACCCATATTACTTGTGTTCATATATTCTCTGTCCACTTAATCTGCTCTGTACTTTATCTTTTATTTTTGCCCTGTTGTGATTTTTCCTTTATGTATAATCCCTCTTTCTGCATGTATCTGAGAACGGGAAGGAAGACTATACCAAGTAAAGGGAGCTACACAGCACAGAGGCTGTGAAGTAGAGTGTATTTGGGATTTCCAAGAGTAGAGGCCAGTATAGTTGGCCCAGAGAACATGAGGGCAGAAGAAGCCAAGCAGGAGCCAGCAGCATCATAAAGAGTCTTATTGGACATGTGCAGAATTTTGGATTGTACTTCAGTGAAAATGAAGGACTACAGTTGCAGAAACCCAATAACTCTACTCAAATTGTCCTGGCAGTGGTGGCACTATCCTCACCACTCTTCCCAGTGTTCTGTGTTTCTGAATGAAACACACACACACACACACACACACACACAGAACTTTATATTTTAATATGCCTTAAACAGCCCAGTGGCTAGACTACCTCTAAACCTCAACGTGGCTAACACTCTCCCCTCCTATATCCTGAGTTATTACTTACTAAAGCCTGTATTCCATCTTAGCTGCCCAGACCCAGACCTGCAGCCCTCTCGGACTGAGTTCCCCAGAATCTATATGGTTGCTATGTTTTCTGTCCGTCATATCTCAGATGTGGCCTCTACTCCTTTCCCAGCATGGAAGCTCTCTCTTCCTCAGTCCACTGCCCAGGAATACTAAAGTCCCGCCTCAGTCTCCCTCCCCAGCCATTGGCTACTGGCAACTTTATTTACCAATCAAAACCAACTGGGAGCAGGGTCCCTCAGTGTCTAATGTGTGGATTCTCGTGCAATTTTGGGGACCAAATTAACATAATACATGTAGCATTAGACCAAATCCACAACAGGCCACTTTGTTAGAAAGTAACTGGAGAAAAGGATTCTGTGGTCCGGAAAGAGACACTGATATCTTGGACTAGGGTCCATGTCTTAGTCAAGGTTTCTATTCCTGTATAAACATCATGACCAAGAAGCAACTAGGGGAGGAAAGGGTTTATTCAGCTTATGTGTCCACACTGCTGTTCATCACCAAAGGAAATCAGGACTGAAACTCAAGTAGGTCAGAAAGCAGGAACTGATGCAGAGGCCATGGAGGGATGTTTCTTACTGGCTTGCTTCCTCTGGCTTGCTCAGCCTGCTCTCTTATAGAACACAAGACTACCAGCCCAGGGATGGTACCACCCACAAGGGGCCCTCCCCCCTTGATCACTAATTGAGAAAATGCCCCACAGTTGGATCTCATGGAGGCGCTTCCCCAACTGAAGCTCCTTTCTCTGTGATAACTCCAGCCTGTGTCAAGTTGACACACAAAACCAGCCAGTACAGTCCAGTAGTAGAACGGTGTCTGTCTCTGCTTCCCCAGCACTGCGATTGCAACTCATGTCATCATGCCTGGTTTTTTATTACCTGGGTGCTGGGGACAGAACTGAAATCCTCAGGCTTGTCAGACAATTTACTCATTGAGCCATTGCCCCATATTGATGTATGTTTAATCCTTGCCTAAATTCCACTGAATACTGGTGTATAATCTTTTTGATATGTTGACAGTGTGTTTGACAGTTGGGAGGAGGCTTTGTTTTGTTTTAGTTTTGGGGTGTTGTGGTTTGTTTTGTTTTGTTTTTGGTGTTTTGAGATAAGGTTTCTCAGTAAAGTCTGGGCTAGCTTGGAATTTATTAGTAGAGCAGACTTGCCTCTCTCTCTGCTCCTGAGTGCTGGGATTAAAGGCATGCAACATCACACCCGACTATTGACAACTGTGCATTAGGAATATCAGTTTGTACTTTTCTTTTTTGTTGTATCTTTGTCTGGCTGTAGCATCAGGATAATGCTGGCTGGTTTAATTAAATGAATTTCAAACTTTCATTTTATAAGAGTTTGAGAAGGATTGATGTTAAAATATTTTGCAGAAACTACCAGTGAGGCATCAGGTCCTGAGCTCGGCTTCAGTGGGAAGCTGTGGGTACTGCTACAGTCTCCTTACTAGGTACATCTCGACAGACTTTGTCTTTCACGATTTGTTCTTGGTAGGTTGTCACACTCCCTCCTTTATTACTAATTTTTCTTGAGACTTTTTTTCAATGTGGTATCATTGTTTTATTTAAAATATTTTAATAAAGTTAACATCTAAAGTGTTAATAATAATCTCACAGTACTTCTGTTCATGATTGTAGAGAGGATCTCACTGTATATATAGGCTAGAGTTGAACTTCCACATCTTCCTTCTTTAGCTTCCTGAGTACTGGTTAACAGACATATACCACCACACCTGATTTTCAATTCTTTTATTTTTAGTTGGTGAATAATTGTAAATATTTTAATGGGTGTAGTATGATATTTGAATATATGTAATATGATAATATCAAGGTAATTGACATATATTAAACATTCCTTTTTCTTAATTTACCTAGTAATTTGTCAGTTTATATGTATGCATGTATGTGGGTGTGTATATGTATGAATTACGTGTGTGCCTCTGAGTATGTACTGTGTGTATAGGTGCCTGTGGGGCATGGAGCAGCAAAGGTTGTCAGATCCCTTGAAACTGGAGGTATGGATGATGTGAATGCTGGGAACCAAACTGGGTCCTCTACAAGATCAGCAAATGTTAACTGCTGAACTATCTCCCTAGCCTCTCAGAGAGATTTTTATAAAAAAGACATTACTACGGTGCTACTATAGTTCTCCATGTTGGCATGCTAGAAGGAAATGGAGAGAAAAGGAAGAGAGAAGGCTTAATGTGAATAAAAAACAGAATAATGAGCAAACAAAACTGATTTCTATCTCTAACTGGGACTAACTGTCAGGCCAGATCCTCTTAGAGCTATAGCAAAAGTAGACTTTTTCCAAAACAAATTTGTATCTAAGAATAGTTTATTCTGAGTAGAACAATTAGAGAGAAGACCCTGTGAGTCAGATCCTGTTTGTTTCTAACCCAAATAAGGTAGGAGAGAGAACAGAGCATGGGCAGGTTTTCAAGAAATTTAACAGGTATCTAGACTGGATAAGTCTAGTCATATCTCAACAGAGCTTAAAGTCATCCCTGCTTAGACCACAGATAAAAGTGTAGGAAGATCCAAATACTTCTTATTCTTACATTAAAAGTCACTTTGAGATGTCAAATCTGGGCATCATATATTGTAGAGCAAGGGATAGGTTTGACCTATACTGTGCCCTACCCATTTCCAAATTCCCGATTCACAGAAACTGTGAGCTTCATAAAAAGTAGTTGGTTGTTTTCACCACCAAGTTTGGTTTGTTTTATGGCATCATAAGCCATGATAGGTTAGTTCAGCTATTGAACGAGGTTGGTCATTCTGAATTGCAGGGAGGGGCTGCTATGTCAGCAAAGACATTGAGACAGCCAGTATGGGTCTTGTCTGAGAAAATGCTGGCTACTTCATCTCATGTGTCAGTGCCCAGCAGCACTACAGGCCAAAGGGATGTCTTCAGGAGCAGCACAGCTCTTCCCTGTCCTTCCAGCCCCATCATAAGAGCACTCACCCAGTCCTCCTTCATGATGGCCAAGACATGCCAAGGGCAAGGATGCTGCTGCTAGCTCATTAAAATTAAAACACAATTTTTGTTTAATTTTTAAATTTTATATGTATGGGCAGTTTGTCTTGCATGTATGCCTGTGTATCACATGTGGTTAGTGTCCAAGGAGGTCAGAAGAGAGCATCATATCCCCTGAAACTACAGTCAAAGACAGTGATGAGCCACCATGTGGGTACTGGGAATAGAACCTGGGTCCTCTGGAAGAACAACCAGCTCTTAACCACTAAGCCCTGGCTCACATTAAAAAAAAAAAAGATCAAGAGAAGACTTGACAGGGAAGAGGCAGGTGGTAGATTTGTCATTTTAGCATACTTCTTAAGTGCATTTTAAACAAAAATAATCTGAATTGCTGACAAGCCTCCATAAGGGGTCTTTTTCCAGTTTGCTGACACCATTGGAGTCACATAACAGGAGCACTGTGTCATTATGTCTTAAAGAACAGGCACATTTGTTCTGCTAGATGTATAGTGTCCCTTGACTCTTTATTCACTTTTGTCCACAGAAACACAGGTACTTTCATTTCTCTGTCTAGTAGTTTTCTGTTGGCCTCATCCTGAGGCCGTGAGCAAAATGGCAATAGCAATTTTGTTGTGGATGGAATCCTAAATCTCATGTGTGATGGTGTGTGAAGGTGAGGCCTTTGAGAAGTAATTGGGATTAGATGAGGTCACAAGAGTAGGGTCCTCACCATAGAATTAAGTGCTCTTAAGAGACAAGGACACAGGAAAGCTCTTTCCTCCATTCTGGGAGACCATAGGAAAAAGGTATCCATTTGGAAATAAATCTAAGAGTGGTTCCTCTCCAGGCTTCCCCCTTGATTTTAGGCTTCCCAGCATCTGGAAGTGAGAAGTGTTGATTTGGGTCACTGAAGCTCTTTGTCTACAGCACTTTATTGTAGTTCTCTGAGAAGTCTAGTTAGTAGATGAACCAAGGATTTCAACTAGACTCTTCAACTTTCAAAGATAAGAAGATCCTCCCCCATCTCTCTTTTTCTCTTTCTCTTTCCTTCTCTCTCCTTTTTTTCTTTTGTGAAGAACAGGAAAAACCTTCAACTAAACTGACATCTCTTCATATAATATTTGGTCATAGGCCCATTACGAAAATAACCTTGACAGTGTGTATTACAATCGACTTGAAGTAGAAAAGATCTTTTTTGTAGAAGACTAAATATCTTCTATAGTTGTCTGACCCTTGGCTTAGACTTTTTAGGATCTACACCTGACTCAAGCATGGAGCTCTTTCCCTCTGAGTATTATATGAGAAGATGTTGGTTACTAATCAAAGATGAGGTTCTAAGAAAAGGAAGAAGGGGACGGGACATTGAGTTGTCATTTGTACTGTCACTGAAGTTATTCAAAAGAGGAGCTTATAGGGCAAGGATGTGGCTGAGTGACAGGGTGTGTATTAGCACACACGAGGCCCTTGGGAAGAAAAAAGAGGTTGTGGATGCAAGAAAGAGCCTGGCAGAGCTCACAATGATGACGTATAAAGACAGAACTCTGCTCAGGGAGTTTTATTTTGCTTTTGGTTCTGGAGATTGGACCTTGAGCCTGCTCTTACACTGAGTCATTTAGGCCAACCTTAGACTCACCTAGCCAAAGCAGCCCTGGAACTCTGGTTTACAGGGACCTTGATTACAGCCCTGTGTCACCAGGCTCAGTTCTAGAAAAATTCTTGATATGTGACTGTGGTGACTTTATAGTAAGAATGCCACATTTAACAATTTTATAATAAAAGAATACTACTTTTATGATGAAAAGAAAAAAGTTAAGTAGAATTAGCCTTCAAAATCATGTTTTGTAGATGTTTTAAACTGAAATTGTATGGTAGCTGTTCAACCCGTTAAGTTATCAATAAAAACTGCTGATATATTTACTTTAGATTTGTTAATTTTATAGTATGTGAATTATATCTTAATAAACTGTTTAATAAAAATAGTGTCTCCTGGCACTGGAGAAGTGACTCATCAGCTAAGAGCACTTGTTGCTCTTGACCTTTGCAAGAGGTTCAGTTCCAAGAACCCACATATACAGCTCACATCTGTAACATCTGTAGCTCCAAGGGATCCAGTGTCCTCTTCTGACCTTCATGGGGATGGGGCACACACATGATATGCTTACATATATGCAGGCAAAAAACATTGATACACATAAAACTAATATTTTTAAAGATTTATGTGCTTATTTACTTGTTTATGTATATGAGTGCTCTGTTTTCATGCACACCAGAAGAAAGAAACAGATTCCATTACATTGGGTTGTGAGCCACCATGTGGTTGCCAGGAATTGAACTCAGGACCTCTAGGAGAACTCTTAACTGCTGAGCCATCTCTCCAGCCCCACAAACAAATATTTTTTTTTAACATTAAACAAAACAAAACAAACAACTGCCTCCTGAACCTAAAACTTAAATACATAGACCACATCTATTAGGTGTTTGTTCATGGAGGCAAAAGCACCTTTGGTTCTATGTTGATAACACGCATCACAGCTTCTATTGGTGGCTGTGGAAACACACACACACACACACACACACACACACCCCAGATATTCTTGATGCTGTTCAAAACATGCCATAGTTTATAGTCAGATGTTTAGCATGCATACAGTAAAAGTAAAACTGATGAAAAAACAATAAGTTATTCTATATTTTAGCCTTGATCTCTTTTTTAAAATTTATTTTCTCTATGTGTCCATTGGGGCTTTTTCTGTTATATGTTGTAGATAATCTATTTTGAGCTTTTTTTAAAGTGAGGTGGGGGGAGGGGGGACAGGTAGACAAGGCTAAGAATGTCTGTGAAACCCAGCAGTTCAGTCTTCAGACTGCCATTGCCCATGGCCCAGTAGGTAGGTACTAGTGGACTCAGATTCCTGTCTGTCTCTTGGCTCCATTCCTTCTGGAGTTGGTCAGCTCTCAGGGACTGTAACCTAAGGTCTTTGTCCTGACATGCTAAATCAGAACCTCTCCTTGACTGTGAGCACAGTACATGTCCACCCCTATATAACCACAGTAGCAAGGGGAGTGCATCAGTTTATACCTGGACCCCATAGTTCACCTTGAACCCTACCCAGTGTATATGGGTTTGGGGGTGTAGCTCCTCAGAATCTGAGTTCTGTTCCTAGTGGCTGGATGGCATATTACAGCACTTCATCTCATTTCATCATGACCTCGCGCTTCCTTTCCATTGACATCCTCCTTTGGTTCCGTATAGCCCACCTTCTCTTTTATTCTCTGTTTAATTATTACCTTTAAAGAAAAGTTATTGATGACAGACATCTATAACAAATCAGATTCGTTTTAAAGAAAGGATTTGATGTTTTCTATTAATGTCAGGAACTACACCCATGAAGTATTATCAACCTGACTCCCCAGATGTGAACTGAACAAGGGTGGCATGCCAAAGTGGATGGGAAAAGCCTACCAGACCTCATCCTTACACAAAGAGCAACAGGAGCTCTGGAATGCTGAGAGCTGAAGAAGGCTTTCTCCAGGGAAGGGCACACCAAGTGGTTATCCAACACCAAACGGTCAGCCCTGAGAATAGACACATAGGTAACACTATATAGACGAGCAGCATGCATTTAGGAATATGCACACACACACACACACACACACACACACAATACCAATGAAAATTAGGTCAGGAATTTGAAAAAGAGCAAGGAAGGATGTATGGAAGGGTTTGGAGGGAAGAAAAGGAAGGGAGAAATATTGTAATTATAATCTCATTTTTTTTAAAGAAAAAAATCATGAGCATGAAAAACAATTATTTTAAAAAGATATTTGAAAGGAACATTCAAACTTGATGGCTGGAATTGGGAGAGCTACCCTTCAGTGGGAGACAAGTGTAGGCAGATAGGCCAGGTGAACAGAGTGAGGCCTATTGTGTCTCTGTACTTTTATATGGAATCTTACTACTTTGAATCTTGGTAAGGATAGAGCTTTGCCCACAGAGGAGATGTGATGAACAGTTCTGATGCTCTGTCCTTCTTGGCTTTCAAAGGTTGTCTAGTTTTTTCTTTTTCTTTTGTCTATGTAAATTAGTCAATTTGGCTGTCTTTTTAATAGGCTATATGATTGAATATGGTAAGAGTGATTTTAGATTTGAACTTATTTCCTTTCTTCATTGTGATTTTTTTAAATAAAATTCTAAATTTTAAAGGCAACAAATCTTTGAAATTTAGGAAATTTTGTCAAAATCACCCTACTAGAATCAGAACCATTGGTCAGTGGTTCTTGGCATGATATCCTGAGGAGTTGTGAACAAATATCTATGAACCCAAGATAGGGAACCAACGTAGACCAGAAGAATTATTCTATCTATGTCCAGCTTGGTAAGCCAGTAAGTTTATTTGGCTTAATTACAGGAACAAGAGCGACCCCCCTCCCCCCAAAGAGCTGCACCACTGGAAAGAAACATAGGTGAAAATGTCCCACAGCTCCATAAGTTAAGTGCAGATGCCCTCTTCAGTAAGCCTAACTCCTATTCACTCTAGAACTTCCCCATAGGCTTCTTGCATCTGGGGCAGGAGGGAGGGGGTGGCTGTGACCTCAGGTGAGTGTCTAATGGCTTGCCTGCTGTTCTCCAAGGGAGTGGTAATAGACCCAATTTTGCATGGGTGAGCACTGCCACCCATTAATTAATTAATTAATTAATTAAACAATAAAAAAGAAAAATGGAAACATGTGGGCTGTGCTCACATTCCCTGAACTCTAATACTGTAAGGAGCAGTGCATTCATCTGGCTCTCAGACTTGTTAGCTTCTGCTGTTTTCTTACTACATTGGCCTGCTGCCTTTTACAATTCATTCGTTTATTCATGGTGATGTGGTTTTTCCACTTGTTCCTTATCTAGTCTTTTTGTTGGTGGCTCCTTTCGGCAGCTTCTTAGGTGAAGAGTATTGAATCATAAATGGATTCAGCACTTTCAGTTTAGCACAGTGCTGCCTGACTATGAAGGGTTCAGCAGTAGCCCATCACAGTCTTTCAGCAGCCCCTTTACTCAGCAGAGGAGGCAAACATTACTGGGTTGAGTCCTTTGGGGTACTTTCCCTGGCTGCTCTCACTTCCTGGTCACCCTAAAGGTGGGCCTAGTGCAGAGTCAGAGCACTGGGAAGGGCTTGCCCTGCCCTTCTCTTATCTCCAACCCCCAGCAGCAGACGCTCTGCTGGGCTCATTCTCATTCCTTCCACTTAATTGACCTTCATAGAGACTCATTTATCCTGGAAAAGTGATGTATTCCAAGGACGTGTGCGTTTTAGTTTTGTATCTTCATTTTGCTGTGTTTGAGATAGTGTCACTTATAACCCAGACTGGCCTTAAATTCACTATCCTCCTACCTCCACCTCTGAAATGGTGGGACTATGGGCATGTACCACTATGCCCATCTTCTGTAAGAGTTGTGGATGTTGCCTGAAGCCTCGGCAAGCCTACCTGCAGTTCCCCTTTCCCACTTAGCATAACCTTCACATCTGCTCTGAGCACCCTGTCGTCCTCCTTTCCACGTGCACATAGGTGTGTATGCAGACATAGCGTGTAACAAAACAGCAGAGTCGGTTGCTTTACTCTTTGCTGCTATGTGAGTCACTAGGCCCCAGCAAAGATGATTCTACCTTGTCCATATGAGGTGTCTTTTTCCCACAAGGACCTTCTAGAGCAGTGGTTTTCAACCTGTGGGTCACAACCTCCTTGGGGGTTGAATGACCTTTTTACAGGAGCCCTCTAAAACCACTGGAACACACAGTTGTTTACAATATGATTCACACAGTAGTAAAATTACAGTTATGAAGTAGCACCAAAAATAATGTTATGGTTGGGGGTAACCATAGCATGAAGAACTATATTAAAGGTCGCAGCATTAGAAAGGTTGAGAACCACTGCTCTGGATGGGCTTACAGAACCACTTAAAATAGTATCTAGTATATACTTAAAAGTGATATAACTATAGTACTTTGAAGATTTTTCCAAAATACAGTGTTCAATTATGTTGAATTTTGGAGAAGTATAAAGTTCTATGATTATAAGACATTTACTCTGGACATTGTTTTTCATCAGATAATAAAGCAAGGTAAGATTAGCCTCTACATGCGCCAGAGATCCATTTCTTCTTCCCTTGTGGAAAACTCAACTAACATCCTTATAATTAAACCCCTCTGCCAGTCAGTGCTGTTTTAAAAGAGACCACGGAAGTAAGAACACACTCTTCCCATCTTCACTTGCAACCATCTGCAACTAGGGTTTTGTCAACCTGTATATTAAGTGTGGAATCCATAGTTATCAAAGAGAATGGCCTGAAAACACTTATCTGTTCCTTAAAAGACATCTACAGCTGTCACTAATGATTCTTGGCTACTAGAAACCGTGACAGGTTCATGCTGCTTATCTCTGCTCAAGGGTGGAGGGAAACATTCATTATAAATTCTCCCAGGCCTTCCAGCTCCTCATTAAGAAACTTTGGTGGGTGGGGGCGATGTGGCACAGGAGGGGCCTGGTTCTGAGGATGGGAGTGGAACAGAATGATGAGGTCTATTGGGAGGCCGAATGCGGGGAAGGCCAGGGTGTTACTTGTGCAGTTTCCTCGACAATGAAGGGGACCTTAGCACAGCCGGATGGCACCCTACAAAAGGTAGCCCATAATTTGAGCTGTCAGCTTAATCACAGTGCTTCCAGGTAAAGAGAAGGAGCCCTTGTTTCCTGGGTAAAGAGAAGCAGCGATGTTTGCTGACCCCTGCTCCTCAGCCTGCCACAGACCGCCCTGCTCTGTTGGCCTTTGTGTTGCTGTCCCCTCCTTCTTTCCTTCGGGGCATTGTGCTCCCTTCAAGTGGCCCCCTGGAAGGGACCACCCAGGGGGCTGTACAATAGGGACGAGGTAGCTACCAAAACATAGGTTTTGTAAGAGAGCCTGTCAAAAGAAAAATACTGTTTTACTATGTATGTGTTTGTCCTTTCTACAATCATTTTTTTGTGTAGCAAACAAAACCTGGTATACAAACTTCACAGTGGCTTCACATACAGCGGTTCCAGCCATCGGGTGTCAGGCTTGAAATCGTCACAACCAGTTTATTTTCCCAGGGCACTGATTCTTGCCGTGTTTTTATTTACATTCTTGGATTTATGGTCAGGAAATTTGATATCAAAACAAGCAAGTTCCATTGGCTTCATTTAAGTATTTCATCAGGAGTCCTCAGTGCTGGTGGCTGGACCCTCCTCTCCAGTAAAATTTGTCTGATACTACTCAACAAAAGCCAGTAGCCTGGAATTCAATTCTCAATGGCCATTTACACCTCTGTAAAAGGATTAGCTCTAGCCAATTCCACTGTTTAAATCTTAATTTGCATCCTTATGAGGTAGCACGGTACAGACCTCTTGGCCCTGTTGTATTTGTGTACCTGTGGGTGGGAGGTCACAGGACCTCTGTCTGACTAGTGAAGGTGCTATAGAGCTTTGGGTGACAGTATGCCACACAGATTGGATTAGTGCCCCAGACTTACTTAGTTATATGTTATAGCAGGTGGGCCCTTGTGTGTGAATACATGCTACTACAAGTATTTAAACCAGAGAACCTTCATGGTCTTTAGAGGATTTTAAATGTTGTGAATTGTAGTCAGATTTCTTTGGGACTGAAATGTAAGGAAAAAGAGAACGTGGGGGAATGGTAGTTTTAAAAAGTAATCCTTTCTGTCCAAAGCGTATAGTTTCAATTTAAAGGTATTGCTTGTTTAGCTTGCCCTGTAGGCAGCAGTTGAATTGTCTTCTCACCAACACAAAGCAGTAAGTGGCTCTGTGAGTCTAGGCAGCTCAGCACCGACCTGCGGTGATTCTAAATACAGAAGGGCTGTAGAGGAAGCTAGGTCATGAGTATAAAAGAGAAGAAACAGTTATGATTTAGCAAAAGATACTTGGTGGGAATGGAAATAGAAAACTTGGGATATTTTAATGGCTACTTCATCGCCAATGCCACAATTTCTCCATCATTGGCCATTTATTCACAAAACATGTAATTGTGCCCACAGGAGACCATGTTCTAGCCACTGAAATCATTGAGGCGAAAAGAATTGCATGGATTGTTGATATTATAGTATTCAGGATAGGAAATATAGTTTAAAAGGATCCTGCCGTCTCCAGGTTCTCCATGTAACACAAGCCAGATAGAAGGAAGGAAGACAGAGTTATTTACTAAGTGCTAAGAGAACTGTGAGACATGGTGGCGCTCGCCCATCACCCCAGCACTAGGTGAGATGAGGCAGGGGCAGTACTAGTCCCAGGCTGCTCTGGAGTTAAATGCATGACGTGAAAGGATCTCGGGAAGCTTAAGGGTATCTGGAAGAGACAGCAGTGTCTTGGTGCACTGAGCCTTGGAGAGTCGACTTTGGACATTCCAGGGGAGCTCAGCCGGGCAAAGAGCCTTTGGAGACTCCCAGGAAACAACTATAATTAGATTAGTTTTAATTTTTTTTAACATTCAGAGTTTGTGAGACAATGACTGGATCTGGGCGTTCAGCCTCACAAAGACAAGAGATTATGTTTTAGGGGTGAAATAATTATAAAGGAATAATACCTGTTCTTTTCCCTGATGTATATCTGTGATATGGGCCGAATCAGAACAGAACCTCCAGAGAATAATCCATCTTTAATTCATACTTTAAAAGGAACTTCTATTGTATGAGTTTGTGTACAAAGTGTATTTTAAATTAATTAATTTATTAAAAACCAAAGAGAAAACATGGACACACAAACCAAAGTTTCTCAATAGACCTTTGGTCTTTTTGTCCTGTGAGTCTGAGTGAAATGTAGTGCAGAAAAGCAAGCAAGCTGCCCAGTGCTCCTACAGGAATTATCCTGGTTTCCCACTCCTGACCTTTCACTATTCCTTTTGGGAACTGTGCGGCTTACTGGTTTTGTCTCACAGGAACAGTTTAAGGGAGGAAACGCTGATTTGGGTTCATAATTTTTAGTCCATCATGGCAGAGTCTGTAGCTGCAGGAACATGTGGCTGAGCTCCTTATGTGGGGAACAGGAAGCAGAAAGGACAAGAAATAAGGCCAGCTTTTAACTCTTAACTCCCCTTCCCCTTTAGTGGCCTATGTCCCCTAGCTAGATCCGAAAGCAGCACCACCTGTTGGGACATTTCACATTCAAACTGCAACAGGAAACTTTTAACCCCAGCTCCAACCAAAGCAGAGCACCCCTTCCCTCAAAGCTCTGCCTGCTAATAGCTGTGGTAGCTGTGGCAGATAGAGGAAAACTGGGATTGGAGCATGGGAGGCCGGGGCTCCTAAGAACCTGGACCAGGAAGAAAGATGGGGCTAAACTCTTGAGTGGTGGAAATTCTCATCAGACACTGGAATGGTGCTTTGTTCTTTTCTTACCTCTATGGATGTGGGTTGTTCCTAAGTTAATCACTCATCACTCAGGACGTTCTCTTTAAAAGATGGTGCCTTTTGTTGTTCATTTGGAAATTGAGTTTCCTTCCTGTGGTGGTTTGATTAAGAATGGCCCACATAGGCTCATATATTTGAATGCTTAGTCTCCAGGGAGCAGCACTCTTTGAGAAGGATTAGAAGGGTTAGGAGGTATGGCCTTGTTGGAGTAGGTGTGGCTTTGTGGGAAGAATTGAGTCACTGAGGGTGACACGTCAGGCCCAGGCTCTCCCTCTTTCTCTCTTTGCTTTGGGATCAGGATGTTGCTCTCAACTCATTTTTGAGCACCACTCCTGCCTGCTGCCAGGCTCCCTGCCGTGATGATAACAGACTAAGACTCTGAACTGTAACCAAGCCCTCAATTAGAAGCTTTCTTTGTAAGACTTTATTGCTTATGGTGTATCTTCACAGCAGAAGAACAGTGACTAAGACACTTCCTAAAATTTTACTCTATGTATGAGCACATATAACGTTCTATGATTATTTTGTCTTATTTAAAATATTACTTAGAACTTTAAACAAGTAACATTATGTGATTGAGCTCAACACTATGACCATTTGAAACTGCTTTTACCCATGGAAAATAAAACCACCAGATCAAGCATACTTCACAACAACTGAAACACAAAACTAAAATCTTCCAAAAGATAACATGCACAGAAACATGAAATCATCAGGGAAAAGATGAGGAGCTTTATTTCTATAGCCCTTCACACAGGAATTTAGTATATTCACTACTAAGTAATCCTCAGTTTGCAGTACTGAAATGAAAAAAAAAACCCACACAATTATCTTTTTTCTATGATTAAAAAATTATTCCTTATCCATGTGTTTAGAATAGCCTGAATTGGCACTGCTTTCTTTCCAGTTGTCTCCAGGGTTCTTTATTTTACCTCATAGCTGCGGATAGTTTGCTCACCTGCCTGGTGACTGGTGACAGAGTCCATTGACTCTGGAATCTCCTTACTGCTCTGAAACTGGCTTACTTCTAGGGGACCCTCCTCTTCTTCAGGGCAGGTATTCTTCTGGAACGAAGTAGCTACTTGATGAAGCCCTTCCAAAAAGAGCCAGGATCTAGATTCTGCCTGGGAAATAAGAAATTTTCTTAGGTACAATAAGTCAGATTGGCCTGGGGTCTGGAAGGTTTAAGGCAGTAGACCTCAGGGATGAAGGACCCAACACAGGACTTTGGCCAAAGTCCGAAAAACCCAGGCTATAAGCTTGGAACTTGGCTGCAGTTGAAGCACCAATATAACAGATGACAGTCAAAAATGGACTTGAATCCAGTAGCTCACTGATACTTTCTCCAAAGACCTGCGTCAGAATTGGGGTGAACAAGTTTGCATGGTCCTCACCCTGTCATAGCCAGCCTGCATTCTTTACCTTTGTGATATCAAACACATATCACGTTAGTTCAATAACATGCCTTAAACAACAAGCAGGTTCACATATTGCTTTATAAATAATCATTTTCTTTTCTGTATGTGTGAGTTGGATATTCCCAACTCACAATGTGATTAGCTACTTCAAAATAGAAATATTGTTTTTGCTTTAATATTTTAATCCATAGTAGTTCAGAATCATGCTTCCCACCAAGAGACCTTGTTTGAGGTAGTAATTACCCAGCCTTCTGGGAGGCTTCTTGGTACAGTGACAGAGCTAATCTAAAGTAGTGGCCAAATTGATTCTCCCAGTGAGTAAAATAGGTACCTTTATTCTTCCACATCCTCCACTCCTTACTAAAATTAAAGAAACTTTACAGCAAAGAAATCTGAAAGGAAAATAATAGTCATTTTCTGCACTTAGGAGTAAAAGATGTAACTCACACTTCAGCTAGAAATTGGGATTTCTTAGTGGTGACAATTTAAATAAATTTCATAGGCTGTGGAGATCTAATTTCATAATGATTGACAATATAAAATTACCCTTGTCTGCTGTTAAGATTATCAGCATTCCCATCAGTTATATGGAATGTGGGATGAGATTGCCCAGCTGTAGATTTGAACCTCATTAAAGTCATCAAAGAGTTAAAAGTTACTTCCTCCAGTACATGTAAAACTGTCACAAACACACAAACAAGTTTTTCAAATTGCCTCATTTTACATCTTTGTGGAGAGACGTATAGTTGCTGCATTTTTTATGTCTAGATTATATTGCAGATATATTTCAATAAACCACAAAGAACCACCGGAGCCTCTAGAAACAGGCAGTCTGTGCTTAAATAAACATCTCGGGCAGCACCTGTTTTATTTTATAGGCTGTGTAATCACAGTGACATTCTGAAGGAAGACCTTGAAGCTTGCAGAACAGCTGTCCTTCACAACTGCCCAGACTTGAAGCTGGGGCAACAGCAGTGAAGAAGAACACGGTACTGGGCATGAAATGGCTACTGTGGCGAGGCATCCATCTTGTCCCAGTGCTTCAAAACCAGAACACTGACAAGCGGTGAAACTGGTCTACACTGCCAGTGCTTGTAGCTATCAGTTTAGCCTTTTGATGGATGCCTCATCTATTTGTCTATAAATGCATTTATTTCTTATTATTAGTGAACATACATACTCAACACGTTCTTGTAGCAGTGTTTCTGAGATTGGGTTTGTCCATAAATATAAAAACACTTATTTTAGTGGGCAGGAGAAGGGAGGTATAGCCTTTGACTAATGTACAGTCAGGAGAGCAACCCTGGATTTATCCATAGTTACCAACAAGGAGTCTTCAGCAGGTCTAAGCACCAAGTGGGTTCCCAGATTTCCATGTTCATTCTAGATTTAGACCCAATAGTCCAGAGCTGGCTTTTGAAATGTGGTTTTAGGACAACAGGATCAACAGGAGCTTGGAACTTCTTTTTAAAAAGCACATTGTTCAGTCCTACCCTAGATGCAATGACTTGGGCACTTGAGAGTGGGGCCTTAATGAGCTCTTATTATTTAAAGCCCTTCAGTTTAATAACTGTAAACAAGTGTAAAGCTGGGATGAGAGAAAGGGAGAGGGCTACTGGTTTCGAGAGTGGATGGATACAACATGAGCCAAGATTCATATACCTCCTTGCTGTGGCAGAAAGCTATTCCTAGTTATTTTTCTATAGCAATAATAGAAATGTCATGTGAAACACCAGTGCAAGGGCAACTTAAATAAGGAATGATTTATTTCCAAAGTGATAGAAGCCATCGTGGCAGGGAGCACGGCAGCAGGCAAAGAAGCAGGCATGGCACTGGAGCAGCACCTAAGAGTTTACATGATGTATTAGTCAGGGTTCTTTAGAGTCACAGAACGTATGGGTAGTCTCTATATAGTTAGGGAATTTGTCGATGACTTACAGCTTGTAGTCCAACTCCCCAACAATAGTCAGCAGTACTTGTGGATGGAAGTCCAAGGACCTAGCAGTTGCTCAGTTCCATGAGGCAGCTGTGGATGGAAGTCCGAGGATCTAGCAGTTGCTCAGTCCCAGGAGGCAGGCCAGGAAAAGCCAGAGTGAATTTTCCTCCTTATATAGGTCTCCAGCAGAGGGTGTGGCCCAGATTAAAGGTGTGTGCCACCGAGCCTTCCAATTCTTGATTAGTTCATTCCAGATTTAGTCAAGTTGACAACCAGGAATAGCCACTACACATGATAATCTTTTAACATCTCAAAGCCAGCCCCAAGTGACACACCTCATCTAATAAGGTCATACCTCCTAATCCTTCCTAAATAGTTCCATTACCTGGGGACCAATTACTCAAACGTGTAAGTCTCCAAGGATCATTCTCATTCAAATCACCAGGGATCATTCTCATTCAAACCACCACAGTTGGATACTATGAGCTAAGAAACAGAGCAGTTTTGTATCTGTTTGCCTACCATATAACACTGTCTTCTCTATCTTTCAGGGGCCACTTAGGCTATTTTATGTGATGTAAATAGAGAAGTACATTTTTTTAAGAGTAGAATTCACCTTACATCTAGATACATAGTTCCATCATGGGCTAGGTACAAGTCAGGATAATTGTCTCTGGAAAGATCTTGACAGAAAACTTCAGTGGATTAGTGGCTCCAGTTTACAGTACTTCTGTATTTCCATTTATGATCTCTGAACTGGAAGAGGTTAGAAGTGACCTTCCTGGTCAGTAACTTTCCGTCTTCTATCACATTTTTTATCATGCAGAGTAAAACCTGCTCTCTTAAAATCCTGCTTCACAAGGTGATGAAAGAAACTGACTTGGGAGGGGTCTTTCTAAACTTTGTGGGTTGCTTGGTGATTACAGGTTACAAGGCTCTCTAACCAATCTTATGGCTTTTTACCACTGCCTTTTATATCTCTTTATATATGACTTGGCATAACCCACAGTTGTAATATGGAAAGTGCATTTACATTTATAATAAATGATACAGTGTGTAAGTCTTAAACCTGAGAATATGGTGATAAGATAGGTCTACATTGACTAAACTAGGATTGTTCATTTATAATAGAGCACTGATTTCCATTATAAAAATTTCATATGGCCTTCAAGCTACACTTATGCATACATCAGCCTTCCATAAAATGTGATTCTTTATGACCAACACAAATTGTAAAATTAATAGTCTTCAAGACTTTTCTTTACTGTGATCATGTTTTAAAGACAGATGAATTCAGAAATGTCTGATGTCAGTATTATGCTCTGTTACAGAGTATGTTGTCATCAAAGGTGCTGTTTATAAAACACTCTAGCCTTGGGGAAAAACTGTTGTTTGTGTCTTGTGGAAAAGAAGCATTCAGATTTTGGAACACAAATTCTTTTTTGGTGATTCACATTCACCAAGGCTCTCCTCTGCCTTCTTTGCAACAACCTTGCTGCACCCCCTAGTACCTAGGAGTCTTAGTAGAGAACCTCCCTAAATACATACCCCTGTGATCTTCCCAGGGCTCAAAAAGTCAACAAGCCAGCTTGATGAGCATTCCAGAGATCCAGACCTGGGGAGAGTGATTTACTTTTGCTGTCTAATAGGTAATGACTCAAATGTCATAGGATTATAAGGCAGGAAAGGCAAAAAGGCCTAGCAGGGTATAAAATCCTTAAAGCCTTTGAATAGATGAATGTTGGTATGACTATGGCTCTGCCTGGCTCCTGGCAAAACATAGCCCTCATAAATGTCTTTTAATCTTACCCATAAAGTAGGACACCTACCCTAGAACATACTCCAGAAGAAAATGTGAAGATTTTGAATTCCTACTCACATAAAGAAGCAAATTAATAATAAGAAGTAAAAAGATAAAACTACTGCTTTCATCATTATTGGTTTAAGCTAAGCCAAGGATTAATTTTGTGTTATGCCAAGAACTTCATATACAATGCTTACTATTTCTAGGTAGACAGCCAAGTTCTTAATTTAGACAATTATGAATTAATATGATTCACATCATTTGGATATTGAATTATTTAAATTTGCTTGGGTTTTTTCAACAAAAACCTTTAAATAGTTTTATCATATGAAAACTGTAGTAAGATGTTCATCATTTGTTATAGTTTTCCCAGGTGCAGCTAATTCTCTCTTTTAGTATCTACTTTCAAATATAATTATTTTCTTAAGCTCATGGAGTAAGCTTTACATTATTTGTAAAGAATACAAAATTTTCTTTGTTTTATTCTACTTAAGTCCAGAATAAAACTTAGGACATTTAAAACATTGGTCAAATTGTCAACGTGTAATAAATCAGTTGTAGTTAAGGAAAAGCTGATACATTTGTTTGGGTTAGAGAAGTATGTAAATTATGTGATATCAAACTTAAATTTTTGCATTATAAAGTAAATAAAATTCCTTTAAATTTTTTGTACCACTTTGTAAGTTTTCACATCTAATGAGTTTATGTAGAGACATGGTAAAGACTCCATTCAAGGACAGTTGTAAACTTCTTGACCCAGGTGTCCTGAAACAAATCTGCAGGAAAGCTTGATGATTAGCTTGACTTTTCTGAAGTCACAAAGCTCAGGGGCTTGAGTTAGAATTGCATTGTGCTCCACATACTAGAAATCTGGTCTGAACCATCAGCCAAACTACAGTGAAACTCTCTAGAAAAGGGACAAGAAGTCCTGGGGTTTAAGACCCAGGCTTAAAAGTGCTAGGATCTAAGGAAGGCCAGCAGAAGGCTTGCTGACAACCTTTCCGACACCCAGAGATAGAAAGACACCTTTAGTTATGGTACCCTCTACCCAGCCCATATACCCTATGATTTCAGGGCCAACAACACAAAGAACAGCACAGGAAGTGTAAGTACCACAGAGGTTCTGACCCAAATAGCCAGAAAAAGAAAAGCAAGGTAGCTATAGATAGTCCATGTCTGCACTCAAGTCAGTGACCACATAGAGACATTTAATATCAATATGAAATGTTGTAGATTACTTTGTCCTGTATATTTCTCTGCTTACAAATCGTAAAAGATAGGCTTCTTCAAAGGGTACGTGTTGGCCTGGAGCTGAGGGGCTCCCTGCATTTTAGCCTCCTAGGTGCTATTGAGGAACCCTAAGGGGTTTTCCAGTCCCACACCCTCCTTGTAGCTTTCCTCTCACACCTGGAGTCAAGGCTAGGCCAGGTTCCATTCTCCACCCACAGGAACATTCTTGAGTAAAAAATTCTCAGAATGTACTGACTGATAGTTACCTGACCCTCTGGGAAGTCCCAGGTAGAGTTCAAATGTGTGTCATGCTTGCTAGCCAATAGATTTAAAGGACAATATGCTAAGCAAAAGTGTGAACTGTAACCTTGCTGGTGTAACCTGTGCCCTAAAAATTATAAAAGACTCCTTTTAATAGCTATTCGGGGTTGCCTTCTTAGTAACTTGTCTTGAGGGACTAATTGAAGGTTGACCCTGATGTACTGGAAAATAAACCTCTTGCTTTTGCACTGATCTGTGCCTCCGTGTCTCACTCAGGGGCATCTCAAAGTAAGTACCACTGACCAAGGGTCGGGTCTTACACTGTGATTGTTTTAGGTTACATGATTGCATTTCTTTGTTCCTTTTAGGGAATGTATTTATTAGTCAGGGTTCTCTAGAGTCACAGAGCTTATGGAATGTCTCTATATATTAAGGGAATTTATTGTAATGACTTACAGTTAGTCCAGCTAACCCAACAATAGGCAGCTGTGGATGGGAAGTCAAAAAATCTAGTAGTTGCTCAGTCTCACAAGGCTAGTTGTTTGAGCTAGTTGTTTGTTTTGTTATTGTTTTTCTAAGACCTTAGGTGCATCATTAAATTACTTCAGTTTGTTTTTTTTTTTTTAAATCTAGACATTATAACTCTAACCTTTGTTGAGACCTCTTTCATTAAAACCCATAAGTTCTGGAACTTCATATTTCCATTCTCATTTGATTCTAGACATCTTTAATTCCTCCCTGATTTCATCAATGACTCATTCCTCTTGCAGCAATATGCTGTTCAATCTCCATGAACTTCTGTAGAAGTGGTTATCAATAGATATGCGGGCAAGTAAGCACAGGCAGTGAGTCTTCTTCCAAGGTCCTTATATAGGGCTCCAGCAGAAGGTGTGTCCCAGATTAAAGGTGTTACCACCATGCCTGGATCTGGGACTTGCTTTGTCCCAGGCTGACCTTGAACTCTGAGATCTCTTGGGATTAAAAGTGTGTACTACTCTGCCTGGGCTTAGGCTTTTCATGGCCAATATGCCCCAAGATCTCCATGCCAAAATCCAGGTCAGAAACTTGTGTCTTCCAGCCTCAAGATCTGGATCACAGGTGATCCCTACAATTCTGGATTATAGTTCATACCTGTTATACTCAAGTTGACAACCAGGAATTGCTGTTACAGGGAACTAGAAAACAAACATGTTTAGTTATCTATGTTTGAGTATCTGATAAAATAGACTTCAAACAAACTTGCTCAGAAGAAATAAGGTGATTTCATATTGATTAAAGAAATAATCTTTGGGCTGAAGAGATGGCTCAGCAGTTAAAAGCATTGGCTGCTCTTCCAGAGGTCCTGATTTCAATTCCCAGCAACCACATGGTGACTCACAACCATTTATAATGGGATCTGATTCCCCTTCTGGCACAAAGGTATATGTGTAGATAGAGCACTCCTATGTAAAATAAATAAGTTAAGTCTTTTTTAAAAAAATGAAAAAAGAAAAGTCCTTAAGTGGCTATTATAATTCTAAACATATATGCACTGAATATTGGTATACCCAGTTTCATAAAACAAGCAATAGTGTCCTCAACACAGTAATTACAGGCACTTCAGTTTCCCACTCTTACCAATAGACAGGTCAGATAGATCAGAACAATTAACAAAGATATGCCTCAGTGATTAAGTGTACTTGATGTATTCCAGACTAATTTAGGATCTCAGTACCCACATTGTGGCTCACAGCCATCTGTAACTCCAGTTCCAGAGGAATCTGACAACTCTGACCTCCACAGGAACCTGCATGCACTCACATATGCAGAAGTATACACATCATACATACATACATACATACATACACACACACACACATACTACACACACACTTTTTAAATATTTTTAAATCTTAAAATTTAGCAAATAGCATAGCTAAATGATATAGATCACATGATTTAATGAAACTGTTTATAGTCTCCCATTTAAACCCTGTAGAATACAGCAGCTCGTGAAATTGAAGACATTGGTGAACCCAAAGCAATTCTTAACAAATACAAGAAAAACAAAATTATTTCAAGTAGTCTGTTTGACCCACAATAGAATAAATTAGAAATCAACAGCAAGAGAGGCTACAGAAACACACAAGTTCATGGAGATTGAACAGCATACTGCTGCAAAAGGAATGAGTCATTGATGAAATCAGGGAGGAATTAAAAATGTCTAGAATCAAATGAGAATGGAAATATGAAGTTCCAGAACCTATGGGTTTTAATGAAAGAGGTCTCAACAAAGAAGGTTAGAGTTATAATGTCTACATTAAAAAAAAAAACTGAAATAATTTAATGATGCACTTAAGGTCTTAGAAAAACAATAACAAAACAAACCCCAAACCAGTAGATTAAAAGAAATAATCAAGATCAAAGCAGAAAGTAATGAAATGAAAATCAAAATAGCAATACCAAGAATTAATGAAACAAAAAATTAGTTCTTTGAAAGATAAGATTGCTAAGCCCTTAACCAAACTAACAGTGAGAAACAGACCCTTACCTATCATGTTGTCTATAATCCCAGTATGCAAGAGGATGAAGCTGGAGGATTGCAGTAAGTTTGCGATCAAGCAGGGTTATATAGTTATAGGCCAGGAGTGTTAGTGGGGAAGCCATAAAACAAATATCAATGATAAGTCAAAGGTGAATTATAGCATACTTTGAAAACTTGTATTCAAATGAACTAAAACATGGACACCTGTGATCTAGGAAAGGACACACATGATATACAAAAATTAAATTAAGGGGATGTAAAGAGTTTAAGTCTTAGGGTTTCTGTTGCTGTGGTAAAACACCATGACCAAAGTCAAGTTGGGGATGAAAGGGTTTATTTCATTTTACAACTTGAGGTCCATCATCCAGGAAAGTCAGGGCAGGAACTCAAGGCAGAATCTTGAGGACATGAATGAAGTATGGGCCACAGAGAGTGCTTACTGGCTTGCTCCTCTTGGCTTGCTCTACCAGCTTTCTAATACACCCCAGTACTAGTCAGACTGTCCGTTTTTGTGGACTTAACACACTCTAGAGCTTGATCAGGAAAAAGAACACTTTGAGTAAAGTAACAGAATGGAAAATCAACACACAAACCCCAGAAATGTTCATATATGCCAATAACAAACATGGTAGAAGAAGGAAATAATCCATTAACAATATTATTTTTTTAAAAAATAATAACATAACCAAATAAGCATAACCAAATAATGTTTTGTAATACACATAACTAAAAAAGCAAAGGAGTTTTATAATGAAAATTTTAATGCACTGGAAAAAAAAAAAAAAGACAGGAGCTCACCAGAAGATGGAAAGACTTTCCATGGCCACGGATCAGCAGAAATAATATACTGAAAATGTGTGTTACTAAAAGCCACCTACAGATCCAGCGCAAGTTCCTTCAAAATCCCAGAGAAATTCTTCAAATAGGAGCACGTCTAAAATCCATATGAAAGTACAGAAGATCTTGAATAGTCAAAACAATCCTGAGCAAAAAGAATAATGCTAGTGGTATCATAGTCTCAAGTGTACTACCGAGTCATGAAACAGAACAGCCAGAACAAAAAGGGACACATGGATCCCTGGAGTAGAGTAGAGAGCCCACATTAAACCCATGCCACCACAGTCACATGATTCTAAGAAAGTGTCCAAAAATGCACATTGGAGAAAAGACAGCTGTCTCAACAAATAGTGCTAGAAAACTGGATGTCCACATGTAGAAGAATAACACTTGAGCCCTGTCTCTTACTCTGTAGGGGAAAAAGAAGGATTTCAGTGTTTTAGTGTAATGTTTGAAAGTCAGAAATTGCTATAGGAAACTATATGGGGTGGGGAACCTCAAGACACAGACAAAAGCAAGGATTTTCTGAAAAGGACTCCAGTGACTCAGTAATGTTATTGCATGGACCAAAAAAGCTACACACTAAAGGAAATGTTCAAGTCAAGAAGCAGTCTGCAGAATGGGGAAAACTGTGCTAGCTATCACCTGACAGCATTTAAAATAGAGAAGTACTAAACATATAATATATGGCTACTAAAGCAAAACAAAACATCTGTGGTGGTTTGAATATGCTTGGCCCTGGGAGTGGCACTCTTAGGAGGTATGACCTTGTTGAGGGAAGTGTGTCACTGTGGAGGTGGGCTTTGAGACCCTCTTTCTAGCTTAGAAGCCAGTCTGTTCCTGGCTTCCTTTCGATGAAGATGTAGAACTCCTGCATACTATCATGCTCCTGACTTGATGATAATGGATGGAACCTCTGAACCTATAAACCAGCTCCAATTAAATGTCCTTTATAAGAGTTGTCTTGGTCATGATGTCTCTCCACAGCAATGGAAACCCTAACTAAGCAACACCCAAACAGTCAATAAATAAATGAAATATTGGGTTCTCAAAAGATGAAGTATAAAGGGCCAATACACATATGAAAAACTGCTGAGCATCCTTAGCCATGAGAGAAATGTAATTAAAACTACCCTGAGTGCATCTTACCCAATGAGATAGGCTGTCACTAAGTAGACAAATGCACGGATGGAGGGCATGGGGAAGGTTGGAGGGAGGAACTCTTTTATACTGGTGGTGGAAATGAAAGTTAGTCCAGCCACTGTGGAAACGAGTGTAGAAGTTCCTCAAAAACAAAAACAAACAAACAAACAAACAAAACACCCAAAAAACTAAAGATAGAACTATGATAGAACCCTGTTATACCTTTCCTAGTATATATCCAAAGGACTTTTTAAGTGAGAATGCCATGGAGGAACTTGAGCATAGGTGTTCACTGTGGCACTTCACAGTAACTGTTATGCAATCAGCTGTCTGATAATGGATAAGCCAAGTATAATATTGTGTAACATCTCACCATAAGGAATGAAATTATTATGTTCTTGGATGGGAAATAAACGCAGGTGGAAATCATCTTATTAAATAAAATAAGCCAGACTCAGACATGAGTTTATGTGCATGTGTACATGCTTTTTCTCACGTCTGGATCCACTTCTGCATCCTAGATTGTATAGAACTGCATTAAAGAATACTTCCAGTGTGTGTGTGTGTGTGTGTGTGTGTGTGTGTGTGTAGTTCAAAAGTTTTTTAAGGTTTCTTTGTATTTATTTTTAAATGAACCCATGGGATTTTATGAATTTATTGTATTTCAGTGCATTGCAGTCAGTATCTCTTTTGCTATTTAAATTCTCCTGCCACTGGCTAGTGGGCGCCCCTTCAACACAGGCTGAGTATTTACTGTTGGGATCATCCTTACTTTCTAGTACTGCACAATGCATTGGGTACATCTGATGAGTTTCCTACAACCAGCCTGGAAGGGAGCCTCTCATTAAAGGTGCTGCCTTTTAGTATTAGTGTTGTGGCTCACAATTACTTCTTCACTCTTCCATAATAATGCCTTACTTGTTTTCAGTGTAAGTAGGTCATAATAAACTAAAAGGTGTTGTGGTAATGGAGATATGATTGATGTCGCTTACTGACATGTAGGAGACCAACCATACCATGCTTTCAGAGTACATGTCTGCTTTAGAACAATGCTGTGAGTCTTAAAATATACTGTGTCTAGGTCACATAGACTGTTTTGTGAGACTCAATATGAGTGGATTTAGGTATCTAGACTTTACAAAACTTGTTGACTATTTCTATGTGCAGTCAAAGTTGAGAATGCTTATTAGCAATAATATTACAACAAAATAAGTTTAAAAACAAAAGAGGAGTTTGAGAAAGACAGCTTAATGGGATCAGATCAAGAGATATGTGGATCCTGGGAACACATCAGAGAGCCAGACTAGCTGAAACAGCAAATTCCAGATTCATTGAAAGACCCTGTCTCAAAAATTAAGGTGGAGAGTAACAGAAGACACCCAATGGCCTCTGACCTCCACATGTGCATACACAAGTGAGTACAACCAGCATACATGCACAAACATATGCACACACTCATGGATACATATACATAGAAACATACACATAATCTATGGAGGGGATTTGAACACAGTTTTGTAATTTCAAATATGTTAGATTCCAGATTTTTTTGATAAATGTTCTAGTAATTTGACTATAAGAATGTATAAATGTAAGAACTTCTAATTCACTCATTTATATATATATTTACAGATTTATAGTATCTCTCCTATTTCTGTTTTACAGAGCTGAAAAAGTACCAGATTGTCACTTATTGAAGACACAAGGGCAGTGTATGAAGGAACATGATAATTCTCTTAAAGAAGAGGTATGTGCTGAGGTTATTTTCTTTCAAAAACAAGGGTTGGGGTTAGTAGTAACCTATTTAAATAAGTTCCAAGATTGTACAAGCTGTTTGTTTGGGGGAAGTAATATATTCTGAATGATAAACATTTGAAAAAAATGGTAACAGTGGTAAGTGAGGTATCAGAGCTGGCTGATGATATTTTTAAGTTCCTGATCTTAGATCTTTTATAGGTTTTGTGGAAGGATCTAACTTCTGACTTAATAATAAGTTCCCAGAGGTAGCTTAAATATATTTACCACAATATCTTCAGAGTTTAAAAGCATCTATAACATTCTGGTTTTCTGTCTGTATGCCATACTTTAAAATATTATAAAGTCATTCATGTTAGGCCAACAAATACATTTTTGGCCATTATTGTACATTACACACAGGTACTAGCCCAGATATATTAAAAGGAAAGAAATACATAAAATGTGTCCCTCTCCTTCTGAGGGCTGGTTACCAGGATGCACATAATAAAATGGCAAAGAATGTGTGCTCTCAGAAAGGGAGCCCAGCTGCATGCAGAAACAATGGAGAGAGCTTATGATGGAAGGAGTATTGGGACATGTAAGGTGACCCTTTAGAAATAGGCCTTTGACAAAGTGAGACTGGGGAAGATGATTGGGGTGACAGGGAAGGGCTGTTAGGAACCAAAGAACAGACTAGGAAACCTGACACATGAGGTAATAGAACCATTCTTTTTTTTTTCTTGTTTAATTTATTTTTAATTGTGTGTATATGTAGATGTCTGTATGTCTATATGTAGGTATGTGCAAGTGAATGCAGGTGCCTGTGGAAGCCAGAAGAGGGTTACATATCGCCTAGTGTTTGAAACACTGCTGTAAACTTTTGAGCAGAGCTAGAATGTTTTTTCCTTAAAAATGGGAGTAAACAGGTAGTTTCTGAAACATGTAGGTGTGGCTGAAGAAATGCACAATTCCAAATAACAGTATTATCACCAAAATGATGAAATGCCCTGTAAACTTCAGGACAAAATGCTTTTGGAGTTTCTGAAGCCGTTTTGGTTTATGTAGTGTGCCCATGTACATTCGAGAGAGGGTTGAGGAAGGAGGGAGGCAAGATGCCGGAGGGGGGGGGGCGAGCGGGGAATTAAATTCAGAGTCTTGTTCATGTTAAGCACATTTTTACCATTACTCTCTCTATATCCCGGCCCTCATCATCCTCCATGATTACCTAACTGGGTATCTGAGTTATTTCTGTGTATTGAAAAAGGATAGATATTTAGTAAAAACCATAGGTTAAATAGCTCTCTCTTTAGAGAAAATCTTAAAAGTTAAGTGATTTGAAAATTTAAGAAATCTCCATTAGAAAAAATCAAAAACTAACGAAGCCTAGAAGTATTTGCTTTGATCTCTTGGGTAAATGGCTAATTAAACAGCCGCATGTAAATTATGTTTACCTGGGAGGTCTCTGTGCTGTCAGCTCTAGTCAATCCCTTCTCTTGAGTAAACACATGACCAAAGCCATAGAAACTCACTGTCCCCTGGAGACCAGACAAGATCTGTCAGCACCGCATAACCTGTTAGGCAATTACATAATTGAGCTACGTGCTTTTAATTCATAAAAATTTGTAATTACTTTGTGTGGGAACAAAATGAGTCAGGATTGTCATTGAAATACAAAGTGACTTAACACTTTTTTATTCTCATGAGGTCTGTTTCCTCATGGGGGAACTTTGACACAGAAGAACAACTTTCTGACATCACTCAGAATGGGTCTGGTCCTGCCCCCACACAGATTTTATTTACCAGAAGACATAGTTCCTAAATGATAGATTGTTTTCTGATATCTCATACATATTCATATCCTAGTTCTTGTGATTATTTTCTTTTAATTGCTACATAAATAAAATCCCTTCCTTTAACTTAAATATAATTATATTAGTACATGTATTTTTCTTTAAACACTGGAAAATATTTCTCTGTAACCAAGAGGAAGTATTTCAAGGACATGGTAGTTAAATCTGGGAATAGCCATCCATTGCCATTGTGCGTATTTATTCTCTGCATAAAGAGAAGAATTAATTCTGCTAAGTGCATTCACACTTAGTTTCTCTTTGTAGTTGTGCTACCCTTATACAAATCAGATTTCTTTAGAATTAGATGTAATTTCTTTGAAGAAACAAGCAGACAAATAAAAACAAAATTTTGAAGCGTCAAACAGAAAAATGCTAATGTCCATAAACAGTTCTATCGACATGATGGAGCCTTTAATATACAAGTATTTACAAATATGGTTAGGAGTATAGCTTGGTGGTAGAGTGCTTGCTTTGCACACACAAGGGCCTGGTTTCAATCTCTGATAAAATACATGCACATACACACACACACACACACACACATTGCACTATCTTGGTATGAACCTGTTTACCACAAAGTGAATTTCCTTTAATAGGCTCACATATCCTTTTGTTTCATTTTGAATGACTTTATATAGTCCCTGTACACTTTGCACAGTCCCCTGATTACTTTTCTTTTAGTTGCCTGTTGAACATTTTAATTTATTATTTCCCCCCACTAAGAGAGGCTCACAAAATATCTATATAATCAGGTTTTCAAATATTCATATTTCCTTATAATAAGTTCATAGGCATAAAATATAAAATCAGGTGTAGAATTTGCATGACTAGATCTTACTCTAGTCACAGAGTTAAAAATAATGGATAGATAAAGCTTGTATTTGAGTTCTTTCTAAAATTAAGCAATCAACTTCTTCGGAGCCATTTTGAGAGGTGAAAATGGCACTCCATGTCTTTGTGTGCATGTGACCATCATGCTGTGACATGCTCAGCCCCGTTCCTACTTGTTCATTGTTCATTTTTCTACAAGGTGAACAATGTCTTTTCCTTATTGGCTTATAAGAACTTCTAAATATAGATTTACACATTTTGTTGCAGTATTTTTTGACAATTGATCTTTGTGTTTCATCAGGAGTGTTTTGGATATGATGTCTTTTTCACTAGTAGTTTCATTTATCTACTTACACATTTTTAGGTACTTGAATATAGTAATTGACAAGCTTTGGGATATACATTAAAGGCTTGTAGTTCCAAACATAGCAGGATCCATATTTAAACTGAACTGATGACATTCTAGAAGAACTGAGCCAGTAAATTTAGTAATAATACTTAGTGAAACTCAGAAAAGTTTAGACATCACCCACCAGTCCTGAAATACAGAAGTGTGGACACCAGTCATTTTACAGATGGCGTGTGCCCTGGCATTTCATTCCCAAACCCTGTCTCCTGGCCCCAGGCAGACCAGGAACCCACTTGTGGTATAGACTAAGGCTTCAGACTGCTGAGAGCAGTGGACACTCCCCAGCTTCATTCCTGGACTCCAAAGGTACCTAGTTAGAGAGAGCCTTTGTTAATAGCAGATGAGCTAAAGCCTGTGTGTGGGCTGTCCATAAGCATGACCCTTGGAAAATGCCAATATAAAAATTGTTTTAGGAGGTGAGTCTCCAGTCTGCAGAGCCCATTCAATTCTGTAAAGGTATGCAAAACAGCTTGTTATTCTAATGCCACCACTCTGGGCCTGTGCTTTTTTGCAGGTATGGGGGAGTCTCAGTAATGAATAAGCTCCTTTGAATTGAGAATTCCTCAGAAAATGCACATTACTGGAACATCTGCAAAAGACATGCCTTAAGAATTGTTACCTGGTTAGGAGAAGGCTTAGTCAGTAAAGACAACCCAAGTTTCATCTCCAGAACCCATGTTTTCAACATAATCTGAAAATGGTGCTGCACACTTAGCAATTTTGTTTTTTTAAAGATTTATTTATTTATTTTATGTATATGAGTACACTGTAGCTATACAGATGGTTGTGAGCCATCATGTGGTTGCTGGGATTGAACTCAGGACCTCTGCTCACTCTGGCCCCTCTCGCTCTGGCCCCACTCGCTCTGGCCCAAAGATATATTTATTATTATATGTAAGTACACTGTAGCTGTCTTTAGACACACCAGAAGAGGGCATCAGATCTCATTACGGATGGTTGTGAGCCACCATGTGGTAGCTGGGATTTGAACTCAGGACTTTCAGAAGAGCAGTCAGTGTTCTTACCCGCTGAGCCATCTCACCAGCCCTGGTTTTTTGTTTTTTTTTTGTTTTGTTTTGTTTTTTGTTTTTAATGTATAATATGACAGTATTATTAAGAGGTTAAGAAATTATTACCTCTGGGTGGTGGTGATGGCACATCTTTAATCCTAGCACTCAAGAGGCAATGAAGGTAGATCTCTGTAAAATGAAGGCCAGCCTGGTCTACAAAGTGAGTTCCAGGGTAGCCAAGTCTGTAAAAAGAAATGTCTTGAGAAGGAAAAAAACAAAAAACAAAAAGAATAAAAAGAGAAAGAAATTATTACCAATTATATCACATATTATAATTTAGAAATATACACTCAAAGTTCTATCAAAATGTATAGATTGTTTTAAACCAAAGAAAATAAAAAGTTACAGATTTAGGTGCAAGATTTCTAAAAAGTGAGGTTTTGTTTTTAATTCATATTTTAAAATGCTTTGCTAATATATTGGATTTTGGGGCATTGGCAGATATGGTCAGGTTAGGTCTAAAAAGCACCTTGGTCAGTATGAGGATGCAGTTCAAGGAGGCTTGGTTTCGTCTGTGCAGACCTGAGAAGCATACACAGAATAATAGCTGATGGGAGCCAGCTTGGGCCTAGCATCAGGGGCAAGGAACCATGTCTATAGCCAGTCTGCCAAAACAGAAGCCCTGAGCAGTTCACTTACATGGACTTGTCAGAACAGAAGTAAAACCCAGGAACAGTTGATACAAATAAAGGCAAAGAATCCAATCATGAGCACTGCAGCCCAGGCTTTAGCTATAAAGCTAACAGCACCAGGGCCTTTGGGCAAGAACTACAACTCTTTCACACACCACCCCAGACCAGTTTCTCTAGCTTCTGTCATAAGCCCTGGGTCCATGAGATCTGCCTAAGCGATGTCAGAGCCAAGCACAGTAACCTTAAAGGATCTTCTGAGCTAAATGCTCAGGGCTGCACCTCCCGTTCTCGGCTTCTGTGACCCTCAGATCAGAGCATCTTTTTCTTCTGCTGTGCTAATCACAAAGTATTATTCATTCCCTCCTTGTTTACTGAACAATTGCTTGTTACCCAAACGTCAACTACATAGAACCTGAGGTGCTTTGTCCAGTTCTACCAATCGTATTGACTCGTGATGTCTTGGGCCTATTTCTTGCAGATTGGGCAGACACTACCCATATTTTCTGTACCTATCAATCAACAGGTCACCACCCCTGTCACTAGGATGGAGCAAATCACTACTCTCTAATAGAGAGTGTGTACTCTGGCAGTGAGACAGTGTGGTAGACATTGTCTGCTAGATAGTCACCTCTTGTTCTTAAGAAGTTAAAAGACTCAGTTACCTCAGATCACATTCATTGCCATTTTTCCTCACATTGCTTCTCAGGTAGGCTGTGATCAAATTTGATTTCCCTGTACAGATAGGATAGTTAATGTCCTTTGAAAAAAGATATTTGGTAGCAAGTGAGTTTCTCCAGCTCCTCAGGAGACTCAAAGGCAAGCATAGACTTTTATCCTTGGCTAAAGATTAAGACTCATGAACATGTCAGTTATCTTTTTGCTTAGTATATTTCTTTAATTCATTTCTACTTAGGTTTATGTGCCTATATGTATGTCTATATGTGCATCACATGCAAGCAGCATCTGCAGTAGTCTGAAGAGGGCATCAGATTATGAGGAACTGAAATTATAGGCTGCCTGATGTAGGTGCAGGGAACTCAACCCAAGTTCTCAGCAAGAACAGCAAGTGCTTTTAACTGCTGAGTCCTATTGCCAGCCCCTAAACCAATGCTCTGTTACAAGTCTAGACTTCTGGATTCGTGCAATGAGAGAATAAATATTTCATTCAGAAAGGTCTGAGGGTCTACTTTTATGTACACCAAAGAGAGAATAGGCTAGCTCAGATAAGCAGAGGTGTCTCACAGACCTACTTCTCAGGTAGGACATTTGTGTAGTACATAAGGTTAAGTCTTCAAAAGCATTATTGTGAATAAAAATAGTTGTATAGAATTAAATTGTGCTGGAAAATAACCAGGTGTTATTTTTAATTAAAATGTTTCCCATATATTTTGATCATGAACTCTTCCCAGATCCCCCTACCTCCCTCCCCACCCAACTCCATGTTGGTTCTCTCTCTCCCTCTGCCCTCCTCTGCTGTTTTGATCTTGAGAACATTTTACTGTCAGGAAAGAAATTAAATTCTAAGTAAAGCTTAGCCTAAAATTGTATTTTGAATCTGAGTCTTTGAGAGCAAGAGGAGCAGAGTTCCAGTTTGTTTTGATTTTTTTTTTTGTATGTGTGTGTGTGCTTTCTTTGAAACACTGTAGGCAACAACATTATTGAAAAAAGTCCTTACAGAAGAATGTGACCATAGGTCAGCTATTCACAGTGATGAATCATCCTGCAGCATGCCGTCTATTCTGAATGACAATAATGGAATAAAGGAAGCAAAACCCGCTCTGCGGCTCAACAGTGTTCTTACAAGGGAACAAGGTAACTATTGTTTGCAGTGTCCACAGTAAAAAGGCATTCAGAGTCAGTGCAACATCCTTTCTCAAGACGTACATATAAAATACTGTTAACCAAAGCCTATCTCAGGTTTTATGTGCATAGTATGCTGCTTGTTTTATGGTACCTTCCAGTTAATGTGTATTAATGTGTATTCACATTAGTAGTAATATGTATTCAGTGGAAACCCTGAATGTAGCTTCTAGTCAAATAAAGTTAAGAAATCCTAAACTAGTCACTTACACAAACAGTACCTTTTAGACAAGAAATAAATTAACAAAAACTGTAAGTGAAGAGATAGTGAAAAAAATAAAAGAATTATATTAAAACTCCATGTCCAGGGGCTGGAAAGATGGCTTTGTGGTTAAGTGCACACTGGCTGCTCTTGGGGAAGACTCAGGTTTGGCTCCCAGTACTCACATGTCAGTTCCCGGCTGTCTGCTTACTCTTGCTCTCTTCTGGCCTCCCACAGGCACCAGACACAACATACACATGGTACACATACATACATACAGGCAAAATATTCTTGCACATAAAATAAATCTTAAAACAAAGCATATGGGGCTAGGAGTGTAGCTCAGTGGTAGAGAGCTTGCCTAACATGTGTGAGGCCCTGGGTTCCACCCCCAGTGCTAAAGAACAAATATTTCATAATTTTGAAACACATTTATTATGTTATTAATTTTTTAGAAGTTTCAAGTGGCTGTGGAGATGAGAGCAAGGAAGAAAGCATCCCTACGGCCCCAGTCACAGGTAAAGCCACCAGTGCCTAACAGTTTCAGTCACTGAATGCAGTCTCATTGCATGATCAGAAAATTCAGGGATATTCATTGCTGGGTCCAGTGACTTCGAGAGGTGGAGAGAGGATGCACTCAACTTCTGTATACAAGCTGTGCTAACCTAACCCAAGCTGGTAAACAACTGCTCACTGAGCTTCTCTTCTCGATTTTAAGTATTCAGTCTGTAAGCATCCCCCATCATACAGCCCTTCAACACTTATAGCCACAAGAGGATGTCAGTTGGCCAGGGCAAGAGACTAGATGACAAACTGTAGGTGTTTCTAATTTTACTTTTTTTTCTTTCCTGTAGAAATTGAACTTAAAAATGATATTTTAAAAAATGCACATGATAGGAAGTTTGCTTGTGCCTCGGGTACAAAAGCCTGTCTGTCAATTTAAAAATCTCACTAATCATGCTTCATCCATTAAGACCTATTAAGACTTGTGCACATGTATTAGGTGTGTCTGTAGGTGGAATCTGAATTGTGTCATTACAACTGTTTTGGCTTGGAATCAGCAAGCAGCAGTTAGTGTTCTGAACGGAGCCTTATTTGTTACACATCTAAATTCACCAGATCCTTATCTGTAAAGTGGTGTGCGGCTTCATTATAAATTCCAAGGTCTGACTTTAAATATTTATACACATAGACACACCATTGCTGAGGTACTGAGGCATGCATCTGCATATGAGGTTGTTTTGTTCTTGTTTATAAGCAAAAGAAAATGGCTTGCTTTATGATAATATAATTCATGACATGATTAATTTTTAAACTCAAGTTTTTGTAATGAACTCTTATTTTGAAAATGGAGTTTACAGCAGAGCAGTTATTATGTATGTGTAATATTTCACTCCAGTATACAAATATTTTCTTTACTTTTAAACATTTTTTTCCCAATAATAGTCATCGTCTTTTGATTTGATATTTTGAGGAAATGCTGATAGAGTTCCCTTAGAATTTTGTTGTTGTTGTTGTTAAAAGAAGAAATATAGATGATCCCTAGGCTGCAAATATCCACGAAGTCATTTGGCTATCTTTTTCTTATATTTACTTTTGAGTGCAGAAGTATTTAATGGCCTCTGAATGTATTTCAGTTAGGACTGTAAGCCTGTGATCACAAAGGGTCATCTGTAGACTTATTTAAAATAGTTGCTAATTCTAACAGCTCACCCTCCGTCTATCAAGAGTTGGCAGAGAACAGTATGCCTTGGCATACTAAAGCATTGGCCATTATAAAATACCACAGGAGCGTCAGTCCTAGGGGTGGTGTACACCTTTAATCACAGCACTCAGAAGACAGAGGCAGGCAGAGCTCAGAGTTGGAGGCCAGCCTGGTCTACAGAGCGAGTTCCAGGACAGCCAGGGTGACACAGAGAAACCCTGTCTCCAAACAAACAAACAAACAAACATAGCGTGGGAGTCTTGGAAACTTTAAGATATTTTTACTACAGCATCGCAGTTCTGTTCTTGCCACCCAGGCCCTTGTCCTTCTCAGCACCCTGGGGCCTCCCATGAGCTTCATGTCTAAGTACGCCTTGCGGTACTTTCATCTGAGGTATAGTCACTGAAGAGCTCTTGGCACAAGAACTGGAGACCCACAGCCTGATCAGTAAGGTCCCAGGAGCTAGCCTGCAGTTCATTACTCAGTCCACCTTATGGACTGCCTGGAATAGCCAAACATATTCAGAATCCTTCAGGACTTTCTTCTGATGCGTTAAAAAGATCTTTCTGTAGTCAATCATTAGCTGTGTTCTCAAGTGACAATCTCTTGAAAGAGCTGGCTCAGCTGCTGGAGGTGCCATCACCAAGGAATCACAGTGGCACTGTCCTCATTCACCTTGTGATACCGGTACAAAGTGACAGGATAACACACTGAAGACAGCTAGACATCCTCTGGAGGCTACGTGATGACTGTGCAGCAGGCATTTCCTGATGTGCTGTGTCGTAAATGTTGATGGGCAGTGTAGCGTTCAAAATACACCCTACCCAGAAAATACTTGGGGAAATAACATTTGAAGCCAATCCTTGGGTGGTCTCTTGTTTTCTGTAGTGTACATAATATATAGGATCATGTTGAAGGCTCTCAGAAGAATTTGAAGGAAACTGAAAATTGTGAGCTGCTATTTCACAATGTATCATGTAGCTGAAAATGAAGTTCTTCTTTGTTTGTTGAGGCAGGGATTTTTTTTTTTTTGTGAAACATGCTATGCAATACACATAGGCTCATATATGGGACCTTTTAAAAAAAATAGCAGGTCCACTTGGGATATCAGCTTTCTCTTAACCTCTGAGCTATCTCTCCAGCCCCTATATCAGCTTTCTCAATAAATTAAAATTATCCCTGTTGATTTCCTACATCCCATTTTTTGGGGGGAACCTCCCTAGTAGATGAAACTGCTTTCTAATAAGACTCAGGACAACTCTGATCAAATCACATTGGAGTGTTAAGATTGAAAGCTACTGATAAAACTCTCCCTTGGGTTGACCAGAAGATTATATTAACTTTGGTGTCCAGAAATGCTCTTCAGTGTGGCTCTTTCTCTGTGACGTGTTTGCTTTGCATTTATTTTAGAAGGACATAGGAAAGCAAAAAGGCAAGGTAAAATCCAGGGCAGGTTCCAGGCTGGGAGGAAGGCTCTGTTACACTGTGCTCAGAATAAGAGTCTTGAGGACTCTTATTAACATGAGGAGGGAAATTAGCTCTCTCTGTATATTTGCGGAGCAAATGCAAATGAAGATCATTTACTGTGCATAATGGTGGAGTGTAGCTCTGTAACAAGGGCACTTTCTAGCTCTTTATTTAATAAAACAAAGCTAAGAGTCTTGTAGGTATGAGATTCTGGGTTGAGAACCTGAGCCACAGCAAAGTCTGTAGAAGGAATGTTTGTCATAGACTATGTCACTCGTTCATGCTGAGGCTGTGACTCTCGCTGTGCACTAAGGGGATCAGTGAACCAGTGTTCTAATGTCCTCACTTCCCCTTCTTGTCTATATCCTCCCAAACTTTTAAGCCACCTTAACAGAGTTCATACTTAAAGATTCATTAGCCCTTCAAAGGCATCTGCTTCGTCAGTCATCAGAGAAAAAGTGTTTTCTCCACCAAGATTTATGTGGACTGTCCCTTGTACAGCACATATTCCCCAGTCGACAAAATCAAATATTCCCGCAGACTAGCCTACTATTAACAGTATGCCCCTTTTTATTTGTCTAGTGTTCTTACTAAAGAATCCAGATAAAACAAAGATTAATGTTATATCTATAAATGTGTTTCTGTATATGATAGGTAATACACCATTTATATATTTAATATATTTAGCCCATTACTTGGACTGAATCTTGGGATACCAAGGACAGAAAAGACTGCCCCTGTTCAGTAAGCCTCAATAATTTTAATTTTCATAATAATCCATTAGAACTCAATTTGAGTAACTCATCGTGCTGGTCAAATAGAAACTTAGAAAGATTGGGACCAGCTCAGTGGATGTAGAATCCAACTCAAACTTGAGGATTCAATGTTTCCATTCCTCCACCCTGACTCTTGTTTTAGTAGCAGAAAGGCAGCTGTATCAGGGCATCTGGGTCAAGTGACTCCAATGTATATCATGGCAAAAGATGAGTTTTACAAGGATGTTCTGGGGAGCAGTGATGAGCAGCCATGCATTTCTTTTCTCTTTGGCTACACCTAGAGCAGTGAACAGCTTGCAAAAAAAAGAGGCTTGCTTTTATAAAGTGGGACAGGCCTGAGTACAGCTGGACCTCTGAAACCATGTGAAGGATGCAGGATGGTCTGGTCAGTTTCCCAGGAAACATGCAAGCAAAGAAGAGAGAACATAGTCCTCTGAAGTGCACGCATCCACAGTGATGACGTTTTTATTTGCATTCACACCAGTGTCCCTTTCAGTACCAAGCTTTCACTTAAGCAAATGATGTAACTTACATTAAATCATAAAAACCCAGCACCTTACATAGTACGTGTCATACAGTGAACCCTTAATTTGTCAAACAAATGAATAGAAGTGGGGAATTAAGGAGTTTCCTTAAATGCTTGTTGATTCAGGCCAGAACAGTATCTCTTTCAGTCACTCACTCCACCACCCCTTTTCCCACCCCACGTGCCCATCCTGGCAAAACTCATCTCCTTAAGCTGCATGTGAAAAGGGCTGTCGGCTTTTATCTCAAGAGGATTAAGTCTCTAAGAATGTCCATTCAGCCTCTCATTCTTTTAACACCAATTCTGATGGTCAAGCTGTGTTAAAAGTGTTGCTTCGCTGTGCCCTTCCTCCTCAATGTTCTTTGGCCAGCTGAAATGCTCATCACACTGAAGCATCCGTGTGTACACGGAGAGGCTGTACAGTCAGCATCTACTCGCAGGGTGCTGCTTGGGTTCCCGGTTCTGGCACCACCTTCCCAAACATTACAGCTTCTGTTTTATACCAAGCTGAAAGGGAGCTGAAAACATACAATGGCCAGGTTGTCATTGGTGACTGGATTTACCCCAGGAGGAAAGAATGCAGTGACAAGTTTGGGCCACCCAAGTGTAATGGCATATAACCTCCAGGACAGCAAGTTCACTAAAAAATGCTTTTTTCTTGCCTTGTCCCAGAAGTGCTTTGCTCGGAAGAATTAGCAGAGACATGTTCTCTGCTGTGCAGGTCAGGGAACTTCCAAATTGTGAGACCAGGACATCCTTTGCTGTACTGTTGTCCGTGGTAGTCAGCACCTCTGCCTCTAGGCAGGAGTCGGCCTGCCAGTACCTCTGCCTCTCTGCCATTGAGCCTGTTGCCTGCGGCTTGCAGCTGGGAGACAGGGGCTTTTAACACAGATGTGAAAGAATAAAAAGACATTTCTGAGGAGGGCTGTTGGTTTGTGTCCTGCATTTGAGGACATGAACTCCTAATTGAGGGGAGATTCTCCCAGTGAATAGGCAGTAAAATTCCATGTGGGCTTTTTGTGCTGTGCTACATTAGAACTACCCAGTGCAGGTCCCAGGCATAGCCATTTTATTATACATCCAAGTCAGTTTCTAGGTTGAGAATTTTGGAGAATGTCTCAAAGCTGGGAGAGGCTCTGTGGGTCAGTTTGTAAAAGGACCTTTATTTTACACAGGCAATTCAAATAGAGAGATGAGGTGAGGATTTAGACAGTTTGATAAAGTCAGGGAGAACGTTGTTTTTCTCAAGTTGCTACGATGGAGCCATAAGCTTACGAGCTGCAGTGCCCTGCACTTGTAGTCCCAGATCCTCAACAGACGGCAGCAGAAACAGCATTGGCATTAGCGGGAAGCTTCCCTGAGCAGCAAAATTTCAAAAATGATAACAAAAATAATACTTATTCTGTCACAGTTCAGGATGCAAAAAACCAAGGTATCATCAGCCCAAGCTCCGGGGAGGATTTCTTCCCAGTGGTTCTGGTTCATGATGGCATCTCTTGAATGTTTCTGTTGCCTCTGCTTTCGCAGCCTCCTTTTCTGTGTCTTTGTCTGCTCCTATGGAATGGACACCAATCCTTGGGTGTAGGGACCAGTGAAAGTGCAGGGCCATCTCATCTTGCCCTCCTTAACTAATGTGTCTACAATAATCTATTACCAAATAAGATCATATTCGGAGGTTTGAGTAGAGTTGAAATTTGGAGGTGAAGAAGGCAGTATTCAGCCCACTGTAGGGTTTGAGAAGCGTTTTCATGATACTTTACATTGCTAGCATTTGGGTCACCTCATACCCATTATTGCTGGCCATTCTATAACTAAGAAAGATATGTCAGTATTTCTGATTCCTCCCATCATACAAATTACTGAGTACCAATTGCTAGAAATGTTTTTACAAAACTGTTTAGAATGAGTGTTTGACTCAGTTGTAGAACTCCTGCTTAGCTTGCATGAACCCATGGGAAATAATGAAAAGCATTGGTCTGTACCATTAAACCCAGCTTTTAACAGAGGTCACTCAAGTTTTTTAAAAGTTAAATGTTTCCTGAGTCTGAGAACTGGAAATTAACCTCCGATGATTAAACAGTGGTAAGCAGCAAGCAGTACAGTTGTTAGATCTAATGGCTTGGCAGTTCCATATTCTACATACATCTTCCACATACTGTATAGATTGCCTTTAACACATTATATGATGTAAATGTTAATTGTGTGTATCATTTAGGATGTAATGGTGAGAAAAAGAATTTGTATATACCCAATACTAACATTTTTCCCCAAATATTTTTAATTCATGTTTGATTTTGGATCGGTGGATGGGGAACTGAAGGACACAGAGAGGCGGATCTAGTGCCCTCAGAACTGTTTCAGTTCAGCTTGGGAGCATCCATGGAAGGTCAGTCAGAAGCCTCGCATTGACTTTCAGGTTTAATTGTTGAGTTGATTCACAGAGATTAAAACTAGAATGTAAATGTCTTTTCTGACACTGCCTCAGGCAGCCCTGTGAATTAGGAGTGTTCCTTGTGTATTAGCAGCACTTATGGGGAAAGCAGATAGAGAAACCTAAACATTTGCTGACCCAAGGCTCCTTCCTGGTGGACAAGTTTAGCACCGTAAGTCCAGATGTGAAGATTCCCCTGTGTAGACCTATGCTGAATCTGCCCACGATCAGAGACATGTGGACTTTTTACTCTGAAGTCTTAAATATACAAGCATCTTCTATTATATTTTCCAAATTGTAAAGGCACCCATATTCATTTTTTTCATTTTTATTCAAGCAGATTATTAGATAACTGATTTATGGGCTTAAAGTGATAGCATGTGTCTTTTGACTTAATTGGGAAATACCATTTTGCTTTTAATGTTATTTTTGCAAAAGCAACTGAGTTTGTTTCATTGTTAGTGCATCTAATATAATATGAAAAAACATTTTAACGTGTAGAAATACATGAAAAGTAATAAATAGAACGGTAGCATTCTTTCTACTGAAAAGGATTTTTCAATTTTAATTTTAGAATTTCTGCCCACTTCATATAGGAACAGTACTTAAACATCCTTAGTTGAATGCCCTGGTTCTTTGTGGGTCAAGGTCTGGTTCTCTTGCTGTGTGATAGTATTGTCTGTCTCCCTTTGTTATTCCTTTCCAGACCCAACTCTTTTTTTTTTTTTATTAAGGATTTCTGCAAAAGCAATGGGCAGATTCCTTGCCTCCATACACTCCTTAGAGGCCGGGGAAACACATGTGTATCTTGTAATGGGCTGTTAAAAGCACTTGTTCATCAGATATTTTCTTTTTATTTGTAGATTTAGGAGTATTTTAGCAGGTGTACATTTGCATATAAAAGAGAATAAAAGATAAGAAGTTGAGGCTTTCTCTTTCTCCTCTCCTCAGCATCCTCTGTCCTACCCCCTTTATTCAGACGTTTTTCACCTTTTTTTTCCTCTAGCTGCTTCTATTTTCCAGACCCAAAATGCATATCAAAAAGGAAAAAAAAAAAACCAACCCTCTTAGTGATCCCTCAGCTTTGCAGGAAAATGGATGACTGGGCTCTGGCAGCTTGTGTAACAAAGTAGAGGAAATATATTTATCTCATTGTGTCATCAGCATGGAATCGATAAATGGCTTTAATCTCTTGGCTGGATACTACATGGGATGTAGACCCCTTGCCTTGTATGTTTTAAACTGCAATATTTTCTACTTCTTAAGCTAAAATTTGACATAGAGTTGAATATATACTAGTGCTTGACTACAGGATTCAGAACTGAAAACTTGAGGATGCCCGCACGCTCGTGTGTGTGTGTGTGTGTGTGTGTGTGTGTGTGTGTGCGTGCGTGCATATATATATTTCTGTATATGAAAAGAATTGGCTTCTTTAAAAATGTTGGATTCATCTAATCGTTTTAATTACTCCGTAATTCTTGAGTGGCTAGCATTACAAAGGAGAGAAGTGTTTCCCTGGAGTTCCAAGGCACGGGGTACAGTATACATCAAGCCTTTTACAGCTACCTGGTCCACAGATTTTCAGATTTATGCCTTGCTTACAGCTGGGATGGGCTTAGATTCTTCAACTCTTAGTCCTATGTTTACAGCAGGAGAGCTTTTTTTCTGCGTGTGACTTTTTCTCCTTTATTCACGTACCCATTCTCGTTGTAACTGGATTGACAAGGCAGCAGCACACGACAGCTTTAACTTCCTTGCTCTTCTTTCCTCCTTCCAGAAGAGCCTGGGCCCAAGTTACTAAAAACAGTCATATGCATTGTTTGGCTTTTTTGCACTGTGAAGTTAGCTTCCTGGCTAAGCCTTCTGCACTGTTCTAGAACCTCTTGCCCGCAGAGTCTGAAGCTGGCCCACCACCACTTAACATCTCACGCTCACATCGCCTCCAGGTAGTGTTCAGGTCCTTGCCCCTCAATGAGCGCTTTCCCTAGTATCTGATTTGTACCTGTGGCTGCAACTTTGCACCTAGCTTTGCTGTCTATAGGCAGCCACCCTCTCCTTAGCCCCGAGGATTAGATTTTCCACTAAAGTCGACCAGTAGGTCTGCCTCTAACCCTCCTGAGATCTTTGCATTCTCTCTCCCCTCTCTTAGAGCCCCACACTCTAGTATAAGAGCTTGAGAATCAGAGCCTGGAGCCCAGAGACCCTCCTACCAGGATGCTGCTTCTGCAAGCTCAGAATAGTGAATTTTGATTGATTTTGATAGTGAATCTACACACAGATTTACTGAAATGACGAACCTGTAGTCTCAAATGAACTCTTAAAGTTCTTCCCTGAGTCTTAAAATTTAGGTGCAACTCAATTTTTATTTGAGACATACACTTGTGAGGAAGAGATAGGAAATTACAAATTTGAAGCCACATTGGAGACCGTGCATTTGAGAAATGTTTACCTCTTTATTGAGGGACCTAATTAGGAAGCCCATGAACTGAGAAATGTTAGCCTCATAGAGGAATTTAAGAAACACTGATGAACAGTTTGCTTTTCTTCATTTATAGAAACAAAAGCCTACCAGTTACTGAAGAAGTCTACCCTTCAGGATAATTCAAATGAAGCTGAAGAGAGATTTGAAAGTCAGTTTTCAAGTAAGTTGGGACAGATTCGGCACTTGAATCCTGTGGCTAGGGGACGAGGGCAGCAGCCAGGACTATGCTTGGAGAAGCATGGTTTTAGAGTTTGCTTTATAATGAGTATTACTGAGTCCCAGTGAGCAAGAACTTTTCATCCTTAGCAGACAAGCATTTGGAAGGGCCCTCACTTCTGGATAAATGGGGCCCAGCATGGTAATAGCTCTCATAGACCCTATGATTCTATTTGGTGTTTCATGAAGGTATCTTTTCACCAACTCCTGCAGAAGATACACCAAGCTGCTCTTTCCTACATCTCTTCAGCTCGTACGGACAGCTCTGTGCTGCATGTCCACTCTTGTGGGAATGCTGGAAAATTCTCCACTGTTATAATGAAAGGACTGTAAATTCCAAGAAAGCTAACATTTAGGCTTAAACATAGTTTCTTTAGTCTAGAGTTTCGTTTCAATTTTAATTTTCTTACATTTTCCCACTGTACATGTGGTTTTCATTTTATTATATCTTCTTTTCATGTATCCAATTTAACACCCAATATAAAAGGTACTTAATATAGAAGAAAGTATATGCGATTTTTTTCAAATTTTTGACTTACATGTTTTATTTTATGTGTGTATGCATTTTGCCAATGTGAATATATACAATGTGCATGCATGGTACCAATGGATGTCAGAAGAGAATGTTGGATTCTCTAGAACCATAGTTACAGTTGATTATGAACCACCATGGGGTACTGGGAATTGAACCCCAGGTCCCCTGGAAGAGGAACCAGTACTCTTAACCACCAACTAAGCCATCTTTCTAGCTCAGAGTGGCTTTAATTTTCTATGATCATCATACTGTATTTTTCCTATCAGAGTTGTACAGTGAGTTCCCAATGTCATATAATTCATAGACCATATTCATGTTTCCAGTTGTCTCAAACATGTCTTCCTCAGACAGATACTTTTTCAAGACACGTGCCGTCTGTCTATATTTGGAGAACACGTTTTTTCAGTAGTATAAGTGGCACTGTCATTTATTTTGGTTGCTTTAATGATTCAGTAAGCCACTCTAGACTAAAGACCCAGCCCAGGCCTGGAAGGAAGTGAAAATGTCCTAGGTAGACACAACCATTTTGGTGACTATGATTTAGCTCCAAAAAATGTAGAAATCATAGTCTCTTGAGGTGTAGAGCAAGGCCTCTGTCCTGAAGGAGATCCCTCTATTGCTTCAGGAAGATCTTGGTGCGGGTCAGCTTTCTGTTCATATTGGTGACATACAGTCTGAATCAAGATAGGTCTTAGACGGTGTTTGTCCAGCCCCCTCATTTTATAAATAAGAGAGTAATGCCTTGCTCAGAACATAACTGCTTAGCAGGTGCACATAGTTGAGAAGGTAGCGCTGCAGATATTTTGGGCAAGTGTATTTTGTTTTTTTGTGTTTTTCAAGACAGTGTTTCTCTCTTTAGCCCTGGGTGTCCTAGAACTCACTTAGTAGACCAGGCTGGCCTTGAACTCAGAGATCTGCCTGCTTCTGCCTCCCAAGTGCTGAGATTAAAGTTGTGTACCAAATGGCAAGTATATTTTGATACCTAATTGGCAGGTACAAAGACAAGTATTTGGCATAAATTGTCATCTCTTGGTTATCTATGAAAATTATGCTACTATTAAATATATTAATAGCTTACTTCAAATAATATTTATTCTTTGAGCAGTTCATACACTTATACAATGTATTTTGATCATATTCTGTTAAACTTTTCACACATGAAATGGCACTTGACAGGTTGTATGGGTAAACAGGCAGGTTCAGTTTCCTCAGTCTATCTCACAATGATACCTTGAAGGATCCCAGTAGTCTGAGGTTAGTATTGACAAGAGCTTCTGGTGCTGTTGGCTGCTCTTAGAGTTGACAGTGCCCTGTGTTCACTGTCCACTCTCCACTGCCTTCTCCTGTCCTGTAGTCACCTTAGCTGCAGAGAGTAGGCGACCATCTGAGAGGGCAAAGGGAACCTTGCCTGCCCTGAGTTCTGAGCCTTACTTTTCATAACGCAAAGTCCCACCCTATACAAATGTGGAGACCCTGTTTGAGTTGGTCATGGCATGGTGCTGAAAGAGCTGTCCTGCCACAGAGATTACATGCAGGCAAACCATCCACAGGTTAGCAACTCTGCAAGCCGGTGGCAAAGCTGCCTGTGCACTCTCTGGGATCTGGGGTGACTGCCCATTGAAAACAGAAGTGCCACAGAAATATCCAAGGCTGAGGATAGTGGGGACAGTCCAGCCTCCATACCCAGAGAAAATGGTATGTTGTGTATCCACATCCTCAACACAGGCCGAGAGAGTGGCCTTGATGACTTTTAGTGGAAGTTTATTCTTCTTTGTGGGATAAGAAACAGGATTTAGCCAAAGGGCTTAAGAGTAGTAGATAGTGTGGGAGCCTGTCATCCCGGAGTGTCAGTTTATGTCTGAGACCTGGTTCCCTGTACCTGTTGTCTTGGTGAGCCGTCCATCATTGCCTGTGTCCTAACAAAGTGAATTGTTCAACCTATGCTCTTATCTGTACATCCTGGCCATTTAAAGCAGAGCTTGCTGAGGACTGAGCTCTAGGTCATGTGCTTGCCTAACACATCTGAGGAGGTCTCGGGTTCAGTCCCCAGACCGCAGCAAAGGACTGAGTAATTAAAGTGAAAAATGAAATAGAATGCCTTGGATAGTTTTAGCTTTGTTTGTTTCTAATTTAATTTATTTTTAGTATTATAAAGACAATCCCCCTTTTCTTTTCACTGTTCTATGAGTATTTTGTCTCTGGTCCTAGAAGCCCCGAAACCTTCTATGGCTTGAACAGGATCTTCCTCTTGATTTTCCAAAAATTTCTGGGAGACTGCCTGTGCATTTGTCTGGTGACTGTGTGGTGGCTAACTCTCACTCTCCTTGGCTGTGTTTCTTACAGGTTTGGATATTGGCGGCAGCACATTCCCGACAAAGACAGCCCACAAAATTGCCTCAGAAGCTAGTTTTTCATCTAGTGAAGGAAGTCCTTTGTCAAGGTAAAGTCGTGAAAGCCTTTCTGAATAGCAGTAACAAGATGAGAAATGTCACTACGCAATGAGTTCAGCCCTGGCTGCGTGGTTATTTTGTGTGTGACTTGATGGAAGGTTATGGTATGGGTTTTTTGTTTATCTAAAATAACAGTCGAAACTTTAGTCTGCCTTTGAAAATATTTGCACCAGAGCCAAGTATTGTTTTGCAGCTGTTGTTTCCTTGGTTTAAGACTCAATTGACACCTCAGTGAACCACAAATTAGCGTCTACAGCTGCTCGCAGTAGGACTGCTTAGAGACCACACAAAGGAGGTTGTCAGGAAAAGGGCAGGGAGAAGACATCAGGCCTTAAGAGAAATAAAGTGGCATGTTTCTTCTTTCTGAGACAATTGATAGACGACAGGCGATTGCTCCGTATTAGTTTTTGTGTATGGATTCTTTTTTTTTTTAAGCAAGTCTTCTAGCCACATTATTCACTCCTTTCTGATGTGTCCTTGCTTACTCCCCTTAAAGGGCAGGATGTATCTTTTTACACTTATTACAATATAACACTTTTTATGAGTTTTGTGAGCTAGAATAAGTGAGTTTTGTGCTGAATTTGCCATCAGCATCCAATAGTAATCAGGCAGTGACTTCCAGTCACTTAGGAAGCATTTATAATGTGAGTCTAAGCAATTGCCCGATGTAGCACCTACTCTTTTCCTTCAGACTAAATACTGTTTCAAGCAGCCTCACAAGTCTCCTTTTCGGTAGCATTGCTCATTAAAAAAGTGTCCTTTAGATGACTGCATTACCTTTGAATTTACTACTTGACCCTGCTAAAATGTTAAAACATGACCTTCAGCTTCTGCTGTGTGTAATGTCCAAATAACAAAATGATCTGATCCAGAAATGTCATATTAAAAGGAAATGAAAATGGAAAAAAATCTGTTCATTTGTATTTTACAGAAGCATGACAGTATTTTAGGACCTGGACTATTTGGATGGGTTAACTTTCTCAAATTCTTGCTTTTAGAAACTTGATGAGTATCCAAATGCTTTCTTGTTTATAAGAGATTACCTTTAATACCAGGCTTTTGTTTGTAATTTTGAGAAGCTCACTGGGAGCTCACTGGATTTTGGAGAGTGTTGAATACTATATGGTTGGGACTACACAATAAATTCAAGTTGTGTGTCTTTTAAGAGAATTTTTAAAGGTCAGTAAATTCTACAAATAGTTCCCAATTTTAGTGTTATCATTTGGCTTAAAAAATGTATCCCTTTAGTGTTTAAGACTGTTAGAAGTATTTGTCCCCATTATGTTTTAAAGACATTAAAACAAGTCCTACCCCCATCCCACACACCCGAGATGGGGTTTCTCTGTGTAGCCCTGACTCTCCTGGAACTCAGTCTGTAGACCAAGCTGGCCTCAAACTCAGAGATGGGATTAAAGGTGAGTACCACCAGCGCCTAGCATTAAGACAAGTTCTTTCTGTATGACCTTCGAGAAATTCTTAAACACACTTAGAAAATAATAGAATCAGAAAGGACATTTTCTCAGCCTGGTCATTCATACCTGGCCACAGTTCGACAGAGGAAAATTAAACTTTGTTTTTCTACAAATTAAAGTAAGGAGCCTCTTGTTATAATTCTGTATGAAATTAATTTTCAAATAAATCGTAAGTAATCTCATCAGCCCTCTTTAAGAAGAAGAAACCGACTAAAAGGTCTTCCAGGAACCCTCAGTTCTAGACACTTGATAGTCATCTAGCATGAAAGGCTATGAACAGCCAGTGTGGCTTGGGGTGCTGGTCGGCACAGTTTGGTTCTTGTGCTGGGTCTCTTATTGTTAACACCCCACCCTGGGCTTTGGAGAGCTCAGGTTTTGCTGTTTGTGCCTGGCGTCACTGAAATTTCTTAGAGGCTTACATTTAAGGATTCCACTTACTGCAATCACTCCTTGTGCTTTATTGCTTTTACAAGTGGTCTCGAAACCCAGTACTTGAGAATAAACATAACAGTGCTTGCTGCTGTAGCACTTTTAAAAATTCTTCTTTACTCTATTTTGTCAGTGAGCTGATGAGCAATCTCAAAAAAAAAAAAAAGACCCTGTTGGACCTTAAAAAAAAATGGCTTCCTCTGATGTCCTAGAGACAATAATTATGATGTGCTAGTTAAGCCCAAACTACAGCTGAGGGATTTTACTTTAAAGCAGGGGCTTGGGCGCAAAAATGCATTTATAGCTCTTTGTCTGCACCTCATTATGTGTGGGCCTGATTCATTAAGTAATTGGTTTGCAGTTGTTTACATGAGTATTAAGGCCTTCTTTTCAGCCGCCTTTGAGAGATACATTGTGCAAATGTTGCCTGTGATGAATGCAGAATGAGGGCCAGAGGGTCCCTCCTATTGGCTAAACAGTGCACTCTGTTGAAAAGCCAGAGAAAGGGATTGGGTGCTGCTTTGCATAGCAATGACTTTCTTAATAAGCGTTACAGATTAATACACACAAGCTATAAAAGATGCAAAGAGATACTCTTAGCACATTTATACATGCTCATTTCATTGTGACGGTGGCGGCGTCCCAGCGCTTTCAGATTCTGTTTTGCAGAGCAGAGGCTTCAGTGTATGAGCCGTAATAGAATCCGATGTTTATTGTATTATAAATCACGGGCAAGTAGGCCGATTGGCAACAGTTTATTATTAAAGATTCTTTCAGTGTAAATCTTTTCCTACCATTGTATTTGCTTCAGTAAAATCATTTTGTGGTTGAGTGGGGATGAAAGGCATGATGTACGAAGGAGTGAGTCCTAATAGGAAGCTGTTCTCCAAGTAAAGACCACTTGTTCCCTTTTGTTCCGGGGTGCATGCCAGAGCTTCCTCTCCTCTGCAAACATTGTCTCTCTCTACCTTCCCCAGGAAGCGGCTTCACTCTCCAGGATCCATTTATTCAATGGAGAGTGTATCTTCACAGCTAGCTCCCTTGTAAGTTCAGCTTACCGGTTCCCTTGTAACTCCAGCCTTCTGGTTGAATCAAGATAAGATTTTTGCCGAAAGAAAAGAGTGTGTGCTTGCAACATAATTGCCTGGGGGGAAGGTACTAAAAGTCACCGGGCCACCCGCACCCGTTAACTGGGCCACCGTGGGTGGCATTCTTTGCCAGCCCTGCAGCCATGGGAGCGACCAGCGGAGGGCGCCAGCATGCAGCTGATGATCAGCCCGTGGTGGCTGCAGCTTTTCTTCCTTGTCTGGTCATCTGTTATTTTCCCTGGAATGGTGTAAAGATACTTAGATACTAGTTGTCCGTTGAAATAAAAACGAAAACGTTCTGGCAGTCCTTCATGTACCTTTATAAAGTGCACACCTCCATCTCTAGCTTAGGAGATCTGCAGTGGCCTTACATTTTGCTAAATTAAAAGCTTCTTAAGCATTCCAAACTCACTTTCATAAACTCATATATTTATTTTTTTTTCCTGCACAGAACACTTTTGCGTAAGAAAAATCACTTTATTTGACGGGAAGAAGTAAACTAGCTGGCCCAAGGACAGCAAAAATTATAGCATGTGCTGTAGGAGCTCCAACTGGCCATCAGGGGGCGCTCAGACTTTGTCAATTTAAACAGCCTTTGGTGGCCTTTAAAACTTAAGACTGATATTTGTGGAGATTTGTTGATATGATTATTTGTACTTTTGTTTCTTTCTGGTTTACTTTTTCTCCTATATTTTTTCCAAGAAAAAAATGTCTATTTTTGAAGGAAAAAAATCCAGCCAAAGATACTATTTTAAAAATTTTAATACTGATTACAAATCCACAGAAATTTTTGTGGTTCACAGCCTAGATACCACATCTCCTCATAGGTGGGCATTCCTCTGCTTTCATGTGTGTGTGTGTGTGTGTGTCTGTGTGTGTGTGTGTGTGTGTGTGTGTGTGTGTGCAGGCCAGAGGTTAATGCTGGATGTTTTTCTTAATAGCTCTATATTTTTTATTTTTCAACACAAGTTCTCTCAGTGCACTTAAAGCTCATCCATTGCCTAGATTCGGCCACTGAGTTCCAAGAAGCTGCCTAATCTCACCCCACCCTGACCCCAGCACTAGACTTACAGACAGGCACTGGGGAGCCAAACTCAGGTCTTCACGTCTCACAGTAGGCATGTACTAACTAAGTCATATCCCTGGCCCTCCAGTCTTATAATTAGGCCCTAGGACAAGTGGCATCCCACTGAGGGCCATTTCTTAATTGTCCTCAACGTCACAAGTTGTATTCTTGGCAGGATCCTCAGTTGTGGTTAATTGCCAAATTCAAGTGGATCCCAAGCCAGTAATTTAGGTGTGTTTGTTAATGGGATGTGGTTTTCCCCCCTGAGTGAGGGAGGGATTGGCAATCAGTATGTTGCTAACACTACTAGCATATTCCTCAGGTCTTCTGGTCTCCAACTCTGTCCATCTTTCAGGACCAGGAGTGAGTGTACCAAGCCCCATCCCAACCCTTCTGCTGTTGCTAGTCTTGAGGAGGCTTATTGCATGCATCCCCTCCAGATAGAAAAGCCACATTCTAGTGATCTTGCTGGCCTACTGTGTAGACTTACGGGGTGCCCTTCATGGTGCCAGGTCAGATGTCATGCCCTAATGCAACATGCTAGTCCATGCCTTTGGCCTTTTTGCTGTTTGGCTGGGATACAACTGCCCAAATGCTTCCTGGGCAGAGGATGGCTGTGCTATATGCCCTTCTAGTGGCCCCACGGCATTTCTGTCACCTCCTAGCTAGGCATAGGAACTGTTCAGGTACCTTGTTCCCCCCCACCCCCGTGTGAGCTTCTCATTGGTCTGGCAGGCTTATCTGCAGAACTCGGTAGCTGCCGGACTTTCTGAGAGAGTGCTCAGCTGTTCACTCAAGCCTTCTTCATTATGCATGCCACTTGCAAAGTGCCTCACCTCTATCTGGCATCACCTTCCTGGCCTGAAGGGCAGTATGTATTCTATCCAGTTATCTACAAGTGGTGTGTGTAGGAGAGGTGTACACATTTTCAAATAGAAATCTTAGCTCACTTCAAATTAGATTGCGTTCCCAAACTGTTCCAATGGTGTCTGCAGTCATGGTTTCAAAAAACAGGAAGGAGGTGGACATGCTTACAGAAAACCTTAATGGAATTTTTCCTGACTGCTGTCCTGTATGCTGAGGAGACTTGTCTTGGTCTTGACCTTCATGAGCATAGGTAGGCTCTTGTCACATGTCAGGAACCTGAAACAGCATTCCCAATTGTGCCCTCCTTCTGGTGGTTCCCTTGTCTTCAGTGAGAAGGAATACTTTTGAAGGCAGAGCTGGAGTGTGTTCTACTTTCTTTTCGTACAAAGTATCAAGTTTCCTATGGTGTTTTCATTCACACTTAGTGTGCTGGTTAGTTTTTGTCAACTTGATACAAACTAGAGTCATTTGGAAGAAGGAAATTCAATTGAAAAACATCCACATCAGATTTGCTCATAGTCAAGACTGTGGGGCATTTTTTTTTTTTTGATTGATGCTTAGTATGGGACGGCCCAGCTCACCTCAGTGTGGGCAGCACTAAGCCTAGTTCTGACTTGTGAAAGAAAGCAGGCTGAGTAACCATGGAGAGCAAGGCATGTGAGAAATGTAACTCTGCCTCAGTTCCTGCCTCCAGGCTTCTGTCTTGAGTTTATTTTTTGGCCCCCAAATCATATAGCTGTAGCTGTATGTGGATCTTCCATTCTGTCCCATGGATCTATGTGTCTGTTTTGATGCCCTCGCCATGTTGTTCTTGTTACCATAGCTCTGTAAGATACCTTGAAATTAGGTATGATAATGCCTCTAAACCCCCCGCCCCAGGATTGTTTTGGCTCTCTGAAGTCTCTTGTACTTTCAATGAATTTTAAGATTGATTTTCTATTTCCATGGAAAACAACATAAGAATTTTGATAAGGATTGCACTGAATCTGTAGATTGCTTTTGGTAAAATAGCAGTTTTCATATATTGATCACACTGTTCCATGAGCATGGCAGCTGTTTCCATCTTCTGGTGTCTTCTTCAATTCCTTTAAAGTATTTTACAGTTCTCATTAGAAAGGTCTTTATCTTCCTTGGCTAGGTTTATTCCAAGGTTATATGTGGTTGGAGAGCAATTGTGAATAGGATTGCTTCCCCTATTTCTCAATATGTTTGTTAGTGATATATAGGAGGAGCTACTGATTTTTGTATGTTAATTTTGTATCCTGCCACTTTGCTGAAAGTGCTTATCAGTTCTTGAGAGTTTTCTGGTGGAGATTGTAGGGTCTCTGTTTTATAGAATCTGCAAACACAGATAATTTGACTTTTTCATTTCCTATTTGGTTCTCTGGTGTCTCTGCTCTAGCTTAGGCCTTCAATACATTTAACAGAAGTGTGGAAAGAAGACTGCTTTGCCTTTCTTTTGGTTTCACTGGAACTGCTTTAATGTTTCCCTGCGCACTGTAGCAATGTTGGCTGTAGGTTGTGAGTGTTTTTGTTTTGATGTCTTACTGAGTTTGGTTTGCAAGCGTTTTGTAGTGAACTTTTGTGCCTATGATTGGGAAGACTGGTCTATCATTTGTCTTGTCTATCATTTCCTTTTTGTACAGGAAAATACTGGTATTACAGAAAGAATTTGGAATTGTTCCTTTCCGGTTTTATAGAATAGCTTAAGAAGCATTGGTATTAGTTCTCCCTTGAAAGTCTGGTAAAATTCACCAGTGAATCCATCTAGGCCTGGCCTAGTAAATCAGACTTTTTTTTAAAGGCATTTATTATATTTTTGTGTATATGGTGTTTGCTTGCATATATGTTTGTACCACGTGTGTTCCTATTGTCTTCAGAGGTCAGAAGAGGGTGCTAGGTCCTCTGGAAGTGGAATCATACAGTTGTGAGTGCCATGCAGATGCTGAGAGCCATACCCTAGTCCTCCGCAAGAGCAACATGCGCTGCTCAGAACGGATGAGCTGTCTCTCCCACTCCTCAGGGATTTTGTTTTGTTTTGTTTTTTCACTCAGTCTCACTGTTTGTTAATGAGCCACTGGCTTAGTCACTGTTCTATTGCTGCAATGAGACACAGTGACCAAGGCAACTCTTATAAAAGAAAGCATTTACTTGGGGGCTTAATCCATTATGATCATGGCAGAGAGCATGGTGTCAGGCAGACTTGGTGCTGGAAAAATAGCAGCTATACCTGATCTGAAAGCAGAGCAAGAGAGGCTGGGCCTGGCATGGGCTTTTGAGATCTTGTTTGTTTGTTTGTTTGTTTGTTTGTTTTGAGACAGGGTTTCTCTGTATAGCCCTGGCTGTCCTGGAACTCACTCTGTAGACCAGGCTGGCCTCAAACTCAGAAATCCACCTGCCTGTGACTCCCAAGTGCTGGGATTAAAGGCATTGCACCACTACTGTCCGGTGACTTTTGAGATCTTAAAGCCCACTCCCAGTGATACACTCCTTCCAATAAGGCCACACCTCCTAATCCTTCTAATCCTTTCAAACCACTCAGCTCCCTGGTGACTAAGCATTCTAATATATGAGTCTATGGAGCCCATTCTTATTTAAACTACCACCTTCCACTCCCTGGCCCCCATAGCCTTGTAGCTATATAATGATGCAAAAATGTTTTCAGTCCAACTTCAAAAGTCCCAGTCTATCCCAGTCCTAGTACTGCTTAAACGTCCAAAGTCTCCATTGAGACCCAATTTCTTAACTGTAACTCCCGTAAAATCAAAATTAAAAAGCAGATCACATACCTCTAACATACAATGGCACAGAATATATTTTATCATTTCAAAAGGATGGAAAGGGAGCATAATGAGAAAATACTGGACCAAAGCATGAACAAAAGCTAGCAGGACAAACTCCAAATCCTGCATCTCTGAGTGTGATGTCAAAGCATCCGTCAGCTCTCCAACTCCTTTCAGCTTTGTTGAGTGCAGCACATTTCTTTCTCTTAGGCTGGTCCCCACACCAGTCTGCAGCTCCAACACAATCCAGGCTTCCCCTTCACAGCCCCCATGCAGGGACACCCCAACACACACAGCTTTCTATAGTTAAGGAGGGAGATTTCACAACCCCTTTTTGTATCTTTTACTCTAAGCCAGAATCACATGGCCAAAGCTGCCAAGTTCTGCCTTGTTGGGGCTGGAACTTGGCCCCTCTTTCAATAACACTAGACCAGCTTTCTGTCTTGGACCGGTCCCTTCACAGCTTTAGTGTTCCTTTAATTCCTTTTTACAAGTTGGGAGCTTAGTAAGCCAGGTCTTGCCCTGAGGACACCACTCCCTTCATTCCATTTAGCATCACGATTTTCTTTAGACGTTTTATCTCCTGGAGTTCAGGGCTTGGCTCCAGCCCGCCTTACCTGGTGCTCCTTTTCTCCTCACTCTGTATATTTTGTATTTCTCCTTGCCCAACTTGCTCCTTTTCATTGGAGATCTGCATAAGAGTGACCCCTAATAACCACAACCGCATGCCACAGTCGATACTAGGCTGTCTTGAAATCTCTGCCAACACTTAGTTTTGGTAGGCTATGTGTATATAGAAATACATCTGTTTCTTTTAGGTTTCCCAATTTAGTGAGTGTTCTAGTTTACTTGGATAAACACCATGACCAAAAGCAACTTAGGGAGGAAAAAGCTTATTTGATTGCACATCCCAGGCCACAGTCTGTCACTTAAGGAATCAAAGCAGAAGCTCACAGCAGGCACCCAGAGACAGGACTGAAGCAGAGGCCATGGAGGGAAGCAGCTTAAAGACTTTCCATGACTTGTCCTTGCTTTCTTATGCAACCTAGGAGCACCTGTCCAGGGGTGGCACCACCAACAGAGGGCTCCCCCATCAGTCAATCATTAGTGCCGATGCACCACAGACTTGCCTACAGGCTCTTGAACTCACCACTTTGTCTTCACACCCATTCCCCAGTCTCTGCAGCTCCTGGAGTTAGACTTCTGAGACAGCAGAAAGAGGCAGAAGGCAGAAAGAGACCAGAGTCTGACTTTCAATAGATTGTCTTTATTGGCACACACAGTAGGGGAATTGAGGAGCCTGGGAGCAGGGAGGCTGCAGCCCTTTATACAAGTGAGGGGCTTGGAAATGAGGGAAGTGTTGCAGCCTTAAGGGGCTATAGGTGTTCATAGTCTCTTTCTGAGAATCGTCTGCCTCTAGCAGGACAGATTATTTTGGGAGACAGGCTTTCTCTGCAAACATCCCTTTCTGGATTGACCAACCATGGCTGATTAAGGTCATCTGTAATCTAGTGGTAGGCATTGCACCACCACAAGTTACTCTATCGCCTGGTGCCTGAGTCACTGCGTACGCTTACACTTTCACTGCTTTTGGGTTTGATCTGTCTCCTTTAGATTGCATGCTTCTTAGCTGCAGGAGTTTTCTAGCCACCTGCATTTTTAGCATCTTACCGTGTTAAGTGTTTAAAAAATTCAGGTGGTAATATGAAGTGCTAGGTGAGATTTTGCCTGTGTGAATCCTTAGAAGGCCATGTTGCTTCTGCCTTCTTTCCTGCCTTTGTATTGCAGGTTACACCTTACTTAATGAGACCATCTGCTTCTCCATTACAGTAATGCCAGAGCTATTCTCTCTGAATCCTCAACACTGCAACTTTCAATAACAACAAAACTGTGGTCTGTGTTATTCTTTGTGAACTAGTTCCCAGGGAATCCTGTTCTCTTCTTGGAAGGTGCCTGGAATTTTGTACCCTGCTGTCCCAGCTCAAAACGTGACTCATGTTTTCCACACCCTTCTATTTATGTTCTTTTGTAGAGAATGACTGAATGAGCAAACACACTCAGGCTAGATGCCATGCCCACCACTGGGGGAAGTTTCCGGCTGGAGCAGTTTTCCACCTCTCGGAGTCTGATATGTCACATGCACCTACCTATGGGGCTCCTTAAAAAGAAAATGTGTATTAAGCTGTCTCCTCTCAGTTCAGCCCAAACCTTAGTTCTCCTTTGCTCTGTGCCTGATTTGTCTTCTCTATTTGGAATTCATACCTGCACACCACAATGACCAGGGACCTTTGTTCACCCAGATGTGTCAAAAATGCCATGTCACTGCTTGCTAAAGTCCACTTTTTACAGGCTGTCATGTGGGATCATCTGTAAACTTACCAGAACACTAGAAGGAAGGCATTGCTGACCTATTTTATAGGCAGCCAGACTGGTGCTCAGAGACCAATGGAACTAACCCAGGGTACATGGTGAACAGAGCTGGGTATTGGAAGCTCTATGCTGTTATGTCCCAGATCTATCTGTAAAGGCTCTAAATGACAGCCAAGAGGGATTCTGTACTATGAGCTGAGTGGATTTTATACTTCTACCTTTTGCTTGTTTGTCTATCCTTCTTTGAGATAGGATCTCTCCATGTAGCCCTAGCCTAGCTTTCCTAGAACTCACTACGTAGACCAGGCTGGTCTTGAACTCAAGAGATCTGCCTGCTTCTGCCTTCCTCCAGTGCTGGGATTAACCACTCTGCCTGGCAGCTTTTGTACTTCTAAATGGTTCTAAAACTAGCCCAAGGAAAAGTTCTGTTCCATGACATGTGAAAGTACATGACATTCAAGTGCCATTGTCCCTACATGAAGTTTCATTGAGGTACAACCATATTCATTCATTTACGTACATCTGTGGTCACAGAACTGAGTAATTATGAAAGGCTAAGTGGCTCACAGAGCCTGAACTTTTTATTAACTAGTAACTTACAAGTAATTTACTAGGAAATTCCTTGGCCCACCTCCACCTTACAAGGTAGATGTATTGCTTTCACACACATGTGAAAGATTATGCAGTCTGACTCCAAGCACTTTGATGGAGTGAGTGATCAGCTGATTGTACCACCTGGAACTTCAAACCTAATGTCTTACTCTAAAAGGGGAAGTTTACTTTGCTATATATGACTAACAAGCTGACTCTGTCCAGCACTCCAAGGCCAAGGAAAGTCCTTCCTCTGTGCCTGTTGGTTTTCTTTACATGTTTGGTGAGACACATGAAAGAAGTGTTGACCCTAAGAATTGTACATAATAAAAGTTGACCTTGAATTACAGTGTCACATCCATTTTAGATATGGGTTTCTACAGAGAAACATTGTTTCTAAAACACGGGTAGAGTGAAAAACACTTGAGACATCCTCACCTTTCTCAGTGATGAACTATGGCTTATGTGGTCATGAAATAGGCTTCTTGTAAGAAGTCTAATAAAACTGACAATTAAGAATCACTGTATAACTAATTCACATTTCACTGATGTTGTTTTCTGCTCACAATGGTTTAAATGATTCAAAACCACACAGCATAACCACAGAGCAAACAGAAAAGGTAAGTTCAAGTTGCCTCATAGAGACATGACATGCAAGAGGGTCCCTGGTATGCTCTGTGGGTCACCTCCTCATGGTGGGACCTGACCTTGCTGCTAGCTCAGTTCATTCTCTTTTGATGAGTTCAGTGATTACAAGCACTCACTTGTATGGAGGGCACTCACAAAAGGCCATGGCCACATTCGAAGCACTGTATTAGGCATTTTCTTTCCTCTTTTCCTCTCCTGGATATTTCATCCTGTATTGGCAGGGAAGACAACTCAAACAACCTTATTCTGAAGTCACATGCTAATCAGAAACACACAGGTCACATTCTGTACCATTGAACATTGATCGAGAGCCTTTCAGTAAGGGCCCTGTGCTTTGTAAAGTTCTTTTATCCATTTCACACCAGGCACTTGCTAATTGCTAAGTAGTGGTTTATCCAAGTGAACTGGAACACATGTGGTCTCTGCTTGCATCCTAGAGGGTAAACAGTAGCCTATCAGTTAGCAGAGGGAACAGATGGAAAACAACAACTTTGATGAGGACTGCAGTGGATGGGGCATGGGGGTTGCAGAACTAGGAAGCCCAGCATTGTTTGGGAGCCCACCTTGGGAAGCACCATTCAGCATTTAGGTCTTTATCCCAAAAATCAATGGAGAAGTTATTAAAGAATTTTCTTCAGAAAATGTAAGGTTTATGTATCCAGCATCTCACTCTTGCTGCCAAGTGGAAGGTGGATAATAGAGGGACAAATTAGATGTGGTGTCATCGGTGAAGCCATTGCAAACATCCATGTTGGAGTTCCTTAGTGTGCTTGCCAATGTGATAAAAGTACTTAAGGAATTGCTAAGGAGGCCAAGGTGCCAGGGCATAGGTGTTGACTATGTTTGGCAAGGGGTATTGGGGACCAGAAAGTTGGGGATGCCACCTGCTGAGATGAGAGAAAGAACTGCCCTGCTGGGGTAGAGACCACACGAGAAGAACGGTAAGTTTGACTACAATTTGCTTTGGAAGAAGGCAAGGAGGGCTGCCAGGTCTACACTGAACTTGTTTCTGGAACTCAGCAACTCACTGAAGCTATAGGGACCTGACCTGGACTCTCTTGTCCCTGTCTTTTTGCTCCTGCATCAAGACACTTAGCTGCCACATCCCATTTCTCAATCCAGGCCTACAGTGTCCTCTTTCTCAACTAGAAACACCTTGATTTCTGGGGACACTGCAGCTCTCAGAACTCTCTTGTCACCATGCTCTTTGCCCTCTCAGTTCCAGCCGACAACAGGTTTGACCTTCTTCCTGTGCATCTCCTTGTACAGACCACAGTTGTCTGAAGACTACCTGTCTCCCAGCATTTTAATAATCTGCCTCTGCCTTCCATCACCTAGTCCAGCTACCTAGCACATGGGTAAGGGGAGTAGGTAAATAGTATCCCAGCCCACGTGGGCTCATTTTTATTTACATAAAAAGAATTCGTTGAGGCTTACTTTGTTGATGCCCGCCCCTGTGGTAGCTTGATTATTGGCTATATGTTGGCCCCTTTCAGATGGTCACAGGGGTGTTGTGCTGTTTGTGGAAAATGACCATGGGCACTACTGCTGGACCCTGGTCAGCGGCAGGTACCAAATGACAAGGGAGTATGGCAGGATACTGTAGAGCATGGAGAATGAGCCCCAGTAGAGCCTGTTTTACTATGATGAGTGTATTAGAAGGCATATGCATAAGTGGTAGGTTGACAAGACTTGGATAAAGCGGGGCATGTATTTGCAAGGTTCCCCCATCAAGAGGAACAGCGTCTTGGCCATGAGAGGGCAGTGACTTGTTTAGAAAAAGTAAGTTTCTCACCTAATGCCTCCGTTGACCATTTATCTCTCAGCATGAGACTTGGAGAATTTAGGTATACTACAAAATGTAAGTGATGCTCCCAGAAGGGCTCTTTTACACTCTCTAAATTGCACAAGACCCTGAAAAGGCACACTGAGAAATTCCACTCCAAAGAGCCACCGTCTTGCCCTCTTACATTCAGCAGAGGAGGCTAGGCTGTTTCCTACAATGTGTTTGCTGCCTGCCTTTGTTAAACTGTTAACGTTGTTGCTGATTTGACTGAGGTACTATAACTTCCTCCCGAACACCTTGAAGTCTCTTCAGGTTTTTCCACTTTGAGTTTGCTCGAAAGCACTGACACTTCAAACACAGTGTTTTCCAGAGGACTGTTGAATAGACACCATCTGCTGTCATGATGACCCTCCAGCAGAGCCCACGGTACGCCAGGCTCCCCCAGGGCAGGGGCTGCCGAGAGGAGTGCACTGGAGGCTAGCAAGACTGTGGGAGGCCAGTGCTTCTTCCATAGCTGCCTCTGGCCACCTGGAGCCTTGACACTGTCATGCTCTTCAAGCCTAGGAAGGACCTGTAAAACTTCTCCCCTTACCATAAACACTGCCGCTTCTACCCGAACAGCTCCCTGTAAAAACTCTCAGACCAGTTGTCAATTTTCATTTTCTTGTATTATAGGCACGAAAGCAAAAGGGACCCAGTGACCACCATAAAGTCAAATGGTAAGAAATAGACACCAATTTTCATTTTTCATCTTAACCAAAAGAGTTGTGTTGGCTATTTGTCTTCTGTGTCCTTGTGTGAGGACTCTGCCATGGTCAGCCTAGGACAGCCGCATAGCTGCCCATGAACAGGACCATGAAGTGAAGGGACCATGAAGGTGCCACGAGCCAAGTGCTAGGGCAGGTTGTTTGGCATTGACCGTCAGAATTGGTACTCTCTGCCTACTGAATGCTTCAAAGCTCTATCCCTGGCCTCTAGGCTGGGCCCACAAGTATCTGTCACTCATTCTTGGTAGGATTCTTGAAGGAACCCTAGATGGTTTCTTCATATCCACTCCCTCCTATTCCCCCCTGGCCACTAACATTTTATACTTGATTCACTCTATTCATGTGCTACTTAATAATTCCAAGTCTCTCACAATCTGCGCTGTAGAATATAAATTTTCTCCAGTGGTCTCCCTGGTTCCAGCTCTTTCCTTGCAAGGCCATGGCCCCTCTGTCTTTGCTGCGCCCTTGCTCCTGCTGTTCCTTTTTTTTTTTTAGATATATTCTTTATTTACATTTCAAATGATTTCCCCTTTCCTGGTGCCCCCCCCCCCGAAAGTCCCATAAGCCATCTCCCCTCCTCCTGTTCCCGTATCAACCCCTCCCGCTTCCCTGTCCTGGTATTCCCCTACACTGGGGCATCGAGCCTTTCCAGGACCAGGGGCCTCTCCTCCCTTTGAAGTCCAACAAGGCCATCCTCTGTTGCCTATGCGTCTGGAGCCATGGGTAACACCATGTGTATTATCTGATGTTTTTGTCCCTGGAGCTCTAGGAGTACTGGGTAGCTCATATCATTGTTCCTCCTATGGCACTGCAAACCCCTTCAGCTCCTTGGGTCCTTTCTCTAGCTCCCCCACTGGGGACCCTGTGCTCAGTTCAATGGCTGACTAAGAGTGTCCCCCCTCTGTATTTGTCATGCACTAGCAAAGCCTCCCAGGTGACAGCTATATCCGACTCCTGTCAGCAAGTACTTTTGGGCATTGATAATAGTGTCTAGGTTTTGTAACTGTATATGGGATGGATCACTAGGTGTGGTAGTCTCTGGATGGTCTTTCCCTCAGTCTTTGCTCCACACTTTGTCTCTGTATCTCCTTCTGTGGGTATTTTGTTCCCCCTCTAAGAAGGACCAAAGTATCTGTATTTTGTTCTTCCTTCTTCTTGGGCATCATTTGATATGTGAATTGTGTCTTGGGTATTCCAAGCTTCTGGGCTAATATCCACTTACCAGTGAGTGCATACCATATGTGTTCTTTTGTAATTGGGTTACCTCACATAGGATGATATTTTCCAGTTTCACCCATTTGCCTAAGAATTTCATGAATTCATCGTTTTTAATACCTGAGTAATATTCCATTGTGTAAATATACCACATTTTCTGTATTCCATTGAGGGACATCTGGGTCTTTTCCAGCTTCTGGCTATTATAAATAGGGCTGCTATGAACATAATAGAGCATGTGTCCTTATTACGTGCTGGGGAATCCTCTGGGTATATGCCCAGGAGTGGTATAACAGGGTCCTCCTGTAGTATCGTGCCCAGTTTTCTGAGGAACCGCCAGACTAATTTCCAGAGTGGTTGTCCCAACTTGCAGTGGAGGAGTGTTCCTCTTTCTCCACATCCTTGCCAACACCTGCTGTCTCCTGAGTTTTTGATCTTAGCCATTCTGACTGGTGTGAGGTGAAATCTCAGGGTTGTTTTGATTTGCATTTCCCTGATGACTAAGGATGTTTTTTTTCCCCTAAGTTTTTTTATTTACATTCCAAATCATTTCCCCTTTCCTCCCTCCCCGAAAGTCCCATAAACCCCCTTCCCTCCCTCTTTTCCCTATTCAACCCCCTCTCGCTTCTCTGTCCTGGCATTCCCCTACATCCAGTCTTTCCAGGACCATCTTCTTGGAAATCTATTGATATGTGAATTGTGTCTTGGGTATTCTGAGATTCTGGGTTAATATCCCCTTATTAGTGACTGCATACCATGTGTGTTCTTTTGTGATTGGGTTACCTCACTAAGGATGATATTTTCAAGTTCTAACCATTTGCCTAGGAATTTCGTGAATTCATTGTTTTTAATTGCAGAGTAGTATTCCATTGTGTAAGTATACCACATCTTCTGAATCCATTCCTCCGTTGAGGGACATCTGGGTTCTTTCTAGCTTCTGGCTATTATAAATAAGGCTGCTATGAACATAGTGAGCATGTGTCCTTATTGCATGCAGGTAAAGCCTCTGGGTATATGCCCAGGAGTGGTATAGCTGGATCCTCCGGGAGTGTCATGCCCAGTTTTCTGAGGAACCACCAGACTGCTTTCCAGAGTGGTTGTTTCTTTAGGTGCTTCTCAGCCATTCAATATTCCTCAGGTGAAAATTCTTTGTTTAGCTCTGTACCACATTTTTAATAGGATTATTTGGCTCTCTGTAGTCTAAATTCTTGAGTTCTTTGTATATATTGGATATTTGCCCTCTGTCGGATGTAGGGTTGGTAAAGATCTTTGCCCAATGTGTTGATTGCCATTTTGTCCTTTAGACAGTGTCCTTTGCCTTACAGAAACTTTGTAATTTTATGAGGTCCCATTTGTCAATTCTTGATTTTAGAGCATAAGCTATTGGTGTTCTGTTCAGGAAATTTTCCCCTGTGCCTATGTGCTCAGTGCTCTTCCCCAGTTTCTTTTCTACTAGTTTCAGTGTGTCTGGTTTTATGTGGAGGTCCTTGATTCACTTGGAGTTGAGCTTACTACAAGGAGATAAGAATGGATCGATTTGCATTCTTCTGCATGCTGACCTCCAGTTAAACCAGCACCATCTATTGAAAAGACTATCTTTTTTCCACTGGATGGTTGTAGCTCCTTTGTCAAAGATCAAGTGACCATAGGTGTGTGGGTTCATTTCTGGACTTTCAATTCTGTTCCATTGATCTACATGCCTGTCACTGTACCAATACCATGCAGTTTGTAACACTATTGCTCTGTAGTACAGCTTGAGGTTCGGGATACTGATTCCCCCAGAAGTCCTTTTACTCTTGAGAATAGTTTTCTCTATCCTAGGTTTTTTATTATTACAAATGAATTTTTGAATTGCTCTTTCTAACTCTATGGAGAATTGAGTTGGGATTTTGATGGGGATTGTATTGAATCTGTATATTGCTTTTGGCAAGATGGTCATTTTTACTATATTAATCCTGCCAATCCATGAGCATGGAAGATTTTTCCATCTTCTGAGGTCTTCTTCAGTTTCTTTCTTCAGAGACTTGAAGTTCTTGTCATACAGATCTTTCACTTGTTTGGTTAGAGTCACACCAAGATACTTTATATTGTTTGTGGCTATCATGAAGGGTATCATTTCTCTTATTTCTTTCTCAGCCTGCTTATCCTTTGAGTATAGGAAGGCTACTGATTTGCTTGCGTTGATTTTATATCCGGCCACTTTGCTGAAGTTGTTTATCAGCTGTAGGAGTTCTCTGGTGGAGTTCTTTGGGTCGCTTAAGTATACTATCATATCGTCTGCAAATAGTGATAGTTTGACTTATTCCTTTCCAATTTGTATACCTTTGACCTCCTTTTGTTGTCTAATTGCTCTAGCTAGAACTTTAAGTACTCTATTGAATAATTATGGAGAGAGAGGGCAACCTTGATTGAAGCAGTCCCTGATTTTAGTGGGACTGCTTCAAGTTTCTCTCTATTTAGTTTGATGTTGGCTACTGGTTTTGCTGTATATTGCTTTTACAATGTTTAGGTATGGGCCTTGAATTCCTGTTCTTTTCAATACTTTTAACATGAAACAATGTTGAATTTTGTCAAATGTTTTTTCAGCATCTTATGAAATGACCATGTGGTGTTTTTTCTTTGAGTTTGTTCATGGAGTGGATTACATTGATGGATTTCTGTATATTGAACCATTCCTGCATCCCTGGGATGAAGCCTACTTGATAGTGGTGAATGATCGTTTTGATGTGTTCTTGGATTCGGTTGGCAAGAATTTCATTCAGTATTTTTGCATCAATATTCATAAGGAAAATTGATCTGAAGTTCTCTTTCTTTGTTGGATCTTTGTGTGGCTTTTGTATCAGCGAAATTGTGGCTTCATAGAACAAGTTCGGTAGTGTTCCTTCTGTTTCTATTTTGTGAAATAGTTTGAAGAGTATTGGTGTTAAGTCTTCTTTGAAGGTCTGATAGAATTCTGCACTAAAACCATCTGGTCCTGTGCTGTTTTTGGTTGGGAGACTTTCAATGACCACTTTTATTTCTTTAGGGATTATGGAACCATTTAGATGGTCTATCTGATCCTGATTTAACGTTGGTATTTGGTATCTATCTAGGAAATTGTTCATTTCATCCAGATTTTCCAGTTGTGTTGAGTGTAGGCTTTTGTAGTAAGATCTGATGATTTTTTGAATTTCCTCATTTTCTGTTGTTATATCTCCCTTTTCATTTCTGATTTTGTTAATTTGAATACTGTCTCTGTGAGTCTCTGGTTAGTTGGGCTAAGGGTTTATCTATCTTGTTGATTTTTCTCAAAGAACCAGTTCCTGATTTTGTTGATTCTTTGTATAGTTCTTTTTGTTTCTACTTGGTTTATTTCAGCCCTGACTTTGATGATTTTCTGCCTTCTACTCCTCTTGGGTGTATTAGCTTCTTTCTGTTCTAACGCTTTCAGGTATACTGTTAAGCTACTAGTGTATGCTCTCTCCAGCTTCTTTTTGGAGGTACTCAGAGCTATGAGTTTTCCTCTTAGCACTGCTTTCATTGTGTCCCATAAATTTGGACATGTTGTGCCTTCGTTTTCATTAAATTCTAAAAAGTCTTTAATTTCTTTCCTTATTTCTTCCTTGACCAAGGTATCATTGAGTAGAGCATTGTTCAGCTTCCATGTGTATGTGGGCTTTCTGTTTTTTTTTTCTGTTGCTATTGAAGACCACCCTTACTCCATAGTGGTCTGATAGGAGGCATGGGATTAGTTGGATCTTCTTATATCTGTTGAGGTCTGTTTTTTGACTAATTATATGGTCAATTTTAAAGAAAGTACCATGAGTTGCTGAGAAGAAGGTATATTCTTTTGATTTAGGATAAAATATTCTATAGATATCTATTAAATCCATTTGGTCCAAAAATTCTGTTAGTTTCACTGTGTCTCTGTTTAGTTTGTGTTTCCATGATCTGTCCATGGAGGAGAGTGGGGTGTTGAAGTCACCCACAATTATTGTGTGAGGTGCAATGTGTACTCTAAAGTTTAGTAAAGTTTCTTTTATGAATGAGGGTGCCCTTGGATTTGGAGCATAGATGTTCAGAATTGAGAGTTCTTCTTGGTAGATTTTTTTTTCCTTTGATCAATATAAAGTGTCCTTCTGTGTCTTTTTTGATGACTTTTGGTTGAAAGTCTATTTTATCCAACATTAGAATGGCTACTCCAGCTTGTTTCCTGGGAGTATTTACTTGGAAAATTGTTTTCCAGTCTTTTACTCTGAGGTAGTGTTTGTCTTTGACACTGAGATGTGTTTCCTGTATGCAGCAAAGTGTTGAGTTCTGTTTATGTATCCAGTCTGTTAGTCTATGTCTTTTTATTGGGGAATTGAGTCCATTGATATTAAGAGATATTAAGGAATAGTGATTGTTGCTTCCTGTTATTTTTGATGTAATTTTAATGTTTGTGTTGGTATCTTCTTTTGGGTTTGTTGAAAGAAGATTAATTTCTTGCTTTGTCTAGGGTGTAGTTTCCCTCCTTTTGTTGGTGTTTTCCATTCATTATCCTTTGAAGGGCTGGATTTGTGGAAAGATATGGTATAAATTTGTTTTTGTCATGGAATACCTTGGTTTCTCCATCTATGATAATTGAGAGATTTGCTGGGTGCAGCAGCCTGGGTTGGCATTTGTGTTCCCTTAGGGTCTGAATGACACCTGCCCAGGCTCTTCTGGCTTTCATAGACTCTGGTGAGAAATCTGGTGTAATTCTGATAGGTCTGCCTTTATATGCTACTTGACCCTTTTCCCTTACTGCTTTTAATAGTCTTTCTTTGTTTAGTGCATTTGGCATTTTAATTATTATGTGACCGGAGGAATTTCTTTTCTGGTCAAATCTATTTGGAGTTCTGTAGGCTTCTTGTATGTTCATGGACATCTCTTTCTTTAGGTTAGGGAAGTTTTCTTCTATAATTTTGTTGAAGACATTTACTGGCCCTTTAAGTTGGGAATCTTCACTCTCTTCTATACCTATACCTATAATCCTTAGGTTTGGTCTTCTCATTTTGTCCTGGATTTCCTGGATGCTTTGGGTCAGGAGCTTTTTGTATTTTGCATTTTCTTTGACTGTTGTATCAATGCTTTCTATGGTATCTTCTGCATCTGAGATTCTCTCTTCTATCTCTTGTATTCTATTGTCAAATGCTTGCATCTGAGATTCTCTCTTCTATCTCTTGTATTCTATTGTCAAATGCTTGCATCTGAGATTCTCTCTTCTATCTCTTGTATTCTATTGTCAAATGCTTGCATCCATGACTCCTTACTTCTTTCCTAGGTTTTCTATGTCCAGAGTTATTTCCCTTTGTGATTTCTTTATTGTTTCTATTTCCATTTTTAGATCCTTGATGGTTTTGTTTAATTCCTTCACCTGTTTTGTTGTGTTTTCCTATAGTTCTTTAAGGGCTTCTCCCTGTTTACTTGTGTTCTCCTGTATTTCTTTAAGGGAGTTATTTATGTTCTTCTTGAAGCCCTCTATCAGCATCATGAGCTGTAATTTTAAATCCAAATCTTGCTTTTCTGGTGTGTTGGGGTATCCAGGACTTGCTGCTGTGGGAGAATTGGGTTCGGATGGTGCCATGTTGCCTTGATTTCTGTTAGTAACATTCCTACATTTGCCTTTTGCCATCTAGTTATCTCTGGTGTTAGTTGGTCCTGCTGTCTCTGACTGGTGCTTGTCCCTCCTGTGTGCCTACAAGCCTGTCTCAGCACCCCTGGGCAACCAGCTTTCCCCTGGCACAGAGTGCTGTGAGTCTGCCCAGCTCCTGGGTGCAGGTGAGGCCCTGGCGAACCATGTCTGAAGTGATCTTACACTCAGGTGTTCCCTATATTCCTTGCTGCACCCATCTGCTCAGTCACAGGAGCAAAGATGGTGGCCTCACCTCTAAACTCGAGACTCCCTCTAAATTCAGGACTCCCTGCAGGGCAGATGTCCCCTGGCAGGATAGTTGCACAGACGGCTGTGGTGCTGCCCAGCTCCTGGGTGCAGGTGAGGCCCTGACAGACCATGTCCCAAGTGATCTTATACTCGGGTGTTTCCTACGTTCCTGGCTGCATCGGTCTGCTCAGTCACAGGCCTTGCTGTTCTTTTTATATGAAGTTCTTTTCTTTTTCCTGGAACTTGGAGTTCCCCTTATCCTTCAACACCCAAGCCACAATGGTACTGTAGTTCTCCTGTCATATTAACACTGGGATAGACACTTCCCTCCATGCCTGGGCTCTCTAATCTGGTCACCTTGCCTCCCATCCCCCACGGAGAGGACAGGTATGAATCAGGTGGACTGGGTGTGACTGAGCTGGACTACCATTGACACCAAGATTGTGCCAGACACCTACCCCTGTTCAGCTTCCATTTGCACAGTAAGGTGCAGACACTAATAGTATTCTAACCAGGGTTGGTAAAAGGATCAACTTGGGTCCTGTAAGAGAAGCCACCTAGGAGCTGCCAGGTTATTCTCTATAGATGTAAGTTACCTGATTGCCAAGGCAGAAAGTGCTGTTGGTACCCTACAACACCCTGGCAGCTGCCTAGAGGTCACTTCAGCTCCAACTGGCAGGTATGCCCATGGCCTTCTACATGAGACAGTTGTATCTCTGTCCCAGGGCTTTTGCAGACTGCACAAGGATGTTCAGCCCTTACAGAGAGTCAGAAAGTTAGCAGCTAGGGTTAGGAGATAAAGGACTAGTAAACACTGTCTTACTCTTCACTGGGACTTGAGGAAACCTCTACACAATCCCTCAGAAGAGCCTCAGGACGACTGAATCCCCGTTGTTCACTGCCAACACCCAGACCTTTCACCAGCTTTCTCTCTTCGTGGCCACTCCCATTGTCCTCACCTGAGTACCTCCCAAAAAGGTGATAGGTGTTCAGATCAACCAGTCACCACTGCTAAGTCCTCCCCCTTTTCCTTTTCTGATCAACTCTTACGAAAGTCCAAACGGAGACAAAAGGGAAGCAGCAGCCACATTGGGGTGCTGACATTCCTGGTAACCTGGGCTTTCATGTCTGTCCTATAATAAACAGTCGAACTTAATGAAAAAGAGGATTCTGCTTGGATTTCTGTGGGACAATGTGAAGATCATAGATAGCAGGAAATATGTAAATTTGTACCGGTGACAGACACAGTGTTGTTAGACTGTTCAGTACTCTCACTAAGTATTTGCTTTGCTGTTTTGAAAATCCTCCATCAGAATGTAAAAGCTAACAAGCTGTGTTCTTTTCTCTTCCAGCCTTCTGGGGGGAATCTGATGACAGTAACTCTGAAATCGAAGCTGCTCTACGTCCTAGAGACCATGACATGCCTGATGATTTTGATGATTTTTATGACACATAAGCTGTTGTGTGCTTAGAAATAAAGTCTTTAAAACAAACCATCACTGTGATTATGTGTAATTCCCAACATAAGCATATCCTTCTAAGTTTGCTAGTTGTGAAAGGGGAAAACAGACTATCATTTGAGTGAGATTCCATGTTTGAAATGTGAACAAGATCTGGGAAGTAGCTGAATAGTATACTTGCCTAGCATGAGGGCCTTGGGGTATTGATCCCTAGCACCAGGGCACCCTATGAGGAGCCAGGGTGATACACATGGCAGCAGCAGGATGGTTTCCAGGCTATCCTAAGCTATCTAGCCAGACCCTGTCAGCCCAACACTTGGGAGGTGGAGGCAGGAGGACCAGAAGTTCCAGGCCAATGTCAGCTACGTAAGGCCCTCTGGTAATTTGAATGAGAATGGCTCCTATAAGCTTATATATTTGAATGTTCAGTCAAGAGTTGGTGGAACAGTTTGGAAAGGGTTGAGAGGTGTGGTCTTGTTGGAGGAGGTATGTCATTGGGGGTAGAATTTGAGGTTTCAGAAGCCCATGCCTTTCCCAGTTACCTTCCACTCTTTTTCTGTTTTATGGTTGTTACCTCAACAGGTAAGTATTCAGCTACTGCTCCAGCACCATAGCTGCCTGTTGGTTGCCATGCTGCCAGGCATGATGGTCATAAACTCTATTACCCTTTGGAACCATGAGCCCAAATTAAATGCTTTCTTTTATAAGTTGCTTTTATCATAATATTTTTGTCACAGCAATAGAAAAGTAACTAAGGCAGACCCTGTCACACAGGATTTGATGAGATATCATTCCAAAAATATATTGGGATGGTAAAGACACTAAAAAGCTATTAGTCTTTGGGGAAATGCAAGTCAAAATCACAGAGAGATAACACTGGGATCTCAAGAGGCAATACAAGAGTTTGTGCAGATGTGAAGAAATCAACAGGCTGCTGGTAGGGCTGGAGAGGATATGGTATAGCAAGCAGCTCAGAAAACAGTCCTCGAAGAGTTAAACACAGACTTGCCCTGTTTATTTTCTCAGGTATTTGTGACGATGTCAGATCTAGGTTCTGTTCATTTCTACCAGGGGATTCCCTGAAGTTTGTGTATTTTGTTAATTGATGAGAATGTACAATGTAGGGTTACAGTCTTTATGAAATTGGTTTAGTACTTTTGTATTATGTGCTTAGTTAGTAAAATATATAAAAAATAACCATATTGTGTAAAAGGGCTCAAACCATGAATGCGCAGCTTCTGTGCATTATCCACCATCTCCTGCCTCACTTCCTTCCAGCTGCTTCTTCCTTCTTCCTTTACTAGTTGTCACCTGTCTCATGAGAAGCTACAGCCATAAAGTCTTAGCAACACAGCTGCCAAAACGTGGATGACAGCAACGAACATGTCAAAGTGACAGGGAAAAGCCCAGAAGGCCTCAGCGTATACAAAGAACTGTAGGCAGCAGGAGAAGTGGAAGTGAGAGAGGTGGTCCTTCCCAGGGAAGAGCATACCATGGATTGTCCAGTGTCAAGCAGTCAGCCCTAAAGTCACACATGCACTCAACTAGTTATATTTAGAAGTATATATGCAATATATATGTGTGTGTGTATGTATGTGTGTGTGTGTGTGTATGCACTAACAAATACTGCACAAAGAGCCCATAAAGTTGAAGGAGAGTGGGGAAGGTTTATATAGGAAGGCTTGGAGGGAAGAATTGTAATTATGGTAAGGGGCGATGAACCATTCCATCCTACATGGCAGCTCTGTGGATTTAGATTTTTCTAACCCTGTTTTTAATAAGGGTTTTTAAATGTTTTAACATCTCTTTTAGTCTATCATCCACCAGAGGTAGTGGAAAGGAAAGGTTAATAGAAAAAAGGAGGATGTGGATTTGTTTAGAAATATTTCTTTGGAGCAAATCTAACCTGCTGTTGTCAGGATATTCGTAGTTAAGTTTACACGAATCAGCAGCGGCAGCTTGATCCATTCGCAAATATCATTCATGAATCAGCAATGGCAGGTCAATCCAGAAGAAGCTGCAAGGCTCTGCCAATTAGACCAAGGCTGTGGAAGTGGCAAGAAGCCTCCAGAACATCACCAGAAGTTATTTGGTGCATTTTTTCTTTATGAAGTCATGACAAACGATGACCAACAAAGAATGGTAAGGCATACCAATACCACCAAGTGTCATCAGCAAAGATCAAAGATGACTAGCAAAGAGTGGCAAGACATGCCAATACCATCCAGCATCATCTATTGTTCATTGGGCTGTATTTATATTCTTTTCAAACATCCTGTGTTCTCTCAAGCATCCGCTCTAGCACAACATCATATGTCCTTTTTCCAGGCTGCCTCCAGAAAAATATTATGTGTTTGTTCTTAGTAAAACATCCTCCCATGTGTTGGCTTTAGCAAAAACATCTTCTCATAAGACAGTTTCCAGAGAAATGTCATATGACACAACTGAGTCTCCAAAAAATGCTAGAAATTTCCACTTCACAGCTCCTTGAAACTCAGGAAATAAACAACTAAAAAAAACTCAGAAAGTCCCCGAAACTGAGCAGATTCACTAGTCTCCTCCACCATGAGGGTTGTATAAGTAATTAGGACTCTGAGAGTCTTAATCCTCTGGAGCTCAATCCATACTGCTGTGTGACCTCCAGATTTCCAGTTTTTATGAGCTGCCCCATGCCGTCCATGATGGGTGGTCTCCTGGTGATGCAACTGTCTTTGAGTTAAACTATACCTATAAGTAACTCTCATAGGAAAATTTCCATAATAAAACATTGATTCACCAAGTTGGACTTTTTTAATATCCTAACTTTCATTGGTAATCCACTCCCTATCTGGAGTGTTAACATCTGCATGGGCATAGTGTCATACAATACTTGTTCTCAACAGAGAAACCCAATTCCAAGGTGAGTTATGTAAACCACTAAAATTAAGTTCACTGAATCCTGTCCCTAGGAACCCATTCCTGTAACTGCCCACACCTTATCAAGGCGCAAATCCTATGAAAATAAGTCTTACCTGGAGACTTCAAGCCCCACACAGTTGCCCGTATCTGCAGCCACTAGATCTTAGTTATTCCCGAAAGTTTTGTTTTAGTGAATTGTTCTACGTTCAAATTCCTTTAAAATGATCAGCACACCACCCTGTCCTCTCTGATTTTCCCCAGTACCACAGGGTTTGCTATACCCAGCATTTAGTTGTGTTATTGATTGACAAGATTCATTTAGGCTCCAGTTTTCTTCTTCATCTTTTCCTCAAACAACAACAAGAAAGACAAGACTAAGCAACTGCAAATCCTAACCACTTTCATTTAATTTTCAAGCTTCTGTTAACTTTCAATATCCCTGGCACCAATGGTTGTGTCCTTAGCAAAGTATTCTGGTGACAGTCAGATTTCATTGGATCAGTTGGATAAAGCTGGCAAAACACATTAAAAATGATTGCAATAATTCCAGCCCCAAATCCAGGCAGATAAGAACGATATTACTCAATAACTTAGCCCGAGTGACAGGCAGACCTTGTCCAATGGAAAGGCTCATTGGCATTCGGCAGCTAAGATTTCAAGTCCAACTGCTTTAGGTAGTGGTTGTAGATATTTGCTTCAAACGCATCTGGAAATCTCTGGCTCTTTGAGGTAGCTCCCTTTAAGTCTTTTTGAAGGACATGGTACCATCATGTACCTCCTTCTGCTGATGTTTTCCATTTCCTCAGGCCAGGCCAGTCATGGACACAAAGACTAATATTTGATGACAGATGGCTCTGGTAAGTCCATATCTCACTTTTGGAATGCAAGCGATAACTGCGTTCCTCTAGAGCCTTATTTATTATACTATCATTGTGCACAGACTCATTAGATGTAAAGCATTCTGCCAGTCAACTTGATCCTACTCTTCCACAGCTGTCATGCTGGCAGCTCAAAGATGGTGACAGATGACACTGATGGACAGTACCTCTGCCATCTCTCGCTTTCCCAAACAAATCTACTCAGCTAGGAGAATATGTTGGAAAAAGAACTGGGGAGCCACTGTGTTATATGCTACATTTAATCACTACAGTGGTCACAAAACAGCACTCCTGAGGTCCTGCTGGCAGGCCTTCCTAGCACTGGCAAGTGCATACATTACCACCATATAAAGTCAACCCAAATATGACTGCATTCCTCCCTCCAGTCCCACAAGGATGCTGCCAGTTCCACATGTGGTCTCGACTCTGGCTGAGGACCAGTCTTTCTCCTGTTTCAGATATGTCTGCATCCAGTCTCAATGCAAAATACTTCTTGTTGGCATTTCTGCAACAGTAGAGTCATCATTTAGTTAACTACTCATTCCAATGGAACATTCATCAAGGAGGACTTGCGGTTTGCCAGATTCTACTACAGGCCAGATATAGAAAGATGGATTTGCTCTCTGCACTCCCACCCACCATGGACATGTCTGTCTCACAGGGGGGAAAAAAGAATAGATCGTCTGAATGTGAATTGTTTAGAATGGTGTTTCAGCTGCTAGTACAAATGGGCAACTAAATACAGTGACTCAGGGAATACTGAAGTTTGTTCTCTAACCACAGATTAGTCCCAGGGTTAGCAGGTGGCCCTATTAGCTTGGTTTAGGCAGACTTCAGAACTCAGAAGTCAGAGTTCTTTCCATTTTGTTCTTCTACAATCACCAGGGTACCATACTGGTCTATGCTGCTGTGGTGGTTTGAATATGCTTGGCCCAGGGAGTGGTACTATTAGGAGGTCTGGCTTTGTTGGAGTGGGTGTGGCCTTGTTAGAGGAAGTGCATTACTGTGGTGATGGGCTTTGAAGCTCAGTCCAGTGCAGAAAAGCCAGTCTCTCCTGGATGCAGTTGGATCAAGATGTAGAACTCTCAGCTCCTTCTCCAGTACCATGTCTGCCTGGACACTACCATGCTTCCTGCCTTGATGATAATGGACTGAACCTCTGAACCTGTATGCTAGCCCTAATTAAATGTTGTCTTTTATAAGAGTTGCCTTGGTTATAGTGTCTGTTCACAAGCAATGGAAACTTTAAGACAGTTGCCAAGCTGGGCTATAGGCAGTAAAAGTAGGTGTCATAGAAAGGAGAATTACTTCTTGCATTCTGTCAAATAGCTATAACTTGCTTAAACTATGTCTGGAAACCATCTTCATCTGGACACATCCTGCTAAAAAGAGAAAGGAATTTTGCTGGGTAATTGACCGTCTACTACACCACGTGCTCAGTATTAAAAGAGGAACATCCCCAGAGAGGCTGAGCCATGTAGTGATCAAATGTTCAGGTTCAGGACCAGAAAAATGTATACTGGAATCCTAAAACTTGGGCACATTGTGAATAGAAAATAGCAAGCTTAGATAAGGACATAGTCTTTGGGCTGAATCTCAAAAGGTCCCAGTTCAGCAAGAAGACAGCTGGGAGCTGAATCACTGTGGATATGGGTGAGCCACCTTAGCACATCATCTGTCTAGTGAATGATGAAAATGTTCTCATACCATAAGGGAGGGGCCTGTCTCTTTGAGAAAGCATTACCCAAGGATGGAAATGCCAGCGAACTGAAGTGTGGGTGACAGTCCAAGCTAGGAGCTAGGGAACAGCCAGAACAGACCCCAAGATCACACTGAATATCACCTCAAAATGTAGACTGCATTATTCCAGTTCATTCCAGGTCTTGGCTGGAAAGGCCTAACCGGCTGAGAGGCTCTCCAAGGATCCCAAGTTGCTTAGCACGAACAATACTGTCCTTGTGACTTTCAATCAATGGTTCTTTCCACGAGGCATGAAGACTGAGTGAACCAGTGAGCTGTTCTTTGGTCTTCTCTCTCCCTGAAGCCTTTCCTCAGTTTCTGGAAAAACATTTGGGGGGGGAGGAAGAAACAGGTAAACCCCTTGGGTCCCATTTAATAGCTAGTGGGGTCCCTACAGCACTGGATGAAGGAGAGGTACTGTCTAACCCAAGCGTTATGGTTCTTTACCCTGCCATTCTAACTTTTTTTTTCTAAATCCATTTTTGACAGTTCACAAAGCAGTAGGTTTCCATAGGACTCTTTCAGGCATCCTTAGCTTGGGCTAACTATCTCACCTCCTCTCTTTCTTCCTCCCAACCCCATCCTTGCTTAAACATGTTCACCCCAGTATGCTTTCCCTCTAATTTCATATCACATCATGCTCTACTATACCCATCTTTAGTGCCTCCTCCCATTCATTTCCCCTGCCCAGACTCTTACCTTCTACAGTCACTCCGACTTAAACATACAAATCTGAAACCTAGGATCCACATATGAGAGAAAAGCAGCGATTGTCCCTTTGAGCCTGGATCTGTACTTAGTCTGTTTCCCAGCTCCATGAGCGTTTCTGCAGACTCCACAGTTTCATTTTTCATTGCAGCAGAAAGGAATCCTATGCATATATTGTCACATTTCCATTATCCACTCAGCAGTTCATGGACATCTCCGCCAGTTCCATTTTCTAGCTGTTGTGAACAGAGCTATAGCAATGAGGATGAGCAAGTAAGTATCTCTGGGTTAGGATATAGAGTTCACTGAGTGTATGCCTAGGAATGGTATAGCTAGATCATGTGGTGATTCTGTTGTAGGGATTGTTTTTGTTTGGTTTGGTTTGTTTGGTTTGGTTTGGTTGTTTGTTTTTGAGAAACCTCCACACCGATTTCTGTATTGGCTGCACAACCTTGTACTCCTCCCAGAAGTGAATGAGGATTTCCCTTCCCACACACCATTTGCCAGCATTTCTCCTTTGTTTCCTTGATAACCATCCTGCATAGGGTGAGTTGGCATGTAAAAGCAAGTTTAATTTGTATTTCCCTCATGGCTAGGGATGTTGAATACAATTTATTGCCTATTCGTATTTCTTCTTTTATGAATTCTGTTCTTGACTACACAACCTAACTTCTTGAGATTTAGGTTTGTTTTGTATAGTCTAGGTGCTAATCTGCTGTCATGTGTATATCTGGTAAAGAATTTTCTCCCATTCAGTAGACTTCCTCTACACTCCATTAACCCTTTTCTTTGCTGTAAAGCCTTTTAATTTCATGGGGTCTGGTTTGTCAATTGATGGCAGTATTTCCTGAGTGACTATCATTGCATTCAGAAAGTCCTTACCTATGCCTTTATCTTGAAGTGTTTCCTTTTCCTTTCCTCTAGCAATTTAAGTTTCAGATGTTGCATTGAAGACTTTAATACACATGAAGTTGACTTTTGTGAAGTGTGAAAGATAAGTATCTAGTTTTGTTCTAATTAATTCTTCTACATATAAATATCCAATTTTCCCACCACATTTGTTAAAGAGGCTGTTTTTTTCTCCAGTAATTTTTGGCTGAAAAAAACATATGGCTATAGCTGCATAAGTTTATATCCGAACTTTCGATTCTATTCCAGTTATATCTGGATTTTCTATTCTATTTCATTGATTTATGTGTCTGTTTTATTGGGAGGGGTTGGTTGGTTGGTATGTATGTGTGTGTATGTGTGAGTGTGTGTGTGTGTGTGTGTGTGTGTGTGTGTGTGCCATGACCATGTTTCTTTTGTTACTGTGCCTCTCTAATGTACCTTTAAATTAGGTATGATGATACCTCCAGCTCTCCACCATCCCCTCGGACTTACTTTGCCCACCTATGTTTATTTTGTTTCCAAGTGACTTTTAAAATTATTTTGGAGCAGAAGAGCTGACTCGGTGGTGAAGAGCTTGTACTGCTCTTGCAGAGGACCCAAGTTCTGTGCTCAGTACCTACAGTTCACAGCTGTCTTTAACTACAGTTCCAGGGAAGCTGACAGCCTCTTAGGGACTCCAGAGGCGCATGTGCACATGACACACATGACTCCGCCCCTATCTCCAAATAAATCTTTAGAATGATTTTGTCTACTTCTCAGAAGGATGGCATTAGAAGTTTGAGGTGGATTGCTCTGAGTCTGCAGATCGCTTGTGGTAAGACAGCCATTTTCACAATATTGATTCTTCAAACCCATGAAGATGGGAAGTCTTCTCATCTTCTAATGCATGTCTTCTTCAGTTTCCCTCCTGGGTTGTTGAAAAGGTTTCAATGCAGAGTTCTTTCACATCCCTGGTTAGGCTTATTCCAAAGTAGCTTGTGTGTGTGTGTGTGTGTGTGTGTATGTGTGTGTGTTATCATGATTGTTTCCCTGATTTCTTTCTAGACATTTTTTTGTGTGTGTGTGTGTTAAATTTTGTATCCTGCCACTCTGCTAAAAATGTTTACCCACCGTGGGAATTTTCTGGTGGAGTCGTACTGTACTGCCGTTCTGCATGACTTGGCTTTCCTTCCCAGCTTTGTTGCACATGTTGTAAGGGTTTCTTTTTTTTTTGTTCCTGTCTACTTGGTGCTCTTTGTGCTGCTTAGGCCTGAATAGACCCCTCTTATCCTAGGTTTGGGGAAACTTTCTGCTTCTGTTGCACTGAATATGGTTTTTATGTTTTTAGTATGGAGGTCTTCTCCTCCTTCTATGGCCATAATTGTGAATTTGGCCTTTTTCTGATATCCCAAAGACTTTACACGTTCTGTTCATGTGTTTGAAATGTTTAGCAGTGTCTATAACTGAATATGTCAATTCCTCCACTGTTCCTTTCTTGGACAGTCTTCCCTCTCCTCAGTCCGTTCTGATGTGAGGCTTTCTATTGAACTGTTTGTTTAATGTACCACTTGGTCCATTTCCAATGTTTCAGGCTGAGTTTTCTTCAGTGGTTCTTTTCCCCCTCGTCCTCTTCTTTCTTTGCATGTGCATGCCTGTGTGGCACATGCATTTTCATATGTGTAGGTGTGTGTGTGTGTGTGTGTGTGTGTGTTCGCTCGTGTGCACTCGAACTCCTGGAGACCAGAGGTTGATGTTGGGGCCTATTTTGCACTCACCAGTCACTTCCCCATCTGTAGTGTCTGCTTCAGATGTTGCCTCTCTTCCATCTTGTGGATATCTGGATGTTGTCTCTGCTTTTGTCTCAGGGCACTTTGCATGAACCAAGAGCCTCTAAAGCTGCCTAATGAAATGTATTTGGTTCGAAGAATCTCTTCTCTGAAATCTTTAGAATTAAACTGTGCTGGTAGAAGAAAAAGGAAGAGCTGCTAGGGGACCTGACTGAAAGGGACCAGAAGAACTTTCTAGAATGCTGACAATGTTCTGTTTCTGTTACCTATTTCTGAAAAGTAAATTGCCCTCAAACTGATTTATTGAAAACACCTATATCTCAGGAGTCTTGTGGAAGAGGAACTCCAACAAGATACAGTAGAGACTGAAGTCATGATGCCTGGGGCCTCAGCTGAAAATCTTAAGGGCCCAGGGACTTTGTGATGACTCACTCACGACTTTGGCTATTGGCTGTTGTGCAGTAATCAGCTTCTCACCACTGTAGCAAAATATCTGAAACAATCAGCTTACAAAGAAATGAATTTTATTTTGCCTCACAGTTTCAGAGTTACCAAACACATGGTGCTTGGCCCTGTTGCTTTAGGCCTATGGCTGTATGTAGTAGAGAAGGTTGTGCTGGACAGGAAGGGAAAGACAGGAAGAGACAGCATCTCAACATTCTCTTCAAAGGCACATTCTCCAGAGACCTAATTTCTTCCATGTAGGCCCCACCTCATAAGAGTTACATCACCTTCCTATGAACTGGCTGCTCAACATTTAACACATGAAACTCTTCGGCCTTTCAGAACCAAAGGATAGCAAGCTGTTAGCAAGAGCATCTACACCTGGCTTCTCCTTGTGGCTTCCTGACTTCCTTTACAGTACAGTGAATGGATTACAGAGTTACAGACAGATGTGAGCCACCATACGGGCAGAGGGAATCAAATGCAGGCCATCTTAGAGGGCAACAGTTGCTTTTAACAATCAAGGCACCTCTCCATCCGCTTCAACAAGTTGTTATCCACTGGCCAATAGAATTTTCAGAACTCCCAAAACAAACGCTTAGCATGTGCATCTCGAAGTGTGCCAATTATAGATTTTTTTTAAATATATGGTCTCATGATGTAGACCCAGCTTGCCTGGAATATACTTCCATTTAAAAAAAATTAGAAACAAACATGATCGACCCAAACCCTAAAATGAGAGTTCCCTCACCATAGTACCTTTGCCTTACTCTGTGTCATAGCGTTTGTCACAACCCATCACAGCATTGTGTATTGATTCCATCATTTGTTCGCTGTCTCCTTTCCACTCGCCACCCCAATGTGGTAATAACATCTAGGACGGTAAGCACTTTTACGCCAAACCTGAGTCAGAAACATGATAGCTACTCATCCAACACTTGTGGAATGCATAGAATGGCTCCAGGAAGGAAAGTGAAGAAGATCTACACAACTGAAGATAGGTTCAGGCAGGCACGGAGGTGAACCCCTGTCCCAGCAGCACTGAGGTGGAGGGTAAGATCATCTCCAGTTCAAGTCCAGTCTGGGCTACTATGATGGTTTGTCCTCACTGCCATCTTCACTGGGCTTGGTATCATGGAGGACATACACCTCTGGTCATGTCTGCAAGAATCTTTCTAAATAGTTTTAATGGAAGAAGGAGAACCCACTTTGCATGTTGGTGATGCCATCCCATAGACTGGAGCTCCAGAGAGCGTACCAAGCAGCAAAGGAGAAAAGTGAATGAGTGCTACGTAGGAAAAGTTTGAAAGTTAAGCAAGGCCAAAGTTCATTAAAAATGACAATTTTATTAGATTTTAAAAGACACTCCTCACCCCACCCAGGCAGAGGCAGATGGATCTCTGAGTTTGAAGCCAGCCTGATCTACAAAGTGAGTTCTAGGACAGCCAGGTCTATACAGTGGAACCCTGTCTTGGAAAAACAAAAACAAACAAACAAGCAAACACAGAGGTAAGCTGTACATTTCTGCAGCTCTCTAGAGAACAGAAAGACTGAATTAAGCTGGCATGGAGGTGCCCCATGGTAAACAGGCAACCACCTCATGAGCAAAGGAATTTTAGAGAAATAGTAAGAAAAGCCAAAATTGCCGGAAAAAGCAAACTTTCAGGCCACCATTTAAAACAAAAACAGAAAAAAGAGAGAAAGAAAACTGGCCTCTTTCTTAGTAAGAAAGGTAGGCAGACCCAGAACCTATGGCAATTTGTATAACTGGGATAGGGGGCAAGAATTCTGGGAGGAGAAAATTATGTAATCCCTCTAAAGAGATAATTCAGCCTATCTCTGTAGCATGGTTTAAGGCAAGCCCGCCTTCCAAGGCATAGCCTCTTGGCCAGGTGATTGGCCAACCTGTTGGGATTAATTCCTTTATATTTTGGGTGACTTGGGCTAGGCATTCCATCCTTTAATAGGCCTTTACTGCTTCTTAGTCAACACCAATGTGAAAAGTAGCAATACAATTACATAGTAAGACACAGTCTCAAAACATATCCAACCAAACCAAACCTGGGCTTAGGAGATAACAGTCAGTGACATGCTTACAGGAGGACCTGAGCTCAGTTCTCAGAAGCCTCATTTAAAAATCCAGGCTAGGCAAATCCTCTGGGACTCAGCAGCTGGACAGCCAAGTCTAACTGGGGAGTTCCAGGCTAGTGAGAGATCCTAAAACACGTAAAGGAAAAAAATGCTATAACTGTGTTAACTTCAAATGTACATTGCAGTAGAGGCTGGGAATAGCTCAGTGACTAAGATCACTTACTGCTATTCTAGAAGGCCTGAGATCAGTTCACAGCTTGATTCACTAGGGCCAGCACTCCCTGTGACTGGTGAGAAGCTCTCTGAACTCTTTCAATACTTTGGGGGAGGGGGGAAGGAAGGTACGCAGGCAGGCAGACAGACAGACAGACTGAATGGATGGAACAAAGCTCCAACAACTTTATTTTTTCTCTTGGTCTTTTCATACCTTCTAAAACAAAGTTCTCTCTGTAGGAAAAAGATCACCTCATAGCCGTAAGTTACATATCCTGTAAAAAACAATCACCATAAAAACATTTCTTTAAAAACAGATTAAAATCATTACAGCAGGTTTATTATGTATTCTTCTTTTGAAACTCATAACTAACCAAACATTTCCCATCTATCTTTCTCTCCACAACTTCAACATAACCCTAAAGCAATACTTCCTTTGTCATTGATTAACAAAATTTAAGCAAGCCAGTCTATAGTAGCAAGTTTTCTCTTGTGTTTAGCTGACAACAATTTGTATTTACCAAGGAACAGATCTTCACCTTACATCTTATTTTTGAAGTCTTGTTTGGCTTAATTGGCTAGTCATCTATCTATTTTTATACTCAAAATAGAAATATCTACTCTTTATTCATAGCCCTGTCTTTTCATGGTGCACACTGAGACCTATGGCCATATCCCTAGATTACAAGATCCAGAAACTCAGACCCAACCTAGAATGAATGTTTTCTGTGATCATTAAGTTATCCCAAGCCCATTTTTCTTTTCCAACTATAATTACATGTTCATAACACATGAAAGCTTACAGTGTTCCTTTCCTCACCTATGCAGCCCTCAGTGTCCTACGGGGCAGGGGGTTGGGGGAGACACATTCTACTCTTACTCTTAATTCTAACTTTGTTATCGCTTTCTGGAAAAACAACTTAAACTATCTCTTTAAACTTTCTATCAACTTCCCTACCTTCCTAAAACTATTTAAATCAAATGAGGAATTCTGTAAAAAATCATTAATTCATCTAAACAGTATTATTTTATGGACATTCATCTTCATATTGATCTGTAGGAAAATTTCCCAATAGAGTGGGCTGTCATTCAGGAAGTAATCACACCAGGCTATAGGCAATCAGAGTCTCTCCACGACAATCACACCATGCCAGATATATCTGGACTCTAGCAATGACAAACATGAGAAGGCACAGCAGCAGCAAGAAGCAATCCTTGGTTGGACAAAGTCACTGGGACTGTGTCTTTCCAAGGTACACCCTCCGAGCTGTGCAGAATGGAGAGCTCACTTGCCTACTGCAGCTCCTCCTGTGTTGCGTCTCTCAGTTTATATCCGTGTATCCTACAGGCAGGTCTCTAATTTCCTTACTTTCAACCCCAAAGGTCTTGGTAATTGGACTCCTAAATGGATTCAGACAGAACATAGCAGTATATCAAACAGTCAAGGGTTTAACTAAGGAAGCAGGAATATATTTTCTTTGAATTTTTTTGTACACTTTTACACTGCATCTTGGTCACTCCACCTCAAAAAAACTCCCTTCCAACTTCAGATCCTCTTTTTTTTTAAAACAAAAATGACAGCCAACTGCTATTAGCTCCTCAGTAGGGGTGGGGCACAGGAACCCACTTCCTGGAACTATCCTCCTTCCTAACAGTTCTAAATGCAGGTCACAGATGTCACATTCAAATAACACAAACGAGAGAGCATCTTTCTTGGGTCTCTAGATCTAGATGGGTTCTTGGAGACAAATTGGTTTAATTCCTCCATTTTTGAGGGCTGTGAGAATCAAACAGAGATGTGAAGGAGCTGGTTACAGGGCACACCGCAGTAGATTTTAAAATCAGACCATGTTATCTGGGTCCTGAGAAAGGGTTCTGCCCCACATCCCATGCAGCGAGCGTCAGGAAGTTGTATTATAGTCTGCCCCTGCTTCTGGATAGAAAATTAATGAGGCCAATCACATGATCAATGTAAAGCTCACACTTTATACCAAATGGAAAGGACTTGGTTTGTGTATGTATTCGTTATTATTAGTTTTAGTTTGGGGTGATTTGATTTGATTTCCGTGGTAGGTTCAGCAATGTAAAAAGTGTTCTTGGTCATTCAGTGTCACCATACCCCCAACCCTTTCTACCAATGTGCTTTCTGTAAAGGTAAAGATTTCTCCACATCTTCGCCAGTACCTGCTGTCACCTGAGTTTTTGATCCTAACCATTCTGACTAGTGTGAGGTGGAATCTCAGGGTTGTTTTGATTTGCATTTCCCTGATGACTAAGGCTGTTGATCATTTCTTTAGGTGTTTCTCAGCTATTTGGTATTCCTCAGTTGAGAATTCTTTATTTAGCTCTGTACCCCAATTTTTATAGGGTTATTTGGTTCTCCGGAGTCTAATTTCTTGAGTTCTTTGTATATATTGGATATTAGCCCTCTGTCAGATATAGGCTTGGTAAAGATCTTTTCCCAATTTGTTGGTTGCCATTTTGTCCTATTGACAGTGTCCTTTGCCTTATAGAAACTTTTGCTGGTGGGATTGCAAGCCGGTACAACCACTCTGGAAATCAGTTTGGCGGTTCCTCAGAAAATTGAACATAGTACTACCGGAGGACCCAGCTATACCACTCCTGGGCATATACCCAGAAGATGCTCCAACATGTGATAAGGACATATGCTCTACTATGTTCATAGCAGCCTTATTTATGATAGCCAGAAGCTGGAAAGAACCCAGATGTCCCTCAACAGAGGAATGGATACAGAAACTGTGGTACATTTACACAGTGGAATACTACTCAGCTATTAAAAACAATGAATTCATGAAATTCTTAGGCAAATGGTTGGAACTAGAAAATATCATCCCGAGTGAGGTAACCCAATCACAAAAGAACACACATGGTATGCACTCACTGGTAAGCGGATATTAGCCCAGAAGCTTGGAATACCCAAGATACAATTCACAGACCAATTGAAACTCAAGAAGAAGGAAGACCAAAGTATGAATACTTTGGTCTTTCTTAGAAGGGGGAACAAAACAGTCATGGGAGGAAATACAAAGACAAAGTGTAGAGCAGAGACTGAAGGAAAGGCCATCCAGAGACAGCCCCACCTGGGGATATATACTGTCCCCATATACTGTCACCAAACCCAGACACTAATGTGGATGCCTACAAGCACTTGCTGACAGGAGCCTGATATAGCTGTCACCTGAGAGGCTCTGTCAGTACCTGACAAATACAGAGGTAGGTGCTCTCAGCCAACCATTGGACTGAGCACAAGGTCCCCAATGGAGGAGCTAGAGAAAGGACCCAAGGAGCTGAAGGAGCTTGTAGTCCCATAGGAGGAACAACAATATGAACCAACCAGTACCACAGAGCTCCCAGGGACTAAACCACCAACCAAAGAGTACACATGGAGAGACCCATGACTCCAGCTGCATGTGTAGCAGAGGATGGCCTTTTTGGACATCAAAGGGAGGAGAGGCCCTGGGTCCTGAGAAAGCTCGATGCCCCAGTATAGGGGAATGCCAGGACAGGGAAGCGGGAGTGGGTGAATTGGCGAGCAGAGGGAAGGTGGGAATGGGAAAGGGTGTTTTCAGAGGGGAAACCAGAAAGGGGATAACATTTGAAATGCAAATAAAGAAAATATCTAATAAAAAAAAAGATTTCTAAGCCAGCTCTCGCTCAACAACTGATCCCATGATAGGAACATAGAAACACGTTCCTGCCACTCACTGCAAGCAAAGCAAGGATCCTTATCTTTGTCGCATGCTGAGAGCACTAATTAATTTCAGGCATCCTCCTATTGTGCTCCGCTAAACTCTAGAGTGTGAGGCCTCCTGCATTGTGGTGCGCAAGCCAGATAATGACTGACTTTTGCATAACACCAGTGTTCAGTCCCTGTTTTAGTTTTCTCGAATGACTCTATTTAAGAGACCCACATTGGAGACAAGGAAACACACTGTCTCGTGCGTGCAGAAGATTCATTTCAGAAAAGTATAGAGATTTGTAGGAAGGTGTACATCAGTTTTGAGAAATAGCAGAAATAATAAATGGCATTAAGTTATTAAAGAGCTTTAGGCTTCAATTTGATATCATCATATTACTAAGCAAAAGTGGCTACTGTTAGTTTTTAAAACATACATATTTTTTCTCACCCTTCCTTGTTTTCCACTTCCTGCTCAGTATTACCTTAAAGACATAACAAATTGAGCCCACATTTTATGAGTCTAAATCTCACCTGTGATGACTTGGTAATAGGTCTAGACTTCATGCCTATTCGGCATCACCAAAAAGATGATTTATAATTAGCTGCTAAATGAATAACATGAAAGGATAGGCTACAGGATCTGTCTCCTTTCACTCCATAATAATCATGAACCATACAGTCCAATTTTCTGTATTTCAGTTAAAATTGCATCAGTGTATTAACTCACTGTTTTAGATTGGGTTTCCATTGCTGTGAAGAGACACCATGACCCAAGCAACTCTTATAAAGGCAAACATTTAACTGGAGCTGGCTTACAGTTTCAGAGGTTCAGTCCATTATCATCATGACAGGAAGCATGGCAGCATCTGGGAAGACATGGTGCTGGAGAAGGAGCTGAGAGTTCTCCATCTTGACCTGACTGCAGTCAGGAGAAACAGACTCTTTCCCTACTTGACCGAGCTTCAAAGCCCACCCCCACAGTGACACACTTCTTCCAACACGGCCACATCTACTCCAACAAGGCCACAACTTCTAATAGTGCCACTTCCCATGGGCCAAGCAAATTCAAACCACCACAGTCACCTAAGGCTCTCTGACAATAGTCTGCTAGGATCTCCCGTTTAAGCATTCCAGTGAGTCTCATCAGGCAGAGATGCTGCATATTTGAAAACTCTGCTCCCACTCCTCAAAGCTTTACATATTGTAAATGCTCATTGAATGTTTATCAACTGAATCTCTAAAGACTAAATACTCTCTGTACCTTTCTAGAAAATAAGATCCTAGAATCCAAGAAACAGGTTTGGTATGGTGATTATATCTGTGAAATTTGGCATGAGAACATGGTGAGTTGCACCTCCACCATGGTGTCTAGTACTGGCCCTGTCAAACTCTACTGACCCCTGTGGTTGGTAACTGTGTGCCATGACCACACGGACAACAGTATAGCTAGTGGAAGCACTGTCATTGAGGTATGTCTCAGCCATGGGCCAGCAAGTGGCCAAAAATGTATGAGTGATGGGTGTATGCACAGGATAGAATCTGAAAAGGGCAGCCAAGAGCTGAGCATAGCACTATTAATTCAACCCTAGAGAAATCAACTTCCATGTTTCCTGAAAATGGTGGAAATAATGTCCTTAGAAATACAAAGTATCACATGTAGGAAAAAAATGCCACAAGTCCTTTTGAAACCAGTCTAGTAGTTAATATAAGGTTCAATGTATTTCTTCCATGCAACCATTATTTCTAGGTGTCTGAGCTAAGGACATGGTAACACAGTTCACAAAGACTCATACATTACTATTCACAAGTAGCCAACAGACATTCCTATTGCTTGGAAAAACAGACTGGCTCTCAGGACAAGATGACTTCTGCTTCAGAATATAACTTGGTCCTTCATGGACAATTGCCCCCACCTGTGGGGTATGCTTTTACACTCTGCTATTGTTGGAATCTAAAGACAAAAAAAAAAAGACTTAGTTTTGTGCCTTCAACTTTCTTTGAATAATGCCCTTTTAAAGATTTTATGTTAGCCAGGCAGTGGTGGTGCACGCCTTTAATCCCAGCACTTGGGAGGCAGAGGCAGGTGGATTTCTGAGTTCAAGGCCAGCCTGGTCTACAGAGTTCCAGGACAGCCAGAGCTATACAGAGAACCCTGTCTGGAAAAACAAAATAAACAAATAAATAAATAAATAAAATAAAGATTTTATGTCCTCTTGATCAAGGAAGGCTGTGGTGTTGAGGTGCCAATAGGAGACTCTAACCCAGTGGTTCTCAGCTTGTGGGTTGTGACCCATTTGGGGGCCAAATGACTCTTTCACAGGGGTCACCTAAGACCATCAAAAACACCTTATTTATATTGTGATTCATAACAGTAGCAAAATTAAAATTATAAAGTAGCAACAAAAATGATTTTGTGGTTGAGGTCACCACAACATGAGGAACTGAATTAAAGGGTCGCAGCATTAGGAAGGTTGAAAACCACTGCTGTACCTAGTATAGGTTCTGCAAAGGAGAAAGACAACCCAGAGAGGAATGTTCCTTACAAGAAGGCCTTGACTCATCCCAGCAGATGGCACAACTGGCAAACGAAAGATTAAAGGAGCCAGAGGTGCTTGACACGCCCAAATGACCCCTGAGGATCAGACCCTAAATGCCCTTAACAAAACAAAACAAAACGAAACAAGGTTAGTTTTGGCTATCTACATGGTTTTAAAAACAGAAATAAGCAAAGATTAAAATTATTGGTAAGGATATAAAACAAACAAACTCTAAACTAGACTTTTAAAAAGACAACCAATGATCTAGGTCTTAAAGGGTTCCCCAGTAAACCCTGAGTATGAGCTGCTGACATGCCAGGTAGAATTACCAGCCTCCCCAGATGGAACCAGACTAAGGACTCTCTTACCCTTCCTAACTGTAAACAAAATGATACTTGTAACATTCCTGGTAATTCTGCTAATATTTCCAACAAAACCAGGCCAAAGCCACACCAAACTACTTGGAACCAGCACCCTGGTCTCTTCTGTGGAAATATGTTATTCCTGTTACAGTTTAAATAGTGAGTCTATTAATTTTTGGACCATGTGCACTTAACATTGCTTAGCTTTATTTCCTCATGTTATAGTCAGTCTCCCACTCAGATGGTCCTGTGACAATCTAACTCTAACCATCAGGGTCCCCTTGATTTCCCTCGAAGGCTTGAAAGTCTATAAGAATGGGAACCCTAAATCTTCTGCACCCCAACTTACTCAATTTAATCCTCACTCTCCTTGCTTTGACTCTTCTTCCCTCACATCTCTAAGTGCCAGTTAAGAACTTCCTTTTCTTACCTCAGTTGAGTTTTATTCAAATTAAACTGCCTATATACTTCCAAGGCTGCTTAAACAGGCTCACTGGCGGGGCATTCCAACCAGCATACCCAACAACTCTACCTAGCAAGAGAAATCCAGACCTGTCACCGTCTAATTCCCTCATGGTAGTCAGGGTTATCTGTTCAGAGGGGGAACAATGAGAAGAGGAGATAAAAACAGGCAGTTTAGGGATATGGGCCTTGATTCATGCCTTTGGTCTGAAGCCAGAAATGTCCTCAGTCCTGTTCTGACTGGAGACCAGAAATGCCAAAAGTATGTGGGGGCTATGGCCTGTGGTCTGGTTCTTGTATGACTTTATGGCTTTAACAGGAAAATAGTTCTGACTGTACCCGACTTCCTCATCATCAGCTTTGAACTCTCCCTCCCTTTTCCCCACCTGGAAACTCCAGAAAGGTAAATACTGACTTTACTTCTTCTTAGAATTTAATCACCATAAAAATACGAACCTGTTTAGGCTTCGTAGAGGTTTATTAAGGCAAAGCTACTTCCTCCTGGTCAATAGAATCTTATTCTACGTCCAGCTCTGGGTAGAGACCTGACATTCTAAGCCACTCAAAACATTATATCCCATTGTCTCCTGGTTTTAAGAGTTAATAGTTTGACAATCACCTGACCACATCTACCCCTCAGCACCTAAATACAGGCTGGAAGAGGGAGGACTAACTATCCCTCTCATGAGATAATGAACTGGTCCTTTCCAGAAGCCTCTCTCTCTGGGCAGTTGCTGGCAGAGCTTCCATCAATGTAGCACTGCAGAGTTTGCCTGTTTAAAGTTTTCTTTTTCTTTTATCTCTTTTTCTTTGGGATGCCAGTCAAAAGCCCAAGCATGCTTTCTCAGGCACTCTTGACTTTCTCACACTTTATCTGAAGTCTTCTCCCCTCCTGTTGTGCTGTGTAGTTTCTTGTTAACCTCCACTAGAAAAGGTATGTCTTTCTCATTTTCTCTTTTTCATCCTCCTCTTCTAGACAGCTGCCAAGATTTAGAGTGTGCGTAATCTGTTGTTTTTCTCTGGAAGGCTAATAAATTTGTCACTGAAATTTCTTCTAAGTTAGTTATAAACTTTTTTTTTATTAACGAGACTAAAACCAACTTGAAACCTCAGTTACCCCAGTAACAGTTTTAATCCATAAAACTAGAAATACCCCAAGCCTCCATTTTATGGTTAGATCTGTCAACCTGACTCAACCTAAAATCTACTGGGAAGAGAGTCTCATTGAAGGATTATTGTGATGGTTTGCTTATGCTTGGCCCAGGGAGTGGTACTATTAGAAGGTGTGGCCCTGTTGGAAGAGGTGTGGCCTCGTTGGAGTAGGTGTGTCACTGTGGGTATGTGCTTTAAGACCCTCATCCTAGGTGCCTGGAAGCCTGTCTTCTCCTAGCAGCCTTCAGATGAAGATGTAGAACTCTTGACTCCTCCAGCCCCACATCTGCCTGGACACTGCCATGCTCCCACCTTGATGACAATGGACTGAACCTCTGAACCTGTAAGCCAGCCCCAATTAAATGTTACCCTTATAAGAGTTGCCTTGTTTGGGCTGGAGAGATGGCTCAGCCGTTAAGAGCACCTACTATTCTTCCAGAGGTCCTGAGTTCAATTCCCAGCAACCACATGGTGGCTCACAACCTTCTGTAATGGGATCTGATGCCCTCTTGTGGTGTTCCTGAAGAGAGCAATGGTGTACTCATATATATATATAAAATAAATGAACCTTAAAAAAAAAAAAGAGTTGTCTTGGTCATGGTGTATGTTCACAGCAGTAAAACCCCAACTAAGACAATTATCTATGTTGGGTTAGCCTGTGGATATGTCTCTAATGGACTGTTTTAATTAGCTGACCAGTGAAGACCCAGTCTACTGTGGGCAACACCACTTCCTAGGCAGGGATTCTTGAACTGTGAGGGGAGAAAAACTGTGCACACGCAGGAAAGTGAGCAAGGGTGCATTCAATTTTCTGTGCTCTTGACTATGGATGTGATGCAACTAGGTTTTTGAAGTTCCTGCCTTGAGTTCCTCACAATGATAGACTGTAACCAGGAATTGTAAGATGAATATGCCCCTTTTCTGCTAAGTTATTTTTGTTACGGTTTATTTTGTTGTTGTTGTTGTTGTTGTTCTTCTTCTTCTTCTTCTTCTTCTTCTTCTTCTTCTTCTTCTTCTTCTTCTTCTTCTTCTTCTTCTTTTGCTTCTTCTTCTTCTGGATTGTTTGTTGTTTGTTTAAATCACAGAAACAGAAATGAAACTCCCTATCAGGCTATGTGAAAACAACTTCTGGCATGCTACATAATGATTAAAATATAAAACTGATTCATACAAATTATAGATGGATTTCAAAAACATCATACAGTTAAAATAAGCCAGACAAAGACTATAAGTGGATGATTTCTTTTAGATTTAAATCTAGGGAAAAAAAACCTAATCCACGCCCCAAAACTCAGCTCAGTGATTGCTCCATTCCAGGAGTGAGCAGAGAGCTCAAGGCACATTTGTGGGGAGATGGGATTATTTTATATCTTGATTAGTGATGACTTCCAAGTATATGCATGTCATGTTTCAAACTTACTGAGATCTACACTAAACACATTTTAATGTGTGCAACTATATCTATATATAAGATATATGTAAGTAATGCATGTACGTCTTTTTTAAAAAGACATATTTATTTTTAATTTTTGTGTATATTGTGTTTTGCCTGCGTGTTTGTCTGTGCACTATGTTCATGCATATACATAGAGGCCAAAAGAGGGTATTGGATTTCCTGAAGCTGGAGATACAGACAGCTGTCTAGGTAAAGAAGAAACAGGGCTCAGACATGGTGGTGTATTCCTTTAATTGTAGTACTCAGAGGCAGAGCAGGCAGAGTTCTGTGAATATATATATATTCAGCCTGACGTATATAATAAGTTTTAGGCCAGAGATGTGTAGTGAGTATCTTAACAACAAAAGAAAACAAGCTGGAGAGATAGTTCAGAACTTAACACATGTACTGGTCTTCCAGAGGACACAAGTTTAGATCCCAGTACTCACATCAGTTTCAGTAGAATCCAGTGTCTCTGGCTTCCTTGGGTACCAACATTTGTGTACATACCTCCACTCAGACACACACAATTAAAATAACATATTTAAACAAACAACAAAAGAGGAAACGGAGGAGTCTGTCCAGCCAGACCTGATTGCTCAGGTCTGTAGTCCTAGCGCTTGGAAGGCTGAAGTAGAAAGATGACTGCGAGGGTTAAGCTAGCCTGGGCTATTGAGTGAGGCCTGTTTCAAAACAAAACCAGCAGAGGAGGTGAGGTGTTATGCTTTAGGATGAGGATAGACAAACTCATGACATGGACAGAATGAATTAAGTGGTCAACAAAACATACGGGAGAAGAAGCAGAGGAGAGAAAGAGAAAAGGGGAGTATGGGAAGAGGAGGATCAGAGAGAAAGAACGTTATTTCTTATAGTTAATGAGACATCATTTTATTTATTTTTATATTTATTTATTTGTTTGTTTATTTGAGACAGGGTTTCTCTGTGTAACAAGCCCTGGCTGTTCTGGACTTACTTTGTAGACCAGGCTGGCCTCTGCCTCACAGAGATCAGACTGTCTGCCTCCTGAGTACTAGGATTAAAGGCATCAGCCACCTCGCCCAGCAAGACATCATTTTAATGGGGGCCTTATTTATCCCACTACTCCATGAAGACCTGTTTCATGTCCTACTTAATCTACCTATTCTTGTTTCAACTCATCAGCACTCACACCAGGCCTTTTTTCTTTTTTCCTCTCTTTTGAACTGATATACTAAGTTCTGTTTATCTGTAAATATTTACAGTCTCCTTCTTCACTAATTGCTTAGTATTACTTAACTTCAAATGTATTTATGTTTACTTACACACTTGGAACATAAGTTCCTTATGCTGACATTGGACCCTGGATCTCCCATAGATTCTTCACACAGAACTAGGCAGGTCTAGATGTTCTTCAGCCATCTTGATTTTCAGTTTCCAAAATTGGTCTGGGTAGATAATTTGGAAGTATGGAAAAGAATCTATAATTCTATGATTCTACTTAGGGACCAGGGAGGGCGTACTGAGATTTGTAAAGACTTTAGTAATTCTTCTGTCTAATTGGCAGAACATAAAGCAGGCACAGCAGCAGCAAGAATCTCTTCAGGGGATGTCTTTTAGAGGCAAAGCGGTGTTGCTATTGTAAGGATTTCTGTGAGGATTTCATGTCTCCATGTTCTCTCTTTTTTTTTCCAATAAGGAATTTCAGCCAGGGCAGTCACATTTGTATTCGAAGCCTGCCAACTCTGACCAGAAATCAGGTCTCCATTTAAAGACACACCTTGACAAGTGGATTAGATGTTCTAGTGAAAGGCAGATAAATGTCACTCATGTCACTAAATAAAAGTCAGGGCTGGCTTATCAGCTTGTAGGGTTGAGGTCTTACCTTCGACATTTCTCGGAGTGCTTTACACCCGATTATCCTTTAACCGAGGTCTTTTCCATCGAGACTCTTCCATTTGTACCAGAGGGAATTACACTGCTCACTCTTAGGAGTATGTGACTTCTGTCAACTTCCTGTCTCCCTTTAAGAGACGATACAACCTGTGGCCTCAAATGGAAATCTGCCAGAATTTCCTCAAATGTCATATTACAGAAAGAAATAGAGTAGGCTCCTTTCATTGCACTGGATGTAGGACATCTTGTACCTGCTTTACAAACAAGCAAATCATGTTGTAGCAGGCTTTGATCACTTAGGTTATAGTTTAGACTCAAGCATAGGATTTGTCATCTAAATCTATGTAATACCAACTATGGATTTAGGCTTCTGAGTTTTATCATTTCTTTCTCTCTAAAACCCAGTACATGTAGCCCAACTTGTTAAATGCACTCGTAGTAGCAGGTACCTATACCTATACATACAGCATCATTTCTCAAAGCAGCTAAAGAATGCAAATGTTTTTCAAAAAGGGTATTCTGGTTGTCAGAGAAATTTAGAGAATGGTTAGTGAAAAGGCTTTAAGGCGATCCCAGAAATGTATTCTGCTTAGTTGTAAGTGCCAGATTACTTCACAAAAGAGTATTTCTCACAAACTTTAGACTACTCTCTTAGTTAGGGTTTCCATTGCTGTGTATAGACACCATGACCAAGGCAACTCTTATAGGGGAAAACATTTAACTGAGGCTTACGGGTTCTGAGATTCAGTCCATTATCATCATAGCAGGAACATGGCAGCGTCCAGGCAGGCATGGTGCTGGAGGAGCTGAGAGTTCTACATCTTGTTTCAATGGCAGACAGGAGAAGACTGACTTCCAGGCAGCTAGAAGAAGAGTCTCAAAGCCCACCCCCACAGTGACACACTTCCTCCAGTGAGGCCACTCCTACTCCAACAAGGACACACTTCCTATTACTGCCATTCCTTGGGCCAAGTATATTCAAACCACCACTACATTACTAATTGTTATGTTTTTATAACTGAGGATGTTATGTGGTTTTAGTTGACTTAAGATGTGACCATAAACAGTGGAACCTTAGAATTAAATAATCTTTCTGACTATATGTATATATAGTATATATAGTATATATACATATATACTTATTGGAGTTTTAAGATGAGTCTTTTAATTATATATATTTCTGTGTTACACTTCTGTCCTGTTTCTCTGAACATTGTAAAGGTCAATGAGAATAGAATTGTATAGAAACAATTCTGAATAATTACTCAACAAGGTCATTTTTACTTCTGTCTTTGAAGTACACTTGTTGATTATGATGGTTAATCTTCGGTGTCACCTTGACTACATTTAAAGTTATCTAGACCAGCTGTTTTCATATGAATCATAATGTAGGTATCTGATATCTGACCCCTGTGGGGGACGAAACCTACAGGTTGAAAACTGCTGACCTGGATAATATATCTCCTGGATTGTCTGTGAGGCTGATTCCTGAGTGGATTAACTGAGGAGGGAAGACTCACCTTAACTGTGGGGAGCATCATCTCGAGGATGGGGGTCGAACCTAAATCAATCACAGGAAAGTTGAAAACCCAATGAATGCAAGCATTCATCTCTCTCTGCTTCTTGCTCTGCCTAGATGTGAGTAAATGCTCCCAACACAAGGCTGTCCATGTTGGTCTGAAATATAATATCTCCATCTATAAATAAAATAAACACTTTTCCTTTAAGTTGTTACCAGGATTTTGTGCCACAGCAATGACAAAGAGACTAAGTACAGTCAATTGTACTGAGAAGTGGCAACCTCACAGGATAAACTTGACCATGTCGTTCCTAGGCTTGAGGAACCAGTTCATGGGAAGGATAAGGCCTCTGAGTCTGAATCTGTGGGCTAGATAAACCTCAGAATATTGTAAGCATAACTTAATGGACCATTTTGAAGGATCTGCGGAGGATTAGACTGTGGACAAAAAGGCAGATAGCAAAAACTGTTCATGACGTCTCAGAGCAGAATAAGGATCCGATACTGGAACTGAACTAGAGGCCATTTCTGTTACATTTTAGCGAAGAACTTGGCTTCATTTTGTCCATGCCCTAAAAACCTTACCAAGCCTGAATTCAAGTGATAGATTAAGTTATTGGATGGAGGAGATCCTGAGACAGCAGAGCATTCATGCTGTGGCATGGTTACCACTCTCAGTGCTGGCTAGGTTTACACTGAGAGTAAAAAGATGTGAGAAAATGTGCAGTGTGGTGAGTAAAGGAGAGTGAGCAAGATTAAAGGAAAAGACAGAGAGGGGGTGCGAAGTTCTGTAATTCCTAAAGAGATTAGCAGAATTCAGCTCCAGGCAAAGTCACTCACACAGCAATAATAATTACAGATTATTGCAGGTAGTGACAAACATCTAAAATGGAGACTGAATATATGTCAAAACCCTAGAAATCTGAAAGATAAGCTTTGGGTGGGTTCCAGGAACAGAAACTCATAGTTCCCTTTTCTAGCTTTATATTCTAAAATATAACTTCTCGATGTCTTTGGCCTTAGGGCCCCTTTATACTCTTAAATAAAATAAAAATATTACATTTTTAAAACAGTTTGTTTAGATCTATTTTAGCATCATGATAAGATCTTTTTTAGTATCATGATAAACCAAACTTGAGAACTAGCCTCGTCTCCAAGAAACTATCTTCTTTTAAAAAGTTAATTATTTTTATTTTGGCTAGGCATAGTGGCTCATGCCTTTAATCCTAGCATTCAGAAGGAAGAAGCAGGCATATCTCTGTGAGTCTGAGGACACGCTGGTCTATGTATCGAGTTCTGGGCCAGTTAGAAAGAACTATATAGTGAGACTCTGGCTCAAAAAATAAATAAAAACAAACATTTATATAAGTATAAATAAAAACATATTTCATGTGTATGTGTGGTTTGCCTGCATGTTTGTCTACTTACCACACATATACTTGATGTTCTAGGAGACCAGAAGAAAGCGTTAGATTCCCCTGAAATTGGAGTTACAGACAGTTGTGAATCATCATGTGGGTGCTGGGTCCTCTGGAAGAGCAGCCAGTGTTCTTAGCCACTAAAGCATCTCTCCAGCCCCAGAATCAGTGTTCTCTTGTTCTCATTCCCTGTTTTCACCCAAAGCTTAATAACAGTCCAAGACTCATTTTATTTCCTTGTGTTTTGATGATTTTATTAAATGTCAATCAAGATCTCCACTTTTTCTAAATATGTGCAGTTATTATGACCTGGAAAATTCATTTGAAATCCAATTAAATGCTGTGCTGAGAGATTTATTTTCCTTAAACTGTTATGTAATTTCTATACTGTAACTGCTTGCATTCTCATGCTAATTAGGTTCCCCAAAAAACTTGTTTACAGTGTCCCATCCCCGGTTGGTTCTGATTGGTAAATAAAGATGCTGACAACCAATGGCTTGGCTGGGACTTTAGATTTCCCCGGGGGGGGGGGGGGAGTGGGGATGGGGGGGGGAAGGGACCAAGGAATCACCAGTCTGGGGTAGGAAGAGAGCTGCAGAAGACAGAGAGCCTAGCAGCTGTCATGAAGGAGTTGGGGATCACAGTCTAAGAGGGCTGCACATTTGGGTTTAGGGCAGCAAAGATGGAAAATAGGATTAGTAAGTAACCAATTTGGGAATATGGTGGGGAGGGGAGATGGATCAGCCACATGGAGGTTAGAAAGTGGCCCAGCCATTGATCTGTTTAAGGCATATAAAAGTATAAAGGCTATGTGTGTATATTTCATTTGGGAACCCAGAACATTGGGGCAGGTAGTGAGGAAGGCAGCCACCAGGATAGATTTGAGTAGTGTTAATTGGGTTCTGCTCCACTATACTTCGTATTTTGTGACTATATCTTGTCTTTGGTATTGATGGCAATATTTCATTCTTTCTAAATTAACTTTTAAGTTATTAAAGGGAGTTTAATTGTGGTATTTTAATTTCCCCCTTTTTATAGGTCCAAGGATATATAGGAAAGACTGTGGATCTTTTTTATGTGTGTTTCATTTGCATGTATGTCTATATGTCGCATCCAGTGCTCCTGAAGGCCAAAACAGGGCATCAAGATCCCTTGGGATTGGAGTTACAGATGCATGTTAGCTAGCATGTGGGTACTGGGAACCCAGCCCAGTTCTTTCAAAAGAGCAATAAACTCTCTTAATGCTGAGCCATCTCTGCAGCCTCAAGATTATGGATCTTAGATACTTAGTAACTTTACTTGCAATTAAACATAAGAGAGATAATGTCATGGGTTCAGTCAATCTTATTTCTTTTTCGCATTCTCTAGTACTCAAGATGACTGCCTTGTCCAGGCTTCCTCTGCACCCGGGCTGGGGCTAACAAGTTTGAGCCTAGTGGATGTTAAGTGTAAGTATCATAAGCTACCATTAAGCCTGGCTCTTAAAAACATCCAGCTCAGCCCTTCTTCCCCAATTTTGCCTTTGCAGACTTGTCTTAGTTACTTTTCTATTACTGCAATAAAGCACTATGATCAAGGCAGCTTCAAAAAAAAGTGTTTAATTGGGCTTAGATTTTACAGGGTTAGGGTCTGTTATGATGGATGTCAGGAACAATCGAGTGTTCACATCTTGATCCACAGGCAGGAGGCAGAGATCGCAGTGGGAATGGCAGGAATCTTTTGAAACCAAAGCTTGCTCCCAGTGACACTCCTCATCCAACAAGGCCATACACCCTAACCCTTCCCAAATAGTCCTACCAAGGGACCCAAGTATTCAAACATCTGAGCCTATAGGGGCCATCCCATTCAAGCCACCACAAGAATCAAGGACAGACACAGCAAGATCCCCAAGTCACTGTGAGGACTAATGTTATGTTCTAAATTTAAATTACTATGTTTACAATCTATGAAACAAAATGCCTCTAGCCTGTAAGTTCCACTTACCCAATGTCTTAGTCAGGGTTTCTATTTCTGCACAAACACCATGACCAAGAATCAAGTAGGGGAGGAAAGGGTTTATTCAGCTTACACTTCCACACTGCTGTTGATCACCAAAGGAAGTCAGGACTGGACTCAAGCAGGTCAGGAAGCAGGAGCTGATGCAGAGGCCATGGAGGAATGTTACTTATTGGCTTTCTCCCCCCTGGCTTGCTCAGCTTGCTTTCTTATAGAACTCAAGACTACCAGCCCAGGGATGGTACCACCCACAAGGGGCCCTCCCCACTTAATCACTAAATGAGAAAATGCCTTACAGCTGGATCTCATGGAGGCATTTTCTTAACTGAAGCACCTTTCTCTGTGATAACTCCAGCTTGTGTCAAGTTGACACACAAAACCAGCCAGTATACCCAAGGACAGATGAATTCTTGGAATGCTGGTGGCTATTGTTCATGTAAGATAACAAGCCACATGTTTTTGCTTGTTATTGCCCCAATTGCACAGGATGTGCAAGATCACATATAGGTAGGAGGTTTGTAGACAGAAAGTACATCAGGATGTATACTTGTCCCTGATTGAATGAAGGTAGGACGTATGTGGCCTTGTCAATTTTACCTTTATAAGTCTCTGACTAATGTTATTTGATGCCATAATCCAGAAATCTTGAGACTGGATCTGGCCAGTGCCCATCGCCCTGGCTGATATTTAATGAAGTATTGCTTCAAATTTGGCTCAAAATTTGTAGTAGTGGTCTTATTCTTGTCTGGTTGTTATTAATATCACTATAAGAAGACCTGGAGTCTGACCTCATACGTGGTAAACGCAAATTTCAGAATCGTTTGTCCTTGTAACAAATTTCACCTTTATCCTCATACATTAGTGGAAAATGAATACTCACAAATGAAATGGGAAATGATTTAAAACATGGTGCCACATGCTGATGAGCTGAATTCATATGGAAGATGAAAGTGTGCCGAAGCCAGGCTGGGCTTCCATGCTGGGAGAAAGGGACTAATGAATAATATTTGAATTGGTAAGAAGTGATGGGGACACTAGTACTTTATACCCAACAAGAATGTCTCTAAGTCCAAAGTCAAGATACTACCTAACAGACAAAGGCTCATTTCATCCTTGAACTGATTCACTGTTCAGAGGTGCTCAGTTCCACCAGACGTAGTGTCATTAGGAACAGAGTCCTGGTTCCTACTCTTCAGACCAAGGAGGCAAAGATGTTTTCTTCTTAAATATATAGTTCTAAAGATGAAATATCAACTGAAAAACAAAGGCTAACATGGTGGCACAGGCCTTTAATCCTAACACCCAGGATTTCAATTTCAAAGCCAACCTGGGGGTGCTGTCTCAACAAATAAAAAGAGCCCAAGAAGAGAAAAACAGTTTGTCAATGCCCTTAACCTTTAGCATCTCAGAATGTGAATGTATTTGAAGATAGAACCTGTAATGATTTAATTACATGAGGCCATTAGGTCTTAAGCCGTTATCATTGGCTTTCCTGATAGAAGGGGAAGTTTGGTGCCAGGTGAGGTAGAGCACACATGTCATTCTAGCAACTAGAGGTGGCTGATGTGAGAGAATTTTGGGTTTGAGGTTTCTCTGGGTTATACAGTCATATATATATATATATATATATATATATATATATATATATATTCTTTAAACATTTCCTAAATCAAACTGAGACACACAAGAAAGTTATATATGCACCACATTGACGTGAAGTTATAGGAAGATCCAGGATAAGACCACAGAGATGGTACCAGTTAGCACCTTGATCTTGGACTTTTGAAACTGTGAAAGTAAAAAAATAAATAAATAAAAAAGTAAAAAACTGCATTCAGCTAGGGCCTGGGGGAGTTGATGGAGGGGTTAAAAGGAGCACGGAAGATCCAAGTTACTCACATCGGTCAGCTCACAACCACCTATAAGTGCAGCTCCAGGGTATCTGAGGATAGTTACATGCACACACCTCTCCCCCCATACACACAATTACAATACAATTTTACATCTTAAGGAAAAACAAGTATATCTCAGCTGGGCACGGTGGCGTATGTCCATAATCCCAGCACTTAAGAGGTAGAGGGAGGAAGAACAGAAGTTCAAGGTCACTGTTGGCAACAAAGAGATTTTGTAGGCAGCCTGGGCTGGATGAGACTGACAAAGAAGAGTGTAGCGTGGAGATATAAACTGGGCAAAACTGGAGAGGATCAAGAAAGAAAGAAAGCACACAATAATCTAGACACCAATAATAGGCAAAACCAAACAATATTCCCTATGATAATTGCAATGTTAATGGGAATTAACATGACATTTTAAATGTTCATGAACCTCTGGGGGTCTATTTCCTACCCACTCTCCCCACCCTAGGTCCAGAGAGCTCAGCGACCTAGCCTTCCAGATTTGGTTTTGCCCTAGCTTCGGTGACAAAATCCCCTGAAAAGCAGGAGTGTTCATGTTGTTCTAACATATACTGTGTGTTTTTAAGAGCTGCCCTTATTAGGTCAGTGAGATGACTCATCCAGTAGAATGCTTGGTGCCAAAACTGAAGACCCAAGTTTGAGTCCATATGTTAGGATAACTTATCTTGTGACCTCCACATATTCATTATGCTGAGTACCCTGCCTCAAGTAAATAAACCAGTATAATAAGAATTTCCACTCACAATCAAGTCCTGGCCCATGCTGCCACTGAGAGCCAGGTCTGAATCTATGGCCATGTAGCAGCAGGGGTCTGTGTTGATGGCTGTGACTCATATTACCACCAAAAGCCATGTTAACATCCCTGGTCTGGGCTGCTACCTGGGACCATGTTGATGTCCATGGCCTGAGTAGAGCTGGCCCCACCCCTCACTAGCTGCAGCACTCAGGAGAGCCAGCCGTGTACCACATCTGGGTAGCACAGTAGAGCTGGCCCTGTTGGCAGTAGGGTAGTGGTGGGTAAACCCTGAGGCCATGAGCACAAGGGAGTTGGCCCTGTCATTCATCTGCTGGGTGGTGTGGGTGAAGGGGAGATGCCTTCCCCTACCTTGCTCTTCTAAGCCTGTGAGAGGCAGGAGAGATGGTTCTGCCCCTTGCTAGCCTTGCATTGGGCAGTACTGGAAAGCTCACCCTGATGCTGTTTGTAAGGGAGACTGTTAGGCTGACCAACTCAGCTACCACCCAGGTCCAGATCCAGGAATTTGAGTTGGCCCACTCCAGTATTTACTCCATCTATGAACTGCTGGAGTATGTGAAGGAGCTAGTCCTGGAGATCCAAAGATGCAGGATCTCCATGATACAGGGCAATGACAGGATATCCAAGAGGCTTCCAGGTGAGGATCCAGTATCCATAGTGTAGCAGAAGCCAGAGGCCTCAAATCAGACCAATGAGTCATTGCAATAAACATTTGCAAGTGAAGATGTGTGGACAAAAGAGTATTCTGTGGGGCACACTGTGACATACTATGGCTTCTGTAACAAGATGCTTATTATTATTATTATTATATTTTATTTGGGGGAGGATGTTGCAAGAAAGGGTGGAGGACAGACACTGAGGGATAAGGAGATGTGTGGGACTGGGATGCACCAAGTGAAATTCATCCTAGGCCCCAGGTGGCAGCGCAGACCACGGTGGTGAGCAAAAGAATCAATAGTTTTTAAAAAGAGTTGCCTTTATTGAGTCATATTATGAGAAGTGTATTTCATGGTAGTTTAGTAACAGTTCCTGAAGAATCTACATTTACATGTTATAATGAAAAATGAACACTGTTTTACATATTATCCTTTACATGAATGTGATTCAGATGTCAGCTGAAAGCTTTCCTCTGACTTCTAAGTCTGTAGAAGCCTACAGTCTGGTTCAATACTCCTATGCATTTCCAACACAAATGCGCATCACCTCTCCTGTTCTTGAGCTGTTCATTGCCCACACTCGTGATTCCAGACCACAGTGACTCAACACCAGACTCAGTCTCTTCTTTAATGTATACAAGACAAATTCAAGCTTAAATCTTAAGAGGCTTCATAGGACACACCGGGTTGAAGAAAGTGTCAGTAAGGTTGAGTCCGCCCCTGCTGCCACACCGGGTTGAAGAAAGTGTCAGTAAGGTTGAGTCCGCCCCTGCTGCCACACCGGGTTGAAGAAAGTGTCAGTAAGGTTGAGTCCGCCCCTGCTGCCACACCGGGTTGAAGAAAGTGTCAGTAAGGTTGAGTCCACCCCTGCTGCCACACTGGGTTGAAGAAAGTGTCAGTAAGGGTTGAGTCTGCCCCTCCTGCCACTGCCTGGGTTCCACCTCCTTACTTTTTTCTTTACTTCTTTTTCCCTGAATGCCAAACATCCAAATTTTAAAAGAGATTTATTTATTTTTATTGTTTTATGCATATGTATGTTTTGTCCTTGTCTGTGTCTATACACCATGTACATGCCTTGTGCCCGAGAAAGTCCAAAGATGATACCTGAAACTAGAATTATGGATGGTTGTGAGTCATCATGTGGGTGTTGGGAACTGAACCCAGGTCCTCTGCAAGAGGACTGCTGAGCACCCAAATGTCAAATTTTTCTGCCTCTTCTATGTAAACCATTTCACTATACAAGTAATTGGGCTGAGTACTTCCCTAAATTCTGTACTTGTTTTAGTTACTTCTCTATTGCTGTGATAAAATACCATGACCAAGGCAGCTTATAGAAGGGTTTTTTTGAGATTACAATTCCAGAGGAATAATAATCCATCACCATTGAGGTTGGGTAGTGTGGCAGTGGGCAGGTGTGACAGCTGGCACAGAAAGCTGAGAGCTTCTGCCTTAAACTGCAAGCAAGAAGCAGAGAGAGTGCTGGTGGTGCAAGTCTTTAATCCCAGCACTCGGGAGGCAGAGGCAGAGGCAGAGGCAGGGGGATTTCTGAGTTCGAGGCCAGCCTGGTCTACAGAGTGAGTTCCAGGACAGCCAGGGCTATACAGAGAAACCCTGTCTCGAAAGACCACCACCACCACCACCACCCACCACCACCACCACCACCACCCACCACCACCACCACCACCACCACCACCCACCACCACCACCACCACCATCACCACCACCACCACCACCCACCACCACCACCACCACCACCCACCACCACCACCACCACCACCCACCACCACCACCACCCACCACCACCACCATCACCACCATCACCACCATCACCACCACCACCACCATCACCACCATCACCACCACCACCACCACCACCACCACCACCTCCACCACCACCACCACCACCACCACCACCACCACCTCCACCACCACCATCACCACCACCTCCACCACCATCACCACCACCACCACCATCACCACCATCACCAAAAAAGCAGAGAGAGCAAATTGGAAATGTTGTCTGGGCTTTTGAAACTCTAAAAGCTCACTTCCTGTGTCACACTCCCTTCACACTTCCTGCCTCTCCAAAAGTGGCCACCAACTGGGGACCAAGCATTCAAATGACTACGGAGACTATGGGGGACATCTCATACAAACCACACTTATCCATCATATTACAAGAGAGGATTTAGTCCAAAACCCCCTTGTACCACTTAGAGCTGTTGTTGGATGATAGGCTTTCTCTCTCCCTCAGTAATGCAGTTATGGGCCAGATTAGACCACATTCGAAGTAGCTAAAGGCAGGTTTACTAGGAGGCAGCTCTCCGGTGGGTTCACTGGTCTCATAGGTGGAGGTCAGAGAAGTCAAGCATCTAGCCTAAAGCAGGGGGTAGGGGGATTTACGGGTCTTGGGCTCTGATCGATCTAGGAACTGGGATTGTGTCCACATATGGTCAAAAACTGAGTCCCTGGTTAGGCACTCTTGGGAGAATTGTCAGAAACATGGAGACAAGGAGTGGTGACCTATTTATCTGGGCGTTCTTTCCAAGCTGGTGGGATAATTTTTTTCTGTGTGGGAGGGGCTAGAGGAGGGGAAGGAGGGCAAATGGGGTTTCCCAGCTTGTGATGGGGATGAGTAGGGGTTCCAGCCTAATACTGTAGACTAGCATATGTTTCTGTATGTTTCCTTTGTTTTGATACCCAGGCTACTCTCCTGCCTCTTCATCCTCTTCAGTGCTTGGATTACTGGTGTGTGCCTCTTTGCCAGACCAGGAAGTTCCAATGCTTATCATCTTACACACCTTTGACCTTTTTTTACATTTCAAAGTTCAAAACCATTTGTGATGGACTCTGGGGGGGCTCAGTGTAGCAAGCTGCCTGCTCTGACCCAACTAATGTGTGTTCATATAAGAACATAGCACATCCAAGAGGATCCAAGCTCTTAAGAAGGGTCTTTTCCCAACTAAAACAGGAATTTTCATCATAGAAATAAAATTCTAGAACACACACATATATATGCATATATACTTAAACATAGGCTAACTACCTCTCTAAGTTCTACACTAGCATTTAAATGAAGTTCCTTGCTTTAGCACATCATATATGCTAGAACGTTGTATTAGCAAATGTTGATAGGCTGAGCATAGCGACACGGTTGTTTAACACTGGCTAGCAGTGAAACGTTCGTGCTGCTTTTCCAAAGATGTAGTGTTTGACTCCTGGCAGCCACAGCACGCTGGTTACCTCTGGCCTCCACAGGTACCAGCACTCGTTCACATAGCCACATGTAGATATACACACATTACATAACTTAAAAAATAAATCTTAAACGTATTTTGAAAAGTTGCCTATACAAAGCATATTTTTTAAAAATTGTAAAACTTTATGATTCTTTTTCATAGTTCTGCCAGGCACAGTAGCATAAAAATGAGAGAAACCAGGAAATGGAAACTGGAGTGTAGACGGTTCTATGCAGCCCAAGACTGATTGTGAGAAAGGAAGTCAGATAGGCCACCACGCCTTTCCAAAGTCCTGACCACACAAGGATCTGCTGCCGCCGACCTAATGTGTCCCGCGCTCTGGGGACCACTGCCGGCGAAGGCGTCAGCCTGGAGTCGCTTCTCTAAGGCTTTACCGGAGGGTACGGCGCGACAGGTCTCACCATCCAGCCCTACAGCTCGCCCAGGCGGGCCACCACTTGTGCAGTCTAAACGAACGCCCACTTAACCGAGCTCCTTTCCCTGCTTCCCCCGCGGTGGTGGGATGACGCAACTTCCGGTCTCTGAACGCACGTGGGAGGAAGTGCCGGTGCCCGCGGCTGCCGCTCCTGCCAGTCTCGTTGGTTACACTCTCCCTCTGGCCCGGCTGCTGTTTCGAGCTGCCCGCTGGTCATGGGAGTCCCGGCGTTCTTCCGCTGGCTCAGCCGCAAGTACCCGTCCATCATTGTCAACTGTGTGGAGGAGAAGGTGAGAAGGCGGCCAGTACGCCGGAGTGGGGAGCCGGCGCTGCACGTCTAGGCCGCGGCCCTCGGGGACGGGCGCCCACCCCAGGCAGCCTCTCGGGCCGCTTCGCGGGTTCGCGGTTCCGGAGGCGGTCTGGGCGGAGCGAGGGCGAGTAGGGGTCTTTGGGGTCTTGGGCGGCTCCTCCCCTGCCTGCCTAGCGGGGCACCCCAGGCTCCGCCCACGGCTTTGTTTCCTCGGCGCCCGTGCCGCTCACTGAGCTCGAAAGGGCGCCCTGGTTAGGCAGCCCCCTAACGCGGGCAGCAGAGTTGACTGGGTAGGGACCGCTGTTTGGGCCACTGTGTTGAACCCGGAGTTCCCGGTGGTCGGATCGCTTGTGTTCCACCCGAGCCTGGCCATTTGTTGCAGTTAACCGTGCGCGGGCAGCGGCTAGTTATGAAGGACTAGGATGGGGGAGCGGTCTGTCTCCCTGGCGGGCTTCGCTGCATGAATGCCGGGCAGCTCGCTGTTTCACTTCCTGTCTTCTGGAGTGGTGTTAGTTTGCTAGTTTACAGGCAGACTTTTAGTCGTTCAGATTCGTGAGCTCTGCTTTTGTCGTTCGCGTAATTCTGTCGAGTTCGACTTTGTACTCTCAATTAGAATTTCTGGATTGGAAAAGTTCCGGGCACATGTGTCCCCTCCCACTTTGGGCTTTAGAGCCGCCTCTTTTCAAGAACCTATTTCTCTTGCCGAAGTTATTTACTTTCTTACTTCCTGTCTTAGAGGAAACCGAAAGCTTTGTTTTGGTGGCATTCTTAGTATATTTTTGTGTTCTTCAAAGACAAATTGCTAAGCAGAATCATTATTTCCTTTGTAAACGTTGTGTTCCTCTTGGGGGGGGGGGTGTTCCAAAGGGAAAGCCACAGTTTCTTGTTTCTTCCTTTTTCGTACGGTCTTCTCTCCAAAGACAGACACTTTGAATTGTTTTGGTTCTGTCTCTTAATATGGTTAAGTTTGACTTATCGGTTTTGGATCTGTCTAATTTTGGGTAGAAGATAAATTAGCTATTTATTCACCAACACTCCTATTTTTCTAATGCTAATCCATATATCTGACGGTAAATTTTGTAATTTAACGGATAACTCGTTTAAACGTTTATCGGGCCAAGGCGTGGCACATGCCTTTATTCCCAGCACTTGGGAGAGAGGTAGGCTTGAGTTTTGGAGGTCTGCCTGATCTACACAGAGTTCAAAGCAAACCAAGGATTACATAGTGAGAGCCTCTCGCAAAAACAAACAAAAGTTCTATCACCTATACAGAGTATCATTTTGTAGTTTCTAAAATTGATGTTAGCTCCCCCACCCAACCCCCCAAGCTGTCTTAACTTTTTGGGTCCCCTGTACTTTTTTTCAGTTCTCATTCAAGATTGTCAAACCTTTGACCATACAAGCTACGAGAGAAGCTGTGCTGTTGTCTGTTTTAAATTGTGATTGTAGTTTAGGCTGCTTATCTTTTACTAGAGCTACTCCTCCCTTACCCCTTCCCTTTCACCCCTAGTTTGGGTACAATTTATACCTTTCCCCATCCAAATTATTTTATCCGGCATTCTGTGAAGTCCTGTTTTTTTTTTTTTTTGCTCATTGCGCCTCTTTTAAGCATTAAGTTTTTCTTTGTAGATAAGATCTCCCTACTTAGCCACAAAGTCCAGACCCTCACACACACAGGCAATCTGGGATTGCCCGTATACTGCCACTCCCAGCTTGGAGTTCTCTCTATGTCTATTTTCCTCACAGCACTCTTTTTCAGTACGCTTTCTGGAAAGGCGCTTCTTGAGAATTACTGTTTGCTGAATAGCCCGTCTTTCTTGGCTTAAAGCTGTCCTTGGTTTTTACTTTTGAATTGACTTTTTAAGAAGTGGCACTGTGATCTGAGTTTTCTATCATTGTAGGTCCCAAAATTTATTTTCTCCATGAGTGATTATGAGTCCAAGTTGGAAAACCAGTTCCCATGCAGATGTTGGAAACACTTTCCAGCTGTTATTGTTGGTGAAAAGTCAAATATTTTCTTTTAAGACAAGGTCTCACTGTGTTGCTCTGGTTGGCCTCAAATTTGCCTGCCTTTACCTCCCAAGTGCTGGGATTAAAGGTGCTGGCCCCTAGGCCTGGCAGTTTTTGTAACATTTATTTAATCAGGTTTTTGGTAGCATTTACCATGTATCAGACACTGTTCTGAGCACTGTATTGATACTAGGTTGTTAGGTGCTTATTATAAAGAAGAAAATTATTTTTCAAGCTTTTGAAAAATTTCAATATTTCTGATAACTTATTCAGCTAATGTCAGTACAGTGTGAAAACTGGGAAGGCCATGTGTCTAACTTATGACCCTCCCTTTTCATTGTTCAGAATTGATCAGTTTTTTGCGTTGTATTAGTTATTCACAGTGTTTTCATTGTGCCATTTGCACACATTTACATAATACATTTAGATCCCATCTACCCTTCTTTTCCATCCTTCTTTCCTAGGTGTCCCCATCCTATCCCTGTGCCCCTCATGAATCCCTTTCTTCCCTACTAACTACCTTTCTACATTGACCTTTTTGTCTGTGAGTGAGCTGGCAGTTAGTGTTGTTTACAGGAATATGGGTGAGAGCGAACTTTCTTGCTCACTCTCTCCCCCTCTCTTCTTTTCTACAGGGTTTCTCTCCTGGAACTTGCTCTGCAGACCGGCATGGCCTCAAACTCAGAGTTTCTGCTTACTGAGTGCTAGGATTGTTTTGCATTTCTTGATAACTAAGGATTCTTTTTTTTTTCGTATTATTGGCCACTTTATCTTTTAAAAGGTTATTTCACTTATTTACTTATTAGATTGTGCGTGTGTGTGTGCGCGCGCGCGCCAGATGAATAACTGGCAGGGATGTTTTTCATTCTGAATGCTCTCACTACCAGTTGCTTGCTTTTTTTATGCAGAGACTTAGTTTCATGGTATCTCATTTGTTATTCTTTTTAAATTTATTTTTATTCATGTGTGTAAGAGTGCCTTCTGAGGCTACAACAGGGTGTTCGATTTCCCCCCAGAGTTGGAGTTATGGGCAAATGTGACCCACTTCATGTTGGTTCTGGGAACCAAACTTGGGTCCTCTAGAAGAGCAACAAGTGCTTTCAACCACTGAGCCATCTTTACAGCCTCTCATTCTCTTTTCCTAGAAATTTCCTGAACAACTAGAGTCCTTGTTTGTGCTTTTATCTTAAAGTGTTTTCCTTATATTTTCTTCAGGTAGTTGCAGAGTTTCGGGTCTAATATTTAAAATCTTTGATCTGTTTTGAATTTATGTTGTAATGAACAAGAGATAGAGCTCTAGTTTGATTCTTTTGCATGTAAATACTCAGTTCTGCAGCATTGTTTCTTGAAAAGACTGGGATGATTTTAGCACTATTGCCAAATCCATGATGGCTATTGCTATTTATTTTTGGGTCCTCTTTTATTTCTTTTTTACACGTCTATTTTTGTGATTCATAACTTTGCTGATTTTATTACACATGGCTCTGTTGTGTCATTTGAGATGGAGTTTAGTGACACCTCTAGTGTTGTTCTTTATGCTCAGGATTTCTTTGACTTTTTGTGCTCCCATGTGAATTTTTTCTTTTTGTGGAGAATGCCATTGCAGTTTTGATATGGATTACATGGAATCTGTAGATTGCTTAGGGCTGGTCCAAAGCATGGGAGATTTCGTCTTCTAGTGTCTGCATCAATTTCTTCAGTATTTTATTATCTTTTATTTTGGGATTATATGCACAGTGCATGCACAGGGGTATGTGGTTGCTTGTGCTTGTGCATGAAGAGGACATAGGAGGACATTGAGTATCTTCCTTTTTTACTTTCCACCATATTCTTTTAAGAGAGGATTTCTCACTGAACTGGAAGCTCACTTTTTAGGGGAGGCTAACTGGCTAGCAGACTTCCAAGATCTCCCTGTCTTACTCTCCCAGCTCTAGGGTTACAGATACACACAGCTGTGACTTGATTTTTATACACAGATCCTGGGATTCAAATTTAGATGTACTTAGTTCTCACAGAGCAAGCACATTTACCTATGAGGCATCTCCTCAGTGTCCAAGGTTCATTACAGAGTTCTTTTACTTCTATGATCATATTTATTGTAGAGTGGTTTTTGTTGAGTGGGTGAGTGTATGGTTGATTGATTACGTTTGTTTTTGAAACTATTGTGATTGTGGTTTTTTTTTCCTAGTTTCTCAACATGTTCATTATTTGTATATAGAAAAACTGCTGTTATCTGAGACAGTCTCATTCTATAGACCAGGCTGACCTCTAACTCACAAAAGGTCTATCTTCCTTCCTAGTGCTGGGATGGGTTTGCTACTTGTCTTGTTGTCTTTTTAATTTATGAGTCACTGATGGAGTCCAATTAGTGCTGGTCACCTATATGTGTGTTGGGCTATCCACTGGTACACCAACAACATACTGGGGGCTACACTCCAAAGAAGACTGTCTCCCCCTTCTCTAGCTATGGGCTGAACTTTGTGAGCCCCTCTCTCAGCCATGCCAGAATGTTGACTGACTTGATCTTGTATAGGTTTTTGCATAGGTAATCCCAGCTATACAAAATTTATGTGAGTTCATGGTGTAATAGCCATGTCATATCCAGATGTCTGTATTTTCCAGCACCATCTCCACTGTTTAGGGCTTTATTCTATTCTGCCTCATCTTTCATGATGTTCTCCGAGCCTTGGTGTTGTAGAAGTTGATAATGATGTCCCACTTAGGGATAACCACTTAATAGTCACTAATTAAAAAACAAAATCAGCTGGGTACTGGTTGTGCACGCTTTTAATCCCAGCACTTGGGAGGCAGAGGCAGACGGATTTCTGAGTTCAAGGCCAGCCTGGTCTACAGAGTGAGTTCCAGGACAGCCAGGGTCACACAGAAACCCTGTCTCTAAAAACAAAAACAAAAACAAACAAAAAAAAAAAACCCCACGAAAAAACCCCACCCAAATCAGTCAGTCTTATGCTGGGGCCTTGCTAATTCTCCCTGTTGGTTTCAGTTTGAGTACATGCTGCTGCAGTAAGCATAGGATTAGTCAATCTAGCTAATCTTTGCAAGATCGGTAGCATAATGCGTTATGACTGTGTTATATTTGCTTTTCATTCCTCTCAGTGAGGAACATGTGCATTGTTTCCAGTTTGGAACTGATAGAGAAAACCCATGAGCTCTTGTGTACATCTTCTTATGGAAACAGATACTTTCATTTATGTGAAGTGATGAGACTGTGTGGTAGGCACATGATTTAACAAGAAAGGTCAGTCCTCTAGTCTTTCAAATTAGGTGGGTCATTTTATGTTTGACTTCAACAGTACATGAGAATTTCTCGGTTGCTTCCCTTCATTTCTAGTGGTTAGTGTTTGTAGATTTAGATATTCTAGCTTAGTGTCATCTGGTTTGTGGTTTAAGCTTGCATTTTCCTAGTGACAAATGATAATAGAACACCTTATCAAGTGCTTTATGTATCTTCTGAGGCAAGAGGTCTGTTCAATTTTTTTTTTTGTGACCATATATAAATTAAGATTATTTCAGTTTTATTTAGGTATTCTAGGTAGAATTCTTTAGGTTGATAAATATTTTGCACATACATTCTGTTAATCAGATTACTTTCTTAAAGAATATCTTTAACATTTTGCAATTATATGTTTATGACTTTTGCCTGTATATGACTGCATCATGGATGTGCAGTACCTGTAGACACCGGAAGAGGGAGTTGGAATACTTGGAACTGGAGTTATGGACCATTGTGAGCCACCGAGTGGGTGGTTGGAGTCAAACCCAGGCTCTCTAGGGGAGCCTAGTTAGTTATCTTACTCTCTAAGCCATCTTTCCAGCCTCTTAAATTTTTAAATTTTAGTGGTGAGTTTAGTAGGGTTTTTTTTTTTTTAATTTCTGCTTTTTGTTGTCAAGTTTTTGCCCAGGTCATTTGAACTCTTTTCATGTTTTCTTGATGAAGTTTTAGTCTTTGTTCATTGATTTTGTGTGTGTGTGTGGGGGTGTTAAATATTTTAAACATGTTTTGCATTCCTTGGGAAGACCCTAGAGGCCATGTTGTATTGATTTTTGTTTGTTTTGTTTTAATTATTCTTGGGTTCAGTTCAGTAAAGTTTTCTTTTACTTACATATTTACAAAAAATACTTGTAGCATTCTTGCAAAATGTTTTAGTGGGTAATTTTTGTTTTATTTTTTGAGATGGGGGTCTCACTATGTAGCTCAGGTTGACTTTGGTATTAGTACGATAAGAGTTTTGAAGCACCTATAAACAAGCAGGCACAGAGAGTTTTGAAGGTTAAATTGAATTTGCATTCTTGGGCTAAATCTCACTTTGTCCTGTTGTGTGTTCTTGTTCGTTCGCGCTCTCTCTCTCTGTGTGTGTGTGTGTGTGTGTGTGTGTCTGGCTTTTATTTGCTAATGTTGGGGGATTTTTGCATTGATTTCTTCCCCCCCCCCCCATGAGGTACTCATCTGTAGCTTTTTTTTCTTGTTACACTTTGAATTTGGTGTTAAGATGATATTGGTCTTGTACAATGAACTAGGAAATGTGAGCAAGGGTTGATGAATAGCTGGTATGAATTCTTTTTGCATACTTGGTAGAATTCAGTATTGTTGGCCTTGTGTTTTCTTTCTGGTCAGTTTTTGAATTACTGATTTAATTTCTTCACTTATTATTATTGGTTTATTTTGATGATGTCTTCCTGCATAATTTTTGGTATTTATGTTTTTCTAGTAATATGTTCCTCTATCCTATCTAATTTGTTGATATATGTTCATTCATAGTATTTTTATAATTATTTTTTGTTTACAAAGTTGCCAATAAAGTAAGTTTTTGTGTATCATTCTAGTAATTTGAGTCTTTTTCTTGCTCAGAAAGTCACTTGCACTGTCAGTTTCAGTGATCTTTTTGAAGAATTAGCCTTTAGTTTCACTGATTTTTTTTTTTCCATTCTAATTATTTTCTACTCTAATTTTACATTCTTTTTGTTTGCTTTCAGCTTGGTTTATTCTCTTTTGTGAGATCTTGAAATGGAGAAAGGGTTAGGTTATTGAGATATTTTTGTTGTTGTTGTTGTTATTATTATTATTACTACTACTACATAGTCTAGCTTTGTAAGCAAAGCTAACCTCAAACTCTCAGGATCCCGTTGTTTCAACTAAGTGCTGGAACACAGATGTTTGCCATATTTTCTGGTTCGATTTGAGTTTTTTTGTTTTTTTGTTTTTAAAGTTTTTTTTATGTATATCAGTTTTTGCCTATGTATGGACATCATATACATATTTGATGCCCAAAGAAGCTAGACAAGGTTGTTCTTTGTTTTGTTTTGTTTTTATAGTTTTTCAAGACAGGGTTTCTCTTTGTATCCCTGGATGTCCTGGAACTCATTCTGTAAACCAGACTGACTTTGCCCTGCCTTCCAAGTTCTGGGATTAACAGTGTGCATCATTACCACCAGGCTGGAGGATATTCTTTTATTAACATTTTTTGTTTTACATTCTTATTTTGAGGGCTGGTGTGATGATGTTCAGTAGGTAAAGGCACCTGAATTAGAGCTGTATAACACAAATGGTGGAAAGAGAACATTCTACCAGGTTATCCTTTGACCTCTACATGGGACCAGAGGCATGTGTATGGTACCTGCTTCAACATACAAAACAAATAAATGTTATTTAAATAACAGGTATTTTGTAGGATGGAGAGATAGCTTAGTAGTTAGCTGCTTTGTAGAGGACCTGTGTTAGTACTGCCAGTAACTCCAGTTCCATGTGATTCAAAGCCTTCTATTGACCTCCAAGGGTACCTACATGCATGTGGTGCACATATAAATAAGCAGACACACACGCACACACACACACACACACGGTACTATTATGTGTGTACATAATATGGTGACTGTGTGCCATGGAATGTACCTGATGGTCAGAGGACAATTTTTTGGAGTTGGGTCTTTGTTCACCTTTATGTAGCTTCTGAGGATTGAATTCATGTGACCAGGATTACTCAGCAAATACCTTTACAACCTCCCCACCCCCAGCCATATCCCTGGCCTAAATGTTTTAAATTATATTTATTTATTTGGTGGCTATTGGTAAATGCCATGGTATGCATATAGAGGTCAGTTCCTTCTACCATTCTACCATGTGGATTTCCGGGGTTGAACTCAAGGCTTGGCAGCAAGGGCTTTTCCCCTCTGAGCCATCTTGCTGGACCTCATCTTTACTGTTTAATGATAATTTTCCTAGATAAAAGTTTTTCTTGGTTAACACTTTTTGCTTTTATGCTATCCTGCTTTCCTGAGAAATAAGATGTTAGTCTTACCGAGGTTCTCTTGAAAGTTACTAAGCATTTACTATTTATTAATTTTTTTTAAATGTTAGATTTATTTTATGCGTGTAAGTGGTTTGCCTACACGGATGTGTGTGTTGCCCTTTGGAATTCAGAAGAGGGCTTCAGATTCACTGGGACTAGGGTTACAGAGTGTAAGCTGGATGCTGGGAATCAAATCTGGGTCCCCTACAAGAGACCCCAACAAGCACTCTTTAAAACAAAACAAAACAAAAAAACCAAAACTTTTATTCTCATATATTATATCCTGTCCACAGCTTCTCCTCTCTCTATTCCTCCCAGTCTTCTCCTTGCCCTCCCATCCTATATTCCCCAGATCAGTTTCCCTTCAGAAAAAAAGAAAAGGCCTACCAGGGATGTCCACCAAAAATACCCTAACAAGATATAATAAGATTGGGTACAAACCCTCAGAGCAAGGCTGGATAAAGCAAACCACTGGGAGGAAAGGAATCCCCAAGCACCGGCAAAAGGGTCAGAGATTTCCCCCAGTCCCACCATAACACCCAGCTATGCAATCATAAGGTATATGCAGAGGACCCAGCTCAGACCCATATAGAGCTCCTGTGAACTCTGCTTTAGTTGATTCTGTTGGCCATGTTCTCATAGTGTCCTTGAATCCCCAACTCCTACATCCTTCCTCCCCCTTTTCTGTGAGGTTTCCTTGGCTTCACTTAGTGTTTGGCTGTGCGTCTCTGCATCTGTTCTGATCAGTTGCTGGATGATACCCCTCTGATGACAGTTGGACTAAACACCGATCTATTAGTATAGCAGAATATCATTAGGAATTATTGTATTGACTTTTTTTTGGAGCGGGGGGTGTCAATGTGTTTGGTTCTATTCTGGGCCTCTGGGCTCTCCTGCCTTTGGTTCCTAGCTATCCAGGCAGTGTCAGGTCTGGATTCCCTCTCATGGCATGGGCCCCAAGTTGGACCAGTCATGGGTTGCCCACTTGCATAAGTTCTGTGCCACTGTCACTATTGCCTCAGCATGTCTTGCAGTCAGGACAGTGTGTCCTGTCAAAGGTTTTGTGGCTAGGTTGATGTCCCAGTCCTACTGCTGAGAGCCTTGCCTGGTTAGAGAGGCCAATTTGCACACTGTCTCTCCCATTACTAGGAAACTTTGCTAGGGTCACGCTCGTAGATTCCAGGAAGTTTCCATTGCACTAGGTTTCTACCTCGACTTCCAAATGCCCCACCCCACCCCAATTCCAGTCATCTCTCTTAGTAACCCCTCCCTATCCCTCCCACATTGTGTAAATGTACCACACTTTATCCATTCTTTAGTTGAGGGACACCTAAGTCATTTCCAGTTTCTGGCTTTTATGAATAAAGCTGCAATGAATGTGGTTGAGCAAATGTCTTTGTGGTAGGATGGAATGTCCTTTGGGAATATGCCCAGGAGTGGTATAGCTGCGTCTAGAGGTGGATTGATTCCCAGTTTTCTAAGAAACCACCATATTGACTTTCAATGTGACTGCACAAGTTTATATTTGCACCAGTAATGAAGGAGTGCTCCCTTTGCTCCACATCCTCACCAGCATGTGCTGTCACTTGTGTTTTTGATCTTAGCCATTTTGACTCTTTTAAAAAGTTTTCAAGAGTTTTGATTTGCATTTCCCTGGTGGCTAAGGATGTAAAACATTTCTTTAAATGTTTCTCAGCCATTTGAGATCCTTTTGTTGAGAATTCAAGGTTTAGATCTGTGCTCCATTTTTTTAATTGGATTATTTTGTTTGTTGATACCTAGTTTCTTGAGTTCATTTTGTATATTAGCCTTCTGTCAGATGTAGAATTGGTGAAGATCTTTTCCTAGTGATAGTATCCTTTGTCTCACAGAAGCTTTTCAGTTTCATGAAATCCCATTTAGTAATTGTTGGTCTTAGTTAATTTACACCTGTGTTAATGGTGTTCTTCTGTTCAGGAAGTTGTCTTTTGTACCAATGCCTATGCCTATGCCAGTGTGTTCAAGGATATTCCTCACTTTCTCTTCTATCAGGTCAGTGTGTCTGGTTTTACGGTGAGGTATTTGATCTATTTGAACTTATTTTGTACAGGGTAATAGAGACTGATCTATTTGTATTTTTCTACATGCAGACATCCACCAGCACCATTTGTTGAAGATGCTTTCTTTTTCCATTGTGCAATTCTAGCTTCTTTATAAAAATCAGATGTCCATAGGTGTGTGGTTATATGTCTGGGTCTTTGATTTGATTCCATTGAACAACCTGTCTTTTTATGCCATTACCGTGCCACTTTTATTTCTATAGTTCTATAGTACAGCTTAAAATCAGGGATGCTGATACTTCTTGGTGTTCTTTTATTATACAGGATACAAAAAGTACTCAAGTGCTGAGCCAACTCTCTAACCTGACTGAACTGCCTCCTCCACCATCTTTGTTCTTCCAGTATATTCTCATACCATTTTTTTCTTTTTTTGTATATTTCAGCATTTTTACTGTGATGTGTGTATTTTGGAGTTCACAGAGCTTCTGTTACATTTTTTATTTGGAATAATTTCAGTTTTCTTTGATTTTTTTTTCTGCTTCATCCTTCTCTTTCCTTATGTATGTTTTTGCATATATTTTTATGGTAAAGTTACTGTTTGTTCTTAGAACCATTTCCAAAGATTGCAGATATATACATATATTTATTGTTTGTTTATTTTTAGAGACACTGTCCTGGAAGGAACTCTGATTGAGCCCTCTTGCTTGATTCAGCATATTTTATAGAACTGTCTAAAGGTTCCTCTTTCCATAGCCCTCACTGTCAGTTATAATACATATTGAAACTTCATTTCATGCCCATCCCTCCCTCTGAGTAACCACTTTTCTGAAATAGTTTTTGTCATTATTCCCTTGCTGTTCTCTGTGCCTTTGCTGCATATGTATTTAGCCCTAAACAATATCTAATGTGTATTTTCTGCCTCTTAAGTTTTTTGCTCAGTAGTATGTTCATAACTATTCAGTTTGCTTTTTAGATCTTACTTGGCCTGGTAGTCCAGTACATGGATACATGACAGTCTATATGAGTTAGCTTATGAATATTATTCTTTAAACAGCTTTATGAGGTATAACTTATTTGCATATTAAGTACACATTCTAATAATATAATAATTTTCATACATTAAAATTATTTTAATCATGTTCCTTGAGTTATAAATTCTATATCATAAAATTCACTTGCTTAAAATATCAGGTTTTTTTCTTTTGTTTGTTTTGAGTTATTTGCTTTTGAAACAGCCTCACTGCAGTCTTGACTGTCTGGAAACTCACTCCATAGACCAGTCTGGCTTCAAATGAATAGAGATCTACCTGTCTCTGCCTCCCACATGCTGAGATCAAAGGCATACACCATTATGCCTAGTGGTGTTAGTACTTTTTAGTGTATTTGCAGAGTTGTGTGATCATTACTGTTATATAATTTTAGACTTCCTCACTACCTAAAACAGTGGATACTCATTAATAGTCACTTTTCATTTCTCTCACCCTTTCTTCATCCTTAACTTGACACAGCCTTATCTGCCTTCTATGTCTATAGATTTCTCTATGATAGGCTTTTTTCATATAATCATACAGGATGTGGTCTTTCATATAATCACACAGGATAGGTGACTGCAATCTTTTAGTGTAATGTTTTAAAATTACCTGTGATTTAGCATGTACGTGATAGGCTTTTAAATTATGTACTTTTTTCTCTCTATTGCTTTGTATGTGTTTAAGGACCCATACTATTAGTAAAACAAAAATTGGGTCTTGTGTTCATCTTCCGTGGACGTTCTGGAAGAAAAAGACAAAAGAGCTGTCATTTTAAAAGTATAACTGAGATCCTTTTGAGAGTACAACCCTCCTTTTTGAAAGACTTACAATGTAGTTGGGTAGAAATTACAAAGTATTCATAAAACTATGATGATATTACAAGAGTATAAGCAAAGTTCTCAGAAATGCAGGAAGGAAACAGTTCATTTCTTGGGGAATAATATGTTATAGATACTGTGAAGTGAGTGACATTTGGTTTGAGTCTGGGCTCTGAAAAGGTATTAAGATTTCAGGAAGTAAGTATTGGTTGAGAGGAAGAAGGCTGTCTACCAAGAGGTGCAACAGAAGGAAGTAGTGAGAGGACAGCATTTTCTTGGAACTTTTGTTTTTCTGTTTTGTTTTGTTTTTAGGTTTTCTGTGGAGATGGGGTCTTACTCTATACTCTGGAACTTACTGTATAGCCTGTTCGCCTTAAACTCAGGACATTTCCTTTCTCAGCTTCCTGAGTGCTGTGTTCAGGTGCCAGGTACTACACCTGGCTTGTAGGAGCTTTTGAGAAGTGGACTGGGCCTCCGTAATATTGTTATGCGTCAGGCTCATTGTTGAGCTGTTTGGTGTGGGATTCACAGCGGCTTCATGTAAGTTCCTGCGCAATGCGAAGCACTCAGGTCTCTGCCTCGAACCCCAGTTCCTGAGAGTAAGCACTTGCTCACCCTTTCAAGAGTCCCGCCTTTCCATAGGTTAGCAACACTGCCTTCAAGCCTCTCTATTAAACCCTTCCTGTTTGAAATACCTGTTGTTTTTATGAAGCCTCAAGGGTTAGAATCAGTGGCAAAGATCACATTACTGAGGTAATGCATTACTGCTTGGTCTAGAAAATCGATCATGCACACATAGAGAAGACAGGTTCAGTGAGTACCTGTGACATTGTTATCAACATGGGACAGAAGGGGGGGAGGTTAAGAATGACCACCAGCAGTTTGGTTTAAAAGCTATAAAAGTAGGCAAGGATAAGATACAGATGCTTTTATATCTTACTGTTTAAACACTAGACTGGAAATGAGAGTGTGTGAAGGCAGTTGCTACTTTCTAGGTATGATGTGATAGCATGGTAATCATGCTCACAGTATGAAAGGAGATGAATGGGAAAGCATTTTAGGTTAAATTGACAGAACTTGTTAGTGTGAATGGTGAGAGAGATACGCAATGAAGATGACTCCCTTGACCTTACTTGATTATGTCAGTGCTCTCACACAATTAACTCGAATTGGAAGCCGTTCACATTCTAATGGGAACATTTAATTTGATTCTGTTTATACTTCCAGTTCTGAAATTAAATCAGTTCATATTGTGCTTAGTACCTGTCATGTTTAGATCTGCACAATTAAAATATTGTTTATCACTTCTTTATAGCCAAAAGAATGCAACGGTGTAAAGATTCCAGTTGATGCCAGTAAACCTAATCCAAATGATGTGGAGTTTGATAATTTGTATTTGGATATGAATGGAATCATCCATCCTTGTACTCATCCGGAAGATAAGTATGTAATCCATTTTGCCATTGATAGCACAAATCACAGAAATATTATGTTCTGTTATATTGTCTGCTTGTCATTTATAGACCAGCACCAAAAAATGAAGATGAAATGATGGTTGCAATTTTTGAGTACATTGACAGACTTTTCAATATTGTAAGACCAAGAAGACTTCTCTACATGGCAATAGATGGAGTGGTAAGTGCTAAAAAAAAAAAAATCATTTCAAAGTCTCTATTTTTGTTTTGCTATTTTCTGAATATCTCAGTGAAAGTCAGCTGAATAGTAAAATATGTTGACTCTGGTTAATTTCAGGAAGAAAAGTCTCATACTGCAATAATTCATTGACATGTTCTTTTGTCATTTACTATGCAATGCTATGGATTATTGATTGATGACTGTCCCTATAAAGTGACATAGACCAAGTGAATTTAGTACTTAGAAGTACTAAGTGACACATACAAAGGTGTTGGGAGAAGAGGCAGTTTGGATTTACTGTGGGTTAAAAAGTGAAGGTTAGAAATGATGTATGGATTTGCTTAGGAATGTTTTGAATAGCATTATGTAAATGTGAGATATATATTTTTAGGCACCACGTGCAAAAATGAACCAACAGCGTTCAAGGAGGTTCAGAGCATCAAAGGAAGGAATGGAAGCAGCAGTTGAGAAGCAGCGAGTCAGAGAGGAAATACTTGCAAAAGGTAAGGAGAATGTATCTTTAAGTTGAACTTTCCCCCTTTTTTCTGCAGTGCTTTAAATTTCCTGTTGGGTACCTATTTAGAGCTAAGTCTCAGAGAAAAAAGTTGGAGAGGGAAACTGAGGCCAACTGGAACTGGTTCTCCCTCAACCCAATGAGTGTGGTGGAACATTTTGGTTGGTTTTATCAGGTTTATTTGGTGTGTGCTATCCACAGCAGTATAGTAGGCAGAAAAGGCCACACACACTTTCTTTCTTTTTTTTTTTTTTTTTTTTTGTCACTAAATTGCATTTTACATCTGGAGAAAAAGATGTCATGGGCTAGATTTATAAATTTTACTATGCTATTTTAATTTGTTTGTAAGTATGTGAGTATGTATAGTTATTTTAGCCATGGCTTGTACTTTAGATTCCGTTTGCCTCCTCCCCAAGACAGGGTTTTTTCCCTGTAGCCCTGGCTGTCCCTGAACTCACTGTGTAGTCCAGGCTGGCCTTGAAGTCTGTCTGCCTCTGCCTCCTGAGTGCTGGGATTAAAGGCATGCACCACCACCATGGCTGTAGTTGAGACTTGTATAGCTTGTTTATGATAGAATATTTTAATAATTTATTGAGAACTATTTTCAAAATTAATGCTTATGTTCTCTTACAAAGGAAGGACCTCATGATTTTTTTGTTTCGTTTGTAGTATCTTTTATGTGCTATGTATTTTTTTACAATCTTGTTAAAGCAGTGGTTTTCTCAGTCTATAGATTGCGACCCCTTTGGGGGGTTGAAAGACTCTTTCACAGGGGTCTGTATATCAGATACCCTGCATATCAGATTTTTCCATTATGCTTCATAACTAGCAAAATTACAGTTATAAAGTAACTATGAAAATAATTTTATGTGGGGTCAATACAACATGAGGTTGCACCAAAGAAGGTTGAGAACCACTAAGCTAAAGCTTAGTGTAAATTGATGGGGAGAAATACTGTTTTCTTCTTAGAGAGTGGATCATCTTCTTCTTAGGTTATAACATCTTTCTTTGATATTTAAATTTTTTGTTACTCTTCTGCCTTAATATTGATTAATTTACTTCAGTTTTTTATGGGGAAAACAAAACATTGCCTCTTTTGTCTAGGTGGCTTTCTTCCTCCAGAAGAAATAAAAGAAAGATTTGACAGCAACTGTATTACACCTGTAAGTACTCTCAGGCTTTGCTAGCTACTGCTAACTCTTAAATGATAGGTTAATTTTTTTCTTTCTATCATTTTAGGGAACTGAGTTCATGGACAATCTTGCTAAATGCCTTCGCTATTACATAGCTGATCGTTTAAATAATGACCCTGGGTGGAAAAATTTGACAGTAAGTTTCACACTTTGGTACTTGAGAAAGATTAGAGTGATCATTTGAGGCTTTACTTTGATATGACTGATATTATTTATCCCTTTCCCCCGATAAAATGCTAGTTGACTGTCAGAGAAAAGAGAAGCTTTCTAGGTTATTGGAAATGGGTTGCCTTGCATGGTCAGGTTTTATATAGCTGAATTTTCTCTTAATGCCAGTTTTGTTTTCTTACTTCACTATGAAGCTGTAAAATGGGATTCATAATTTTTAAAAATACAAATAAGAATGTAGTTTTTAGCTAGAAAGATTTGTCATAAGATATCAAAATGTAGCAAAATAAAGTTATGGGACTATTTACAAGTGGATATTTCTCATGAATATTTAAGTAAAACTTGAGTGAACTTTTCTGTTATTGTAGCTTAAGTAGTGTCTTTAATTAGACTTGGTAATTGGACTTGATAACTCTTTCATTGATGATTTGATGCTGTATCCTTGGTAGTGAGTAGTTAGACCTTGTGAACTGGTGAGTAGTCACTGTTATTTTCCACCCTTTGTGGTAAGTTAGTCAGCAGTACTGTAGCCTTAGTGTTGCGCACATACCTTCTTTAGTGATTGGTCCACCTACTGATACACACTGAGGAAATTGCTTTTTCCTCTTTGTTCTGATAGAAACTGGGGAGGTGAACTAAACATATAAAACCTTTTTCAATAGGTTATACTATCTGATGCTAGTGCACCTGGTGAAGGAGAACACAAAATCATGGATTACATTAGAAGACAAAGAGGTAAAATTCAAAAGTATTTGATTATAATGAATATAACCCAGGTCGGGGGTATAGCGTAATGATAGATTTGCTTAGTACGTGCAGGACCTTGGGTTTTATCCCGGCACTGACAGAGAAAAACAAAAAGGCCATTAGCTAGAAAACACTTGGCACATTGTGGTACTTCCGTTGTGTGATGTGTGTTTCTATAAATACATGTTTCTTTTTTTAGCCCAGCCTAACCATGACCCAAATACTCATCATTGTTTGTGTGGAGCTGATGGTAAGTTTCTTCTTGATGATTTATAGTTCTAGGTTTAAACCAGAGTATGTTAGTAGGTTGTTGTGTGGTGGGTATTTCAGGGTTGGTTGACAATTCTCAGATGTCTGGCTTACATTTAGAAGGAACCATTGTTGATTTGTTGTTATACTGTGCTCGGTTAACCTGTGAGGGATTTTATGGTTTTTTTTTTTTTTTGTTTTCAAACTTCGGATGTTTTGTCATTTGACAGTGGACAGTTTCCCACATAATCCCTAGTGGTTCATTATTGTAGGTCCATGTCTCTGAATGATTTTATAGACTGAAAACTACTAAACTAGTATTGGATGACTTTTTGATTTTGCTGCTCTGCTCTGTGTTCAGTAGGACTTTTTCTTGTGTCATTGTTTAATAGCACTTAGATTATGGTACAGGATCCATCCAAAGTACCATTCATTTGTTGTTTTCTTATTGATAGCTGATCTCATTATGCTTGGTCTTGCTACACATGAACCTAACTTCACCATAATCAGAGAAGAATTCAAACCAAATAAACCTAAACCATGTGCTCTTTGTAATCAGTTTGGACACGAGGTCAAGGATTGTGAAGGTTTACCAAGAGAAAAGAAGGGAAAGGTAAGAGCTTTAAGATAGACATTACCCTATTTGAAAAGTCTGTTATCATGGGAAAATATGCACACTGCCACAAAGTATACCATTTCAACCATTTTAAAATGTGCCATTAACCACCAAGTTTATTCAAACCTCATAATGATATTTCACAGAAATGTAGCTTTTGAAATAATGTGAAGTAAGCCTGAATTCACAAACTTACACACACTCAATTCCTTTTATATTATTTTTCTAATGTAATTTGTTTCCACGAAGGTAAGTTCCCATAGATAACTATGTCTATTGAATGTGAATTGTTTATGGAAGATATTTAGAATGGTTACTATTTCCTCTGAAGGAACTACAAATAAATTAAACTTCATGATACTTTACTGTTTTCTGTTTATCTGGGCTTATTTAGTTGGTTGAAGACCCTTCTACATGTGTTTCTACTTTAAACATTTGGTGCTTGGGGAAAACTGAAAAAACAGTTAAATAGAGCATACAATGTGATTTTGGACAGACAGCAGAATAAGCAAAATATACATGGATCTGAGTAAACACCCACAGAAGGGGCATGGAATACACATCAGATACTGATACTGGAGGACAGAGAGGAGGGGTTGGCAAACAGGCCTTTCATGGTAACCTATGAGTTAGAAGGGTTTTGACTTTTTTTTTTAAAGATTTTAATTTGAGGGAGGGGGGGAGAGGAAGAGAAACAGAGACAGACAGAGCAGAGACAGAGAAAGACATGTTTTGAGCTTCTTGACGTGGGTGGTGGAAACTGAACTTGGGTTCATTGAAGAACATCAACTGCTCTTAACCATTGAGCCATCTCTCCAGCTCCTTTTATATTTTCTAAAAGGGGTTTAAACGTATTCTGTATGTGTCTCCCCAAACAAAATATTCACTGCTGGTCCTTCATACCAAATAATTGCTCACTTCTGATCTAGATGTGATTATTTTAAGATGGTTTGGTGAACTTTTAAATTTTTAGTACTTAGGGGGCTGGAGAGATGGCTCAGTGGTTAAGAGCATTTGACTGCTCTTCTAGAGGTCCTGAGTTCAATTCCCAGCAACCACATGGTGGCTCACAGCCATCTGTAATGGGATCTGATACCTTCTTGTGGTGTGTCTGAACACATCTACAGTGTACTCATATACATAAAACAAATAATTCTTTAAAAAATTTTTTTTAGTACTTAAATATTAAATGGGTCTTAAATTAGAAAAATTCTTAAGATTTGGGTAGCTGGAAAATTACAGGATTAGGCTGGACACAATCTCCACTGTCTTTCTTACAGCATGATGAACTTGCAGATAGTCTTCCTTGTGCAGAAGGGGAGTTTATCTTCCTTCGGCTGAATGTCCTTCGAGAGGTATGTTTTGATGGTTATTAGAACTGGCATTCATAAAACATGTTCTTTCTATTGCTTTGACATTAGCCTTCTTTTCTTACAGTATTTGGAAAGAGAACTCACCATGGCCAGCTTACCATTCCCATTTGATGTGGAGAGGAGCATTGATGACTGGGTGTTCATGTGTTTCTTTGTGGGGAATGATTTCCTTCCTCACTTGCCATCACTAGAGATTAGGTATGTGTATTGTGGGATGTGCCAGTGATTATCTTAGCCTTCTTGACTTTACAGAGCCCATTGGTTTTAATGAATAATGTTTGTCTCCTGGTGGCAGGGAAGGTGCAATTGATCGTTTGGTTAACATATACAAAAACGTGGTACACAAAACTGGGGTAAGTTTATTTTTGAATAATTTAAAAACAGAAGTATTTGATTTTCTAAGATCATTTTACATGTATTTTATCACTTACAGGGTTACCTTACAGAAAGTGGTTATGTCAATCTGCAAAGAGTACAGATGATCATGTTAGCAGTTGGTGAAGTTGAGGATAGCATTTTTAAAAAGAGAAAAGATGATGAGGTAAATACATTGTAGTAGCTGAAATTGCTCCTGTCTTTCGTAGGCTGTGATGTATTTTTTACCTGTCTGACTGTGTTGTAATACCACTGTAGTATGTTGTCACTGATGTAATCTTAAGCCTCGTACTTGGTTATTCTATAAAGACTGTGATGCTTGCTGGGTAGAACTGTGTATTGTATATTATTTGAGTTGTGTTGCAGGTTTTCTTTTCCTAATCTTATTTAGGGTATAAATCCAAAAACTTGAAGCCTAAGTTGGCATTGAACTAGTGGCTATCATGCTTTTATAAGAACTATTTATACTTTAGAAACAGGGTTAAGTCTTATGAGTTTGCATTCTAGGAGTCCAGGTGTCATAAGACTCAGGGCCTGAGTTGGATGGCATGAGCTAGGGCTGAATGGTGGAAAAATGGAGGCTCTGTGGAGGGTGATGGCTCTTAGGTAAATGAAAACATAAAGGAAGAAACTAAAGTAACAAAGCACTTGGAAATTGCTTGTGGAAGAGTCTAAATTTCTATTTGGGGTAATTGAGAGTTTGTTGATTCCATTCACTGAGACAGCAAATACTATGTGTATAGGAAACTGGGGCTAGGGGCAGATACAAAATGAACTTCATTTTGGAGATGAGTATGAGGGGACTACAGGATGTCTGACATGGGGCAAATCTTGAAAACAATTTTAGAACTTTGGTTGATGGAAGGAAGTACTTGAAGCCATGAGTGGGAATGTGAAATTCTGTGGACTTGTGTGGAATGAAAGTACCCCCACAAAAGCACCAGGAGCATTGACAATAAGAATAAGGAATCAATCAGTTTTAGAGAGGCAGAAGGAGATCCCTAAATAGAAAAGAAGCTACAGTTTAGAGTGACTTAGTCATGCTACCTAGTGCTTGACCACTAGGCTGGAAGGGCAGCAACCTAGAAGCAGAGTGTTTGAAGATTTTATTGTAGTGGTAGCAAAGGAGACCAAAATGGGGGCAATGAGCTATAGTAGCTTCTTACAGAACTGATTTTTATGAGGAGACAAATGGCTATATTGAACAAATAGCAAGTGTTTTTCAACTTTGTGTACCACAATTATGCTCTCTTAGTTTTAGGACTTTGGATCTTTCTTATATCAACTATGTGTTGACTAAGTAAGAATTTTTTCCAATTGTCTTCATTATTTAGACAAACTTCTAGTATCTACTGGAATAGCTGTTTTGGAGTTGGTTGGTTTTGTGTATGTGTGTGTGTTTGACTGTATCTTCAGCACTTAACAGTACTTTTTACTTTATTGCTATTGATAACAAAAATATTTTCGTATAAAAGCCCCATGGAAAAGCAGTCTTTATTGCTAACTTATCATTAAAGGACAAGGGATGTGGTTTCTACTTTAGTGTTTCAGACATAAAAAGGATATCTTGCTGAAAGGTATTTTAAGCTTTGGTGTCTCTGAAGTCATACTGTCTTTTCTTGTGGCTGCACAACAGGAGAAACATCAGAATTTCAGTATGAAACTTCTAGAAAGTATGTTTGTGGCTCTTGGTAAATTCATGAAGGTGTTCCTAACACATTAAAATTAAAGACCAATATAGTTCATACCAGCTGTGTGTTGTTTTGTTTATGTCTGACCACCAGCCTTTAGAGCCATATATTTATTGGGCAGCAGAATGGAAGGCTTCAGAAAAGAATGTGTAGGTACTTATTAAAATTGAGCAGTTAAGCCTAAATTGTGGTGCTATGTAGTTTATGAGCTTTGATAAGCCTTACTATTAGCAGCCTAGCTTTGTGCCAGGGTTTTGATTGTCAGTGATAAGGCAGCAGACAAAAACCAGACAAACATTTCTGCCCTCTGAGAGCTTTCATTCTTTAGGGGAAGGTCGACAACAAACATAGTAGCCAGATCAACTTTTGTGGTAGACTTTTAAATGCCATTAAGATAAAAACTAGTTGAGCAGTATCCAACAAACTGGTAATGGCAAGATTGTAGTTCTAGAAAACACAGCAAGAGGTCTTACCAACAGATGAGTGAATAAGGACACAAATAGTGTGAAGGTGTATGCACGTAGATGTTTAAAGGAAGCACTTAAAACCCAGAGAATAGCTCTGGACAAGTGCTGCCTTGTATGTACACTGAACAGCAAGGGGTGAGCAGCATGTGGCAGCAGGAGAAGAGGCAAGGCTGGGGAGAGTATTGGTGTGAAGTTCTAAAAAGTGATAGAGGGCCAGAGCTAGGTACCCCTGGAGGCTATTTTAAGTACTTAGCTTTATTATATATTAAAGGGAGGTTCTAGATAGGAAACTGATCAGATCTGATTTTTCTCCTACCTTGTTTGATTAACTATGGAGATCATATTTTATGCAAATGAGGCCAGCACATGTTTTGAAAGCAGTGCCACTGGGGCTGGCCAGTGGGCCAAATGTAGGTTATAAGAGAGAAATGAGGTGTCAAGAATGACCACAGGGTATTTCCAAGCAGTTAGAAAGTGGAGCAGCTCCTCTAAGAAAGGTGAAGAAGGTCTTAGAAGTGAAGATGACAATTCCACTTTAGACACATTTAGTTCAGAGTACCCAGATGGAGATTTTGAAGGGGGAGAGGCCCTGGTTATTAGCATATGGACAGTGTTTAAGGCCAAGACAGCAGGAGCTCATTCTCAGGGGAAGAGAGAAGTGAAGAGGTCCTTAGTACTGAGCCCAAGGGAACAATAACATCGAGCAAAGGCTGGAAGTGAGAGTAGAGGAAAGCCAGGTAAAGAGTGTGATTCAAGGAAGTTCTGAAAAGGACTAAGATTTCACAGTCTACAACTGGCTTAGATAGAAACTTTGAAGAGAGGGAGGAGAAAAACTTGATTAGAGAAATTAGTGAGGGAGCCAGCTAGATAGCTCAGTGGTTAAAGGCACTTGCTGCCAAGCCTCGTGACCTTCAGATTTCTGGACCCCACGTGGTAGGAGAGAACAGACTCCTGAAACTTGTTCTCTGACTTGCCTGGAGTGTTCACACAAACACTCATGCACACCCCTCTCTCTGGGTTGGATTTCCAGAACCACAGAAATAAATAAAAGAGGAAGAAATTACCAGTTTCCACGCCATTGGAGGTTTCATGGACTTATCCTGGGGTACATTTTGTTAAACCCCTCTCCTAAGCTGGGTGTGGTGGTGTACACCTTTAATCCAAGCAGAGGCAAATGGATATCTGAGTTCCAGGACAGCTTGGGCTACACAGGGTCTTGAAAACCAACCACAACAAAACCCATCTCCTGACAGAAAACACCAATTTTAGATCTTATTGAAGTTTTGTATTGCACCTGGCAGGATGCACTTAGAAGAGATACAAGTACATCTGCCTGGGGTAGGCACCAGTACTTGTACCTGTTGACTTTTTTGTTTTAGGTCACAGCAGCAGCCATGAGCATTTTACTGTTGTTTGACTTGTATGGGTTTGCAAAACTGTGGAATAGACCATTGTTAATTGGGAGCAATATCAGCCCCAAATCCTGGAGAGTCGAAATTATGGCTGTCTTTGAGAAGAGAGAAAAAGAACCCTGCCCTATACATTAACTAGGCCCAGAATAAACAATAGATCTGAATTCCCTTTCTTCTCTTGATAGCTTTCTGAATGAAAGGGGTTAGTCTTTGTGGAATCCCATTTCTTTCTTGCTTGCCATTCATGCTAGAATTAGGAATGATGAGCCTTTAGTATTGTAGCAGAATGTATTTATTCAACTGTCTTGTAGAGATTTTAAATGGCAGTTATATTTAACAACTTAGGACTCGTTGTTTTCTTAACTTGTATTTTCTCCATATTGAAAGATGTATTGTATCCAAGGTAAACCTCTAAGATCTTTGTCATAGCTCTTATATTTTCCTGAACATGTATTTTTAAGATCCTAAAACTTTAAGAATAGTTTATTTGTATCTAAATTCAGTTTTTCTGCTCATCTAGAGTTCTCATAAACAGGGATGTATATCTATATCTATATAGATGTAAATATAGAAATAGATATTTTGTGTGTGTGTGTGTGTGTGTGTGATGCCCAGTATTGTTATGTACCCAGATAAACGGTCTTTCGAATCACTCCTGCTAATGTTTAACTCTGACATTTTTGTGTAATTATTTGACAGAATATGTGGATTTTATACTTTTAGGACAGTTTTAGAAGACGACAGAAAGAAAAAAGAAAGAGGATGAAGGTGAGTTTTTAATTTTAATCATGTGAGATTAGTCATAGCTTAACTTTTTTGAAGGATGTTATTTAGTGCAGTAACTATTCCTTATTCAGTCAAGAACATTTGTATTCAACTGGCTATCTTGGAACTGGCAAAAGAATACTGGGATCTCTGTCTCTCTGTCTTTCTGTCTCTGTGCTGCCCCCCCCCCACTCTGTGTGTGTGTGTGTGTGTGTGTGTGTGTGTTTTGAGATAGGAAGTTTGTGTATCTGTCTAGCCTAAGCTGATCTTGAGTTCTCAATCCTCTTGCCTTGGTCTCTCAAGTGCAAAGACTACTGATATGTGCCATCATTTTCTTTAAAAATCTGGTTCATTTTTAAAGAAGTGCTTCCTATGCTTTGGAGAAAGTAGGCAGCAAGTGGCACTTGGCTATTAGAATTATTTGTAAAAATTAGGTAGTTTTTGCAATAAGAACAGTTGGCCCTTTGCATCTTCCTCGAAGTTACTATACTCACTTTCTCTTTCACCTTTGTTAAATTAATTCTCTTAGAATGTGACCTTTTGAGCTTCGTTTCTCAGCTCTGAAATCTCTTCAGATTCCTCAATCCCTCCAGAATTCAATTCTACCTTGGTTTTGGTCTAACTATCCAGCTTATCCCCTGCTGTCTTCAAAATTCACCTATGTGTGTATTTAGTGTTTCCTTCATTTGTAGATCCACTTGCAAATCTGTCTTTGTTACTTTCTCTAGTCACACACAGAGCCTCCCTTGTTGGTTTTGCTCCTACTGGTGACCAGTCCTTTCTCTTAGTTTGCTGCTTCTTGTCTGTCTGTGATGTTGATTCTACCCTTAGTTGCATAATACTTTATATATAGTCACTTCCTTCTTTCCTCCCCCCCATCCCCCACCGGATGGAGTTTCAAACTTGTTACCTTTATTATAAGAACTGAGCAGAATCTGGAAACTGAAAGGGAGAAATATTAAGATGCTTACCATTGCATTTGGCTTCAAGAGGACTGTCTTAGGGTTACTATTGCTGTGATGAAGCACCATGACCAAAAGCAATTCAGGAAGGAAAAGATTTATTTCACTCACAGTTCCATATAACAGTTCATCATCAAAAACAGTGAGGGCAGGAACTTGGAGGCAGAGCTGATGCAGAGGCCATGGAGGGATACTGCTCACTGGCTTGCTCCTCATGGCTTGCTCAGCTTTCTTTCTTACAGAACCCAAGACCACCAACCCATGGATGGTACCACCCACAATGTATTGGGCCCTCCACTATCAATCACTAATTAAGAAAATGCCTTACAGGCTTGTCTACAGCTGGGTCCTATGTAGGAGCATCTTCTCAATTGAGATTTTCTCTTTTCAGATGATGCTAGCTTGTGTGTCAAGTTGACATAAAACTAGCTAGCACAAGCGTACTATTATGTGTACTTTAGGGCAAAGTTATTAAGTATTACAGACTGTTGCTTAGAAGGTGTAAGTAACCCTTTGGTGTTAATGGAAATCCATGTAATTTTCAGTTAGTTTAGTAGTAAAGAACTCAATAAAATAAGGACTATTCCATTGTCCTCTTTGCTTCCTGTCACTAACTGTGTTATAATTTAATTTTACTTCCATTTATGTTAGAGAGATCAACCAGCTTTTACTCCTAGTGGAATATTAACACCTCATGCCCTGGGTTCAAGAAATTCACCAGGTTGTCAAATAGCCAGTAATCCAAGACAAGCAGCCTATGAAATGAGGATGCAGAGTAACTCTGTAAGTGACTTACTACTTATGTGTGATATTGAGTGATGAACATTGGATCCTTTTATAATTGTGTGTTTGCGGATTTTATAATTTTTCCTAAGGTTTTGTTTTACAGGTTTTACCCAACATCTTTTAACTTTATTAAATCTACCTTTTTCAAGATGAAAAATCACTAAAAGAAGTGAAAAAAAAAGTATATGGAGTAGTCAGTACATTACATACATGGTGGTATAAACAGATAGCCAAGTGACTATAGTGTTCCTATAATACAAATGGTCTATAGCTGCTCTTCTCTATCCTGAAGACTGAGTTGTGGATGGTGCTAGAGCTATGACTGGGACACCCAAATGTCTCAAGGTTGAGGCTAGAGAGGACAGTGACTTAGATAGTTGATACAAATGTCACCCAAATAGATACATAAGGTTTGGGTGTACATTCTTCTGATCAAAACTGGCATGCATATTTGAAAGTGCTTTTAAGTTCTATGTGAAGTATAGTTGAACTTTTCTTGGTCTGTAGTATGGACTGTCTTTATGCTAAGGTTTTTGTTCTAATATCATTAAAGCCTTGAGAGCCTTGTGAGCTCTCAGTTTTAAAGTAGTTCAATTTGCATGAAAAAACTAATCTGCTGTGTTAACAGAAGGAAAACTTAAATATGAAAGTATTTTCTATTATGACAGTTTTGTTCATATATCTTAACTATATAATTGGAAAATATTTTTAAAATTTTTTAAATTAAGTACTAAAATATTTATGATCCTATTGTGCTCTTCAAATTTGGTGCAAAGGAAAACTAATAACCTAAAGTATTATCCAAGCTTTTATAATAGTAGTAAAAATCTCCACTTTTCTATTTTATATGCTGTATTAAAAAATAACATGTAAAATGATTTAGCAGTTTTCAGATAGAATCTCATTAATTGCTTCTTTCCAGGGTGGTTGAGTATGGCTGACCACTTTGTATTTGATTGCATTCTCACAAGCTTGCTTTGTGCGATTGTTATCTGTCACAGATAATACATACCATATGTGTCAGTTTTTTCCTTTAGAAGTGTTTTTGTTGTTTTTGTTTTTTAAGAACTTTACTGTTTGATAGTAGAGAATGGTTGTAAATTTATGATACCAGGAAACTACCAAAGGAAAACAAGATTTTTCTTGGAAACAGGGCTGGTATGGGACAAGACCAGTCTGTTCTTTCTAGATGTGTTTGCTCTCTCTGTTTAGTAGCTTTAAAAGCTGTCACCATGAAACTTGGTAAGTGGTAGGTGTACCTTCTTACGTAAAATGAATAATGAAATCTTCTGTAATATCATAATTGTCTGCAGAGCCCTTCAATATCTCCTAATACAAGTTTTGCATCTGATGGCTCCCCATCTCCACTAGGAGGAATTAAGAGAAAAGCAGAAGACAGTGACAGTGAGCCAGAGCCAGAGGATAATGTCAGGTAAAGTTGTTTTTGTTTTGGTTTTTTTTTTTGGGGGGGGGTAGCACTTTGTTAGTGAATTGTGGAAAGAGATGTGGGCTAATGAATGCTATTAAGCTTGCAGCAGCAATGCCTTCAGATTATTGCCTATGATCTTTTTATCCAGCAGTAATTAATGTGGAGAGTTAGAATAGTCACTAATTCCAGGGAGATGTGTAAGCTATTGCTGTTAATCCCAAGTATCTAGATTAGTATGCAGGCAGCTTTCTGTCTTCCAAGCCACTTTCCCTCAGAGACCAAGCACTAGATTGACTAGGCACAAATGTTTAGCTCTGATGATATGATTTGAATGTTACTGTTGAGAGATTAAATTTCAGGTTGCTTAACCTAGAAAGTTCAGATACATTTGGACAAGAATATAGTTTGCCTTAGTATTCTCAGCTGAAATGGTTCCTCCTTAAAATGAAATGTGCAGAAATCATTTTAAGAGATAAATATGTATTTTTTAAAAAGAACTACTGAATTGCACATATGCAATTTTGTTGCATGGCAGAGGAATTTCCTTTTAACTGCCTATTTAAATTTTGGAGTGGGAAACTTTGATTCTGTAATTGGCTTAGAAACTGGACCTAGAATTATTATTTTAAAAGATTATTAGCCTCTCTTATACCTAGGTCCAGATTACCCTGAGCTTTCTGTATAAAGGAAAACAATTTTAAAAATTGTAGCTCACTAAGAATTTAGGAAAATGTTGTGTTTCAAAGTTCATCAAGGCATGCTTCTTGTACAGGAGATAAAGTGTGGGATTTTTATTTACGATTAAGAACTTCATGTGTAGGTCATATGTGGCTTTACTTTTCTAATATCCTTTAATATCCAATTAGTAAGTAACCATGAGATAAACATTTATTTAATCTTGCTATAGTTTCTACCATTTCTATCCTTCTGGGTTTTCATCCTAAAAAATTTCAATTTTCTTTGATTTTTTTTTTCCCCCCTTAATGTGTTTTAACATGGTTGTATGTCTGTGTACCATCTGTGTGCCTGGTACCTGGAGAGGCCAGAAAAGGTTGTGAGGTCCCCTGAAATTGGAGTTACAGGTGGTTGTTGGATGCTGAGATGTGAATCTGAGTCTTCTGGAAGAGCAGCCAGTGCTCTTAATCTCTGAGCTGTCTCTCAGTGTTCCTTCCCTCTTTTTAAAGGCAAGATCTTACTGTCTAACTTTGGTTTGCATGGAACTTGCTTTGTAGACCAGGTTGGTTTTGAACTGCCAGAGATCTGCCTGCTTCTGTTTCTGAATTCTGGGAGTAAAGGCATGTGATATCTTACCTAACTAGATTGTTTTTTGTTTATCATGTAGCCATCATGACAAACACTGGTTTAATAGATTAACTTGATTTATTCAGTAATTTATTGTTTAATACTGGTGCTTGGGATAATTAAGGTAGAACTGTTCTTCAATCAAGAAATGATTGAGACTGTTGGCATTTGTTTCATTTATATTTTTATGTAAAACAGTAGAGTTAGAGTAGAGGCCATATCTTCTAGTTCTGTGATTCCTTTTGGTTTTGGTAGGTGGTTTGGAAGGATAGTGTGTTCTCTATTGTTACTTTGTTAAAGTTTGAGAGTTGTGCAAAAGTCCTTAATGGAGAATGACTGGATGCTCTTGGCCAATTTTGATTTTTAAAAAGTGTTCTGTAGTTTTTTCTTGTTCTTTGGATAAAGTATCTAAATCTTAGAAAATAAAAATACAAAAAAAAAAATCTATTGGGTAACAATTTATGGGCTGGAGAGATTTAGATCAGAGGTTAAGAGGCTGCTCCTGCAGCGGACCTGGATTTGAATCCCAGTACTTTGCGGCAGCAAGCAGCCAGTCTGTAACTCCAGTTCCAGGAAATCCAGTGCGTGTGGACATGAGACATGCATGTGATGTGTAGTTGTACATTCAGGTACATAAGCAAAATGTGATTGTGTTTTTTTCTTTGTTAGCAATAATAAGTGACTGCTTATAGGTTATCCCGGAACGTAAGTGAGGAGATATAAAGAGAGATAATGCAGAAATAAATCTCTGTCTCCTAGTTGTCAGAACTCTTAGTTGAAAGAGGAATAAGACAAACAAGGATAGAGAGAAAAATTATATACACAATCTTAGCCCATTCCCTAGATTATTTTATGCATTATTAACATTTAAAATAACTACCACTTTAAAAATGACATAACTCAAACCATTTAATGTATTAATAAGAACTTTGAAATACAAAATATATTCAATATTTTAATCTTAGAACATAGTTTTAGAATTATTGCACAGTAAAAGCAAATATGGAAAGCAGTATTAAAATTGGCACAGACAAGTATCATGTATTTGCTCAATGAATGAGTATCCTCTTTTTTTTTAAAAATGTATTTTTATAATGTACTTATCAGAGTCAGTATTTGGGTTTCTGCTGAAAATGGAGTAATTAGAAAGTTAATGAATCTGTTAGCTTTTTTGTTCAGCTTCTTCAATTTCCCTTAGATATTAAGTATAAATTGATCTAGTTTGGGAATCAGTAGACAGTCTATAGTCAGAGATGTATTAATTAAACATAAAGTTACTTTACCTGGTTTAGGTTATGGGAAGCTGGTTGGAAGCAACGATACTACAAAAACAAATTTGATGTAGATGCAGCTGATGAGAAATTCCGACGTAAGGTTGTTCAGTCCTATGTTGAAGGACTGTGCTGGGTTCTTCGATATTATTACCAGGTAACAAAAGCAGTTTTTCTCCTAAGTTGTTGGCTAATCCTTTTAAAAACCAGTTATTTATATAATTGTACCTAAAATTGAATATCCTTAGATAAAACCTACACTTGTAGTTTTAAACTTTCTACTAAAAATTATTACCATGAATGTTTATAAAGACTTGGAAGTTCCTTAGGAATTAGTCTATCAATAAAACTTGGTTCTGTTGTGTTTAAGGATAGTGTTTGAGTTGGTTAATAAAGATTAACCAGGTTTTGGTTTGTACATTTGTTTGTTTAAAGAGTTTAAAAGTAGCCAGGCAGTGGTGGTGCATGCCTTTAATCCCAGGATTTGGGAGGCAGAAGCAAGTGGATTTCTGACTTCCAGGCCAGCCTGGTCTACAGAGTGAGTTCCAGGACAGCCAGGGCTACACAGAGAAACCCTGTCTTGAAAAACAAACAAACAAACAAACAAAAAAAAGTTTTAAACTAATTGGGCATTTGACAGTCACTAAGTAACTAAAGAAAGGATGCAGTGTGTTGCATACCAATAAAAATTTGAAAGGAATTTGATTGTGACAATTCTCTTGTATTACTATGATTTTACACGAGATGAATATTAATTGAACTGGTCTGTAACTGACTTGAACCTTTTGTTTATCAACATGCCAGGTTGGTGACAGATTAGGTAGACACACAGAAGATTGTAACACTGATGAACAGTATCTGGTTTCATCTTAAAGAGAATAAACTTAAATTTGGTGTCACCTGGGGATAGATGAATTGGGTCAGTGTGTCCAGTGTACTGGGTAGTGGTGGAAACTGCCACTACTAGTACTAGGAAAGTGGTTCCTTTTTGTTTTACAGCACACTAGGAAGGCTTCTCTTTTTCCATGAGCAGTACTTGCTTTTGTTTTGATTTTAGTGTATTTATAGTCGAGAGAAAGTTGCCACATGGAAGTATAATAGTACATTTTTTGGTGGTTTGATTCTCAACTACTGTTGTTTGTTCCCAACTACTAGGACCTGTTCAGTAAATATCAGGTGAAAACTGTGTTTGGTTTTATTCAGTGACAGAAGCTCTGAAATTGGAAAGAAATGTCATTTTAAGTAGAAATATCTTAATGAATTTGTACTTGTAAATTAAAGTTTGATATTAACTACTGATTATTCAAGAAAGTTTGCAATATTTTTTAATAAAGGAATCACTGATAAGCAGACAGTTAAACAATATTTTGAACTCAGAAAAATTAATGAGTGGAGTATATGCCAGAAATGATATTTTACAAATAAAGATATCATAGACTGATAGTCAGTCATTGTCTAGTTTTTCTTACCATGTTCATCGTTAAGAGTATTTTGCTTTTAATTGTCATTAATGATTTTAGGGCTGTGCTTCCTGGAAGTGGTATTATCCATTCCATTATGCACCATTTGCCTCAGACTTTGAAGGTATTGCAGACATGTCTTCTGAATTTGAAAAGGGGACAAAACCGGTAAGCTTCAAGTCAATGAAAAAGTAGGAATTTAAATTTGATAATTGGGAGTCTTTAACCTTTCTCTCTCTTGCAGTTTAAACCACTGGAACAACTAATGGGGGTTTTTCCAGCTGCTAGTGGTAACTTTCTACCTCCAACATGGCGGAAGCTTATGAGTGACCCTGTAAGTCTTAGTGTTTTCAAGTGTGTTAGTAACATTAGTCAGAGTTGACTTTGCAGTCATAGTTTTAAAAAGATGAAATATGGAAAGAATGTGTTCTATATACTTTTCACTGCATAATGTAGTATTCTGTACTTTCTTTGCCTCTGAGTTTCCTACCCAATAAATAAAACTGATTTGTTTTCAATCTACATGTTATTATTTTGAGACAGGGAATTACTATGTAGCCCTGGAACTCTCCCTGTTCAAGGCTGGTCTTGAACTCACAGAGATCAACCTCTGACTCCCTAGTACTAGAATTAAAGTTGTGAGTTATCACACCCTGCATAATGATTTTTATTTGTTTCAGCCCTATAACAACTTCAAACATACTATCTGACTTACCTAAAATTAACTCTAAGCTTGTTCTTTTGTGCTGGTTAAATATTGAGACCCAGCCATTAAGTAGGAAATGTTGAGTAACTAAACTCTTCACTGCTTGCATATAATCCATAATTATCAGTTCTAAAACTCATTTTCTTTGTTTTAACTTATTTCATGTTTTTTGAGACATGGTATGTAGCTTTTGTTTTTGATTCTTTTACTTTCTTCCTTAAACAGGATTCCAGTATAATTGATTTCTATCCTGAAGATTTTGCTATTGATTTGAATGGGAAGAAGTATGCATGGCAAGGTAAAATTTAGATATTATTCCTTTTTTTGTTTTGTTTGGTTTTTTGGGGGGTTAGGAGGTTTGTCTGTGTACGCTTGGCTGTCCTAGAACTTGTTCTTTGGACCAGGCTGACTTTAGTCTCAGAGATCTGCCTATCTCTGTCTTCTGAGTTCTGGGACCTTGTTTACAGTTTTTAATAAAGATGATCAATCATGATTTACAGGATAAAAGAATTCCGGAAACTGTACTTTTATAATTATATGTGAAAAGTAGATCTAAATAGTCAATCCATGATTATCTTAGTCAGGGTTTCTATTCCTGCACAAACATCATGACCAAGAAGCAAGTTGGGGAGGAAAGGGTTTATTCAGCTTACACTTCCACACTGCTCTTGATCACCAAAGGAAGTCAGGACTGGAACTCATGCAGGTCAGGAAGCAGGAGCTGATGCAGAGGCCATGGAGGGATGTTACTTACTGGCTTGCTTCCCCTGGCTTGTTCAGCTTGCTTTCTTATTGAACTCAAGACCACCAGCCCAGGGATGGCACTACCCACAAGGGGTCCTACCCCCTTGATCACTAAATGAGAAAATGCCTTACCGCTGGATCTCATGGAGGCATTTCCTCAACTGAAGCTCCTTTCTCTGTGATAACTCCAGCTTGTATCAGTTGACACACAAAACCATCCAGTACAATGATTGTCAGTGATCAATAGTAATTCTAATAGTAAAGATGGTAAATAGTATCTTATTGAAGTTGCAGGTCTTGTGTTCTTTGTGACTTTTTCTTCAATCAGTAACCCATTGCTACCTTTCAAAACTGCTAAGAAAGAAACAAAGTCATGCCTGTTTTGGGTTATGAAAACTTGTTAAAAAAATAGTAGAAACTTAATAGTTGGCATTTTCTGTTTTGCCTGTTTTTTACATTCCCTCTGTGAATAGATATATGGAAAAGGCAATTTAAAAATTCACAGTAAATTTAAGATGTTAGTCACTGCTCAACAAAAGTTGGTCATTGAATATAACACACAGTAAAAAACACTGGCTCACCAAATTCTCCTCTGACACTTTCTTGTGCTGTACCCTTTTTTAGGATACTAAGCTCAGAATTGGGAGGCAGAGGGGTGTATCATCAGTTTACAGATTGAAGGACTAAGAAGTAGCTCAGTGGGAGATTATTTACCTGGCATGCACAAGTGCCTTTGATCCCCAGAAACCTCACAACTCCCCCCCCCAACCCAACAACATCAAAAAACATGCTGTAACTGGGGGTTAGCTTTTGGTTTAAATAGTAGTGATAATTCATTATTACTTTAATATAATGATACTGAAAAATGCATCCAACATGTATTTAAAATGTGCTTTGGTCACATATAAATGGATTAGTCTCCAAAGGCTTTTGAAGGAATTTTGTAGAGGATGATTTAATTAAAGAGAAGCAGTGTAGGAAAATGGAGGGCTAATTAAAATAAGTTAATTAATAAGTAAATATATTTGTGTTTATTAAGAACATAATTCAATGCTTGCTTAGGTTTACTAAATAAACAAGTAAATATTTAAATATATAAACCTATAGATTGCGAACTTATGTTATCATTGTTATTATAGTATTTGTGTCAATGACAATAAATATTCTCAATATAGTAATTTTAGAAAGAAGATAAAATAATGCCCAATGGTTTGAATTTCCTCATATCTTTGCCAATATTCTTCTCCTGGATTTTTTGTTGTTGTTGATTTTGGTTTTTATGAACTATCCTAACCACTATGAAATGGTAACTCACAATAGCTTTAATTTACATTTCTCTGATGATAATGATAGTGAGCTTGTTTTCATGTGCCTTTGGGGCATTTATATATTTAAAGAAATCCTAATCAAATCCTTTAGGTTGTGTTGGGTTTTAGTTGCATTAAAGTTTATAGCCCTTAAACATTTGATAATGATTTTTGTATATTTCCTTCAATTCTTTGGGTTATCTTTTCCCTTTGTTATGATGTCCATTAATGTCAGAAATGGTTAAATTTTGGAGCTCTGCTTTATCTATTTTGCTTGTCTTTGTGTATCCAGAAATCATTTACCAAGTCTAGTATTGTGAACTTTTGCCTATTTTCTAAAACTTTTTATAATTTTAACTTTTATATTTTAGTTTTCAGTCTTATTTTGACTTAATATTTATATATGTTATAAGGATCCAGTCTTATTCATTCATATGTGAATATCTTCTTTTCTATGAACCAGCTGTTAAAAAGGCTTTTTTATATTGAATAGTCTTGATACTCTTTGTTGCAAATCATGTGGCTATTTTTGAGACTATTAATCCAGTCATTATGTCTGGTTTTATCCCAGTACCATACTGTGAATGATTTACATGTTCTATGAAGTTTACTTTATTCTTGCTCAGTAGGCAATCAGGATCTGTTGTGGTAAATATTATTTTGGTGGTTTTTTTACTGCACTTAGACCATATAGTTCCCAAATAAAAGACAGTGACCGTAGATTTATAATAAGCCTTAAAACACTAGAGCTGAGCAGCTATCAACCATTTATGGCATTTTGTCTATTTCCCTGTCAGAATCCCTGAGATATTATTTAACATGTTTCACCTGGACTACCCCTACTTCAGCAAGCCGACCTTCATAGTCGTGCACTCACAACCCCACTCTACCTACCCCATGGTGCTGCCTTCTTCCTCTCCTTCCTAAAGGTCCCTGCCTGAGATCCCACACCCAGGAACCTTTGCTCTGCCCCTTCTCTTCTGCCTAGCCCAGGCTGTTGAAATCTTTATTAACCAGTCAGGGATGACTTGAGGCCAGGTTTATACAACAAAAGCTGGTTTAAGTGAGGATCTCCTCATTCTTGATCTTCTTGTTGGGGTGGGGGTGGGGCAACCAGATCTTGGGGTACGGAATTTAGCATTTGAATACAAGCAGCATCAGACCAATCCCCTACGAGGATTTTTCTAGGGTATTTTGGGTCTGTATTAATTACTTAGCACTGTGACAAAATCCTTGACAAAAGCAGCCTAAGAAAGGAACTGGTGTATTGTGGCTCATGCCTTCAGGGCCTGAGCCTAGCCCAGGGTAGGGCGTGGGAAAGCAGGGGGAAACCAGCTATCTGGTTACTGCCGCTGAAGTCGGAGAGCAGAAGATGAATGCCAGCTCCTCTTCTTGCTATTGGGGGCTTCTGCTAGTAAGAGAGAGCTTCCCACATTCAGGGGGATTCTTCTCTCCTCAGTGGAAACACCTTTGCACATATACTCAAAGGGGTATCTCCCAGGAGACTCCAAAGCCAGTCAAGTTGATGGTGAAGATTAACCATCATGGTCTCTTAGAAAGTTTATGTTTTAGGATGGCTTAAGTGTCAGTTTCTTACTTTTTTTTTATAGTTTATGTATCAGATTACATTAATATTTTCAGTTGTACTCCACCCATAGTACAAAAATGTTGTCAAATTTAGTACTATTAAGAAATATAGTTTAGGGACATCTGGGTTCTTTCCAGCTTCTGGCTATTATAAATAAGGCTGCTATGAACATAGTGGAGCATGTGTCCTTATTGCATGCAGGTAAAGCCTCTGGGTATATGCCCAGGAGTGGTATAGCCGGATCCTCTGGGAGTGTCATGCCCAGATGTCCCTCAACGGAGGAATGGATTCAGAAGATGTGGTATATTTACACAATGGAATACTACTCTGCAATTAAAAACAATGAACTCACGAAATTCCTAGGCAAATGGTCAGAACTTGAAAATATTATCCTTAGTGAGGTAACCCAATCACAAAAGAACACCCATGGTATGCAGTCACTGATAAGGGGATATTAACCCAGAATCTCGGAATACCCTAGATACAATTCGCCTATCAATAGATTTCCAAGAAGATGGAAGGAGAGACCCCTGGTCCTGGAAAGACTGGATGTAGGGGAATGCCAGGACAGAGAAGCGAGAGGGGGTTGAATGGGGAAAAGAGGGAGGGGAAGGGGGCTTATGGGACTTTCAGGGAGAGAGGAAACGGGAAAGGGGAAATGATTTGGAATGTAAATAAAAAAAACTTAGAAAAAAAAGGAAATATAGTTTAAAACACAACTTTAAAACTTACTGGAAGCAATGTTGATATATTACTTGGTAAAGCATTTACCTGGGTTGATTATACCTTAAAATGATAGGAAGAGAAATGTAGCTGGTCACTTTTTTAAAAAAACAAAAAACATTGTTGAGTGTGTGTACTTTCAAAACATTATATATAATAATTTATTAGCAATATTGTGATTTTATACAATTTGTTCCATATGTAATAGTTTTGATTTCTTTATGTTTTATATATGAACCGACAACTTAGGTAAATTTGTCAAAGTTTCATTATGACAAAACTAAGATCTAAACCTAGGGAGTCTGATTCTAGAAGAGCTCTCTTGAAGTGACTGTTATCTGACAATAGCCACTGCCTGAGCTGGTTTGGGATGAATGAGAGGATCAGATAAGGTAGTTCATGGACCACAGTGGTCAAGGATGAGTTCTCTGTTCTTCTAGTGTTTACTACCAGCACACTACTGTTAACCATTTCTTTTTGCTCCAGGCAACAAAGGTGACTTGTTTCCTGGTGATTTTATTACTGTCAGTGGCACTGCAAGCTATTTCCTGATTAGATTCATCTTCTGGAATTAATATTATAGGAACGTTTTGTTATAGCAAATCCTTACAGAGCTTTCTTTAAATCCTAAGTCAAATGAATAGAAATAAAAGATAAATAATAATTTGGTATATTTCTCCCAAGTATATGACTGAATAAAATTTGAACAACTTCTTTCCCTGTGTTTGCTAATAATTGAATTAGCCTTGTCTAAATGACAGATGATGGCAATTTTGAGATCATTTCTTTTAGGCACTGCAAAATTTATACCAGAACTTAGATTCTTTCATAGCAGTAAAATCAAATGCTTCTTTACTGAGAAAATAATATAATAGTAAGGTCTGCTTTGGAAGCCTTTTCATTTCTTAAATTTTCAAATACAGTAGTTTGGTGTGGTGCTTTTTAAAGAATTGTTTAGTTCTAGTTCACATTTGTTGTTGTTACTTATCTTTAAGTTTTATTTACCCCAAATACTATTTTTTCTGTATTCTAGCAGAACAAAGATGTGGCTCAGTAACTTTTTTTAGTATCCATATTAATGATAAGCTTCTCTGAAAATGATAACTATAGGCTCAAGTGAAATAATGCCTTTAATTCAGCACATTCTGGGGGCCATTTCCAGCCCCCACATGAAGAGTCTATTCTGTTCCCAACTAGTAGTAAGTTATTTAGGCAAAGATCTAAAGAATGTTTGCATGCAGATTAATCAGATTAATTATAAAGAGTGTTATGGAAGCTTGGAAATTAAAGGAACCTTTCATGTAGTCGAGAAATAGAACTCCTGGGTATGTTAGGTAAATGACATCATTTTAAAAAGAATCAGGAAGGACCAAAGGACAAGCTCAAGCTCAAGGAAGATGAGCTAATAGTTGGCCTGAGGGCATTAGTAAGGTGATAGCATTGAAAGTGTGAAAAGATGGGAACATTTTGTCATTGCCATCGCATACAAAAATATTTACATCTGAGTTTTGGCTACATGACAGAGTTCAGTTTCAAATGTCTTTATGTCAACAGATACTTTAGTAGAATGTGAATTTGAACCAATGAACTGAAATCAGGTGATTTTAATGGTCAGATGGTTCACTCTTTTCTACAGGTGTTGCTCTATTGCCATTTGTGGATGAGCGAAGGCTGCGAGCGGCTCTAGAAGAGGTATACCCAGACCTCACTCCAGAAGAGAGTAAGAGTCACACCGCCACTTGGTCAATGTGGAGTCTGTCCAACATAGACTTCATGTCTGTATAAAATTAGACTTTTTTTTTTTCATTTGGAAAGTTTCTCATATAGGAGGCATAAATTATTGATTTACTTTTTTTATAATAGACATTAACTTTCCTTCTTAATCTCTTATCTGTAAATTGAGTACTAAATAATTGTCATTTTTTTAATTCAAAAGATTTACTAACTTCATTAAAGATTAACAGTTCATCTGGGCTTTGGTGGCATAATCCTGTTATTCCGGCACTGAGGGGGCTAAGGCAAGAGGATTGCTGAAAGTTAAAGTTCAGCTTGGGCTACAGGATGAGACCCTTAAAAAAATAGTTACAGTTCAAGAATATCTCTTGAAGTATTCAAGGAACAAGCTGGTATCATGTCTAACAATATACATATTAAGCCGAAACTAGTGGAAACATATGAAAGTGCTCACTTCATACTGATTAAAGAACAATCATCAAGAGGAGTTCATATTCTAAACCCTTAACACAAGTGCATTCAGTTTGATCGAGTGAGTACTGCTAGAGATAAGGTCACAGATTAGCTCCAGCAATCCTGACAGAAAATATCTGAATTAAATGACATCCTAGATCAAATGGACTGAGCACATAATTCATAGGCTATTTATCCCATCCAGACTACAGAATACACTTATTTCTTAGTAGACCATGGAACTATCTTTAAAATAGATTATATATTAGGATACAAACCAAGTCTTAACAAATAAAGGGAGATAGAAATAATTCCTTGTATTTTGTCCGATCTTGCAGGAATAAGACTATAAATCAACAGTAAGAGAAACCGTAGAGCATCCATAAACTTGTGGAGATTAAACAAGACACTACAGAACAATGACTGATCCTTGAAGAAACTAAGAAGGAAATAAACATTCCTAGGTTAATTAAAAAAAGAATCCCCTTTGACGTTTTGACCCTTAATGACATCCACACATGCACAACTGCCTCTTAGGAAGGCATTCCTTGTTCTCTCCATCTGCTTTCTTCCTATTATCATTCAAAGGATTAACTCTTCTTGAAAGAGTTGAGTAAAACAAGCATTTATTCCTAGAGGGCTAACTTGAAATGTTATTTTGCAAAAATAGTAGCATCTTATAATTGTGGCAGAGTATTTAGATTGTGGAAATTGTCAAGCTGAACTCAGCTTTGAAAAATTTATATAGTATCAATATAACAAATTTAAGAAACTATTGTTTCATCTTTGTGGCTGTTTGTATTTCCTTAGAGAATGTTTATGTCTTAAGCAAGAGTCAACTACTTTATAACTAAGAAAGTCTTGTCCTTTTTCAGGCAATGCGTCCAAGTATGCCTTAGCAATGACCTTTTTCTTAGGTTTACTCATTGTTGAAACTTGTTTCAGAATGCTATTTCTTCCATAGAGGCACACATCATGCATTTAAGTTTGTTACTTATAAAATGCTTTTCTTCAATGTTTTGCTGAATTAGTTTTAGGATATAGATGCTTTCTTTTGCTATAGCTTTATAAAGTAAGTCTTATTAGATGTTCTTGCTTGACTGTGGTCTTATGCTTTTTTATTTAGACAGGAGAAATAGTCTTGGAAGTGATGTTTTGTTTGTGGGAAAAGTTCATCCACTACGTGACTTCATTTTAGAGCTGTATCAGACAGGTTCCACAGAGGTACGGTATTAGCTTGTTCAATAATTAGGAATACACAAGTTATACAAGTTACTGGTTTTCTGTGTATGTGTGTGTGATAATTTACCCTTAACTTTTTTAAGTATAAAATTTTGTAACACTGAGTATATATATGGTATTGTACAGCTAGTACCACTGTCTATCTGCAGAACATTTTCTTTTACCCACACAGAAATTCTACCCATTAGACAGTATTAAACAGCATCTCCCCATTCTGTGATCCCACAGAGCCAAGTATTTATCTTCCTCTATGAGTTTGCTTATTTTTGGAACCTCATTGGACTGCCTCATTTCACTTGGCATGTTAAAGTTCATCCATGTTGTAGGCATGACCAAAATCATTTCTTTATATGACTGATGAATTTTCAATAAGAAGCAAATGCCACACTTTTGATCAGTTCACCTGCTGATAATATCCTCAGTTTGTTTGCTCCTTCACCTTAGTTTGGCTCTTCTGAATTACAGTCCCCCTAACTTACGTGAACTTAAGAGAAGGCACACAAATCTCTACTGCGTCCTTGTGGTCCATTCTTTCGGTTATAGTATAAAGATGCGTTTTTTCACAGCCAGTTAATGTGCCACCTGAATTGTGTCATGGGATTCAAGGGACATTTTCTTTGGATGAAGAAGCCATTCTTCCAGACCAGTAAGTACCCACTTGCATTTGAGTGAGAAAACTAGAACAAAGCTTAGTTAGCTTTTCCTTTTTGTTTACTATCTTATTTTCTAGTAATACTACTGTGAAATTTTTACTTAGAACAAATTCTGCTGAACTTAAGATAAGGGCATGGTTTCTAAGACCAGCTTTAGCACCTAGCAGCTTTGCTGCCTTCTATGGGGCTTTCTGGGTTCCTGAAACTAAGGTACCCACTCAGTCAGAGCTGGTATCACTGCTACTCCTATTCCAACGTCACTTGCTTTTTCCATTCTTTCCTTGAATATACAGTGTTTTCAGAGGCAAGATAGGGGATAAGAAACAGAAACGACTACTGAAATAATCCAGAGTTTTAGATTTTAAAAATGTAACAATGGTACTTTTATTTCTTTTAGTTTGGCTTTGTAAAATAAAGTTGTTTTACATTGAAATATTGTTTATGCTAATTCAGTACTTCAAAATTTTTTAATAGACAGATATAGTCAGCATAAAAGTACTTAAATCCTTCATAATTTTTCCCTCTCTGTTTTGTGTGTGTGTACAAGTGTGTACATAACATTCATTCATATAGAAACTAGATAGCTATATTGGATGACTTCCTCATTTACTCTTTACCTTTTTATTTCATTTTCTTTTTTGAGATATATTGTCCCTCTGATCCTGGAGCTGTCTTATGGGCTACACTGGCTCTACTTCATAGTACAGCAGTTTACTGACTGAATCATTTCCCCAGCTCCACTGCAAAATTTTCAAGAATGTGAAAGACTTCTAAGACATGAGTTTTTAGACAGTTACTCAGGACTTAATAATCATAGAGTGTGTTGGGTATTTCAAAGTGGTTACACTATAATATCATATATGATATAGTATCATAGTAAATGGTAGTTTGTGAGAGATATTGATACTGAGACATCATCATAACTTTTTGTTACTCTTTTTATTGACTTCTTATGGTTTACAGTTGTATTTCTCAGGTTACTAGTGAGATGGGCCTTCTTTTCTAAACTTTTTTTTTATCCTTTTTACTCATGTGAATTTTTATCTATGTGTGGGTAAGTACGTGTGAGTGCACATAGTTGTACAGGCCTGAAGAAGGCATCAGAATATCCTAACCTGGAATTATAGGCTGTTGTGAGCCTCTTAACATGGGTGCTGACAACTAAACTTGGGTCCTTCAGAAGATCAGTGTTTCCTCTTAACTGCTGAGCCCTTTCTCCAGTTCCCATTCAACTTTTATTATTATTATTATTATTATTATTATTATTATTATTATTATTGGCTAATCTCTTCCTGCCCCCTTTGAATTAATAAGGGAAAGGGAAGTGTCTTTAGCTGTTCTGTTTTAGAGATTCTAATATAAACCCTGACTCATAATTGCTTTCACTTATAATAAACTGGATCATCTTATAAAGGTATATTGTTTTGATTAGTACCTTTTAATGGCTTATTTTTTTCAAAAGCCTGACAAACAGCATGTCTTACTTGCCCACAGTTTCAGTGTGCACACAGGTAATTTTTCTCGTTTCTCTTTAGAACAGTATGTTCCCCTGTGCCCATGTTACGGGACCTGACACAGAACACTGCAGTCAGGTAAGTTTTCTAGAATTCAGAGCATTCATCCAGGGCACAGCTTAGGGTTTACAAGTGAATTTTAACAGATCTTTAATTTACAAGGAAATGGCAGTGTTAATTCACAGTTCTTTGAGATTGAGAGTCCTTGTGTTGCAGACCTCAGTGCAGAGCCTCTTGACTTTAAATTATGTATATTGTTAAGGTTACTGATTTAACAAGCATGCTTATCTGTTTTCTGGTTTCCCCTGACAACCTCTGATTCTTTCAGGATTAGAAAAGTGGGAGGTAGAAATAGGGTTTGTGAGTAGCATGTCATACAGAAGCAGACAGACCTTTGTGCCCCAGTGGCTCACACTGCCTTACTCGTTATAATTATTACTATAATTGTGGTTCTGCAGAATTAGAAAATAAAAATATTATGTAATACATTTTACTTAAGATTAACTGGGAAATTTATCTCTTACTTTAGCATCTTCCATTGAGTAAAAAATAATATAATTTAATTGCTATAAATAAAAGTCAGCACTCTGCTTTTTGTTGTGGTATAATTGCAAATCTTGTTGCCAGAATTTATGCTGTTATCATTTAGGCAAGACTAAAACAAATACATTTAAGGATTTGGTAAATACATGATAATTCTTAATCTTTCTCCCTGACCCATTGTTAAAATTGCTCATACTTTCAGGAAGTACTTTGGATTTTAATTAAAAATTTCCATTGCAAAATGTAACCATTTTAATTGCTGGCCTAAATGGGTTTAATTAGTAGCTAATTGCTATTCTAAAAGGTCGTGTGTGTGTGTGTGTGTGTGTATGTGTGTCTGTGTGTGTGTGTGTGTATACACTTTTTTTCCTGTTCCTCTTTATACACTTTGTTCTCACTCTCTGTCTTCATGTTCTTTTGTTAAGGGTGAAGTACAGACTTAAAGCCATGCTCATAAGCCCATCACAAACAATCTGGCTCGGCCACATTTATTGTAGACACTGCATTAACCTGTGGAATCTCTGCCACTCATTGGTGCTTCAGGCCAGTTAATTACACTAGTTTTCTTTTTGAATTGTCACATTTTTGTTCATACTAGTTGGGTTTTCTGCATTTTTCAAAGACCTTACTACCTTGCCCTCTGGAAATAGTTAATTCTACTCAAGCTTCTAATTAGGAAAAAGAACTTTCCCAGAGGAGAGTTACAGATCAGTGGGTGAGTCCTGCAGTATTTTGGGGTGATAGATACTGCTCTGCTGATTCATTGTTTCGGAACCTGAAGGGCATTATAATGTTTTATATGAATGAGTTCACAAATCCAAGATCTAGGTGCAAATTCAGCTATATGTTGAAAGTTTAACTTCAAACATGGAACTTTTGGAGTTAATTTTGTAAAGATTTGTGGAAAACATGAGCTAATTTTTAATCTTTCAATGTAATTTTCAGCATTTTCTCTGAGAGATGTGGTTGATACCATGATCCAGTTTTCTGCAATGGGGTGTGTGTGTGTGTGTGTGTGTGTGTGTGTACATGTGCAAGTTGCAGTTATATTTGTTTGATAAAATGAAGATCAAAAAATAGAACCTTCCGGTCAGTGTCTCCTTCCCGGCTTGAGAATTCTTTCCTCAGATTGACTTTGGATTGGCTCATGTCATATCTGGCCTTACCTTTAGTACTGAGAAAGACAAATTACTAGGGTACTTTAAGTTCACCTCTTCAGGAAGGGTTGTTTATTTTTTAAATTAGATTGCGTGTAAATGGAATTTTAAATGTAACGATTACCACAGTATTTATAAGGCTCACAGCTGGCAGATAGGTAACTACGGATCAAAAGCCTGAAGGAAGTGGAATACACAGACTCAGCAGCAGATTGGATAGTGGAAAACACTGGGGAGAGTTTAGCTGACACTGCCTACAGTCCTTTGTAGGACACTGAACTAGATAACCTCTCCTGATAGAATGTCACAATTCTGCAAACTCTTTAAGTGCTTTAAAATGTCAAGTGTGTGAATCATCAAAACTTCCCTGCAAGAATAGTTTGTATTGCCATGCTGGTTTAGCATCAATCACAGAGTGTATAGGGAAAGGTAGAATAATGAAGCTCGTCATTGGAGTTTTCTCCTTGCTTTGAAAAGAGTGCTACCATTCTTAAACAGTAATGTTGAAATAGCATTTGTCAGAATAATTTCTTTTTGTTTAAAATGTGTTATCAGACATGCAGGCACATGGTGAGTGCAGAGAGGGGTAGGGGAGGGAGGTTGTATAAGCACACGTGTCTGTCAGAAGACAGCTGTGTGGAGTTGGGTCTCCCTCCACCTTTCTGTGGGTTCCAGAGATTCAGTTCAGATTGCCAGGCTTATGCAGTAAGTGTCTTTACCCTCTGAACCATTTGACAGCTCCTCAGAATAATTCTTAAAATGAACTAAGTCAGAAGAGATGTCATGCATCTACAGTATCTTATCTGGTATACAAATAAAAGTGCTAGTTTCTTTATTTTCAAGGATATTTAGGATTTATACTTTTATTTCACCTGTATCACATTTGTGAGGCAGCTAAAATGAGAGAAATATAACTGGCAAGGAAGGAGTGTGTTATACTCTCAGCTGGTAGGAGGAAACCAATGTTCAATCAGCATAGTTACATCTATGTTAGGTAAAAGCAGGTGGAAATATTCTCAGGTGCATAGAGTTGCATGGAACAGTGTAAATCTGAACATGGTTCTCTGACTCGGTTAAGCAGCCTATTAAGTCTGTAGGCTGACCTGGTTTAGGTGCTTTTGTTTAAGGCTTTGTGGCAAGGGTTCTACCATATAGCTCTATAGCCCTTTTGCCACAGGCCATTTGGTATACTGACTTTCCTTTTCCTTGGACTTAAGTGAGGGTTTAGGTGCTCCTCTACTTCTTTCTAGATAAATTGTGAACAACTGGTTTCTGTTTCTGGTTGTGGAGATTGTAGATTGTCATCTGTATGTTTCTCTTCAGTGCTCTACCTGAACAATTAAAAAATAATAAATCTGAGAGAAGTGAAGGAATCTGAAATGTTTGGACCTGTAGAAAAGATTATCTGTAGCCAGAGATATTTCAGCAGGTAAATGTGCTTGCTATCAACCTGGTAGACTGAATTCAGTCTCTGAAGCCCACATAGAAGTAGAGAACCAGCTAACTCTTATGAGCTGTCTCTGCCCTCCATACTTGTGCCACGACAGCATGTGTGTTGCTGCATAAATAAATCAATAGATGAAATGTTCTTTTAAAAGGCTTTTGAGCTGTAATAGATTTTTTTTTCTTTCCTCTTTGGATCTTGCCTAATAGGTTTTTTTGCTTTAGGAAATAAGTTTGTGCTGTGGCTAATGTTACCACATTGGTACAGTTTTAGGAATTATTTAAAATTTTAAAAGTCTTTAACTTTAGGAGAAAGACTTTTTATTATGCCCTCAAGTATTCAAAGAAAAGAATGATTTAGTCTTTAAGATTATCTTTGCCCCCTGAATTAGAAAGTAAAAATTTACTTTTAGGTACTTTTTCTTTTTCTAAATGATTTGTACTATCTTAAATATAAGAATTATTGTGTGGCTCTGGTTCTGAGAGAAGCTTGGGGAATTATTTTCTTTATTGGTTTAAAATGTTTTTTCTTCAAAGCATACATATGGAAGATGGACATTTTAAACACTTAAAGGAATGGTACATAAAGTAAATTGCATATTCTTGGAAAATAAGTGATCTCTTTTCCCAAAAGTTAGTTTGAGCTCTTAACTAAATCTCATTGTTATCTCAGTAAGGGCATGGTGGTGCACACCTTTATTCTTAGCTCTTCGGAGGCAGAGGCAGGCAGATCTCTTGAGTTTGAGGCCAGCAGCCTGGTCTACAGAGTGAGAGGAAATGATCTTTCATACCCAGGACTGTTTTCTCTTCCTTGGGAGCTTGTTCTTTTGCTTGTTTTCTTCACTTTTCTAGTTTCAGGTCGTTCCACAGGTAACTTGCCAATACATTTGCATCTAAGCCTGTCATTTGAACTTGAACAACATTCTGGTTTCATCTCCATATTCCAGGTGCTTCCTGACTAGCTCCATATTATCTCAAATGCCTAGTGAAGGCTCTTGCCTAAACTGTAGGCTTTCTCCACGTGAGAATAAAGACTTGAAAGTTTAGACATTTGTTGTGTGTTCCTTGGGAGAATTCAGTAAGTACTCACATTATTTTTGTAGGGTATACAGTTTTTATAGATCTCTATTGAGAAGGACTATTTCAATTAAGTTTTTCTTTGGTCTTGAGAAGAAGACCATGTCTTTGTTCCCTTTAAAACATACCTTAATTGAAACATTTGACTTGTGTTTACTTGTGAGTATACAGCAGGTGATAGTTCTTCTTTTTGGGCTGTGCACATCACAATTTTAAAAATTCCCTATAAATGCAATTATACCACTGTATGCACCACATTTCTTTATCATTATTTGTACAAGGCCATCTTAGTGACTGTATCTTGTTTATTGAGAATATTGCTGAAGTAGATGTGAAGATGCAGCTGTCTTTTTGTTTCTTTTAGTTATATAAGTGGCAGTAGGATTGCCTTATAGGCATTGTTTCTTTTAGAGTTTTGTTGTTGTTGTTGTTTTGTTTTGTTTTAAAATTGTAAAACTTTTTTCCATAATGGGGCTATAACATATTCCCACAGTATGTGAGAGTTCCTTTTCCACGCAGAGTACTTTGGAGGCTCAAAAGTTTATGGCCAGTTGGGTTGTATATGTAGTGACCAGCAATTAAACCTACTAGAAAAGGGAAAATACTTTAGGATTTGGAGTAGGTAAAGATTATTTTTTAAAAATGAGATCCTAAATTCACAGAGCACAAAAGCAATGCAGCAGCAGTAAAGCGAGCCTACCATTTTCAAAAATTAACCAATTTTAAAATACCCTTTCTATATCCTCATCAACATTTGTCGTTTTAATAGTTACACTGTTATACTGGATTGAAAAGACTTGTTGATTTGAATTTCTTGCTGACTTATGACTCTGTTTCCCTCATTATAATTGCTGGCCATTTGTCTTGTCTTTTGAGAGATGTCTAATAGCCTTTAAATTTTGGTGTTTCATTACATATTCTGGGTATTATAGCTTCTGTCTGTTTAATAGTCTGTATATACTTACTTCTATTCTATAAATAATCTTTGCCTACTCTAAATCCTGAAGTATTTTTCCTGTTCTAGTGGTTTTATAATCACTGGTCATATATTTTTATCTCTTGAGTTAATTGTTTAAGGTAAAACATGGTTGTCTAGCTTTTATTTTTTCTGCATGTGTATATACATTTCCCCAACATTTTTTGTTGAGCATTGTATATTCTTGATGCCTTTGTCAAACTCAGTTGGCTGTGAAGACACAAATTAATTTCTGGAGTTTTTGTCATGGTCTGCTGGTTTCTGCATCTGTATTTTGAAGTCAAAATCTGTGGTATTTCAGCTTTGTTTTTGCTCAGGGTGCTTTATTTGCTGTAGGTCCCATGTTAATTATGTGATTATTCTTCATAATACTATAAAGAATGGTATTTGTAGTTTCATGGTTATTGCTTTATATCTTTAAACTGCTTTGGTAATATGAACATTGTAACAATATTAATGGCTCAATTTCTTGAGCTTGGGATATATTTCTAGCTTTTTGTATACCATATGACCTTTTTGTTACTGCCATAATTTTGATAGCAGATATGTATTTTACTTCTTAGTTTAATTTATTCCTAGTTCTTCCCCCTTTAAAACGTTGAATATTAGGGATGGTATGGCCTCTAAAAAAATGCTTTTTATGTGTGTGTGCTTGAATGTTTGTGCCAAGTACCTGAGGATGTTAGAAGGGGGTGTTTAATCTTCTGTAACTAGAGTTACAATGGTTGTGAGCTGCCTGGTGTGAGCATAGGTCCTTTGCAAAGAGCAGCAAGTGCCTTTAACTACTGAACCATTTCTTTAGCCATATGAGACTGCTTTTTTAAAATTTGTTTTTCAGCAAGAGTTTGTTACTAACTGTGGGGCGGTGTTCTCTCTCTTTCTCTCTCTCTCTCTCTCTCTCTCTCTCTGTGTGTGTGTGTTGATTTTTGTATTCTGTATCTTTATTAAATTTATCAATTCCATTGGGTTTTTGGAAGTCTTCAGGGGATTCTTTATCTAAGAGCATATAATCTGACAACAGTAAGTTAAGCTGCCTTACGATTTTTTTTCCCATTTTGGATGTCCTTTATCACTTTGTCTTACTTTATTACCATAGCAAAATTATGTTAGATAGGAGTGGTGATCCTTGTATTTTTCTATCAGAGGAAACACTCAACCTTTTCCTTTTAAAGCTTAAGTTGTTTGTGCTTTTTCATATATAGCCTTTGTTATGTTGACATATTTTCCTGGTATGCCTAACATACCGAGGGTTTTTATCATGAAAGAATGTTGGATTTTATTGGATGCTTTTATTAAGAGGATCATACTGTTTTACCTTTCACTTTGTTAATGTAATGCTGCATTAGTTCATTTCTTATTGCTATGGTAGAGTCCCTGAAACAAGAGGATAGATTATTTGAGCTTACAGTTTTAAATAGTTTGGGCCATAGTTGTTTGGTCTCACAGACTTGGGCAAAGCATTATGATAATTAAATGTGTAGCAGAGGAGAGTTGTTTTACTTCATGACTAACCAAGAAACAGAATGTTGTAGGAAGTAGCCATAAATACATACTCACAAGGACCTGCTCCCCAGTGACCTGCTTCCTCCAGGTAGGGCAACTCCTGGTTTCTACAACCTTCACAAATAATGTTACCATCTAGTGATGAACATTCAGATCATGAGTGTATGGAGGACGGTCCATATCCGAACCATCCCAGACACAAGACACTACCTCCACCGACTCAGAAGATGTTCTTGCATCTCTGGGTGAACCCGTCATCATGACGTTTGATATTTTTGATGTGCTGACAGGATTTTGTTGACAATTTTTATATATGAGTTCATCAGAAATATTGGTTTGTATGTTACTTTTTGTGTTGTTATGTCTCTGTGTAATTTAGTGTCTAATTAATCCTAGCCTCATAGAATAAATTTTGACATAGTCTCTTTTTTTCAGTCTTTTGGAATGGTTTGAGTAAGATTGGTTTTAATTTCACGTGTTTTGTAGACTTACGCAATATCTTTTTCTGCCATTCCATAATCAGCCTTATTTATTGTACCTTAAATTACAGCCCATTGGTGTTTTCCTTGGTCCCCTGATAAAAGAATTCCCTTGTTCCTCTCCCCCTCCCTCATTCATGTATACCTTTGTGCACACACAGCTTTAACTTGTCATTTGTTCTGTGCCTTTTATTGCATGTCTATTCTCCTTATTTATAAAACAACTATGAAACATTCTTTATTTCTCAGTTTAGGGGAGATAGGCTTGGTGCTTAATCAGTCTGTGTTCAGACTGGCACCCTGATGTGTGTATAATTGGCAACCTAACAGATTGGAAACCTACTGAACGAAACAAGATAGCTGCTATGAGACTGAGTACTTGAGAGTATATGTAACAGCTTTTCCCTCCTTGTGTTTTGCAAAGCCCTGGTGACAACAAATACATAATTTCTGTGTTCAGTACCATACAATATTCTGAAACATTTTACTGCTGTTCCTATTTTGTCCTCCTTCCACCTTACCCAGTAAGACACACCAGGGATCAAGATAGTTGTGAGTAAACAGCGAGACAGAGACGAACCAACTGACTAAATGAAGCATTGTTCAATGGTTTCTTGTTCTTTTGGTAATTTTTATTTTAAGTGTAATTTGTGTATTTAAAATACACAATTGAAGTCTCACTATGGGTAATTTTTTTTTTTCTAACACATGGACCCTAGTTGTAAAAATGGTGATACTGAACAAGAAAGAAAAGAATTAGCTAACTGAAAATGTCAACTAAATGATTCAGTTAAAAAAAAATTACTGACTATAACAACTGTAATCATAAGAATAATTTGGAAAATATATTAAATTGCTGGGCAGTGGTGGCGCATGCCTTTAATCCCAGCACTTGGGAGGCAGAGGCAGGCGGATTTCTGAGTTTGAGGCCAGCCTGGTCTACAGAGTGAGTTCCAGGACAGCCTGGAACACAGAAACCCTGTCTCCAAAAACCAAAAAAAAAAAAAAAAAAAAAGGGGGGATTGGCAAGAAGATGGTCATTACACAGAGAAAATCACAAATAATAAATTGAAACATATGTTTGGTCTGTTGTGTATATATTTTACCCATGTCATATTTTGTTGTTTTTTTTTTTTTCACCTGTCTTTCGAGGATGAACCTTGTTTCTTTAACAAGGTATAATTCACACATTTAGATTATAAATTACAACATGCTGAATAAGGATCTCATAAGCATTCTTGAGTACAAACCTGATATATAACTAAACTTCTAGAATGGCCATTGCTGAGTCAGAAGGAAGACTTGGACATATACCTAACAATTTAGGGGGCTAGGTATATACACCTACCTCCACCAGAAAGGGAATTTAATTGAACTATTCAGTATAGCTTTAACTGTTAACCAAGATCAGGGTGTGTGATTCTAGCAGTGATGTTTAGTGAAGCTCTCAATGTTTGTTTTCCCCCCATAAGTTGCTGTCTTAGTTAGGGTTTCTCTTGCTGTGATGGAATACTGTGATCAAAGCACCTTGGGGGAAAAGGGTTTATTTAGTTTACACTTCATGTCACTGTTAAGCCTCAAAGGAAGTTAGGATAGGAATTTGAAAAGGGCAGGAACTTGGGAGCAGGAACTGATGGAGAGGCCATGGAGGAGTGTTGCTTTCTTATAGAACCCAGGACTACCAGCTCAGTATTGGCACCACCCTTGGTATGCTTGGTCTTCTCCCATCAATCACTATTTAAGAAAATGTTCCACAGGCTTGCCTACAGCCTGATCTTATGGAGGCATTTTGTTAATTGAAGTTCTCTCCTCTCAGGTGACTGTAGCTTATGTCAGGTTGCCATAAAGCTATCTAGCACAGTTGCTTAACTATTTGTATGTACATTTTATATTTTGTTAGAAATTTTTTCAGCTTTTTCCAGTATTATACTGGAAATTCTTAAGAATTGGGATAATGTCTTACTATTTTTCTTTGATCATTTACAGTTATCTAGAACCTGGCTCTTCATATAGAGAAAGTTACCTAAAGACAATGCAATAGAGATCAGAGGTAGTTTTGTAAGGAAGATATTTAACCATTTGACAAAATCATTGTCTAAGATAACAATTTGGACAGTTTTCAATTTTAGTTATTCTGTTTAGACATCTTTGTTTAGTGTCTTTATTTCCTTGAAAATTTAAACCATTGACACCATCAAATCATTAAATTTTTTGTTATTCTCTTTCAGTATTAATTTTAAAGATCCACAGTTTGCTGAAGATTATGTTTTTAAAGCTGTAATGCTTCCAGGAGCAAGGTAACAACAGTAAACTACCTACCTAAGATGTGTGCTTTGTGGCAGTGTTAATCCCCGTGTCCTAAATAGTGTATTTTTAAATGGCCAGAAAGCCAGCAGCAGTTCTGAAACCTGGTGACTGGGAAAAATCCAGCAATGGGCGGCAGTGGAAACCTCAGCTTGGCTTTAACCGGGACCGGCGGCCTGTTCACCTGGACCAGGCAGCCTTTAGAACTTTAGGGTGAGTTGTGTCATTCCTGTTTGTATATTATGGGGTTTTTGTTGTTTTCTTGAGTTATTCCATAAACAAGTCAGTATTTCTGCTACAGATATTTAAGAGACTACACAGCACAACCGCTTTGTATCTATATTAGTGGTTTTGATTATTGATCTTTTTCATCCTCTTCCTGCCCTGTCTGTCTGTCTGTCTGTCTGTCTCTACTGAGACTCATTTCGTAGACCAAACTGACTTTAAATACCCAGAGATCCACTTGCCTCTGTCTTCAGAGTGCTGATTGACCTCTTCATTTTAGATGTTTATTTCTATATTTCTTTATGTATTGATTATATGTTGCATGAAGAGTATTCTCTCAACAGGTTTTTTTCTAGTTTTCTAGTTTCTAGTTTTCTAACAAAGGTCTTTACTGTTAAGAAGGTTTGGATTTGCATGTATGTTACAAGAGTGTCTTTATGAAGTGTTAACCAATATATTAATAAAATAAATAATTAAAACAAAGGCTCTTAAATTTTTGTTTACTTATGCATGGAAGGTGGTATACCATTGTTGTTTGCATTGGCAGTTTTCTGCCAGCTAAGATGTTTATTTGATCATCTTTATTTCCTATATAAATTTGTAGTTTTTATCTTTTACCCTTATTAGCTGTTGAATTGTCTTTTTCCTAGCTGTAGAAGAAACTTTTTTTAGAGGACTTTGAAACAATGAAAGTTCAGGCTGGGATAAAAAAGGATGGTCTGGGGTGGATGTGGTGGCATATGCCTATAGATCCTGGAAAGCTCAGGCAGGACCACAAGGTGGAAGCCAGCTCAGGTTACAAAGCAAGACCCTGTCTCAAAGCAATTTGCTGGAGGAAATGTTAATAACTCATAATTCAGGAATTAAACTGATAACCCATTTATAGGTATTTTGATGTTAATGAGACATCTAAAGAGTGAAAAGGTAATTCAGGCAGAAAGTCTCTGGCAGCATGTAATTTATATATTAAATAATAGAAAATTGTGGCTTAGAGGTTAAGAGTAGAATTCAGGCTCATTTTTCTAAGTTTCCTATATTTATATAAGTTACTATACTACTTTACATGTCAGTTTCCTAATATATAAAGTGGATAATAATTGCACCTACCTTGTGACGACTAGGTGGTAGCTTTAACACCATGTCGGTTAATTCTGTTACTGTTTGGAAACTTCTCAATTCTTGATAATAAAAGAAATTTGAACCTTTTTTATTTCATCATTCTTAGTCTTTTAGAAAGCAACATTGAAGTGAGTCTAAGAGTTCTGAGTTTCAAAGATAATATTTTATCTAAATTCTTATTACTTGAAACTTACCTTGAGAAAATAGTTTAAAGTAGCATGGCTGTACACCTAATGTCTTATTCATCAAAGTATGTAATACTAGCTCTAAATGAGAGAAAAGGTTGAGTAAAATATGAGACATTAACATAATGAAATAATCTGAAGTTTTATGCTATTGCTATTAAGAGTAAAGAGAGCCACAGGGCAGTATTCGAGATGGTAAATTAAAATAGCAAAATATAGCCGGGCAGTGCGCGCCTTTAATCCTAGCACTTGGGAGGCCGAGGCAGGAGGATTTCTGAGTTCGAGGCCAGCCTGGTCTACAAAGTGAGTTCCAGGACAGCCAGAGCTAAACAGAGAAACCCTGTCTCAAAAAAAAAAAAAAAAAAAAATTTTGGCTGGAGAGATCGCTCAGTGGTTAAGAGCACTGACTGCTCTTCTGAAGGTCCTGAGTTCAAATCCCAGCAACCACATGATGGCTCACAACCATCTGTACAGCTACAGTGTACTCATATACATAAAATAAACAAATAAATCTAAAAAAAAAAGCAAAATATAGAATAGTAATCAGTAGTGACAGCAACTGAACAGATCCTTGAGTAAAAAAGTCAACCATATTTTAAAAAAAGATTTGTTATTTTTTACAACAGCAACTGAACAGATCCTTGAGGGAAAAAAGTCAACCATATTAAAAAAAAAAAGATTTGTTGCTTTTTACAAAGTAATTAGATGCTTACGTCTTAATATGGTAGATGAACATTTCCAATCACCATTACCATTGTGTACAGTTTGGACCCTTAGTTTAATTACAAACCTTATTTTTACATTAATCAGGTCTAACAATAAAGAGGAAACTATCAGTGTTTGATTTGTTAACGTATTAATATAATCTCTGTATATAGCTCTCTATTTTTTCTTATGTAAGGGTCTCTTTTACAGCCATGTTATACCAAGAGGCTCGGGGACTGGTGCTTACAGCAACACTGCACCACCGCCTGCCAATTACCAGGGGAACGTATACAGACCACTGCTGAGAGGTCAAGCTCAGATCCCCAAACTTATGTCAAGTAAGTTTTTACTTGCCATAGTAATGATAGAAAATAGTTGAGTGTTATATATGCTAAGTTTACCATTGATTTTAATTTTATTCCTGCTTAATGTTGCTTTTGAGATCCATGGCTGTGCTTGTTTATCAGGAAGATACAGCTCATGTGCCAGGTTCTCTAAACTATCTTCACATAGTTGCTACCCAGACAAGGGCAGCATGGGGGAGAAAAGTATTTTGTTAAGTCTGAGGGGCATTGATACTTAAAAATCTATGTTTTTAATGTTTGTAATATTTTATAAATTAAATTTCAAAAGAAGGGTAGGAACTAGGGATGTGGCTCAACGGTAGATTCCTTATCTTGCTTGTCAGGGTCCTGTGTTTGATCTCTGCTACTACCTGGAATAAAGAGTGCTGCTTTAATGGAGAAAACTCACAGAAATCTTTAAATCTCTTTCCCTTCTTCCTTTCACTTCTCCATTCTCCCTCCTTTCCAACTCAGTTGTTGTTGTTACTATTGTTTGTTTGTTTGAGGTAAGGTTTTGTTAGCCCTGGTTGGCCTCAGAGTTACAGAAATTCTTCTGTTTTAGCCCTCTGATGCGAGTACAATGGGTCTAAGCCACCACACCAGACTTAAATCACTCTTTCTTAATCAGATAATGTCTCAGTACTATATGCCATAGAGCCAGGCATTACTTTTAGGTATGTTGAGTAGCTATTAAAGTGCCAGGTAAAGTGGGTAATTGTTAGAAGTGTCTATGCTCTGTGCCTATCATGGTTTTAATATTAAGTGATTTATAAACCATTTTCTAACTTGAAGCACAGACTTTTTGGATATAGTACATGAGAAGAAATAGGTCGTGAAGGTCTCATTTCTCTCAGGGCCCATTTGTTTGTTATCAGGTATGCTGTCTGATTGTGTAACTTTGCTGGTTTTCATGACTCTCTAAAATTGAGTACAATGTCATCACTCACTCTCAGAGGACCTGGTTCAATTCCCAGCACCTATGTGGTAGCTCACAACCATCAGTAACTTCAGTTTCAGGGCATCTGCTACTTTCTTCTGGACTTTGACAGCATAGCATGCACTTGGTAAAGCATCCATCACAGATAAATAACACACACACACACACACACACACACACACACACACACACACACACACACACACGAAAAAGGATAATTGTGAAAATAAGATTGTTCAGTGACTACCAAAAGTAACTTGCTCTGGGTTTACTAACACACATCTCTAATCCTAGCAGAATCTGTGGAACAAAGGTGGGAGGAGGATTCCACAGATTTGAGGCCAGACAGGGCCACAGAGGAAGACGTTGTTTCAACAAAATCTAAACCCACAAAAGAACAAAATCTAAAACATCCCTCTTTGGGAAGTGTCAGCCTAGGTACTTTGCTTAACAGGAGCCAATAACCTATAGAACATCATTCATTATAAATTTGAAATTTGAAGTTTTGGTTAAAAACTTTTAGTAAAATTGAAAACTAATCCACTTAATTTTCCAAAGCATTTTTAGTGTCATAATTATTTTCTTTAATATGGTGTGGTGTAAAATACACTGGAGACGAACCATTTGGTCAAAGTGCCTCTTCTATCAGTTGTTTGCCATTAGTGTCTCTTATTGTTGGTCTTTAGTTTACCTTTAATGTGACAGTTTGGGTCACATTATAATTCTTTGTTTTTTGAAAATGTTTTGGAGTCAAGTATAGCCCTGAGTACTCAATATGAAGAAAGCATCAGTTTTTGCATTTCAGAGAAGGTAGCACATGACTTCTTCATTTTGATCAGTAAACTTGTCACTTATCTGCATTTGAAATGTGATTTGTTATTACTGCAATCAATAAACATGAAATCTTTTCTTTGATTGCCATGTTGATTAAGTAAATTGTCACTTGGAAAGCTGTTGGCGAAGCTGGTTTATGTGGCTTTGAAGCTCTAGAAAGGGGATACCTTTTTAAAGACCAAAGGAAAAAATTAACTTCCCCCTCCTTGTTCTTGTGCCTTCTGAAGTGCAATTCATTGTCTCATAGGTTTTTTTTCCTCCCACTCACAAAGATCTTCTGGTAGAGTCATACAAATGAATAGTAATACGTTTGTTTTACTGTCTGCTTCATTACTTATAAGCCAAGAAATATCTCTGCTTTATGAGTACTCTGTATATCACTCAGAACTTCATGACAAAATTTGCTTAAAGGTTGCTTTGAAAATATTTGTGGTTGATTTTTTTTTTAATTTTTCTTTTTTGGATTAAAAGCAAAGTATGTTTAATAATAATATGTGACAAAAATTTTAAAATTTCGTATTATTAGCTCAAGTTTTAGCAAAACATCATATATTTGCTAATGCTAAGATTATGTGAAAAAGGGTTGTTCTGAAAGTGAGACTTAAATATGGAAGCACTTGTTGTACCTGGAAATGGTGACATGGGAATGAATGTTTGTCACCATTTTCTAGCACTTAAAGATAGACTGTTAGAAAGTGCTTTTACCCTTGATGCTTCTGTATTATTGTATTAGTTTTTAAAAATAATCGAATGCTTAATTTAATATACATAATGTTTGAATTTAATATGTGTGAAGAGATGGTAGTTATGACATTACCTTCCAATTGTATACTTTCTAGGGGAAAATAAACATTTGTCCCCTTCATTTTCAGAAAACATTAGGATAATGGCTCTGGAAAGTTTATTTTAATGTGCATGTGTCTTTTTCATTGTCTTTAGTTGATCTTGAATAAATCAGGTTTTCATGTGAAAGCTTTTCTAAGTACCGTAGACGGAATGCATTCTGTGGTTATTAGGATACACCATGGAACCCGACTTAGAGAATTAAGTTTCAATGATAAACATGTTTCCAGGGTGAAGCATAGAGGCATGCAAAGTAGAGCTGAACAGTGTCTGAATCAGTCATTCTGTTGGTTTTGTTTTGTTTACTTCTGTCGTCTATTACCTAATTTCGTACATGTAAAGACAAAAAATACAAGTTTTTAAACATTTTAACTGAGTCTTATTAATTTTTGTATACCATCCGAATAGGTCATTGGTCTTCAAGTTTAACAAAGTAATCAGAAAAAGTACAAATACATATTTTTATTTTCAGTGGACTATTTTCTCATAGACTGCAGGTCATTCTTTAGTAAATGTCTTAAGTTTTCCATCTAAGGAAGCCTCACAAAGGAAATAATTGTCATTCTTAGGTGAATTTCTAGGCTTTACCTGTTTAAGATTTCCTTTAGGACTAACGTTTAGTTCACTTGGTAATTTGTCCAGCACAAAGCCATGGGTTCCATCTCTCAGCACCATGTTTGCCAGGCATGGATGGTACTGTTGGTCACGCTAATACCCAACACTTAAATAGCAGAGGCAAGAGGATCAGAAGTTCAAGGTCATCTTGGCTACTTAGATTTTGAGGCCAACCTGAGATGCATGGGACCCTGTCTCGAAAGAGAAGATAAAATACTGATTTTTCTGAAAATTTATAGTCTGAATCATTCTGGTCCCAGAGTGGGCAACTTTCTTCTCCCCTTTCTGTGAACTTTGGGATTAGCTTCCAGAATTTCCACTGAGGTTTGAACCTATTTTATATCTTTGGACCATTTGGAAGCTTTGTCTGTATTGTGGCGCAGGCTTTACTGCTAATAACAACATTTTTAAGCAGTAAAACAGGATATAATTCAGCTAGAGAGACTACTTGGCTCTCTGGTGAAGGATTTCCTCTCCTTTTTGAAAGAGGAACCCCTATAGTTCGGTGCTGGAAACTGTGCAGGTTGGTACCAATCTTTGACTAGTATGCCCATATCTAGAGAATAACCTCAGGCTGGTTTTCTCAGTCCTGTGGAGATAGGCAGAAAGCCCAGAGCAGAGGAAGCCGGCTGTGTTTGCTATAGTCGTCAGTTGTCACATACTTTACTTAGCCCATTTGTGTTTTATGAAAAATTTAAAAAGGTTAATTCTTTTGGATGTTTTTTGTAAAACCAAATTGTACATGTTGCTACTTAACTAGGTCTAAGCTTTCGTTTCTTTATTCTTTTAGAAAGCAGTTTTGAAAAGCTTGGTTTTGGTTTGTGTTTCCATTAAATGATAAGCTGTGTTCTTGCTTTTGGCAGTCTGGAGATGGTCACTGTCCTCACATAGTGAATGTACAACTTCTAGATCTAGCTGTTTTAATTAGGTCACAGCAGACCATGCTAGAGACAGATAATAACTGTAAGACAGAAGTCAGGAACAGTGGTTGGTTGATACTGCCCCTTTGAGTACTTTAAATGTGAACGCTGTGCCTGACCAGGAGTTGATGGACCTTTCTTTCCTTGTAATGTTCAGTTTTTGTAGAAGAGCAGCAGCCATTTGGTTTTATCTAAGTAGATAAAATTGCCAGTTCTGCTTTGCAATAATGGGGTGGGGGTCAGGGTCTTGATGATGAAGAAACTACAGAAAAATAGGTGGTTCTTTCATTAGTTTTCCTTGGTGGTATGTGTTGGAGAGATTGTATGCTTTCTATGTGATGGTGTTGCAGTTGCCACACTCATGAGGAAAGTGTCACAGTTCCATTAGAATTAATACTACTAGGTCAGTGTACAGTCATGGAAAAGGCTAAGATCCTTTCTTTATTTATAAAAACTTTTAAAGCACACATGTAAAAAGTCTGTGTATGTGATACATAGCCACACACTACAAGAAATGAGAGAGAAGTATAAGTATGGCTAAGGTTGTTACCAAAACTGCCTTGTTAACCATGAAAATATAACCAATGAAAGTCTGTGCTAATACTGTTGGCTATTTTTCCATTAATGGCTAATTCTAGCTTGCTTACTTGGTTTACATGCTATGAATTATACTTTGAATTACTTTGAATTATAACCCACGTGGGAAGGTGATGATAGACGCTTTTGCTAGCGTTTTGTGAACTCCTCCCATTTATTTTCCAGATATGAGGCCCCAAGATTCCTGGCGAGGCCCTCCTCCTCTTTTCCAGCAGCAGAGATTTGACAGGTAATGCTAAATAAAGCTGTAAATGCTTCTTGTATTGACATCTGGGGTATGCTGACTACTTAAAAAACAAAACCTATCTGGTTTGAGATAATGCTTTTTCTCACCCCAAATATTTTTTCTTGTACTTGTTTTTAGGAAATACATAATTAATACTTTGAATTAAATGCTCTTGTTTATATAGTTTCCTGCGTTTCTTGGTTTTCTTGGACTTTATTGATGCATTGAGGTACTCTAAAAAATGCAACACAGAGCTTAAAATTGTATTAGGTTTTTGTCAAGTAAACAAATTTCTCTTTAGTAGGGTTGTGCAGTTTAATGAGGCATAACTAATGGTGTTCTACTTTTATCATGTCTGCCAGCAGCACAGCATTAGTACAGACCAGCTATTGATTCTTACTACAGACCTCTTCAAGTCCTAATCAGCTTCTTTGGTACAACTTTTTCAGGGCTGACAGGCCTATTGTAGGGCCGTGTCACTGTAGGTCAGTAGTTATTAGTTGCCACTGAAAACAGTTTCTTTAACTACTTAAGACTGAACTGAATTAAATGCAGAAGGGACTCAGAAGAGGATTATGGGATCTGCAGTCTAATAAGTACCATGGACTAGGAAGAATGTGACATGGTTTAATAACAAGGGATGTTTGACGTGTGTTCTGTCATTCATAAGTTCTGTGTTCCTAAGTCAGATGGACCTGCCTTGAGAAGTCAGATGGGAATGTTATGAATAATTATATTATCATTTGTAGAATCATTTATTTAAGAGTGTAACGTATCGTTCCAGGGTGGTTTTGAAACCATCGATAAATGTAAAACCAAATGGAGTTTCATAAAAGTAAAGCTTCCTTTTTCACCTTTCCAAATATAATGTTTTTACTTTGCTGAGTTAGCCATCTTAATGGAGTGCATTAGCAAATGCTTCTAGAAACAGTGCTTTTCTTGCACAGACACTCACTAGCTCTTGAACCCTTCCAAAGTTGACTTCTGTTGTTTTCTTCAAGATTGCTACAAAGATTTGTATAATTCAGCTGTTTATTGATGATGTCAGCTACCTCATGCAAATAATATTTTAAATTTAGTACAACTGGTAAGTTTATGTTGTACATGCTCAAAGCATACTGCACATACTGTTTAATTATCATCAAAATAGCCCAGGCTGACCTCGAATTTCAGTCCTCCTGCCTTAGTCTCTCAAGTCTGAGAGTAGAGATAACAGTATGTAACACCATGACCAGCTTAACACTGGTTTAAAACAAGTACAGGGATAAATTCTTCTAAATTAGTATATTTGGTTACTTTATATCATTGTTCACTTCTTCAGTATGTTAATAACAATTTCTAATGTGTTTCTTCAGCTTAAGAATTATCAGTACTGTGTTAACATCTTCTCATAGATGTGCTGTTAACTTTCATCTTTACAAAAACTGAAACACATTCAGTAGCTTATCCAAGGTCAGTCTTCCATGTTACTCTTTCCTAAGAAATGTTTTTAGTAGAACAGAACTCATTAAACTATTTACTCTGAACATAATATAAAGCCACAGCACATCAAAGGAAATGAAGGCTCAGCCTCCATTTCTGGGACTCTTTCCGCAGTCGTGGCAGCTTTCCTTCTGTACACATGGAAAGTTGGTCTAGGACCACCACCTGTATCCTCTTCTTGTCTGGCTGTTCATCATTTTCTTGTTCTTATCCTACCCTCACTAAGAACTGTTATTACCTTGACTTTGTGAACCCAGAAGTGAGGAACATTTTGTTTAGGGTTTTTTTGGGGGTGGGTGGTAGTATTTTAGAGACTTTAACATCATCCCTGAAAGAAAAAGTTAAAGGTAAGCATTTATAGAATCCTCTATTCATTGTTATTTAGGAAATGGAACTCTTTATTTTTTGAAGGTAGGATCTCACTATATGGCCACATTGGTCTCTAACTTGGACTCTTTGTGCCTCAGCCTTCCAAGTTCTAGTGAACTAAACCATTCTATTCTCCTAAGCTTCTTTAGCTATTAAGTGGTTACAGCTTATTGCTCATTTCCTTAGCACTTGTCATACTAGATAGTCAGACCTTACAAGACAGAGTAGGAAACATTTTTACTTTACCAAAGATTATAGATAATAGATGGTGGAAGTCTTATGAAAGCCAGGTTTTTGTAATCCTTAGTTTAGAGCATTTCCAGTGTACTATTATTTGGGCATTGTTAAGAATCGTATTAGAACATGACTTTTGAGTGTATCTTGTTTCCTAAAGTATAGTATATTGTCTTGAATTATTTCTTCCTTTGGGATAGTACTTAAATCTATATATATGCCTTTGACCTAAAAATACAGCTGGGAGAGGGCTCAGTGGATAAAAGCACCAGCCACCAAGCCTGACAATCTGATTTGTGTCCCTAGGACTCAGTGGTTAAAGGAGAACACTAATTTCTGTAAGTTTTCTTCTGACCTCACACATACATACACACAGGCAAATGTGAATACACAAAAATAAATACATGTGATTTCTTTAAGAAAAAAATAAGTAAGAGACAGGCGTGGTGGCATGTATCTGTTATCTGGGCACTGAGGAGGTTGAGACAGAAGGATTTGTCTCAAAAACAAACAAGCCATTAGTCTCTTCCCTAAACAGAATAACTTGTAGTTAATGATACTGACTCAATGCGGGACTAGGCAGCATTTGAGTTTCTTTTCATCCTGTACATCACAGTCGTTCACTTTAATTTTTTTACTTGTAGTTATTCAACTCAATTATTGGGGGGGGGGGGATCTTTAAACAATGTGACTAACCATCGTACAAATTTAAACCACCCAAATTGGTGGGATTTAGTTGCCAACTACTCTCTAGAGCAGTAATTTGGAAACTTAAGAATATTGTTGTCACTGCAGTACCAAGTAGTGCCTTGCCTTATAAGTTACCTCACTTTATAACTACTAACTCATTCATTCATTCATTTATTTTGCCTTTATGTGTGTGTGTGTTGGTTTTTTTGTTTTTGTTTTTGTTTTTGTTTTTAGACAGGGTTTTCGTAGTATAGTCCTGGCTAGCCTTGAACTTACTCTGTAGAACAGACTGGCATTGAACTTACAGAGATCTGCCTGTCTCTCCCTCCCAAGTGCTGAGATTAAAGGCTGCACAACCACTACCTGGTTTTTTATTTTGCTTTGAGATAGTTCCTACTATGTAGTCTTGGCTAGCCTAGAACTTGCTCAGTAGATCTGATTGGCCTTAAATTCACAGAGATCCAATTGCCTCTGCATCCAGAGTGCTGGGACCAAAGGTGTGCACCAGGGTAGGCCAACTTTAGGGTTTCCATCTCACATTTTATAAACATTTTCTCAAAGTTTCAGTCTGCTTATATTTGCTAATTAATATAATATAATATAAAAATAATATAATATAAATACATATATATATATAAAATATATATAAATAAATAAATATAATATAAAATGATTCCTTCATGGTAAATACAGGTGTTCTTGCCAGCAAACAGAAAATGGTAGTATATACCTCTGTTACATTGTTCTTTCTCTTTAAATTTTATTACTAATGATTTTCATCATAGAAATTATCTTTAATCAAAGACATTAGTGATTATTTTCAACAAAAAGAAAAATTGTATGTTTTATACTATGGTTTTGCCTTCTAACTTATTTTTAGAATATAAAAATGCTTTTAAATTATATTTATAGCTTATATTATACCAACATAAGTCCATGAAATTTACTAAGACTAAAAAGAAAAATTAATCACAATACAGTGTATGAGTTGCAGTTTTGGTTTGTAGGCTTTGCACATATATCCCACATTGATGATACTTGGTCATAACCCATTACCAGCAGCTCCCTTACCTCTGCAGAGGTCAGAAAAAACCTTCCTTATGTATGCATAGAGCTGTTCTTCTGAGTCAGAATTCATTTGTACTGATAATAACCTAAAGATAATTATAAGTCCTAACCATGGGCACTGCACTCTGACTTGGAATTGACTTTGAATCACATGCGATGTGTTGTATTGGAGCTCTGGTTTCACGCCTTTCTATAAAGAGTTGCTTTGGCCTTCCTTGAGTCGTCAGACAGCTGTTGTCTTTGAACTGTTAAACAAGAATAATTACTTTGCTTTTTTGTTTTGTTTTTAAGAAGGCTTGTTGTAAGTGAAGGGAAGGGGGAGAGTAGAGAGGCTAGATGCAGATTTGAATAGCTAACTGTAAGAAGAATTAGTCCACCACCCAATGAGCCCAACCTGAGGCTTTTATCCCTAACATTTTCTCTCCCACAAAGAAGTGAAATTCATATGCTGCTATCATTATAGTGAAAGCTGGCTAGTCAGAACCTTGGTGAATATAAGCGATTTTACTGAGTTCTTGACATCATCTTTGGCCCCCAAATTTCTAATGTTAAAGTATACAGGAGCAATTTTTTTCTGTTTATTTTTTGTGACTGTAAATAGAAGTTAAAAATTTCTTACTGGGAAAGTTCCATTTTAAATGGTGATTATTGCCTTTAGAAATATATTTGTTACATTGTTTATGTGACAGGTTTTAATTAAGTTATGATTTAATGCCTTCTACCTGTTGTGTATCTAAAAGTTAAAATAGGCACTTGAAGACAATTAAAACATGTCTTTCAACTAGTAATCTGGGACAGCAAACTGGTTTATAATAGCTGTTGAATCTGTGTTCCCATGTAAACTGTACACCAAATGCCAGTCAGCCCATGCCAATTAGTGCTCATGTTGCTAGGTCACCATGGTCAATTGAAAACTGCATCAATAGAACTTGAAAAGGTTTCTTCACGATCAGACCTTCTGACATATTGAGCAGAATAATGGATGGGAAAAAACTGCCAAGTCTCCTACCCTGGATTCAAAATACTAAGCAGTAAGAATTCACTTGCAACCTGCAATTAACTAGAAAGAATAGAATCTAAGAACGAGTCCAGACATTTTTTAAAATAAAGCCTCTTTCTCCTACTTGTACATGTTTTTACTCTTTTGGACAGCATCATAAATGTAATCAGCGTGTTGATAGTTGATCCAGATACAAAGAAACTTCACATTTAAAACCATACAAAATATATTACAGAAGTTAATCAGCTGGCTTTATGCATTCCCTTTAAAACATTATTTGTTGCGTGTGCGCACACTAATGTGGTGGTTGTGGGGTATTACCTCATGTGCAGGTTCCAGCTTGGGTCCTGGGGATTGAACTTGGGTCAGACTTACAAGACAGGCACTTGGACCCTCTGAGCCATCCACTAGCTGTAAACATCTTTTAAAAAATTGTGACATTTTATGAAACCATTTCACTGGTTACCAGAGACACAAAGGCTATCATAACACTTCTAGGTAAATTGGGTAGTCTTAAAATTTGGAGAAGATAACCTGTCCATTTTAGTCTTGTGCTTAAAAAGCAGGCTTCACTTCTGATGTAAATGTCTTTTTACAGAAGTGTTGGAGCTGAACCTCTACTGCCATGGAACCGGATGCTCCAAACCCAAAATGCAGCCTTTCAGCCAAATCAGTACCAGATGCTGGCTGGGCCTGGAGGATATCCACCCAGACGGGATGAGCATCGAGGAGGGAGACAGGTAATAAACAACCGTGTGGGCTGCAGAGGGAAGCAGCTGCTGCTCACTGTTGGGTTTGCCTCTTAGGGATTAAAATTTTGTTACCAGTATTTCTGGAGAAATTGTTACTAGAGCAGCTCAGGTGAACTTTTGTCATCATTAAAAATACATTTATGCCAAGTATCTTCCCTAAATAGTTTATACGTGGGCAATCTTCAAGAATCCCAGCCTAGAAGCCCTTTTATCATAGCTGTCAGTGGTCATTAACAGGAGTCACAGAGGATATTGTATTCTAACATAAACTAGGTGTGTCATTAACAAATGAAGACTGCCTGGAAGCCAAAAGTAAAATAAATAAAATAAAACAAACACGAAAGTACCTGTTTATCAGTTGTCTTTGTTCATCCTGGAATTCTCTTAACTGATTGTCGTTGAGTCTCTTTGTGGAAGCAGATTTCTCTTTGAAGAATTTTCCACACATTTTTCTACTAAATGGAAAGTGCCATGTGATGTAAATGAGCATTATTATTCATAGATAAATTGAGATGATGTAGCTTTGTTTTCTTAATTCCATTTAGTCTTAGCAATAGTTAAAGCTGAGGTCCATTTAATATAATTTCCCCTAGCAATTTGTGAGCCTGAACAGAATTTGTACTTTAACCCAATCCTTGGTAGATAACAGGATTTGGAATGCTGCAACTCTGGTGTGTAGTGTTCCTGGAGTTAGGTGCTTGCAGTGACATGAGGAATTTTAAATTGTTTACCTGGTATTGCCTTCAGGCCTTAGAAGTACTTTGTATATTGGCTTTCTACCAATATACAAACCGTTATGATACCTTAAAAGTGTATTTTTTAAGTCTGTTTCAACTTTACAAGAAAATAGTCAGTCACCTTAATTACATACAGCTAATGCCTCTTGAGAAAATTTTGTTATGATTCATTAAAATCATTCTATAGAGTTTAAATTTTTTCCTATCCAACACCTCTGAAAAGTCATATTAGGAAATTACTGCTGTCTGTGCTACTGGAGTTTAGATGGCACTAGGCAATTAAAAATAACAGCATTTTTAAGATGAAGACATGAGAAACCATGGAAGATGCTGTATGCATTCACTTCATTATATAGTCAGGATCTGAAAGACTGTGACTTCATAGTTTGGAGGGAGAGCTGGGGACACGAACCCCCCCCACCCCCCCACCCCACCCCCCCAGTTCATCTTTCCTCTAGAAATGGCCAAGGAGATTTTCCCTTTGGAGGGACTCTGCTGTTGGAATAAGTGAAATTCTTTGCTGAGAAGATATATAAACAAGTTGGAAGATTCTTATTTTGGAAATACACTTATTGTTTTTAGTCTTGTTTCCATGTAGTTTTTATTAAATTGCAACTGTTGGGAGTAAGAGTTTATTGTTAAAGAGAATCATGCTTTCATTTTATTTTTAGTGACCTTAATATATCTAAACAAGTCCTTCGCCCACATCACAGTCCCCAGGATCTTTCATGCCATATAGTGTAAGCTGTTTAAGTGATAAAATAGAGAACCTTATATCCTAAATAGGAATTTCCGCTTCTCTTTAGAACCAAACCCAGTGCCACATTTATCCAGCAAATGCTCTTACCAGTGACCTATATTCCCAAACCTTTAGAAAAGTAATTATGAATTATTTTTGTATGGAAATGTTTTACAAGTATTAATGTTTTATTAATATTTATTTTTCATTGAATGAAAAAAATATATTCCTAAATATAAGTGATGATTAGACCTCAGTAAGTCTTTTCCCTATCAAAGGCTCAGAATGGTGGGAAAATTTTAAAGCACTGTCTTTATGGCACGCACAATATCTGTGCAGGCTCAGACCAGACAGAATCCAGCATGGAGAGGGGAGGTAGACACAAAGTCCCTCCCTTAGTTAAGGAGCCATTGGCAACTAGTAGTCACTGGGAAAGAGAAGGAAAGTTTTGATGTTTTTTGTTTATTTAAGGGTTTTGCTTGTGGTAGGATGTAGATCCTGGTATGTTGACTACTCACCAGTAAAGGTCACACAGCCAAAAGTATATATGGGCAGCACAAAAAGAGACAAGTTGGATGGTTTGAGAAGAGTAGGGGAAGGGAATAATATAATCAAAACACATGGAAATTCTCAAAGAACTAACAATATAAAAATAAACCCTACTGTACATACTTACAAGAAGCATTTTCATTGTTCATTTGTCCACACTTTAGAGAATTTCCTAGATGTGGTTATTACTGCTGTGGAGTTAGTGTTCAGTAATTCAGTCTTTGTGTGCCTCTTCAGCTTTGTAACAAGCTATGTTAGAGCTGTAGGCTTAGAACACATACCTTTGAAGACTCCCATGCGATGTACCTGAAGAAAAAGTCTACTTCTTCATGAGGTAGTCTTCCACAGAGATGTAAATTTCTGTATTAGGTGTTATTAATCCAGAAGATAAATTCTTTCTTTTGTTTACTTGCAGGGATATCCCAGAGAAGGACGGAAATACCCTTTGCCACCACCGTCAGGAAGATACAGTTGGAATTAGGCTTTTGTAAAGCTTTCCACATTCCTTTCACCATGCTACATTTTTATGCTATTTGTGGAAAGGTTTCTTTCTTTCTCAAGTAGTAGTTTTTAATAAAAGTACAGTACTTTGTTTATTTCTTTTAACTGTGTGTATATTTTTACTGATCTGATCTCACTGTTTTATGTTGCTTTTCAGAGATGTGTATTGCATAATACAGTGGGTCTGAATTTATTATTGCTTGTAAACACATTTGATGAAAGTAGGAGTCCTGGGTTTTCATTATGGTTAAAATTCAGAACAGCTCTATGCTGATGTTAATGCACATTAATAATTAGGTATGGACATTTGAGCTGCACATCCTGCAGACTAGAGCATATATTGCTCAACATTTCTTTGAAAACATTTCATTAAAGTACTTGTCTTACAGAAATTTGTGGACTTTAGTAAAAAAATAAAAATAAAGCTGAACTTTAAAAACGTTGGTGTCTGTTTTCTGATTATCTCAGCTAAAAGTCTTGACTTAGAGTGCCTATACAGACTTATTTACGGTGCCAACTTACACAGAAAGCAGTTCCTACAATTAGATGTCAAGAGCCAGTCAGTGTCAAGGAATGTTTTGAGAGGATATGGTTAGTGCTTCAAGAGCAGCATTTATTATATTAGCATATTACTAATACATCTTTGCAAATATTTACATTTTTATAATTTTCATACTTGGGCTTTAGTTTTAAGGACTTCTCAATCTCTTATTTAGGGATCCTTTTTAAAAATTCAAGTTTAAGGTTTTAAGTGATATTTCATAGTAGACTTCAGTCTGGATCTTATTCCCCTTCATTTGAGCACACTAACTCCCTAAGTGCATGTTTAGAGTTGGCACACAGCTAGTTTCATTTAATTACCGAAACAAACTTAGACTGGATACCTTTCTGTGAAGACTGAGACTTTGTCTCAGTTTTTCTAACCTAATATTGTAAGATTTCTTTTTGACCTTCGCACTTAGGACATTTGTTCTTTAGAACACAGGTAAAGCACACTTGTTAATTTTTTATTATGTGGGGAAAAAACCCACCTTTGAATAGACAGGCATTTTTGAAACTGTTGAATTCTTTAATGATCCTGGTGAAAGCTGCAGGATCATTTTATTGTTGGAACAAAGAGTATTCACTAGGAATTGTCAACCTTTGTATGCTACCTTCACGTCACATTACAGTAATAAATCCTACTATTAATGTCTCTCATTTTCCAAATGTTAAAGCGACATGTCTGGCCTTCTAAATAAAGTTCTGTATCTTCCAAAGGGAGCATGTGTCTTACTTTATATATAGTTTCATGGATTCTCCAAACCCACACTAATGTTTTTTATTTCCTCAATCCCCTGGTTTTGGTTTAGTTTTTAAATTTTGGGTTTGGCTGAAGGGTCCTGAAGAAATCTAAGTAAAGGGCATAATGAAGTTAGCAGACAGTTGGTTCTCTCTTGTGAAACGGGTGGGTGTGCCCAGGGAACATGTACTCAGCTCCTGAACCCTTGGATCTTCCTCTTCTCCCTCTCTTACTGTTAGAAGAGAAAAATGCTGTTACTTCAGTAAAGTGCTGTTTAAAGCTTTCAAGGGTATTCACAGATGTAAATGTTCCTCAAGTTTTAGTGTTGCAGGCAACGGGCTAGTTTTGCTACTTCTATTCCATTATGTTACCTTTGGGGCACCTTTTTTCAGGGTTTCTCACTAAATTGTTTTAAGTCAGTACCCGGAGATATATGCTAAGAGGACCTAGTAAGGAAAAAGCAACCTTCTTAACTCTAGAGCCCCAAAGGGGTGATATGAAAGTACAAAACCTTCTGCAAATTGTTATTAGACTGCCATTAAGCTTTTCAAAGGCAAATAGGATGTAATGACCTGTAGATTAATTTTCTTGCAAAGACCTGGGATATCATAACAGAGCTGGGTGTTGGGTAGGAATCCTCCCACTTCTAGATGGAGGTCAGATGCTCAGGGGTTTGGCTACAATGAAGGTTTGGGAGGCACAAGGACTTTGCAGCTGAGGCTGAGCTAGCTGCCTGGGATCTTAGTGCTGGCAGGGTTATTGAGGGTGAGCTGCCCCTCATAGCCAAGGTTGTGTTGTGTCTGTCTTGATTCACCTCCCTGTGGAATCTGGAGGCTGAGGCAATTGGCCTAGTGTCTCCCCTAAGCCTAGGATTCCGAAGCCTCACAACCTACCCAGGAACACACACGTGGAGTAGGGTGAGAGTGGAATCTCAGACCTTCAATCTTGGGGGCATTGTAGCATCATTCCCTGGATACAGTACTTCAGTATCTTCACTCCCTGGATGCAGTACCACAGTTTGCATATTTACAATCTTCCAGACAAGTGCACATGCTGATCCTGTAAGAAAATCAGAAATGCATCTGGCCCCCACCACCACCTGCTCCAGATTTCTGTTTAAAATTCGAAGTCTTGACTATAACCAAATTTAACTGTGCCTAGAAATCTGAAATCTAGACATTCTCAAGTCAGTCTATCCACAATTAAAGGCCAAAGGGTGGCTTTGCAACTCTTGATTCTCAAGACTTCTGCCCACATTGAATGGGTCAGAAAACCAAGGTGCTGTATTCCTGGTGACTGTGTCTTCTATTTCTAACCAGGAAAAAGGTCAAGGAACTAACAAAATAACAAGTGGCCCATTCTTGAAATATGCTTCCTCCATTCAGCATTAATTCCAACAGAAGTTCTGTGGCTGTTTTCTATACCCTACTTTCAGAATTGGAGTAAAAAGATAACATGCCTTAATTTGTATGTATAAAACGGCACTACTGTGAAATTGTGCACTTTAAGCTTATATAGCTTAACAGATAATTTTTTATTAGAAGTTACCTAAACAATTACTGAGGTTACAGAGATTAAAAATAAAAGTTTCACTCCATTTCAGATAAATTATCTAAAGCTAATACCTTATGTAAAATTAAAACCTTATGCAAAACTAAAACCCTTATGCCAGAAATTTCCATCACCATTAAATTTAGGAAATGTAACCTGGAGATCACAAAGAACTCTCCATACTCTCTGGATAGAGGAGCTCGAGGTGATTTGTGCAAATGGTTCCCCAATCTGGGTATCTCTGAAATTTCCCCAGATAGATACCAGTTCTCTCTAGCCATAAAACGGCTTCCTGTGATTTACAAATGTGTCAGTTCTCTGTCTCACTGGGCCTGAGGATGGCAATCACAGCATATCAAAAAAAAACTAAATTTAAATAATTAACATACAGAGGTCCACCATGATACTGTGGCATTAAATGGCAGGGGAATATTATCTGTGCTTTGTATCTGAACTGGAATTTATATTGCTACCACATAATGCATTACTTTCTCATATGCACAAATTCATATCTAAAAACAAAATCTATATACTTTTTAATATAATTATGGTCCCAAGTTCATTTTTAGAGCCATTACTGTTCAGTGCAGTTAACAAAGCAAGCCTGTGGAAGATATTTGTATTTAGTGAACAGAATTGAGTCTCTGATTTGCTTTAAATTGAAAGTAAACAGCTACTAGCAGAATGGAGTTTGAACATATTGGTGTTGATTAGCTACTTGTTCTGACCTTTCGATTATAGTTCTAAGCAAAGCCTTAAATAGGACAACTGGGTTACACTCTTACCCTTGCGTATACAAAACATCCTTCTTGTGTCCTTCAAATTTGCACACACTCTCATACTTTAATTTACATCCTAATGAAGATTACGCGGAAGTACCTGCAATCCCTGCTGTTATTCCCTGCAACTTTCGTTCTGCATTTTGGTTTCTATGCCTCCACTAGAAAAGATGTTATAGCCCAAATGTACTGCAAAATGTCACATCTGCAGAGTTAGCATTTCTGAAACCGGGTTTTGCTATGGCCTCTGCTAAACTTTGAGAGGGCTTTGTTCCACACAGCCTCTGCTCTAGTTTTCCCTCTTGGTTGTGGAGACACTTATCCTCCTCTTCAGTTAATGAGTTTCACCTAGTCTAGCCGTTTGTATTTTTATAAAGGATCTGTGAAGCACCAACTGCAAAAGAAGGAAAAGGCTTTTGCTTTGCATTAATCAGAAAGTGGAATTCTATAGTAAAAAACATTTCTTTTAATGTTTCAGGAATCGAACCTTTTCCTAACGTCAGGATGTGCTCAGTAAGTCTCTGGATGTAGAATGTTAAGTCCTCTGCAGCAATTACCTCAAGCTTGGGAATTTTTACTACTTAAGAAATGCTGAATGGAAAAAGATATGGCTACAGTACATATATTTTCAGAAAATAGTAAATGGAAAAAGATTGTTTGCTTCTGGTGACATTATTTCCAGTAGAGTTCATTTAATTTAAAGGACCCTTTGTCTGGAAATAAGTTACGTGTGTGTGTGTGTGTGTGTGTGTGTGTGTAACTGTTATAGGTTTATTTTCCTTAAGGGTATCACTGCATGCCCTTGGACCATAAAGTTATTGTTGTTTTTGTAAGCACTGGTTTGTTAAAAAAATTATTGCAAATGGTGTGAATTTTTAAAACATTTTTTAGAGGTAGTGTAGTCAAACAGATGAAAACAAAGCACTTTGAACTACAGCACATCAGTAATAACTTTACCAGCAAAATCTAACACTGATTTCTGAAGTCAATCTACGAGTAATGCAAAAACTCAACCTGGGAGATTTTTCCTGTATGTATTGCACTATTTTAGACTACTTTGTCTACTGAGATTATATTAAATGTCCTTAAAATTAAATCTCAATTCTCCAAAAATGCACAACGGTGGTTGGATAAAAGACAATCTCTTTGCTCCATACCCCCTCCCTTTTCTTGCCTTGAAAGGAACTGGAGTTAACTTAAAAGAGAGAGCAAGAATTTACTTTATAAAATAAATTTTGGAGAAAGTGAAAGTTTGACTTCTATGTACCTTTCTATGCAGTCTCTTTGAATTTTCCAGAAAAATGTTCAAACCATGAGAGGAAATCGAGTGTTTCACACTCAAATTTGTTCTAAAAACGGAAATGCAGAAGAGGTTTGGTATTTCTGGGGAGCATCTGTTTTGATTATTTGAAAGCATGTTTTGCGCATATTATTTCTTTACCTTCCATTAATCCTATAAGTTCACACTGTTCAGTCGGCTCTGTTCCCTCCAATATGACTATTTTAATGAGTAAAAGAGCTGTGTTGCCACACTCTGCCAAAAGGAAAAAAAAAATCCCTACAGCACTTACAAAGAAATGACCTCTTGACTTTTAGAAAAAGTACTTAAGGCCTTTTAAAGTTATATTTAAATATCCATTTGAAATACTGAAAATATTACTTGGCATATTACAGAGTAAATACATTTATTTGTACAATAAAACACCGATAAAATTGGTGCAACTCCTATTGTATTCTAAATATGATGGAAACGTATAATTAGCTTACTTTTTCTGTATATTTTGATAACAATTCAATAAATCACCTTATTCTTTTTTACTTGCTTTGAAGTAGATTGGTGGTAATATTTCAGTTTTACTTGCTTGTTCTAGTACTTTGCCAAGGAGTCCAAATTCAGGTAAAAATACTTTAAAGAGAATAAACACCGTGTTTATAGAAGGAACGGGTATGTTTATCACCTGATTTGGAAAGGCCAGATCCTATATAAAAAGTATTTTATAACCTTTTTTTAAAAATGATGAGCTGCAACTTGGGGTGGGGTCAGGGTGGGGGTTGTGTTCTTCTAGAATATACAATTACTTGGTTGCCTACTAATGAACAAAATATTTTAAAATCAGCACTTAAATATAAAAACGGTAACGATCCATATAATTAGTATTTCGATTCTTTTTATTCCATTTTTCTATTTTTCCCAAATGGCAGTTATTCTTCAGCAATCATGTTGCTGTGTATATGATCCACTTTGGGCTACAATTCAATTTACTTTCAATCAAGCATTAACGAAATTGCACTTCGGGGAGGGGCTTTGCAAATTAATCTCCCAAAATAAATTCCACTTCAAAGATTCATCGTAAAAGCTGGTTGATTTATAGAGATACAAACACCAACAAAGTTTCCGACTTCTAAAACTCTGAGAGCTTTGGTTAGGAACGTGGTGAATGTGTATTCCGTCCGTCAGTTCTTCCGCATAACTTAGGAACTTCTGAAAGAAGGGAAATCACCACCTCAAAGTGTGGTGTCACATTATTCGGTCCAGGGCTGTCGCCTTCTCCCACCCCCAGTAAAGAGGTTCAGAGCAGCCTGACCCTCTCCGCGACTCATTCGTTCTTATCTCTCCATGCACTAAAGGGTCAGCTTCTGTACATTTCCCCCATCCGTTCTTGCAGTTTTTTGGCGGATCCTGCGAGTCGCAGGCAGACCCCCGGGGCTCATCACCACGTTCTGCCATAGAGCAGGTTGGCGCCGAGCACGCCTCCGCCATAGTCCCCGGTGGCCGCGTCCAGGGCCGCTAAGCCGCCCCCGGGACCATGGAGAGCGGGCGGGCTGGGCGACAGCTCCTCGAGCTCTGGCGCGGGCGTCGGGGCCTGCGGCTGCTGGCCGCCCTGGCCAGGCGTCGGGGTGCCCGCGCCGTTTTGACACGGCTTGCCGTCCTTCACCAACACCGGTACCGCCACGCGGCGCGGCGACGGCGGAGGAGGAGGCGCTGGGGGGCCCAGGCCGCCCTCCTGTTGCAGCTGCTGCGCCGCCTTGTCCTTGGCCTGTCTCTTCATCTTGTAGCGATGGTTCTGGAACCAGATCTTGACCTGCGTGGGCGTCAGGTGGATCATGCTGGCCAGGTGCTCGCGCTCGGGCGCCGACAGGTACTTCTGCTGCTTGAAGCGCCGCTCCAGCTCGTAGACCTGCGCTTGCGAGAAGAGCACCCGGCGCTTCCTTCGCGGCGCGGCCGCGTGCAGCGGCGCCAGCGACTTGGCGGCGTCTGCGATGCCGGTCAGCGAACCCATGCCGGCCACGTTCACGCCCGCCGACGGCCCCATGAACCTGGAGACTGGGGAGGGGGCCCAAGAAGGACGGCCGGTGAGCCCCGGGCCTGCGAGAACCGCTCCCGCCGTCGCCCCGCTCGCTTTAAGTGACGGCACGGGGCCCCCGACTGGGTAACCGGACGCCGCGAGCGCCGCGGCCCGAGCCCCGCTCCCTCCGCGCGCCCAGGGGCCCGGCAACCCCCGCGCGCCCCAGGGGGCTCCCAAGAAACCCCGCGCGTCCCAGGCCGCCCCGCGCGTCCCGAGCCTTGACCCAGAACCCCTCACGAGCCCTAGGCTGCGTCCCAGGACCCCCCGCGCGTCGACCCTCGGGCGCCGCTGACTAGAACGCCAGCACCCTCGCGCCCCGGCTGTGGCGGGAAAAGCCCGCGCCGCCAGCCTGCCCTCAGTCCCGCGCTTCTGGCCCCGCTCACTTGACGAGTAGCGCGGGTCCGTGTTGGCGCCGTACCAGCCGGTGGCCGCGGCCGCCGCGCCGCCCCGCATGCCGTCCGTGTAGGCGGGCAGCTCACCCATGTTGCCCAGGCCGCCGTTGCAGTAGCTGCCCATGGCGCTGTGCGGGAACTGCGAGACCCCGGGAGGCATGTGGTAGGTGGCGGCGGCCGCCGCCGCCGCCGCCGCTGCCGCCGCCGCCGCCGCCGCGTTGTGTCCGGCCATGGCGTGGGGCGGCTGCATGCCCGCCACGGCCGCCGCCTGCGAGGAGGGGCCAGTCGGTGGCGCGCGGTAGGCGGCGGCCCCCAGGGGCGCCCCCAGGCCGGGCGGCGCGCCGTCCATGACGCCGCCGAACTTCTTGTAGGTCTCCTCGATGGGGCTCAGGATGTCGGACACGGAGAAGGGCGTCGTGTGCTTGGGGCTCAACGACATGGCTCGGCGGACGGCCAGGTAGGGGGGCCCGGGGCGGGCGCGGGCGGGACGCGGCGGCCGCTCGTCGCCGCCACTTCGGCCCGGCGGCAGCGCCAGTGGAGAGCTGTCCGCGGCGCGGCGAGCCCCCGAGCTGCGGGATCTCGGGTTTATTTTAGTCCAGCGCCAGGTTTACGACAGACTCGGGGGGCGGAGCAACATCCCCAACGAGCAAACAATGGTCATTGACATCTTTTTCTCTCACCCCCCTTCCCCGTAACGGAGGCAAAAAAGGTAAAGGGCCAGTTGGGTGTTTCTTGAAAAAGATTACCCCCCTTTCTATCTCCATCCTTCGTGCTTCTAGCCGGGTTACCTTTAGCCCTGGAGAAATAAAAACTCTGAGGCCACTGAAAGACCCACGCTTGTTTCATGCAGACTGTGAGTTTTCCTAAAGTAACTTTGTGGCAAAGTTCAGTATAACGTCGAGGGTGGGTGGAGGGGAGGATAATCAGCTGTTAAGTTTGGGAGGGGGCTGTTTTGCAGGGCTCACCTCCTTTCTAGCTACCAGCCCCTCACTGGCTCCATCATCTAAAGTGTTAAAAAAAAAAAGGCTCTTGGGTCCCACCATAAGAGCACATAAAGAGGAGAGGTACAATGACCGTCCTCTGCCATTGTAGGGCTCTCTAATTTATGCATCGTTAGATCCTTTAAAGCATCATTTTGTAGGCAACCTAACGGACACTTCCAAATTAGCTCAAAGTATCCAAATCCAAAGGAGAGGGACAACACACGGAGAGACAGAGATGCTGACTTGTAAGTATGCTGTTCCTACTCTCAGGGTAGAAACTGAACAAGACAAAGTGTATTTGCTAAAAAACGTTTCATATTTAATTTGCACCTTCATTGCCGCTATCTTTTCTTTGTCCTCTTCCCCAGAATCAGATTTATGGTTTATTCTTCTGTCACTACCCTGATATGAGAGAGGGAGGAAAAGAGAAAGAGAGAGAGGGAGGGGAGGGAGAGGGGAAGGAGGAGGGAGGGAGATGGAGGGAGGGAGGGAGAAAGAGAGATTTCAAGTATGTTTACTTGTTTGTAATGGATCTTTTTGGTGGTGCTGTGAAAATAACCTGTTTAAGGAGTATCAACATTGATGTGGATGTAGAAAGCAGGTTAAAACGGCAGCTCCTCTGGAAAAAAATGCAAACCCATAAGCTGATTTTTCAAAAATTGTCATTTCATGGAATACAAATGTTCCCGCATAACAAAGAACTTAGACTTTATGAACTTACAGTAAGTGCTGATCAAGACAAAAGACAAACAAGTGTGCAGGTACCAGTAAAATTGGAAAACATGGGGATGAGAGGGGAACAAAGACACATTTTAAAAGTTTTCCTGGAAACTGGAGTAGAAGAAAGAAAAGTGTTTCTTATGCAAGATTGTATTGTGTCTAAAAGCAAAAGAGTAACCACCAAAGTTTAACCTGGCAGCACAGGCTTTGAACAGTCTGAACAGTGTTGAACAATCTGAGCAGTTAGCAGTTAAGCATGATCTTTTTTTTTTTTTTTGATTTCAGTCCTGTGGTTTGAATGTCCTTGGTTTTATCTTATTATTTTAATCAACTACTGTGTTCATTTCAGTGTACCTTTGCAAAGAATCTGCCTTTTGTAGGGAGAAGAGACCATATGATCACTCATGGAAAGAAAACGACAATCAGAATAGTGGTTAATATTTTAAAACACATACTGTGGGACAAAATGCCAGGTTCTAGCAGTTGTTTATAGACATCAGTTACTGTCTTAACAAGAATAATATTGCTACAATCTGACATAATGCTACTTTTACAGGTCTTTGCTGAACTTGAGACATGAGCTAGGCCACTTATGCTGGAACTGCCTACTTATATTTCTTGAACTAATGATACACAAAGAAGCCTTTGCGGGGAGGGGAGGGCACTCAAATGCTGGGATCCTTTACAATGTGGGTTTTAAACTTTGTTTTACTTTAAATTGTATTCCTTACTACTTATTAGCTTAAAAACAACAGGAAGTAATCTTAAACTTTAAACAAACATAAGGAAAGTAAATATAGTTGTCATAATATCTGTGAATATGAAAGTCTCTTGCCAACCATTATATTTTTCAAGCTTAGACACATTTAGAAAATGAAGCAATTATCATAAACTTCACGTTGATTTACTGTCCAAGCCAGAAAAAGTGGTTATAGTTTTTTTCAGATGAATTTTCTGTTTTCAAGTTATACATTTTATCTTGTGACATTTTATTTGTAAAACTCCAGTGTGGCAATTTTATAAGTGCTTATACTATGTTTTGTTCAATTTATCAGTGCACTCGAGGTTTCCCATTATAAAATTAAATATAAAACAAAACAATTTCTGCTGAAATTCACTTTCAGACTGCTTAGAAACATTATAGGCCCAGTAGAATTCCTTTCCTAGACATGAAATGTTCTCAAAGAAAAAAATCTTAAAATCTTCCACATTTTCTTTTATTAGTCATTTGTGTCTTACCCTAGAAATTTCATACCTTTAAAATGTAGTTGCTATTTGAATGTGTGCAGATGAGTTTGGTAATAGACTCTGGAGAATGTTTACATGTATATCTAATGACGAAATAGTTTGATACTCTGTTGAAGATTTCCATCTAATTCATTTCATCCAATTATTTTCTGCCCAAATTGTGAATGGAAATTTATAGTTAGTGATAGTTAAATACTATTGACTATATGTCACGAAAATGTATTTCTCAGGAATGTTTTCTTGTTATTCCCTACCCTCCTCTTAGCACTTAGCAGAAAGAAAGGAAAGAAACTCTTAAAGAGTATACAGTAGTGAAAAGAGATGGTTCCCCCTCTCCTACTTCAGTCTCCTTTCCCATTTTCTCTCCTCACATTGTATTCTGCTAGGACTGGCTCCATGTCTTGAAACCCAATACTACTTTACATAGAGAGGACAACGTTTATTTGGCTTTTGGTGCCTTGGCTATTTTCCATAGTTTAGATTTTTGTAGTTTCACACAACACTGAAAACTTACTAAGACAGCCTATAGCAGAAAAAGAAAAAAATTGCTAGATGAAAAGATTCAGTAGGTTCATTCTTTTTCTTAAACAAAAATTGACATTTATTGAAAACCTCTGATATGTTAGCTAACTTTAGAAACAAAAATCCTAGCAAGAAGCTAACTAAACTAAAATACTAAAATCAGAAGAAAGAGCCTTCCCTGCAATTGGGATTTACTGTTGTCATGCAGCTCAGCCAGAGGGGCCTGGGAAGAGGGGAGAAACCTTGTGACAGACCCCCTTTGAAGTAGAGTTACAGCTAGAACCAAGAGGGAGACTTTGTCTTTCTATGGTGGCACATAGATTGTCAATAGCTCCTGAATTTCTGCATCAGGGTGAACTGTTCTTGAAAATATTACTCTCTGTTGAATAATCAAGAATATAAGTGCTGTTTAGAAATGAGACACTTGAAGCACTTAGAATTAGTTTGGGATAGTTGTAAACTTATTTGATTAGTGAAATTCTCATGTTGGAGAAATAGCTGTAATATAACAATTGCGTTCTTTTTTTTTTAACTTCTAAAGGAATAAAGAATCATGTCAATAGCTCTTGTTTTGTGCAGCAAAATTTGAAGGTATAAACAAAATGCTAAGGAGACAAAATGAAGTTTATTCTTAAAGTTTTGATGATGTTATCAATTTCTAGAACTTAGTTCCCATTTTTGTTTTTAGTTTTCCTAGATACTTTTAGTTTTAATTGGCTATTTAAATTATTTCACATTTTTTTGGCCAATTTTACTCCTATGTTTATGACTTTCTCTGTTACACAGTGCTATGTTCATATTTTCTTTATAAAATGCAAAAATTTTGTGATTCAACTACCTACAAAGACTCTTGACTAAATCTAAAAAATATTCAGATATTTTTAGATGAAAAATTGTTTTCTGCTTTCTCACCAATGGTAAGTCTAACCAATGAGTTTGTTTTAAATTAGTACAATTACTAATAGTACATCTTTTGAACATCATGAGAACAAATGGAAAATATCAGCAATGTTAGCATTGGCAAAATCATAATAATGACTTTTTAATATTATTTCCCCAGAACAAAAACAAAGAAAAAAACAAAACAAAACAAACCGTCCACAAACAAATAATATAAAACAACCCACACCAAACAATGTACTTCTAATATTATTTGGAAAACTGTAATCTTAACTTTTAACTTGCAGCAGAAAATAATAGGGTATGTGTGTATGTATATATAAAACAAGAAGTATAAATATATCTACTACATTACAGTTCTCTTACCTTAGGAATATAAACTTGAACTAGATATTTACACTTTTCTGTAGTTTTAAAAATAATGTTTTAGAGTAAAGTTATGTATGCTATAAGAAAACTAACAATATTGAAATATAATTTTTGTTTCTAATTAACATTTGTATACCTTGCTACCATAGAAAATTTAAAACTTTGTTATTTCTATTTGCTTTCACATATTTTATAATGTCATTAAATTTCTGTTATAAAAAAGAATACTTTGGATTTTAAGAAAAAATAATTTCTATTATTTTATGCAGGGAGAAAATTCTAATTTTTCTGTCTATAGAGACAGGAAAAATACCTTCCTAATAGGAACTACTACACATAGCTTTTAAAAATATATACCTCCATAACTTCACACACAATCAATTTCTCCAGTCTATGTTAGTTCAATGATTTTAATGCAAATTATACTAATGGTGTATCACCTTAGCTTTACAAGTTAGCTTGCAACAATCAAAGGTGTCCTTTTTGTGTCTGAGCTGGGTAGTTGGGTTATATGTTGCCATCGCTTACTTGAAGGAGAACTCCAATTTTTGACATTTGGTTACTTGTTTATTAGACTGTTGCATTGTTATTAAAGCTGTACTATGTACATTTTAGAAGAAATAGAGCAATATTTCTTCATTTTTTTCTTTTCTGTCTATATTGCTAATGTTGAAGTGTTATTTAGTAGTTGTTATGTATATCAGTCTGAATTTGATTGATAATTGTGCTTACAAAGAAGTGTCTACTTCATAAAACAATTTGAGTAAATTTCAAGCAATTTAATTATTAGCCCAATAATATGCATTAAAAAGTCTGATACAAAACAGCTAATTACTCTATTCATTGTGAGTACAAAGTTGCCTCATAAGCTCTCAAAAATAAAATCAAATTGGATGTTGTAACACATTGGTAATCATAAATCTCTTGAGGCATATGAATTGTGGGTTCAAGGCTAGCCTGTGTGTCATAGTCAATTTGAAGTCAACTTGGACTACAGGGGGAGATCCTGTCAATAAATAAGCAAACAGATAGCAGTGGAGACTTTAATGCAGTTTCACAAAATGTTTGTCAGATGGACTTGAAAATTATTTCCCTAAAATACCTAGCTGTGAAGTAAACTAAGAATGATATCTGACCCTTTGACAAATCTAATGTTTAAAGTTTTAAAAAATGAAGTATTAAATATGAAATTTGAATATAGGATATAATATAACAACTATATGGGAAAGGTTTGTTTGTTTTCCTTTTAGAAAAATAGAAGAATTTCACAAAACCATGAAAGTATCACAAAGCACATGGCATTGTAATTCAGTCTAAAATACAACTCCAGAGAAGTAAGATTTGCTTGAGAAATTTTGTACTAGTTTAAATGAAAAGCAATTTATTGTTGGTATGGTGTTAAGAATATATAATATCTAATAAAGACAAAAGTGGTAAATTACCATTTCCATAATGAAAACCTAAAACTGCAGTATCAGTTTTAAGAACAACACTAATTCAATAATAAAAAATGGTGAGCTTCAATAGGTGAAGACAAATTATGTAGTAAAGATAAAGTTTTTAAAAATCTAATTGATACTTTTACACAGCTAACTTTTAGACAATATAAAAAGTTTTGAGAACAAGGGATATACATGTTTGAAGTTGTGCCCTTATATAAACTAAGATTTAAGATTTCTCTTAAATACAATATTTCTTTAGGATAATCAGTGATAATGCATATATGATTGAGCTGCTGTTGGCAGACTGCCTTGACATAGTTCTCACTAATGATTTGCAGAGATTAAAAGGGTAGTGGAAATGGTGGTTTAGAAATTGTTTTCTAAAGACACTGAAGGTTGGAAGGGAAACCCAGGGCTTTTCATGTCCTCTGAAATCATCTTTGCATAAAACCAGGTTTAGCAGAGACAAGTGTCATTTTAAGTGCTCTGTCATGAAAAAAAAAAGTGGCATAAACAGATTATTTGAGCATAGTTCTTTAATGGCAAATCAGGGTATATGTTTTATACCCACACCAAAAAAGAAATAATGTTGTGTATATTCAATGTAGTCTCTGTGACTGAATTTATCCTCATAGATAATAAATGAACATTGGTAAAGCATTCATGAAAAGTCACACTTTTCATGACTACAAAAGTCTATTTATGACTATAGGCATGGTGGGACACACCTTTAATCCCAGCAGTAAAGAGGCTGAAAAAGGAAGATGATGGTTTGAAGTCAGCCTGTGCTTCATAGTGAGACCTAATCTTTGAAAAAATAAAAAAGGAAAGGAGAGCTAACCACAAACTGTATTTATCTTTACTTATTTAGGCTGCATCATTTGTATGTGTTCAAGCCAGTTGTATTTGTCACATAGATATTTTGACTCTCAGGAGGAATTGTATCAGAAAAATGCAGTTTATTTATTCTCTGATTCTTGAAAATATATGGCAGGTTGTCAAGATCTCACAAAATAAGAACTTTATTAAAAGAATATGAAGAAAAACATTTAATTATACAGACTATAAAGTCTCCTAAGTTTATCAGCTTCTCAGAACATGTCCTACTTGGAAGGTGGCAATAGGTTAAAATTCTAAATGTCACGAACACTTATTAATGTCTTGTAACATACTCAGTGCTGTCATGAGTTTTATGTGTTTGTCTGAGTTAATTAATACATAGAACTTAAAAGTGTGATTGACATTGGTATAGAATTAGGTAAATATTCTGAATAGGAAAGGAAAGAAGGTCTCAGAAAATTGTGCATCACTTTCTTCTGAGTCTGCAGCGGTGATGGGTCAAGATTTATGCTATCTTTGAGTGTCAATTGTTAGAGATTATTTTTATATTGCCTGATGACTTTGATGGCTACTTGCACAAAGTTTACAAAGTTAATAATAATGTGGATATTTGTATCCAGATGGATACAAATGGATATCCAGATGGATATGTACTGCCCTGTGTCCACCTCTCCTTTGGGATAAGCCAGACCACTTGCACACAGTACTGGCCTGGAGGGAGGGAAGCTTAATGGGCACAAGTGGATAAAGTGCAGTATCTTGGTCAGCAATGAATGCATGGGTAATGAACACACCTTGGAACAGCTTCAGAAAACTGCGATTATTAGGAATAGGAGAGAAAAGAGCATTTATGCCCCTGGGGAGGTGACCAGAGTCTTTGGGGCAAGGTTTGTGTGTACCATTCTTTGGCCAGGGCAGGGGTGTTGGAAGATCTTCATCTACATACTCAGGAACTGTAGGATCTGGGGATGAAGTTGGGAGTCTGGGGACCTTATAAAGTCAAATGAGTGAAGCCTGATAACTGTCATGGCAATAAATTCTTACAAGGATTGATGGTTGGGGAGCTGGCTTTATGGCTCCAGGTTTGGAGTCAGGGGCAGGGTAGCCAGCTCCTGCTGTCTTATGATGAGGTATTCAGGGTTGAAGCTCCCTCACCCATTCCTCTGTAACCCTGGGTCATTACAGTTCCACAGATAAGTATATGTGTGTATATGTATGCTTATATTATGAGCATAATAGAAAGTTTTGATTGCTTGTAAGTGGTTGAAACTGGATGAAAGATGTTCCTTTCCTATAGATTCTTCAGGATTAAAATAACTTCCTTAGAAAATTTAATAGTATAATTTCCCATGTTATAGTGAATTACAAATTTACAGACCATTGTTATTGATCATTGATGCTAATTTGGTATTATTAAGATTATAAGTAATAAAGAGAGGCTTGTTACAAAGTAATATAAAAGTATATATACAAATATACATAATGTGAGTAGGTGGGTTGTACTTAACCCAATATATTTGAAATATTATTTTCATCCATGAAGTTAATTTTTAAAATTTTGTTTATTTTTATGTTTGTGTTTTACAAGCATGTAAGTGCAATGTGTGTGTGCAGTGCCTGGGAAGGCTAGAAGAGGGTATTGGATCCCCTGAAACTGAAGTTGCAGGCAATTGTGGGCAGCCATGTGAGTGATTGGAACTGAATCCTGGTACTCTGGAAGAACAGCCACTGCTCTTAACTGAGCCATCTCTGAAGTTGCTGTATATGAAAAGGTTAAGGTTTTTATCTCTATGTGCTAGACCTTTGCATTTTTGTGTTTACTCCTGGCTTGGAGTAGCCATACTTCAAGGGCTCAGTGGCCACTTGTCATTCATGCTTATTGTATTGAGAGGCAGTGCGCCTATAGAGTTTTATTCAAATTTCCTATACATCTAAATGTATGTATGTTCCTTGTCATTACAAATATGTGTTTCCATAGAACTCCAGGAATTAAATTGCTCGCTTGCTTGCCCGCCCGCCTTCCCTCCCCCTCTCCCTCCCTCCCCCCCTCCCCCTCTCTCAAGATTCTTGCTGAGTAGTCCTGGCTGGTCTGGTATCCACTAGCCCAGACTAGCCTCAAACTCCTGGTAATCCTCCTGCCTCAGCTTCCTTGGTGCTGGGATTACCATGTTTAGCTATTACGTCAAATAAATAATATTAGTTCATCTGATGTGAAAAGCCCATAAAACTCAGATTTAAGTACTTGTAACAAATTTATACTCATTTGTCTATGGCCGTGTTCATAACATAGCAACAAAGCAGCTACAACAAAGACTATATGTCCTAATTTTTTTTCTTTTAAAGATTTATTTATTATTATGTATAAGTACACTGTAACTGTCTTCAGACTCTCCAGAAGAGGGTGTCAGACCTCATTATGGATGGTTGTGAGCCACCATGTGGTTGCTGGTATTTGAACTCAGGACCTTTGGAAGAGCAGTCAGTGCTCTTAACCGCTGAGCCAACTCTCCAGCCCCTAAATTTTTTACAGATACTATTAACCAACCCTTACTAGTAAAATGGAAAATCACCTTTGCTATACACAATCCCATGTGCCTCAAGAACTAATCACTATTAAGGTTTTTATGTGCTTTTTTAAGGTATTTCTTTATATATTTATGTATAAAAGTGTGGTATAGTATGTTCTATATGTGCGTGCATAAATATACAAATATGTATATACAAACATGCTCATTCTGTAGTTTTATGTATCTAGAACATATTTACATTTTTATGTAATGATATTATTACGTATGATTTCCTTTACTCAACTATATTTTCTATCAATTGGCATGTCAGTAGTTATATGTATGCTCCTTGTTTTATAGGTATCCATCTTATTTTTTTATTATTTTTTTTTAATTTTTTGAGATAGAGCTTCTTTGTGTGCAACTCTGGTTGTCCTAAAACTTGCTCTGTAAAACAGACTGGCCTTACAGAAATCCACCTGCCTCTTGCCTACCAAGAGCTGGGATTAAAGGCATGCCCACCATGCCCAGCTTCCATCCTATTTCTAATGATCACATTCTGTTCCACAATATGAGTTCACGTAAGTTGTTTACCAGTCTCCAATGAGGGTAGTATGTTCATCCTTTTTTTCCTCCCTTCCTTCCTAAGTTATTCTTTCTCTCCCTTTTACTTTTCTATTATAAACGGTGCTATAGGTAACATACATATAGGTCCTTACGGTACATAATTTTTTTATTTACATTTCAAATGTTCTCCCCTTTCCTGGTTCTCCCCTGAAACCCCTTATCTCATCCCCTTCACCCTGCTTCTATGAGAGTGTTCCCCCACCCACTCCCGCCTTCCCACCCTGGCATTCTCCTACACTGGGGTATCGAGCCTTCACAGAACCAAGGGCCTCTCCTCCCATTGAGGCCCAACAAGGCCACATATGCAGCTGGAGCCATGGGTCCCTCCATGTGTACTCTTTGGTTGGTGGTTTAGTCCCTGGGAGCTCTGGGGGGTCTGGTTGGTTGATACTGTTGTTCTTCCTGTGGGTTGCAAACCCCTTCAGCTCCTTCAGTCCTTTCTCTAACTCCTCCATTACAAGGTCAATTTCTAGAAGTAAAATGTAATCAAAGTATGAGTTTTTTACATTTGATAGAGACTGCCAGATTGCCTTTAAAAAAAACAAACTATCAGTTACATGTAAGAGTGCATAAACTTTCTCCTCATATCCTCACCAACACTAGCTAATTGCTAACTTTAAAAATTACATTTATTTTGTGTTTAAGTTTGTATGTGTGTGCATATATCTGCCATAATGTGTGCTCATATGCATGCACATGTACATGTGTGAGAGGGCATTCATGTGTGTATGCATTTGTATGTGTGTTAGTGAGGGGGGTGCAACTGGTAGGAAATAGTTCTATTCTTCTGTCATGTGGGTCCTTGGGATTGATTACATTTGGGGGGCAAGTGGCTGAACCACTGAGTCATCTCTCAAGCCTTAAACCCTTTAATACTAATTCATTATTAGATAATTATTTTAGTATCTCCAGTACTTTTCTGTTTGTTTGGAATGCTGTCACTTATTTAAAAAGAACAAAAAAATTAACCAAAGAATATATAAAGTATGAAGGAACACTTTCCTGAAATAATGTCCAGGAGTATCACTATATAAATATTCAAACTTTAAAAAAAAAGCTTAGAATGTTGTTTTCATTTTTTTATTAAATATAATCTTCATTTACATTTCAAGTGGTAAAACCTTTCCCAGTTTCCCCCCTCCCCAAAACCCCCCAACCCCTCCTCCCACTCCCTGCCTCCAAGTATATGCCCCTCCACCCGACCCACTCCCACCTCCCCCCTCAATTTCCCCTTGTTGGGACATCTATTTAGCCTTGTTTTCATTTTTATCCTCATTATTTTAAAAACAGTATTGTATAGTAAAATGTAATTGTATTTTAGAATTACATGGACTTTGGTTGACTCCTACTCCACCAAACTGTAAATTTTGGTGGCAAATGTTACTTAAGCCTTTTGAATTTTACTGTTCTTAACTGAAAAATGTGACAGATAAAATGGGTTAAATTATCTGCCATAGAATTCCCTCCAAGATATCCACTTTATTCTTCCTTTTTCTCCTTTATAAGAACAACAAAAAATTATTTCCAAAAATACTGTTTTATTGCGGACCTTTGGGGACCTATATGTACATATATATGTGATAGCTTAGTAATAATGTTAATATATTTATATATTTAAATTTATAGAAAGGTTAATTTCCTCAAGGACTGTCATTTTACTGTGATCTCATGACGTTTCTCCTTCAGTTATACCATCCTCTTGTCACATGCCGCATTATAGCCAAGATGTGGAATAATATCCTACTTGTTGAGAAAATATATATCTTTAGGCATACAAAAGTACCCTTCTCTTTAGTCTCCTTACTCTCTTTTATCTATCTATCTATCTATCTATCTATCTATCTATCTATCTATCTATCTATCTATCTGTCTATCTATTATTTCTCTCTCTGTTTTTTTTAGATGAAAATGGACTTTATAATCTTGGAATCAATCAAATTTTATTAAGCAAATGGCTTGCAATGGAAAATTACATGCCAAGGAAGAATAACATTGAGAATTATGTCCTAGGAAACCATAGATGAGGACTTTATGAACTTTATAGGTTGAGGAGATAGAAGGTGGAAGTCATATTCCAGACAGAAGAGCATTTTAGGAGCATTTATAGAAGCTATGTATATATATATATATATATGTATGTATGATATGCATATATGTATGCAAGTATTTTTCAAGTATACTCAAAAAGGTTGAATTTATTATGTAACCAAAGCTTGTTTTGAACTTACAGTCCTGTCTCAGCCTTCTCAAAGCTGGGTGTAAAGGCAAATATCACCATATCCGGTAATTTAAATCAGTGATTACTGAGTGCCTACTGCTATGATTTATATGTGAGTTTATGTTCTAAAGCTTCATATGCTGAAAACTTAGTTCCTCTTAAGAAAGACAATGACTGGGGACGCATTTCAGTGGAAGAGTGCTTGTCTAGCCTTCATAAGGCCCTAAATTAAATTTCCAGCGCTAAAAAAGGGAAGGAGGGAGGCCTAGTACTAAACCGGAAATTTATAGATTTTCCATTTTTTTTAATAGAAATTTACCATTTAGGGTATTGCCTTTGAATGGGGTTAATACAGTTTTCTTAGGACCTCACTTCACTTCTTTTTTTCTTTTAATTTATTTATCTTATGTATGTGAGTACACTGTGGCTGTCCTCAGACACACCAGAAGAGGGCATTAGATCCCATGACAGATGGTTGTGAGCCACCATGTAGTTGCTGGGAATTGAACTCAGGACCTCTGGAATAGCAGTTAGTGCTCTTAACCACTGTGCCATTTCTCCAGCCCCATTTATCATTTCTTATAAGAGTGTATTAAAGCATTGCATTGTATTAAAGCAAGGATACTCTTACTATTGACTTTTCTACATGTGTCAATTTTCCTGCTATGTTGTGATACAGCTAAGGGACCCTTCATCAGAGGCCAAACAGATGAGACCACTTGATCTTAGACTTTCATCCTCCACAACTATTAGTTAAATAAACCTATTTTCTTAATAAGTGCACAGCTTTGGATATCTTAGTATAGCAGCAAAAACTAGACATATGCCAAGCCCTAGAAGATATACAGTGTTCAGAGAAAGATATTGTTTCATTCAAATGGAGTATAAGCTTCAAACTAAGAATCAATGGGAGATAGAATTGGAAAGTTTGATAGGATCCAGATGATAAAGGAACTTGGCTAAATATTAAGTATTGGGACTTTATTCACAAAGAACAAGACTAAATTTATGTTTTGGGAAACCATACTGGCATCAGTATAGATGAAAAATTCAGGAATATTAATGCTTGAAGGCAGAACACTCAGTTGGAGGTTGTTATAAAAAGTTATACAAGAAATGTGAAGTTTGGAAATTTAGGCTGGACAAGCCCAAATGCTATGAGTAGAGCTTATGGGTGATTCTTGTGGGAGCACAGGTCAGAATGTAGGTAAGAATGTGAACAGTAAAGATGATGAGATATCAAATAGCAACAGATTGGCATGGTTTTCCTAGGTTTAACTACACATACACTTAAAGTTCACTGCAACCATGGTCCAAGGGGACTTAGTAATTGCATCATTCATGTGATGCTGCTTTTGCAGGCATGTAGAATACAAATTACAAAATCATGGAGACATATTTATTTTTAAGGAAGTCCTAAAAAGCAGACAATGTTTCAGATTCTCTTGCAAGGAGTCCATGAGAGATCAGTATGTGAAGCCCTTAGGTTAAAGTCTAAGCTGAAATGGAGATGCTAGGATGTTGGACATAGTAGGAATGTGGAATGTCTGCCAAGAAAAAGCTATAGACTACAAGTGAACCCAGCTTAAGAGAAGCCATATAGGCCTATAGATAGTAAAGCTATAGGGATGGGACTGTCCATGCTTGGTCGTGCTCACATCAGGTCACCACGTGTTCTAGATATATGACACAAAATTATGGGATTTAATGTTTTTCCTACTGTATTTGGTCTTGTTCTGGTCCTATTCCTCCTTTCTGTGTCCCCGTTCCTTTCCATCCCACATTTGACTTTTCAAACTTGGTTTTTCCGGTCCTGACTATCCTGGAACTTACTTGGTAGACCAGGCTAGCTTCAAACTCAGAGATTCACCTGCCTCAGCCTCCTAAGTGCTGGGATGAAAGGTGTGTACTGCCACCACTACAGACAATCCCAATTTTCTCTTAAGAATATGAATATTAGGGCTGGAGGGATGGCTCAGCAGTTAAGAGCATTGATTGCCTTTTTAGAGTACCTGAGTTTGATTCCCAGCACCCATATGGTGGTTCACAACAGTCTGTAACTCCAGTCCCAGGGAGTCTAATGCCCTCTTCTGGCATCAGTCTGGGGATAGTGCATGCATTTGTACAGACATACATGCACCAAAACACCCATACACATAAAATGAGTAATTTTAAAATTTTCTACTAAGAATAGGGAATATTTGTATCACTGTATACTAGAACTATGGAATACTTTTATTTTACAAGAATTCACAGGCAAGAGAATGTCTTGAACTTTAGTATGAACTTTGAACTTGGGCTGTTGAATTACTTTGAATGGAACTACAGGGCTAGTGAAATTTGTGTAGAAATATAACATATCCTTTTGGGGAGACAGTGATGGGAAATTATGGTTTAAAGTAATGTATTTGTGTGTTAAGTTGGCAAGGAATGGACTTGTGGTAGTTAATGTTCATGGTCAGTTTAGAGTAATTTAGGGGATTGGTGAGGTGTGTCCTTATTCCTAGGGAGGATTCGTGATTGAACCTGAACGTGGGCCACAGCACTATATACCATAGGAATTTGGACAGAATGAATAAAGAAAAAGAGAAAACCAACTAAGCATCAGCATTCCTCTTTCTGTGCTTCCTCTTCATGATGTGAGCTTCTCTGGTATGGTTTTTCCACTATAAGCAAATGAATACTATGAAACCATGAGCAGAATAAATCCTGCTTCCCTTTAGTTTTTCTACATCAGGCTTTTTTTTTTTGTCACAGCAAAGAAAATTAAAAGGCTCATCTTACTTTGCTTCAAACTCATACTGACTCTTACCTGCTCAGACTGACTCCAAATGACTTGTGAGAAAGGCAAAGCTGATGTCTCTTCTACACCAAACTAAGGGTGTCTTCCTATATTTTGAAATAAATATAATGGAAGTATTCCGATCACAGAACGTGATCTTCTATTATTGAAGATCTCTACTTATTGAATAAGTGACACGCAAAAAAGATACAAATAACGACTGATGAAATGGCTCAGCAGGTAAAGCACTTGTTCCCAAGCCTAGCTGATGACCTTAGTTTAGTCACCAGGAACCATAGGGTAGAAGGAGAGAAGAGTCCTGCAAGTAGTCTCCTAATTCCCACACATGCCACCCCACAAATGAATAATAAATGTAAACATTTTAAAGTGAAAAGTAGCTCTATATATCTTTTACTAGTAGCTCTATGTATCTTTTACTTTAAAAATGCCTTAAGCAACCATATTCACTGACATTTATATATGAGGCAAAATTAAGAGATTACACTTGGATGAATGCCTTCAATACTTATATCCTAAAACCAATTGTGTTGCCAGAATAATGAAATGAAAATGTTAGCATGCTTAAACTTGCCATCTGAAAGTCTTTCTAATATCACATTGAAATTATGCTATCCTTGCCACAGGTTGTCACATTTCAGTTTCTAGAATATCTGTTTCAATATTATAAATACTTAAGAATAAAACATTACTCAGATAGTAGAGATGCATCTCTGAACTTCTAATAAATGATTCTTTGTCTTTAATCTTCATATTATCATGAATTTGAGTTGCAAGAATGTGCCTCAAGCCGGTGGGGGGGGGAACTCCAACTTCTCCCTTGCCTACACATGAACCAATTTTTCTTTGTGGTTTTTGACAAGACCTGTATCATGCCAGCTGTTTGGCTTCTAAACTAATCCCTCCTTCATGCTATACTTAGATATAGATAGATTTTTGTTTCTATTGTTGTTGGTAGTGCAGAGAGCTAGGGATAGAGGACTCACTACTAAACCCTGGGGTTTTCTTTATACTACCAAAGGTTCTCAATCACTCTGGACACCACCATGACTGAGGAGTGAAAAGAAATGCGAAGTAACTTGATACACATTTTCTGTACCATTCCCCAGTGATTCTTATCTTTAAACTATTATTGGGTGGCAAGAGAAGCTACCATCTCTGTGGCCTTGGAAACTTTTATCTCTGTCTCTCGCCAACTTCACCTGCCCCTTACTCTGTTCTATGTATGTGATTGAGCACTTGATTCCAAAACGTTTGATCTAGGCTTACAGATAGAAACATTCACTACATCTGCTGAAGGTTGTATCAGGTTGCCTTCACTAATATACTGTGTAATTTCTGCTTGCCAGATACCCAGACCCCTTTCTTCTGATTGATAACCTTTAAATTTTGTTTTTCCCAGCAACTCACTTTCCTGATGTCATTTCCCTCAATCTTTGACAAAGTCAATTGCTTTCTTTACTATACCCTGTACCAGAGTAGAAAACAAGTTATTACTCCAGGCTTAAGGACTTGTTAACAAAGGTTCCATGGGACTTTGTAATACTCCTGTACTCTGCCCCCATCCCAAGATTACAACTTACCCTTTCATCTCTTTTGAAAGCATTACAACCAGGAATAACAAGCTAGGTGATAGTAAATAAAATGTGTCTAATTCTCCTGATTCAACCACTCATTTTCATTGTGTTGATAATTTATTTATAGGGAAATCCTGTATCTGGAAACCCCTATATCCTTAATATCCCAGTTCTTGGGGGAAAAACCATCTGGAGCCAGATAAGAGGCTGTTATAACATGTAAGCTCTATCTCTTCTTGCATTGCTTTCTGTGTCTGAGTTGCACATGAAGAACCTGTATAAATGATCGCACAATTTTTAGGCATGCCTTTTCTTGGCCTCTTCCCTAAAATAAGATGTCAGAGTTAGACATTTAAAATACAGTTTTTAGTCTTCTACATTATCTAATATTATCTCTCCCCACCCCCTTTCCCTCTCCTCATATAGCCAAATAGCCTGGAATTCTTGATCCTCCTGCATCGGCCTCCCAGATACTGAGATTATAGGTATTCACTAACACACCCCATCTCTCCCCTTCCTTTCCCTTCTCTTCTCTTCCCTTCCCTTCCCCTTTCCCCCCTCCCTCCCTTCCTCCTTTGTTTCTCCCTTGCCCTCAGATGATACACAGACTGTAAGTCCCTCTGTCTATGTACTTGAATGGTAATTTCCATGTTCTCTGTCACATGAAATTCCTGAATAGTTATAGCATTGTTCAGTTTATTATACCTTTATTGAATTATGTTAATCAGAATTTCAAATATTATGAACAATTGCATTGATGTCATTGTATGTACATATTTGTACACCTGAACAATGATGATTTCCTTTGAAGGGAGCACCCATATTGGGTGGCTCACAACCTCCTGTAACTCCAGTTTCAAGGGGGATCTGGCCTCTAACCTCTGTAGGCACATGCACTCTTCACTCACATATACATAATTAAAAATAATAAAAATAAATTCTTTTTAAAATTTTTTTTATAAAACACACATTAACACTTTGCCCTGTGTATATATTGCAGACATTTTCTTCAATTTGTCATTAAATTTTGATTGTATTGTTTCTTATGAAATGGACCTTAAAGTTTTTATATAGTTATTTTGCAGCTTCTGTATTCTCATACTTTTCTCAAATATAAAGATATTGAAATATCTTTTTGATTATTAGTAATGCTTTTTTTGTAAAAAAAAATCTAAGCACAGATGATCTGTCTTGTTATGAAAATTCTGAATGGTGGAATAGAGAAAGGTAATATAGTATGAAGTCACTCTAAACAGAGCTAATGATATCAACTAGTGATTCTCAACCTGTGGCTCATGACCCCTTTGGGGCTGAAAAGTCCTTTCTCAGGAGTTACCTACCAGTTATTTACATTATGATTCATAACAGTAGAGGTTAGAGGCCACCACAACATGAGGAACTATATTAAAGGGTCACAACATCAAGAATGTTGAAAACCTCTGACAGAATCTTATGAACACCACATAAATAAGGTAAGACCAGGAGTCCAGTTTGATTGTTGTGTCCTCACAATCATTTCTACAATTGTTCTGAATTTGCCCTAAGCAGATTAGACATAGATTCTCTTGTCATTAAATTGACTTTTTCTGGGTGGTGGGTGTATGTGTGTCTATAGCTGTCACCAAATCTATACCAGCATTGTAATTTGTAAAAACACTAAGCAGCAGTCTGGATTTTCCTGAATAATAAAAAAATCCCAGGGACTAGAGAGATGGCCCAGCTGTTAAAGGCTAAGCTCACAACCAAAAAAAAAAAAAAAAATCCAGGGGAAAGAACTTCTCTTCAGCAATATATTATGAACTATGTTGTTACCGCAGGGAAACAGAATGAACACTTTCTCAAAATTGGTTTCAGATGTTGATACGAGGGACTTGACATACACCAAGAAGGTATGAGAAACTTTATTACATACATAAGTAGTTCTGGAGAAAGAAGAACAGTCATTCCAAACAAATCTGAAATGGGTCAAGAAAAGCAAGAAAGGAATACCTAGACTTTTCCTCTCACCTTGTCCAGATGTGAAGACAACTCATAGAACAGGGAAAACTCAAATGCAGATAGTCAGAAGTTAAAAAAAAAAAAACCAAAACAAAACCAAAAACAACAATAACAAAAAAACCTAGCAGTCTCCATTTTTCTGAGTAGTCTCATTTCCATTTCCATAGGTTCCTCTAAATGATGACAGATGGGAAAAGGATTCACTCATTCATAGGTGAGTTAATACTCAAATATATTTTCATGGTTGCTAATAGCCAGAAATAGCCAACTACCTGCCTTAAAAAATTGTGTGAGTAGCTCCCAAGATCATGATGTGGATATTCATCACACTCAGCCTGAGATAGCTGGATAGCTCAGACATTTATGTTGAGACAGATCTTAAATGATTCTCACCATATGGGTGCACAGTGACCTTATACTCTTCTAATGGTAATGCCTCGGTCTTCTGAATTTTTCCATTATGTGGTGATTTAGTTACTAATGTTCTATGAAGGAGATGTCAGCAGTGCATTTATTTCTAGAATAGTGAGTATCAAAGCTTTGATAAACTGGAGCTATTTTCCTTTGTGAAAATTCTATTTGCTGATATATGATTTTCTCATTTCCTCCTAAAATCACTCCATCATTGTCAGTAATTTCATTCTATTTCTTTAGGCAGCAGTTATTGCCCTTAACTGCTTGCTTTTCAGATTTTCTGTCTTTCTTGGTAACCACTTTCAATAGTACAAACTGACATAATAGAGAATTTTTTGTGGAGTGTAAATGGCCATTTGATTTCAGTGGTTTTTTGACTTGGATAAGAATTGTGTGTGTGTGTCTGTGCAAGTGTGTGTATGTGCACACATATGCAAGGGGGAGGGAGGGAGGGGAAGAGAGAAAGAGAAAGAGGGGGAATATTTAGTTTTGAGATAAATTTGGCTCATTACTTATGTTTGGCCACTTAATGCTATGCAATTAATTTTTTGCATCCTGTAAACGGTTGTTATAACCTGGCTCTTGAGTAATAAATTTTTTTGTAGTTATTTGTTTTTAAAGGTTAGTTGTCTGTGTTTTTATTTTATACTATATCCTTTAAAATCATATTTGCAAAAGTTTGCTTTCTTTTTCAAAGCATTAATCAAGCACACTTCACAATAAAACTCCTTTGTGTTCTCTTTGTTTATCAGAATTCCAAACCAGAAATTTGTGACTGTTCAACAGGATCAAGTTCATGGAATCAAAGGATTTTTGCTGGAAATATTTGGTAAAAATGAAAACTTGATATATTGATACTTCAGAAAATAAAAATAAGGGCTAGAGAAATGACTCAGCAACTAAGAGCCCTTACTGCTTTTTCAGAGGATCTGAATTTGGTTACATGTTTCCCCATGCCAGGTATTCACAAATACCTGTAATGCTAGCTCCAGGGTATCCAACATCTTTTTTTTTTTTTTTTGGTTTTTCGAGACAGGATTTCTCTGTGTAGCCCTGGCTGGCCTGGAACTCACTCTGTAGACCAGGCTGGCCTCGAACTCAGAAATACTCCTGCCTCTGCCTCCCAAGTGCTGGGATTAAAGGCATGCGCCACCATTGCCCGGCTTGGTATCCAACATCTTTGACCTCACAGCATCAGAACTCATTTGTGTACACACATACCCACTTAAAAATAATATATTTAAAAAATAATGAAAATAACCACTGATCAAATTTTGGAAATATGTTATACAATTTGTCACATAAAATGAAGGCAATATCTAATAAGATACTGTTGGATTACTAGAACTCAAATTAAAACGAGATTATAGAGTTTCTTATTGTGTCACATAGAATCAAATCATCAAACTCTAATTTCAGCAAGTTCTATGTATGGAAAAACATGTACCATAATATAGCCAGTATCATGATTGTAGCATATCAAAATTGCTGACAATACATCAACACAGTGACTATTGAAAGAGAAATGTGTCTTACTGATCGTAAAAATAAGCATAATTCAGTGATGAAACTGTGCTATAAAAGTGTATGGCTGATCTTAACAGCCATAGTTCCTAAGAAATGATCTCTAAAATCTTAAATCTTAATCTTAATCTTTTTTTTTTGCATAGTGAGCAGTATATCAGTTTTATAAAATGTTAAATTTTAATACATTATGATCTTCCAACGTTGCTAGTCAATGTCCTAATTTCTTTTTTTATTATTAGATAAATTATTTATTTACATTTCAAATGATTTCCCCTTTTCTGGTTCCCCACCCCCCAAAAGTCCCATAAGCTATCTCCCCTACCCCTGTTCCCCAGTCAACCCCTTCCCGCTTCCCTGTCCTGGTATTCCCCTACACTGCTGCATCGAGCCTTTCCAGTACCAAGGGCCTTTCCTCCTTTTGATGTCCAACAAGACCATCCTCTGCTGCCTATGCGTCTGGAGCCATCGGTAACACCATGTGTACTATCTAGTTGATGTTTTTGGCCCTGTGAGCTCTGGGAGTACTGGGTGGCTCATATCATTGTTCCTCCTATGGTGAGGCACTGCAAACCCCTTCAGCTCCTTGGGTCCTTTCTCTAGCTCCCCCACTGGGGACCCTGTGCTCAGTTCAATGGCTGGTTGAGAGTGTCCCCCTCTGTATTTCTTATGCACTAGCAGAGCCTCCCAGGTGACAGCTATATCCAGCTCCAGTCAGCAAGTACTTATTGGGCATCGATAATAGTTGTCTGGGTTTTGTAACTGTATATGGGATGGATCACTAGGTGTGGTAATCTCTGGATGGTCTTTCCGTCAGTCTCTGCTCCACATTTTGTCTCTGTATCTCCTTCTGCGGGTATTTTGTATCAGTTTGTATGTCAGTTTTATATAATGTTAAATTTTAATACATTATGATCTTCCAACATTGCTAGTCAATGTCCTAAGTTCTTAATACATCAAATACTGTTAACTTGTTTACTACTAGAAGGTGTCTATCTTCCTTTAAGAGATTTGAATAAATTATGAAAGCTTGTTCTGGATTTCTCTTTAGTAGTTATTTTCAAGTGACTGAAAGTTCAGCATGGAATTGTATGGTACTCTAACGCATTTGGAAAGACTGGACTATATTTCATTTGATTACCCTTATTATTTTAGACTCTGCTTTAATTTTTTCTGATTATTGTCTTACAATTAGCTGATAATTATCTCTTATAATTATTATGTTTAGAACAATACTGGAAATAATATGCTTTTAATGCACTAACATTCTCTATAGTCTAGTATTTGGTAAAAAAAAAAATTGTAAATGTTGCCTAGATGCTGGCTAGAAAAGTTAGTTCAATTTTAAATTTAAAAGCATTTTTAAATTTTTTATTTATTTTCTTTATATGCATAGATGCTTGTTTGCATGTATGTTTCTGCACTATGTGAAGGCCAGAAGAGCACTGGTTTTGCTGAAACTAGAGTTACAGAAAATTGTGAACCTCCGTATGGGTGCTGTAACTTGACTTCTGGGAGAGCAACTGGTGTTCTTAACTACTGAGCCATCCCTCCAGCCCGAAAGTCACAATATATTTTTAAGCCAACTTTTAACTTTGTATTATCTAGATTCTAGTGCTTCTGACTTGGATTAGAAGAAGCATATAGAGTAATCTAGGAGATAGGTGCCCAGTTCACCTCTCATTCCATATATTCCCATTCTGATACAGTGTTCCTCATGAAATTCTAGCTTCTCCTATTTTTATTAAGAACAGTACTGCCCTTGCCCTGGACATAGTAATGACAATTAGCAACTTTTAACTTAGCTTTTAGAATGAGTCAGTCTCTAGAAATTGTTTTCATTAGAGAGATTAAGCTTTTTCTGGGTTGTATTATGCACCTCAGAGACTGTTAAAGGAATACAAAGGTTTTTTTTAGCCTTTCATCAGTGGGGATTTTGTTTTGAAGGATGCTGACAACTCCAGAGCCCCCTGCAGGATGTATAATGTTTAATGTAACTGGCAAGCATAGTTCAAGTTCCTTTTGTATTAATCCAGTTTTCACCATTCCCTCACAATTTTAAGAGTGCACCCAATAAATCTCTTGCAGGCAGTAGCTTCTCAGAGTCTCTTTCCAAGGAACCTGACTCATAAGCGTTACCTTTTGTTTATTTAATCTACCAGTGGCAATCATTGAAAGATTCCTTTCTATATGTCTGTTCTGCCTCCTACAACTACTGCTCATATACAAATTTGGTAGTTTTATTTTTTGGTTCTTTTTGTTGTTGTTATTTAGGTTTTATTCAAAACCATAAACAGTTCTGAAATCCAGTTAGACTTAGAAGGGAACGAGTATTCTGTTCTTAGTTACAGAAGAAATGGTCTGGTTGTTGAGATGAACACAAGTCAAAAATATTAAGAGCTGCCAGGTGATCTTACTAGCCTTGTCTATTTCTGGACTTAAAATGTTTCATGTCTTCTATAATACTGCTGCCATCTTTTATTTTTCCAAAGATCATATGCTTGCTATCCTATTATGCACTCTCATTTGTGCAGATGACAAACTTGTCAACTGTGGTTGAACCAATTTAAACTTATCCCTCTCTAGCTTATGAATGAATGAGACTCAGACTATCTTTAATTTATTTGGATTTGACAATTATTGGAGAATAACCCCCTAAACTACTTTTCTAACTGCTTGTCTGGCTATTTTCCCAGTGGTGTACCCCAAATATTTGTTGTTCTCCTGACTGTGTATTCATGGTTTACCTCTTCTCATCATGGCTTCCACCTCTCCTCTGCAACCTCCAACCAGGTCACTTAAAAAAAAAAAAAAACAAACCTACCACTAATCCCTCCAGTAATTGGCTGTAGCCATTTTTATATAGTCAGTAGTTTTAAACTTACGAGCGAAGCTACATAGCATCATTTGGTGTATTGATTGAATAAAGATACCTGCAGCCTGTAGCTGGGTAGAAGAGAGGTAGGTGGAGCTTTGGTTTTCAGGCTTGGGGTCTGAGGCAGAGACCATGAGGAGGATAGGGGAGAAGAAGACACTACAGAGTAGGTGGATGGTGAGAACATGGCCATGAGGGCTGGCCAATTGGAGTAGGAATGGCCCAGGTAGAAGATGGCAAGTTATATCTCAGGGATATTGACAGGGAAGTAGACAAAACAACACAGAGTGTTGATATCGGTCCCCCTTTAGTGCTTTTAAGGCTTATTATAAATGTAAAGGCTGTGTGTCTTTTATTTGGGAACTGAATGATCTAAGGTGGAGTAGAAACCCCCAAATAATATTTACCACAACAGCCAACATTTGCGTTTGTTTCACCATTTGCTGTGAGTAAAATGTGGTATAATCTGGTTAAAATTTTCATCATAGATGGACTTGCTGTTATGGTATGTAAAGTCACAAGCCTGGCACATGAATCCTAAAATAATTCTATGAAAGGAAAAATCCTTATAACCCACTCTTCCTTCTTCAATGCTTAGAAAACAAAACTTTTCTACTATCTTTGGAAATTGGTCTGCAAACAGCTCAAAGAAGATACAGAAACTCAAATGCAAGTTATGGATATATAATTTTTATATTTTAATGTAATTCTACTTAGAAAGTACAACTTAATGAAACTAATTCATTTTGAAACGTTCATTCTTTTATCTGCTTTAATGTCTTTGCCCAATTAATGTTTGCCCTAAATTCTTAGCTGTTTGATATTAATTTTGTAACCTGATATTGTGTTCTTTGAATTGCCTGATTAGTACTCACCTGACCTTTTGGACTTTTTGATGAGACATTGTTGTTGCTGAGTCAAGGGATTTGTCTGTTAAAATATTTTAATTATTATTATAATTGGTATGACTTGCCTTGCTTTTGTCATCTTGTTTTGGTTTTCTTTTTTCCACTATTTTTTCTTTTCATAAATGGTACTGGGCATTTTTCTGTACTTTCAGTGATCAAAAAGACATATTCCCATCTTAAAATCTCTCAGTGATCACTCTCACACTTTTCAGACATAATATTTAGCCATTATTTTCACAATCTTTAGAAACAAAAGAAAAGCAATATGTTGAATTATCTTCTATTCATCAAGAGATTTGGTACAACTGTCTTTTTCTCTCATCTCTCCATTGTTAGTATTGTAATCAAGTTTTATATACAAATAATGACACACTTTTACAGTTCATTATATAACATTTATAAAGTTAGTAGTATAATCTTACTTACACTTATAATTTTTTTAATTTAAGTGAAATATTTTGCTGGGTATGATATTACACAACTGTAATACACATACTTAGGAGGTGGAGACATAAACATTATTAAGAGTTCAAGGCAACTTTAGCTATATAGTAAATTAGAGACTAGCCTAGGACATCCTGCCTCCAAAAACCAATTAATATTTTTCCACAATCTTTTTATTGTTAAGAACCATACTATAGGGGCTGGAGAGATGGCTCAGTGGTTAAGATCACTGACTGCTCTTCCACAGGTCCTGAATTCAATCCCCAGCAACCATATGATGGCTCACAACCATCTGTAATGGAATCCAATGCTCTCTTCTGGTGTGTCTGAAGACAGCTACAGTGTACTCATATGCATAAAATACATAAATAATTCTTAAAAAACATAGAATAATTTTTATATTTAATTTTGGTTTTATTACAAAACTTCAATTTTGTCTCCTTTTTAAAAATGCAAACAACCAGTTTACTTCTTTATCTTCTGTCTTTTCCTTTCCTTAGTAAAAGATTAATTTACTTTGCATTTGATGAAAAAATAACATTCAGCTGTGAGGTCATGTTTCTAAGCAAAAATGTTAATGATAAACCATATGAGGGAAAAAGGAAAAGTATACCAAATAGTTATGTAAAACTCTGATTTGAGGTGCCTGGTTGACAGATTAAATCTCATTTTCTTGAGAGTGGTTACTATTGTTTCACCTCACTGGTGCTACAAAACTGGCCTCAAACAGATTCAAAATGGGTTGGGTAGCTAGACTTGGTAATCTAGCACTTAGGAGGAAGAGGCCAAGGAGAGGGAGGGAGAAAGAAAAGAGAGCGCACCGGCCAGCCCCAACACCATCATTACCACCAGCAGAACCCTCCCTAACCTGGAATGATTATATAAAATTGAAAGGAGTTTAGAGTCATTCAATATACACATTTAATTTCAGCAAACATTATATTGGTATTTTAACAGGATTTATGTCAGAATCTGTAGATCTGTTTACAGAGAACTGTCATCCTGACAATATTGAACTGTACAGCTTATAAACATAAGCTGCATACTAGGTTGATCTTGAACTCAAACTCACTGTGTTGCTGAGGATGACCTAGAACTTCAGATTTTCTTCCTGTTCTTAGAGTTCTGATATTAGTTATGTATCATAACACTTGGCTTTACGAACATTATTTTTTTTTAATTTTTAAAAATTTTCTGCCAGTAAAGTTTTAGGAAACATTTATCTTTAAACATTTTATAGCTTTTTTTTTAAACCATTGTAAGTAATATGCTTTCATTTCAGTTGTTGTTAGCATATAAAATATATCTGACTTGTATATATTTGTCTTATACAGGTTTCATAAATATTTAGGGATTTTTGCATCTATATTCTTCTTTGGTTTTGTGTTTTTGAGACAGAGTTTCACATTGTAGCCCTGTAGACCAGACGGGCCTTTACCTTATAGTGATCTCTGTGCCCTTGCCTCCTGAGTGCTGGGATTAAATTTGTGTGCCATCATGCCTGGATTTCATGTACATGTCTTTGAATTCTGAGTTTTCTGTTCCTATTTCTGGTCTTCTGGAGTATATATTTTCATATCTTTTTCCTAAAAAATGTAAACTTTGGTGCTATTATTAGACATATATAATTATTAACTCATGATATATAATAATCCAGTTGGCATTCCTATAATGAAGATGCGTGTCAGGGGGTATACTGTATATGCTTATTTTTAACTTTTCCTAAACTTATTTTCACATATCAGCATATCCTGGAGATTACCATGTGGAGGTAATATACATTTCCTATTTTTTGAATAGGTAAATGATGCTTCATTTTATGGGTGTGTTATATTCACCTAGTCCCCTTCTAATTGAAATTTGAGTTCTTTCAAGTTTTTTACTATTACAAAGCACACTGCAGTGAATAATATGTATCATTTCAGGTTTTTTCCCAGGATGTGTTTGGGGTTTAGGATGGAATTATTTGGTAAAGAACTGCCTTTATAATTTTACAACATATTTCTGCATTCTTTTCAGTGGTTGTGTCATTTTGCATTTTGGCCACTACTGTTTTTGATAACTTCCGCTAATCTGATAAATGGTATTTCAGTATTCTCTTAATTTATATTTCCCTTATTGCAAGTAAGTTTCAACATCCTTTTATGTGGTAACAACCTTTTCACATGGCTAAGACTTTCTTTCCTATTCCCTCTCCCTTTCTTTCCTTCCTGCCACACAAGAGAATGAACCAGGGACACCATCCTCTTAAGCACATTCTCTGAGTTGTATTTCCAGCTGTGCTGAATAGTTTTGTCAACTTGACACAAACTAAGGCCATCTGGGAAAAAGAAATCTCAGTCAAGAAAATGCCCCCATCTGATTGCCTGTAGGCAATTATAGGAGGGTACAGCCTGCTCTAGGTGCTATAAGAAAGTAGGCTGAGCAAGCCATGTGAAGCAAGCCAGTAAGCAGTTTTTCTCTGTGGTCACTGCTTCACTTCCTGTCTCCAGGTTCCTGTCTCTGGGCTTCTGCCTTGAGTTCCTGCTTTGGCTTCCCCTGATGATGAACTGTGACTTGTAAGGAAAACCCTTTCCTCTTCAAGTTGCTTTGGGCTATGGTGTTTTATCACAGTAATAGAAAGCAAACTAGGATGCAGTTTGAATTTCCTGTTCTAAGTTCTGGTCCATTTTTTTTTTCAGTTGGGATACTCACTGTTTCCTTTTCTTTGTTTGGACTCTCTTCCTATATAAGAATGCCAACCCTGTATGCCTTGCTATAAATAACAAAAGTAATTTTCTAGTTTATCATTATAAGCATCTACAGGAAAACTTCCAAACTAGACAGGAAGAAAAGTTTATTGCGGGATAAATTGTCCAGACTCCACTAGAGTAGAAAGCAGCAGCTTGACAGCAAAAACTTTGTCAATTTTGTCCTGGAAGGTGGCCTGTAGACCAAAGCAACATGAGAGTTAGTTAGGGGACTTTGCAGGAAGAGATGAGACTGAGGGTTAAGGTTTTCTGAGAAACATTGGAGGTTAGGTTTCTGTTTCCTAGCAAAAACAGCTATGGTGGGATCTGAGCTTCCATCTTTAAACATACTACCAGACTGCCATTTTGGAGCCTGTTTGTGAGCTATTTCCCTTTATCCTTTCTAGATTTGTGTTTGTGTGGTTTTGTGTGTATGGTGTGCATGTGTGTGTAGATGCATTTGCATGTGCTTATGTGTAGGCCAGAGACAACCTAGGGTATCATTTCTCAGGAGCTAGGTCTTTTAAAGACAGATTCTGTCACTAGGATCTGGGATTTGCCAATTAGGCTAGACTGGATGGAGAGTGAACCTAGATCCTCTTGTCTTTGTTTCTCTTCCTGCACTAGAATTGCAAGAATGTACCACCATGGCTCAATTTTTATGTGACTACTAGGGATTGAATTCAGATTGCATTTATTATACTTGTGCAATAAGCATGTTATCAACAGAACTATACCATATGTCACTTTCTAGATTTTAAAGTCATAATCTCATTTTTAAATTATAGAGACATTCACTTTGGTTTCCCACCATTCCTCTCCTCTGGTATTCCTTCAGTTTTTATACTGAAAAAATTGTTTTGAGGTGGGGTGTGGTCTGTAGTTCCAACTAGCTTTGAACTGTGTAGCCCAGAGTGGTCTTGAAATCATAGCAATCTTCCTTCCTCAGCCTCCCAAGATTACATTAAGTAAAGATGAACCCAGACGAGATTACAGCCATGCACCACTACTGCCATAGTAGTATACTGTTATAGTGAACTTGATTCATTTAAAATTCTTGTGGTGTAAGGAATAGATAAAATCTAGCCTGTTCTATATAATCACCCAGTTGTCCTAATGCCTACCACCTCTTTTCTTCTGAGATAGCAAAGATACTTGGCTCTTCAGTTACTTTTACTTAGTGTGTGCTGATGTGAGGGTTGTACGGTGTATGTATATATGGTTGTGTGTGTGTATATGTATGTATATGTGTGTGCGCGTGGATGGGAGACCAGATAAGGACATCTTCCTCTATTACTCTGCCTTACTGCCTTGAGACAAGGTCTCTAACTGAACCAGAAGTTCACTATTTTGGCTAGGCTGGCTGGCCAGTGAATTCTCTGAACTCACCTGTCTTAGCCCATCAATGCTGGAGTTACAGGCACCCACATGCATGCCTGGCGGTTTACATGGGTGCTGGAAATTCAAACTCAGGTTAGTTTGAACTCTTTTACACACTGAGGCATCTCATCTTAAATGCTTAAATTCGCCACTACAAGATTTCAATTTGAAGGTGGTTTTGTGTTTTATGCTTTTATTTATGTATTTTTAAAGTTGGGTATGTAGATAGTAGATATTTCTGGGATATCATTTGGTGTTTCAGTTTATGCTTACAGTGTGTCATGTTCAAATCAAAATAAATAAGTAAATAATCTTCGAATTGTTATATTTGTGGTGAAACCACCAAAAATTACTCTTCTATGTTTTAAAAATATACAAATGCATTATTATTACAGTCACTCTACTATGTAAAAGAACAACAAAATTTATTTTTTCTTAAATATAGGTTATTATCCTTTGGCCAGTCCTAAGGAGAAGTTTTGATGAGTAGTAGTCATTTGTTGTGTCCTTAAATTATCTTCTTAAAGATGGCTTATTATTAGAAGAAATTAGACACATCTGGATTAGGTAATCATAATTAACAATACTAAAGAGAGACAAATGCCAATGAGAAAACAAAATACTTCAAAAAAAATACTGAGCAAGAGATGACATTATCTGTACATTATTCTATCTGAGTATTAGCTTGAATCAAGGAAACATCAGATAATTGCAAGATGAAAAGTCTGTCTAAAAGCAGGATTTACTTCTTGAAGAACCTAAACCAAAGTGTTCCTGCCTAAAGGCCTTATTGTAGAGTGAGAAATACACCTTCATATACAAATAAACTCAAATTAGCCATCATTGGGCCTTTGTTTGTAATTGGATGTACTTCTTTTAGCATTGAAGAAGACATTTTACTTTGAAAATGATCTGTGCATTATTTAGAAAATTCACCATTAAAAGAAATAAAAATAAAGCACAGATGCGTGCCCAATATAAGAAGTAGATGCTTACATGATCTCCAGGAAGTGAAAATTAAGTAAAGATGAATCCAAAAGGATATCATTTCTGTTTCTCTGAATTTGAATTCTAAAAACAGAAAAAATACTGGCACATACTATGAAGTTTGAATATAACATGGTTTGAATTTCTTCCTAATCACTGCTTTCTGTTTGCCATGATTTTATATTCAGAAAACTGAAAATGGTAGTTGCTTATACACACAATCAGACACTTAACAATAATCCCAGGAAAATTATTCTTATCTTTGTTTTATAATGAATTCCAGGAACAATCAGGTCAATGGAGAATCTTTGGTGCTGCTGAGAACTACCAATTTTGTGACAATCATTGAAATTGTGCTGCATTACAGCCTCTTTGAGGGTGTACAAACAAACCAGGATGTAAATAACCCTCTTCCATTTTCTCCTTTCAGCTCTTTTCCCCCATGTTAATCAAACCCAATGCTATTGAAGACAATAGAGTATAGAAAACTATATCTGATTTTTCCAGGTGCTTATTATTTTGCAATTATCTGGCAAAATAAAGACTGATGTTTAGTTAGTTCCCATATGTGAGACATTGTCTTTCTGCATTATTTACAATATATGAAAAACTACTTAGCAAACATAGAAAAATATAATACATTCAGCTATCAAAAATTGTAACAATGAATGGCTCTAGATAAGATGAACTAGTGTTGTGAAATGGGTTTTCATGGGAAACTGTTTCAGCATTGTGAGTAATGATGTGTAAAGCTCTCTTCATAGAGATGATGAAAAGTGAAAATACAGTGAGCTCAAAGGCTACTGCCAACTGTCTAGATGACCTTGAACAAGTTTGCTAACCTCTCTTGAGTGTCATTGTTTTGATCTGTAAGTTAGAATTTCCAGAGATGCTCTGTGATATGTCACTAGAGCTTATAGGGTCATGCTGGTGTAGTACACTTCACCTGGTAGGGGCTGAGGAATGGTGACAATATTGTTAGTAAAGAAAATGAGATTCCATTTGGGGGAGGGTGTAATCTCTGAAATAAAAGGATTTTAAAAAGAAGGAAGTTTGAGGACAATTTTTATTAAGAAAAGCAACATTGTAGACAAACTAAAATTCCCAGCAACCAGCAGAAAGGGTTACTGAGAAAAAGTCATGCCTTTTAAGTTAGCCATGGAGACCAGAGAAACAGTGAGGAAGCCTATAGGGGCAAGAAAATGTGCTTAGAATCTGCAGATGTAAGTCAAAGGATATTTGATCTCAGGCTTTTGAACCCCAGGGATCCATTAAATCTAGAAATAGAGAACACTCCCAGGAATAGAAGAGGGCTAGTGAGTTGAGGAAAACAGCCCAAAAAACTTTCCTTCACTCAGTGTATGGCCTTGTATAGTTCCCTGCCTTTCCCATTCAGAGTTTTCCCCAGACTCTCTATGCTTTCTTCATTGGATTTCCAAATATTAATTTTGACGTAATTTTCTCCAGTCCACACTATCCTGTCACAAAAGAAAAGTATAACTGTCTTTGAAGAGAATTGAATTGTTACATCTACCTATCCTTATAAGTCAAAGTGTAATCCCACCTCTTTTAAGAGCAAATTTCAGAGAGTAAGCCTGGGTTGGCACATGCTTATAATCCCAGTTCTTAGAAGGATCAAACTGGAGGATTAGACCTGGACTAAGTTTCAGATCAGCCTGGCCTACATAACAAGGCCCTTTTTTTCATAACAACAGAAGCAGGGTGTAATTAAAAGGGAAGATGAGAGATGGCAAGAGAGAGAAAGAATAAAAGGGAGGGAGAAAAACCTACAGATGAGGACAAGATAAAGGAAGGTAAATATCAGTATAGTTCAATAATGCCTGATAGGACAGAGCAGAGGTAAAAAGTGAAGCTAGAGAAGGGAGTAAGCTATGATTGGTTTATCAACAGAAGCACTTCAACATAAAATTTGCAGGTTTGGCTTGAATGTCTCAGGCCAATTGGCATAGTTGTAACAGGAAGAAATGAAGGTCATATGAAACATTTGTTGACAGCTTACCATGTGTTTGGGAGTTGCTAGAAATGAAAAGAATTGGATCATAGGTAGTCCTAACTCCTAGGACTTGAAAATATGGATTGTAAGACAGGCTCATATGCCATGCTAATTTTAGTCTGCAGATAGCTTGAAAACAAAAGTTCAAATCAAGTCATGATGGTGGCCCAGAGAATTAAATCTAATCCAATCAAATATAGCAGGAGGGAAATGGAAAGAAAGATTTATGATGGAACTGTTATTTAAACTGGGCCTGGAGATAAGTAGGATTGTCAGATGGAGGGCTAAGGAAAGAGCAGAGAGAAAAGCAAGCATGTAAAGAGAGAGAAACAAGAAAATGAAGCCATGTGATGTACTCAGTGAGAAACCGAGAAAAACAAGTATGAAGAGAAATGGGGAAGTGTGTTATGGGGCAGAAATTGCACTACCCCTGGATCAGCAAGGGATGTGAGGCACTCTGACTTATATGCTAAGGATTTCAACTACAGTCTAGTAAGAAGCTGGATGGTGGCATTAATACTAGCTCCTCTGCCAGGCCTCTAGTGGACTAGAATGAGCCCTGTTAGAGATCATGAGTGAGTGAGGAGTAACAGCCTTGCATTACTGAACTAGAATGAATGGTTAGGGATTTCAGTGACTGAATTATAAGACATGGTTTGAAAAGGGAGAAATCACTAGTTTGTTCAAGTTTGGAATATCTGTGAAAAATCTAGACTGGTTGATAATGTAGTACTGGAACTCAGGAGTGGACCAAGTTGGTCAGGTATCTGTGAACTAGTTTAGTTTCTGTTGCTGAGACAACATACTTATAAACTTGGGAAAGAGAAGGGTTTCCTTTAGCTCACATTTCATGCCCCAGGCTATTACTGAGGGAAATCAAGACAGGAATTCAAAGAAGGAACTAGGAGAACTGAAAAGCAGACAGTATGGAAGAACATTGCTTACTGGCTTGTCCTTCATGGCTTACTGAGCCTGCTTTTTTATACCATTCAAGACCACCTACCCGGAAATGGCAACACCTACAGTGGGTTGGGACCTCCCATACCAATCATTAAGCAAGGAAATGCCTCCATAAACTTGCCCACAGGATGGTCTGATGTAGGCAGTTCCTCATTTAAGATTTCCTCTTCTCAGATATGTATAGTTTGTATCAAGTTGATTGAAACCAACTAGCATTCATAGGGAAAAATTGTGAATAGAAAGCAAAGAAAGCATAAACTATTGGAGTTCTATTTAGGAAATTCTCCCCTGTGCCCATATGTTCAAGGTTCTTCCCTAGTTTCCTTTCTATTAGTTTCAGTGTGTCTGGTTTTATGTGGAGGTCCTTGATCCACTTGGAATTGAGCTTAGTGCAAGGAGATAAGAATGGGTCAATTTGCATTCTTCTGCATGTTGACCTCCAGTTGAACCAGCACCATTTGTTGAAAAGGCTATCTTTTTTCCACTGGATAGTTTTAGCTCCTAGGTCAAAGATCAAGTGACCATAGGAGTGTAGATTCATTTCTGGGTCTTCAATTCTGTTCCATTGATCTACATGCCTGTCACTGTACCAATACCATGCAGTTTTTAACACTATTGCTCTGTTGTAGAGCTTGAGGTCCGGGATACTGATTCCTCCAGAGGTTCTTTTACTCTTGAGAATAGTTTTAGCTATTCTGGGTTTTCTGTTATTCCAGATGAATTTTTGAATTGCTCTTTGTAACTCTATGAAGAATTGAGTTGGGATTTTGATGGGGATTGCACTGAATCTGTATATTGCTTTTGGCAAGATGGTCATTTTTACTATATTAATCCTGCCAATCCATGAGCATGGCAGATTTTTCCATCTTCTGAGGTCTTCTTCAATTTCTTTCTTCAGAGACTTGAAGTTCTTGTCATACAGATCTTTCACTTGTTTGGTTAGAGTCACGCCAAGATACTTTATATGGTTTGTGGCTATCGTGAAGGGTATCATTTCTCTTACTTCTTTCTCAGCCTGCTTATCCTTTGAGTATAGGAAGGCTACTGACTTGCTTGAGTTGTTTTTATATCCGGCCACTTTGCTGAAGTTGTTTATCAGCTGTAGGAGTTCTCTGGTGGAGTTCTTTGGGTCACTTAAGTATACTATCATATCGTCTGCAAATAGTGATAGTTTGACTTCTTCCTTTCCAATTTGTATCCCTTTGACCTCTTTTTGTTGTCTAATTGCTCTAGCTAGAACTTCAAGTACTATATTGAAAAGATATGGAGAGAGAGGGCAGCCTTGTCTAGTCCCTGATTTTAGTGGGATTGCTTCAAGTTTCTCTCCATTTAGATTGATGCTGGCTACCGGTTTGCTGTAAATTGCTTTTACTATGTTTAGATATGGGCCTCGAATTCCTGATCTTTCCAAGACCTTTAGCATGAAAGGATGCTGAATTTTGTCAAATGCTTTCTCAGCATCTAATGAGATGACCATGTGGTTTAGAATCTCGGAATACCCTAGACACAATTCGCATATCAATAGATTTCTAAGAAGATGGAAGGAGAGACCCCTGGTCCTGGAAAGACTGGATGTAGGGGAATGCCAGGACAGAGAAGTGAGAGGGGGTTGGATGGGGGAAAAGAGGGAGGGAAGGGGGCTTATGGGACTTTCGGGGAGGGAGGAAATGGGAAAGGGGAAATGATTTTGAATGTAAATTAAAAAACTTAGAAAATAAAATTAAAAAAAAAAAAGAAAGCAAAGAAAGTAAAGATGAGTCTTGAGGAACAACCATTAAAAAAAAAAAAAAGCATAGGATATACCAGAAAAGATAAGAGTAAAAAAGGAGGAATGTGATGTGAAACACAGATAGCTAAGGCTTTACAGTAGATTGCAGCTTCCCCTCCCTCCTCTCCTCCTAGTACCTCCTCCTCACCTTCCTATCTCCTTCCACCTCTACATCCGAGAAAAGGGGAGGCCTCCTATGGATATCAAGCAGCCTTGACATATCAAGTTGCAGTAAAACTAGACAAGGCAGCCCAGTTAGGGAAAAGGGATCCAAAGGCAGCAATGGAGTCAGAGACATCCCCTGCTCCAGTGTGTGTGTCTGTGTGTGTGTGTCCCAGCTTGAGACCCATGCCATGAGAGTGATCCCATCCTTGACACTATTGATGATATTCTGAGGAGCCTAGCATGACTGTCACCAGAGAGGCTTCACCCAGCAACAGATGGAAACTGATGCATAGACCCAAAGCCAAACATTATACATATATATATGTATATATATTATATATGTGCACACACACATACAGTCTGTATAATGCTATTGTTATATGTTTTCAGGGCTAACCTTGTGGTGTTGGATAACCAGTTGATATGCTTTTCCCAGGAGACAACTATTTAATTGACTTCAAGACTCACTTAACAAGAGGGAAACTATGCTTGGTACTGGAAATCTAGCCAATTATCCAGGGCTAGTGAAGTCACAGAGGAGACTAGTAGTAGTAAGAGTGTAATAGGAGGAGAACCTACTACAGCATTTTACTAAACAAGCCTAATCATTAACTACACTCTTAACATTTGTCCTTGTACCCAGAGATAAATGTTATCCTCACCTCTCACCAAAGAAACTTCTCTTTTCTCTTTACCTTTTTGTGAATTCCTGCCAATCTGTAGAAATGCCTCAATAGCAAAGTGAGATTTCCAGTGAAGAGGTTTTGGCTCAGCGCCTCTGTCTCGAGAGTTGGGCCTGAATCCCTGACCTGTGGAGTGCTGACTCTAGTTCTTCCAGCTATAGGACACAGTTCATTCAGATGACTCTCTCCAGTGTGTCTGACTCCATTTATTTATTTGGATTAACTACATTTCATAATGTCTTTTGTTGAGTTCTTAATAATTGAAATAATTCTTTCCTTAAATATTTATTTCAATAGTCTTAAAAATCATTCATACATTTGTTTGGTCAATTTATTTCCATATGTTCAATCTGTAATTAATAGGTACATAAAATATTTTAATTAATTTTATATTTATTCAAATATGAATTATATCTTCTGGCATGAATGAAAAGATTTTACAATAAAGTAAGAGATTTTTTTTAAATCTTAAAGGTGGTCAATATGTTTAAAAAGTGGAAATAGAATGGGACATTAGGCTATATATAAAACTGTCTAGGACTGGTGGGGCTCTGTGAGATTTCCCTGCCCATGTGAACTTTTTGTTTGGTGTTGTTTTTTCTCACATCTGTTTTAGGCAGCCATGTTTATGAGACGTCACTGACATTTTCAGGAGACACAATCTCATAGCAGACTTCCTGTTCCTCTAGCTCTTAGAATCTTTCTTCCTCCCCCTTTGATGTTCCCTGGAGTCCCAGGTGTAGGAATTGTGCTGTGGATGAATCAGTTGGGGCTGGGTTTTGTAGATCACTTGTTTTTTGCATATTGATTGGTTGTGGTTTTCTGTAATGGTCTCTGTTACAAAGAAAAGTTTATTTGATGAGGGGTGAGAGCTACACTTACTTCTTATCTTTAAAGATTTTGAGTTAGGAGCCACAGATGAGAGAGAGAGAGAGAGAGAGAGAGAGAGAGAGAGAGAGAGGAGAGAGAGAGAATATGGCATTTGTCTTTCTTGGTCTGGAAGTCTGGGTTACCTTACTCAGTATAATTTTTTCTAGTTCCATTCATTTACTTGCATATTTCATTATCTCATTTTGCTTTACAGCTGAATAGTATTTCATAATATGTATGTACTACATTTTCATTATCCACTCACCAACTGAAGGACATTTAGCTTGATTCCATTACCTAGCTGTTGTGGATAGAGTGTCAGTGAACATGGCTGAGCAAGTATCTGTGGGGTAGGACACTGACTCCTTTCTGAATATATAATGTTCTATTTCATCTAAAAAATGTTGCAGGGTAAAATAAAAGGCTGAGAATATTCTTCAAGGTATGATAATAGAGCAATGTCATTTCTTCTTCTTAATATAACATATTTTGTTATTTAAAATATATGCTTTAGAAAAGCAGCCAACTATCTGAAGAAATGTTGTTGACTGGAGTGGTGTAGAAGAAGTTATTGCAAGCAGGGTGATTTAAGGTTCAGAGAAAGAAAAACAGCCATTCATGGATAGAATTTTGCCCTGGTGAAATTCTGAAAAATAATGATAGATATTCAAAATGGTATTGATTGATATGACAAATGCTGAAAGAAGATTTGAAATTTTAATCTGATGGAGAGCTGCCTATCGAGTTTTCACAAAAAGCCTTATATGGCCTAGGCTCTTTAAGATTCTTCAAAAGAATTACTTAGTCTGCTGAATGAAAAATATATAATTGAGCTTCTACCTGCAAAACCATGTAATACCCAGCTCTCCAGAGTTTAGGTCAGATGGCTTGATTCTTAACTCTGTCCAAAGCAGAGATATGATCAAGTCCATATGAGCATCCTTCAGAACATATTTGCTGTAGGGATGTAGGAGAATTGCTACAGAGGTTGATCTCAAAGTGTCTGAAGTGGAACTTAAGCAAACCATTGAAAAACTTCAAAAATCACTGACCACAAAATCAAGTACTTAATCACTTGCCAAGATTCTAGGTAGAAAATTCAAGTGCAGATGGAGAAATATGTGGGAAAATATGTGTCATTTAAGCTCCATATATATCAAACTATTTTTTTTAAAGATTTATTTATTTATTATATGTAAGTACACTGTAGCTGTCTTCAGACACACCAGAAGAGGGCATCAAATCTCGTTACAGATGGTTGTGAGCCACCATGTGGGTGCTGGGATTTGAACTCAGGACCTTTGGAAGAGCAGTCGGTGCTCTTACCCGCTGAGCCATCTCTCCAGCCCAATATATCAGGCTATTTTAACTTGCAAATATTTAGGACTAGACGCTAGTGTTATCTGAAAAACATTTGTCTGGTGGACCATCTTAATTAAACAAATTTTAAAACTTTCACATAATTTTTAGAAATGTGTTCTGCATTTGGGAGACAGTTTCTCCTAAATGAGGATAATTAAAGGTTTCTGATATAAAGAATGGATAACATATTTTCAAAAGTAAAAATATGTTCAAATAGACAACTTTTAATATAATTAATGTAGTGTTCTATAAATTAAGCAATAGCATTTAATGTCAGCATTGTTCAGTATTGACAAATGGTGTGCTTACAGTTCTCCAGAATGAGATGGGATTCCCCAACTGATGTCTAAATCTGAGAGAAATGGGTTTCCCTGAGACAAAATTAAATTAGAAGATTGCTTAATACAATAAAACAGCAGCAACTATATACATACAATGCTCTATTTTCATATAGATAACCCCTTCAGAAGTAAAAGCTGTTTTTTAGTGGCTTTAATATTAGGAGCCAGATTAGCTGAGACTTGCTTGTCTCATTCAGACCAAATCCAAATACTTTAGAAATAGTTTGACACAGAAATAATTACCAGGAACTGAAGTCATCATTAGGAAAGCTATGCTAAGCAAGCACTCTGAACGTTTAACTTTTCATATTCTGTATAGATACACATCTATCAAACTAGAATACCACTATGAAGTTTAGTCATTTATTTTAAATATCTTCATCTTAAAGAAAGTTGAATCTCATACCAATAATCCAAATCAAATAAGCAGCATTGTTTCTTCATCTGAAATATATAGTTCTCCAATCTTGAGGGGTTTTTTTTGTTCATTTTATATTGCCTGTATACATAAAACCTAAAAGAAACAACTATAGATGACGTAAGTGAAATATGGAAACATGTGTTCTACCCAGGAAAGTAAACATATGATCCTTTCAAGAGACTGAAGGCTATTCATATAATATCTAATTTGTAAATATCACAGGAAACAGGATAGCACACTTAAGTTAAAAAAATTTAATCTTACAAGAAATCTCCCCAAATAAGAAAAAACAAAACAATGAATAATTGAATACTTGTGTCAAAGGATGGCAAAATTTCATATTATGATCAAAATCTCCTCAAATTAGACAAATTTATTTTAAATTTGTTTTTGAGGACCTTAAGAAAATCCCAAAGTTCACCCAAAAGAGAAATAACAAGGTTAAGTATTATCAAATTATTTATTCCTTATAAAATAAACTATAGAAATAGGCTTCTAAGCTACATATTTAAAACAGTGATTATCAAATAAAATAATCAGATATTATAGAATCTTTAAACAGATTGTAACTGTCCATAAAAAGTATGTGAAAAGAGAAGCATCACAGATAGTTGTGGGGAGCTGAGGAAACCCTGAGTGAGTGTGTAAAGAACTGATGAAGTCCTAAGTGAATGTGTATTGTTGACATGGGCAGGGCCATTTCAAGGAACAATGCCTAAGACCCATGGGAAATTGTTGAAGCCTTCTCCATACAGGTTAGGCTGAGAACTAGCAAAGCTTTCCTTTGGTCCTAGTGCAAGTATTGACAAAGTGTTTACGAACAATTGTCCACCGTTTGCAAAAAATAACGACTGCAGTTTACTCCTTCAGGAATTTTACAGCCTAAGGCTTTTCACCTACAGAGATTAGCTTACTCCTCCCCTGTGCTATGCATAATAAATGCACTGAAGTTATGGGTTGTTGCATAGCTGTTGCCATTCCATCAGAATGCACACAGTCCACTTAACCCCACCTTTTCTGTATGTGTGTTTGTCCTTCCTTCATTTCCTCATTGCCCTTAGTCAGATCAAGGTCCCCAGACACACAGGACAAGGATGGCAGGTAATTGATAGAATTCAGTAAGTACTTCCAGAACTTCGGCAGGTGGATCTGAGTTTGAAGTCAGCTTGGTCTACAGAGTGAGTTCTAGAAAAACCAGGGTTACAAAAGAAACCCTGTCTTGAAAACCCAACCAGCCAGCCAGCCAGCCAGCCAGCCAGCCCCCAAGCCAGCCAGCCAACCAACCAACCAGTCAACCAACCAAACAAACAGATCCCTTCTGGTAAAATACTGGTAAATTACTGGTTAAGAAAAAATTGCAAAGTATTAGTATTTAGAAAAATATTTAACTGATTTCTAGAAGAAAAACTTTCTAAGTATAAAACTACTGAAAGGAATCACAAAGGAAAAATCTATTTTAATCTGTAATTTTTCCTTAAAAATAATAAAAAAAGAGAAAGTGGTGGCTTAGTATTATAGAGACTTTAAGTTCATTAGGATCTTTATAAACACATGGATAAAGAAATAAAAGTGCAAAATAAAAATTAACAAATATTTAAAAAAATAGATTTACCTGTGAAGGAAAATGTCAATTAAATAGAAGAAATAGCTAGATGTAGTAGAGCCCTTGTCTCACATATCTGAGGCTTTGGCTTCAATTTCTAGTACTTTAGAAATAAGATACATTCTATTTATGAAATTAGCAAGAGCTGAGCCTTGGTCATTGTGTCTCTTCACAGCAGTAAAAACCTAACTAAAACAAGCACACGAAAACTGTTAGGAAGATGAAGGACAATGATCCTTATTTCTTGTGGACAAACATGGTTACTGTTTCTTTCTACTCTACTGCACAGGTTCAAACGATGCTTCTGCTCACTCATGGCAGAAAATCAAATGTAAGGGACCTCTAAATTCTAGGTTTTTCTCTTTTTAATCTAGAAGGGTAATAAAACACCAAACAGAACTTAGATGATTATGGTAACTGGAAAAGAAATACAAATATTTGCCACCAAGGATATTTTTCCCTAATCTATGAGAAGAAAATATTAATCTGGAATATTTAAGGCTCTGAAGTCTAACCAAGAATCTTACCTAATATTAGTTCACTAATCTACCATAAAATCTTACCTAATACTAGTTCACTAATTATGTTTAATGTTAATTATAGGTTTCTTGAAATTTTCTGATTAGAATGACTAATGTAGCCTACTACTTTAAAAATGCTCCTTACCTTCAGAAGTAACTATTTTATTTAGTATAAAGTTACAGTACTTGAAAACTGAAAATGATCATGGTAATGAATACTTGGCACTTAAAATGCATAGCTAGAGCATCTCCTTTTCTATGCCTTTACTAGAATATAAGCATGACATTCTTCTTTCCTAGTGACAAGGCTTACACTTTCTGTTGAACATGGAAGGACTTTTATGACTTAACCAGTAAAGGAATTGTAAGAACTACTATATGAGGTCTCAGAGAATGTAAAAGTACCACACATGTGACCTTTAAAATCTTGAGATTGCTCTTGGATGGAACCACCATATTGTAAGAAAGCCCAAGCAACCTGTGGAGCTGACCTCCATTTCAGCTTGTAGTTGATAATTTATTTGATGTGAGATGAGCCCAATAAGAGAGGTTAGGTTGTACCTTCCCAGGTGACACTGCATGGAGCAGAGACTGCCTATCCCTAAATGACCCTGCATGCTTGGCAGATTCCTGAGCAAAGTAAATACAGGTTATCAGTGATATCAAGATTCAAAATCTGAAATACTTAAAATGTTTGAGTACAATGCTACAAGTGAAAATCTGGGAGACTCACATGGGTATCTGAGGCAGTGATGTCTTTACTTTTTGACCAGTCAGTACTCAGAAGTTATTTTCTGCACATTTTAAAAAAGTTTTTATTGAGTTTTAAAAAGTTTCTTTGTGAGTTTCACATCATACACCCCAATCCCTCTCATCTCCTTGTCTCTTCATATCTGCCTTCTGCCTTTGCAGGCTCCCACCAAAAAAATAAAACAAAGCATAAAAACATCTCATTGTGGAAGCTGTAGTGTGTCACAGTGTGTCCCACAGTATATATATATATATATATATATATATATATATATATATATATATATATATATATATATATCCTTTTGTCCATACATCTTTACTTGCAAATGTTCATGGCAATGAGTCGTTGGTCTGATTTGACACCTCTGGCTTCTGCTACACTATCAGTACTGGATCCTCATTGGAAATCCTCTAGGATATTCTGTTGTTGTCCTGTGTCATACAGATCCTGCAGCTTTGGATCTGCACAACTGACCCTTTCATGTGCTCTAGTGGTTCATAGATAGAGTAGATGTTGGCAGGCCAACTCAAAGCCCTGGATCTGGGCCTGGGTGGTAGCTGAGATGGTTAGTGGGACAGCTCTCCCTTATCCATACCACCATGGTGAATTCTCTAGCACTACCCTGACTAGCTTACTCAATGGGCAAGGAGCAGGGCCAGCTCTCCCATACTCAGACCCGCAGGCTGGCTCACCTGTTCTTCCAAGACCAAGGCCAGATCTACTGTGCTGCCCAGGTGAGGTATAGGGCCTGCTCTCCTGAATGCTGCAGCCAGTGAGGGGCAGGGCCATTTCTCTCTTGCTCATGCCCTTTGGGCCAGCTTTCTTGCCTGCCACAGGTAATGAGGGGAGAGGAGGGGAGATCTCTTCTTCACCTACAATACCTCATTACAGATAAGCGGTGGGGTCAACTCACCCATGCTTCTGCCACTAGGTCCATCTCTACTATGCTGTTCTGGTAAGGTGCAGGGCTTGCTCTTTTGAGTGCTGCAGCTGGCTAGGGGTGGGGTCATCTCTCCAGAGTACCTCAGCCAGTGAGGGGCGACGCCAGCTCTGCACAGCTCTTGGACATCAATATGGTTCTAGGCAGCAGCCCAGACCGGGGACTTGCATGGTCTATGATCCACCGACATCTACACAGAGCCCTGCTGCTGCATGGCCACAGACTCAGACAAGACCCTTAGCAGCAGCATGGGCTGGAATTTCACCATGGCCTAAGGTGGCAGGGCAGGCTACTCACATCAGGTTCTTTCTCTGCACCAGAGTCTCCAGTTCTGCCTCTCTTTATAATGCTGAAACCATTCTTCTCTTTCTTTCCCATCTCTCCAACACATACTTACATTTAGTGGCTCCCACTGCAGGTGGGCCATGTGGTGAGCTGGCCTCTAGATGTCCTTTGCCCACCTGTCTTTTTTTTTCTTAGATATATTCTTTATTTACATTTCAAATGTCCCCTTTCTTGGTCTCCACCCCCCCCTGAAAATCCCATAAACCATCTCCCCTCCCCCTGTTCCCCAATCAACCCTTCCCTGTCCTGGTATTCCCCTACACTGCGGCATCAAGCCTTCACAGGACCAAGGGCCTCTCCTCCCTTTGATGTCCAACAAGGCAATACTCTACTGCCTTTGCATCTGGAGCCATGGGTAACTCTATGTGTACTCTTTCATTGATGGTTTTGTCTCTGGGAACTCTTGGGGTACTGGGTGGCTCATATCGTTCTTCCTCCTATGGCGCTGCAAACCTCTTCAGCTCCTTGGGTCCTTTCTCTAGCTCATCCACTGGGGACCCTGTGCTCAGTTCAATGGCTGGCTGAGAGCATCCCCCTCTGTATTTGTCATGCACTAGCAGAGCCTCCCAGGTGACAGCTATACTGGGCTCCAGTCAACGAGCGCACTTGTGGGCATCCACGATAGTGTCTGGGTTTTGTAACTGTATATGGGATGGATCCCTAGGTGGGGCAGTCTCTGGATGGTCTTTCCCTCAGTCTCTGCTCCACACTTTGTCTCTGTATCTCCTTCTGTGGGTATTTTGTTCCCCCTTCTAAGAAGGACCAGAGTATCCACACTTTGTTCTTCCTTCTTCTTGAGCTTCCTTTGATCTGTGAATTGTGTCTTGGGTATTCCAAGCTTCTGGGCTAATATCCACTTATCAATGAGTGCATACCATGTGTGTTCTTTTGTGATTGGGTTACCTCACACAGGATGATATTTTCCAGTTCCACCCATTTGCCTAAGAATTTCATGAATTCATTGTTTTTAATAGCTGAGTAGTATTCTATTGTGTAAATATACCACATTTTCTGTATCCATTTCTCTGTTGAGGGACATCTGGGTTCTTTCTAGCTTCTGGCTATTATAAATAGAACTGCTATGAACATAGTGGAGCATGTGTCCTTATTACATGCTGGGGAATCCTCTGGGTATATGTTCAGGAGTGGTATAGCAGGGTTCTCCTGTAGTATTATGCCCAATTTTCTGAGGAACCACCAGACTGATTTCCAGAGTGGTTGTACCAGCTTGCAATCCCACCAGCAGTGGAGGAATGATCCTCTTTCTCCACATCCTCGCCAACACCTGCTGTCTCCTGAGTTTCTGATCTTAGCCATTCTGACTGGCATGAGGTGAAATCTCAGGGTTGTTTTGATTTGCATTTCCCTGATAACTAAGGATGTTGAACATTTCTTTAGGTGCTTCTGAGACATTTGATATTCCTTAGTTGAAAATTCTTTGTTTAGCTCTCTACCTCATTTTTGAATAGGGTTAACTTCTTGAGTTCTTTGGATATTTGCCCTCTGTCGGATGTAGGGTTGGTAAAGATCTTTTCCCAATTTGTTGGTTGCTGTTTTATCCTATTGACAGTGTCCTTTGCCTTACAGAAACTTTGTAATTTTATGAGGTCCCATTTGTCAATTCTTGATCTTAGAGCATTAAGCTATTGGTGTTCTGTTCAGGAAAATTTCCCCTGTGCCCATGTGCTCAAGGCTCTTCCCCAGTTTCTTTTCTACTAGTTTCAGTGTGTCTGGTTTTATATGGTCCTTGATCCACTTGGACTTGAGCTTTGTATAAGGAGATAAGAATGAATTGATTTGCATTCTTCTGCATGCTAACTGCCAGTTGAACCAGCACCATTTGTTGAAAGTTATCTTTTTTTCCACTGAATGGTTTTAGCTCCTTTGTCTAAGATCAAGTGACCATAGGTGTGTGGATTCATTTCTGGGTCTTCAATTCTGTTCCATTGATCTCCATGCCAGTCACTGTACAAATACCATGCAGTTTTTAACACTATTGCTATATAGTACTGCTTGAGGTCCGGGATACTGATTCCCCCAGAAGTTCTTTTACTTTTGAGAATAATTTTCTTTATCCTGGGTTTTTTTTTGTTATTCCAGATGAATTTGAGAATTGCTCTTTCTAACTATGAAGAATTGAGTTGGAATTTTGATGGGGATTGCATTGAATCTGTATGTTGCTTTTGGCAAGATGGCCATTTCTACTATATTAATCCTGCCAATCCACAGGCATGGGAGATCTTTCCATCTTCTGAGATCTTCTTTGAATTCTTTCTTCAGAAACTTGAAGTTCTTGTCATACAGATCTTTCACTTGTTTGGTTAGAGTCACAAGATACTTTATATTATTTGTGACTATTGTGAAGGATGTCATTTCCCTAATTTCTTTCTCAGCCTGTTTATCCTTTGAGTATAAGAAGACTACTGATTTGCTTGAGTTAATTTTATATCCAGCCACTTTACTGAAGTTGTTTATCAGTTGTATCTCTGGTGGAGTTTTTTGGGTCGCTTAAGTATACTATTATATCATCTGCAAATAGTGATAGTTTGACTTCTTCCTTTCCAATTTGAATCCCTTTGACATTCTTTTGTTGTCTAATTGCTCTAGCTAGAACTTCAAGTACTATATTGAATAGATATGGAGAGAGAGGGCAGCCTTGTCTAGTCCCTGATTTTAGTGGGATTGTTTCAAGTTTCTTTCCATTTAGTTTGATGTTGGTTACTGGTTTGCTGTACTATGTGTACTGGTAGTGCTTTTACTATGTGTTTAGGTATGGGCCTTGAATTCCTGATCATTTCAAGACTTTTAACATGAAAGGATGCTGAATTTTGTCAAATGCTTTTTCAGCATCTAATGAAATGACCATGTGGTTTTTTTCAAAAATACGGAAGGCTTCATGAATTCGTGTGTCATCTTTGTGCAGGGGCCATGCTAATCATCTCTGTATAGTTCCAATTTTAGTATATGTGCTGCGGAGCTAGCACTGCCCACCTGTATTATTCACAATATTTTAAAGTTTATTTTATGCCAATCCATGAGCACGGAAGATTTTTCCATCTTCTGAGGTCTTCTTCGATTTCTTTCTTCAGAGACTTGAAGCTGGAGGGAACATACACTAGCAACTTAAGTGCACACCTGAAAGCTTTAGAACAGAAAGAAGCTAATACACTCAAGAGGAGTAGAAGGCAGGAAATCATCAAACTCAGGGCTGAAATCAACCAAGTAGAAACAAAAAGAAGTATACAAAGAATCAATAAAACTAGGAGCTTGTTCTTTGAGAAAATCAGCAAGATAGATAAATCTTTAGCCATACTAACCAGTGGGCACAGAGACAGTATCCAAATTAACAAAATCAGAAATGAAAAGGGAGAAATACAACAGAAACTGAGGAAATTTAAAAATCATCAGAATTTACTACAAAAGCCTATACTCAACACAACTGGAAAATCTGGATGAAATGTACAATTTCCTAGACAGATACCAACTACCAAAATTTAGTCAGGATCAGGTAGACCATCTAAACAGTCCCATAACCCCTAAAGAAATAGAAGTGGTCATTTACAATCTCCCAACCAAAAAAAGTACAGGACCAGATGGTTTTAGTGCAGAATTCTATCAGACCTTCAAAGAAGACCTAACACCAATAGTCTTCAAACTATTCCACAAAACAGAAGGAACACTACCCAACTCGTTCTATGAAGCCACAATTTCGCTGATACCAAAATCACACAAAGATCCAACAAAGAAAGAGAACTTTAGACCAATTTCCCTTATAAATATCGATGCAAAAATACTCAATAAAATTCTTGCCAACCGAATCCAAGAACACATCAAACGATCATTCACCATGATCAAGTAGACTTCATCCCAGGGATGCAGGAATGGTTCAATATACAAAAATCCATCAATGTAATCCACTACATAAACAAACTCAAAGAAAAAAAAAAACACATGGCCATTTCATTAGATGCTGAAAATGCATTTGACAAAATCCAACACCCCTTCATGATAAAAATCTTGGAAAGATCTGAAATTCAAGGCCCATACCTAAACATAGTAAAAGCAATATACAGCAAACCAGTAGCCAACATCAAACTAAATGGAGAGAAACTTGAAACAGTCCCACTAAAATCAGGAACTAGACAGGGCTGCCCTCTCTCTTCATATCTATTCAATATAGTACTTGAAGTTCTAGCTAGAGCAATTAGACAACAAAAGGACATCAAAGGGATTCAAATTGGAAAGGAAGAAGTCAAACTATCACTATTTGCAGATGATATGATAGTATACTTAGGCAACCCAAAAAAACTCTACCAGAGAACTCCTACAGCTGATAAAGTGTAAAGTGGCTGGATATAAAATTAACTCAAGCAAATCAATAGCCTTCCTATACTCAAAGGATAAATAGGCTGAGAAAGAAATTAGTGAAATGATACCCTTCACAGTAGCCACAAACAATATAAAGTATCTTGGTGTGACTCTAACCAAACAAGTGAAAGATCTGTATGACAGGAACTTCAAGTCTCTAAAGTTCATTTTGTAATAGCGCAATAGGATTCCAGACTATATATGTACCACATCTTATTATGCATTTATCCAAGTTATAGTATAAAGATTTAGATGGTTATATTTGTGTATTTATGAATAAAAGAAGATACAAATATCTCAAAATTTGAATAGAAACTTTTGGTGCTAAATATTTCAGGTAAGGGATATTTATCCTATACTTATTATTGTTTTAAATAATCATATCTTGTTTGTTTATGTGTGTATGTGTATGTCTGTCACTACACGTGGGTGCCCAAAGACATAAGAGTCTGTCAGATCCTCCGGAACCTGAGTTATAGGCGGTTGTGATTCACCTGACGTGGGTGCTGGGATCAAAATGTGGGTCCTCTTCAAGAGCTGCCAGCATTTGTAACTGCTAGGCCATCTCTCCAGTCCAGAAAGCATCATGTTTGAAGTTTGTAAAAACGATGAATGCAAAGCAAATGGAATTGATTGAAAGAAGAAACTGCGTCTCAGATGTTTTCAAGAAAACCTGCTGAAGAATGGTCATATCTGTGGTCGGGCTGCAGATCCAGTTTGGGCAGAGCTTATTGGGTTCAGAGCTGATGGCAGTCAAGCAGATCTCTCAGGATTCTTTTTTTTTTAATTTATTTTTTTTACATTCCATATTTTATCCCCCCACCCCGGCCACTCTCCAACTATTCCACATCCCATACCTTCTCCCCACCTCCCTGTCTCCACATGGATGTCCCAACCCCTCACCCCACCTGACCTTTAAACTCCCTGGGACCTCCAGTCTCTTGAGGGTTAGGTGCATCATCTCTGAATGAACACACACCCAGTCCTCTACTGTATGTGTGTTGGGGGCCTCATGTCAGCTGGTATATGCTGCCTGTTTGGTGGTCCAGTGTTTGAGAGATCTTCTGGGTCCAGATTAATTGAGACTGCTGGTCCTTCTCCTCAGCTTCTTTCAGCCTTCCCAGTTCAACAACAGGGGCCAGCTGCTTCTGTCCATTGGTTGACTGCAAATATCTGCATCTGACTCTTTCAGCTGCTTGTTGGGTCTTCTGGATTGCAGTCATGCTAGGTCCCTTTTTGTGAGTGCTCCATAGCCTCAGTAATAGTGTCAGGCCTTGGAACCTCCCCTTGAGCTGGATCCCACTTTGGGCTTGTTGCTTCTTTTCCTCAGGCTTCTCTCTCATGATTCTTTAGAATTCCAGGATCATAGTGAGAGGATGGAAATAATGAAGACAATTAAAAAAAAAGAATTTCAGTAAAATTCAAAGGTTATCCTTTGAAATGATAAAATAGAGTTGTAGTCAGGAAACAAAAGAGCTGTTACAAACCACAAAGGGGTAAACAGTTGAAAGTGCAGAGAACTTGAGTTCTAAGATAATTCTATGGGAAGACAGACAGTCAAGCACCATGCCACACAGCACTGGCACATTAAAACACCACAGACCTGCCCTCTACTGCACTGGCAGTTGGTGAACACACAGATCCCTGCCTACCACCATGCAATGAAGTGCAAGAGAGGGAAGATATCTACAGACCTGCCTTTTGCCATGCCAGGTGGGCTGTAAGTGCTGACAAAGGAGGTCAGCTAGGAGTCTGCCAGCTGTGTGCCCCTGAAGTGGGAGTCACTACTTGTGCAAGGATGTGGTAGACAGGTGGGAGAGAAAGAGAAGTGGAACAGTTTGAACAGGATCTCCATAACACAGGGTTAACAACAGAACAACTGGGAGGAGTCCCAGTGAGGATCCAATATTGACGGTGTGACAGAAGCCAGAGACCTTGAACCAAACCAGTGACTCATTGCAATAAACATTTGCAAGTGACGATGTGGGGACAAAGGGGTATCCTGTGAGAAACATTGTACCATACTACAGCTTCAATGATGGGATATTTTCTATGCTTTAGTTTTAGTTTTTGGTCTGTTTGTGTGTTTTTTATTTGTGGGGGGAAGGTTGTAAGGGTGGATATGGGGAGATCAATGGGACTAGAGTGCATGATATGAAACTCATAAATCAATAAAAAGTTTTAATAAATTCTATGGGTAAGTTTGTATCAGTTATTTAAAAAATAGATGAAGTAAACATTTTTATCAATTGGAAAATTGAATTGTTTCTATCATCAAATCAGTTATAGAAAATTCAGGAAACATAGAATTAAACTTTTCAAATGTCAGAAACAAATGAAGAATGTGAGCTAGTATGTACAACAAATCAATAGTCAGAAGCAAAAAGGAGTAAATTGTGCCTTGAGCAAAGTCAGATATACAGCATGTGAAAGCAAGTGGTGGCTTTTTAAATTTTATATTTGACAGTTATGAACATGTATACAATGTACTGAAATTGTATTCATCCCTCATTATCCTTTTTTCTCTTCTGCTCTTACTGACTTCTTTCTTTGCAACAAGTTCTCTCCTAACCCCATGTCATGCATGCGTGCGTTGTGCACATGTGCATATGCACATATATGTAGTCACAGCTGTTGTGTGTTTGAGGTTGTGATAGCCGTGCTATATTCATACAGTGCGTCATATAACTCTTCTCCATCCTCTGTCCCTCACAGCCTGCCTCCCTCCCTCTCTCTCTCTCTCTCTCTCTCTCTCTCTCTCTCTCTCTGTCTCTCTTTCTTTCAAGACATGATCTCTCTGTGTAGCCCTGACTGTCCTGGAACTCACTCTGTAGAACAGGCTGGCCTCAAACTCAGAAATCTGCCTGCCTCTACCTCCCAAGTGCTGGGATTAAAGGTATGTGCCACCACTGCCTGGCACCACACATTCTACCCTCTTATCCATGATGTTCCTTGAGCCTTTGAGACAGTGATAGAGATAACTCATTTAGCTTTTAACAGTTACTTATTCTCAGTACTTTAAAAATGGTGCTTTTTAAACTTCAGATTTGAACAAACCAATTTTCGTTTTATTTTGTCTCGTCTCAAGACAGGGTTTCTCTGTGCAGCTCTGGCTGTCCTGGAACTTGCGCTGTAGATCAGGTGGGCCTCCAACTCAGAGATCCAGCTACCTCTGACACCAGAATGCTAGGATTAAAGGCATGTACAACCACCAACTGGCACAAACAAAATTTTAAAAGAAAAAAATGGAAGCAATAGAGACAGCATGACTATTGACTGAGTATTGAAAAGCAAACTTGTCTGGGGTTGAGGTGAGTGAAGTATCTTAGAGGGCAGACCTTAAAACATTTGTCTCCTGTGAAGAGAATACACCATGGCCCCAGAGAGCAATGCTTCCTTCTATGACAAGCCTCCACCCTTTCCTTACCTGATTTCAGCTGTGTAAAACAATGATGTCTGCAACAGTGTGACCAGGGCATTACAGTAATGTAAGGAAAATACCCATAGGGAGAAACCACATACTCAGACTTTGCTTTAAAACATTTTAGCAAGAAAACAATGAAAAAGGATAAATGAAGCAAATGTGACAATATCAGGGTAAACAGATAAACTGAGTGGTATACATGTAGAGAGAATATCTTGTGTATTGTATGGATGCATCACCTGCCAGTTAAAAACACTTATGGCCTATAGGAATAGATGGTGTAACATCTGGGAGAGAGAAAGACTTCTGGGATGGAGTGAGGCATGGGATGATTTGCCCAGGAAGATGTGACAAGATAGACAAATGATACCTGAGCATAGGTAACGAGCCACATGGCAGAATGTAGATCAGAATAAAAGGGTTATATTAAGTTATGATCTAGTCAGAGAAAAGCCTAACTATATGGCCAAAGTATTTGTAAATATATTTTAAGTCTGAGTCTTATTTCTGGGAGCATAGGGCTGGGAGGAAGAACCAGTCCAAACTTCTACATGTACAAATGAGGGTTTGTTGTCTGGTTTTTTGAATTCCTGATAATCTTTGTATTAAAGTTTGTTTTTAAAATGGGCAGCTACATGGCAGCATTAATAATAGTGTCACTCAAATGGATGTATTTGCTGATTTCTCATATCTTGTTCACTCACGTCTCTTAGTCTTGGTTGCCACTTTCTTTTCCTAGGTCTCAATGTAGACAATGTGCTCTCAGTCCCTACCAATGTCCACTCCTACAAAATTTCAGACTATCTATCTCTGCTACAAGAATTCCGAGCAGTCTGGGCAAGGATAAGAATTATTGTGAATATGGACTCTACATGGAACTTTAAAATTTAAAGAAAGAGAAGCAGCTAAGTAGATAAGTGTCTTGCTGAGCAAGTGTAAGGAATGAATTTTGGATCCCCAGAAACCACTATCCAAACCAAGTGTGCTGACCCACCTGCAAGTCCAATGCTTGGGAGGTGAGGATGGGACCCCTAGGGCAAACAGGCTACCTAAACTACCTGAATTGTTGAGCCTCAGGCTTGTTAAAGAGACTCTGCCTCAGAAGATCTAGTGGAGGCGGATTGTGGAAGACATGTCAAATTCTGGCCTACGCACAAAATAATTGAAAGTAAATTGAGGATCCTTAAAGAAAAAGTCTGGGAGTTAGAAAGAGCTTCAAAGACACAGGGTCAGATCTGGATTCAAATCCTAAATCTGCCCTTAGCAAATTACTTGATGGCTTTTGGTTTTTGTTTGTTCTTGTTCTTGTTGGCATTTTCTTTTTTTTTTTTGTTTGTTTTTGTTTTTGTTTTTTGCCTTGGGATTTAGTGGTAGAGACCTTGCCTACCATACAGCAAGGGGGTAAAAAAGAAAGAATTGCCATGAGAATGAAGTAAGGTAATGTTTGTGACAGTCCTAGCACCCCTGCCTAAAATCAGGTCCTTGCCTTTTTTCTCCTTGAAAGTCTGAAGCATCTTTAGGCTACGCTTACACATGATCTAGGTAAGAATTCAATTTCTTCAGGACATAAACATGGTACCTTCTGGGAAATGCATGTTAACTGTGGGGCAAGTGGACTGTCCCACCAGACAAAAGAACTGGTAAAATTGAGCAAGCCTAAACCCTGGAAAATCTCAGAATTGAGAAAAGCAGGCATGAGGCCAGCTCCCTGCCAAACTGCCTGATCTGGAACATGTAACCATGACACCCAACTAAGAGGACCATGACAATCGGTCACATAGCATAAAAACCTGCTATGCTAAAGAGGTGTCTAGAAAGGCCTCTAGTGTTTAGTCAGTGAGCTTCCCTTCCTAGGCATTTCTTTCTGCATAAGGTTTTTAATCCCTGGTTCACTCTGAGTAAGATGTATGCATCCACATCCACCATCAAATAAAGCAATTTGGACAAACAAGAACTGTCTCCTTTGTCAAGAATCGACATTGCTGGAGGAGGCCTTCATTATAAAGAACCCTACCAAAATCTCCCAAAGAAGGCCTAGGGGAATCTTGAACTCGCGGACCCCCGTTACCAATTCTTCGAGGTCCCCAGCACTGTGGGACACAGGAAGCTAGGAACCACAGCATCTATCCCAAATCCGGGTCGCACATCATTATACTTATATATAATTTTGCATTCTTCCTATTTAATATGAACTATAATTATCATGTTACTATGTAGTTGCCATAGTTTTGGTGACTAAAGAGTCTTTTATTAGATAATAATTTATTTTAATGTGACACATAAGAATGTGCATTTGCTTATTTTTATGCTGTTAAAAAGTATATTTTTGTGAACTAGGTTTTTATTTCTTTATCAAGAATATATTTCAAGTTTTGAGTCATGTTGTTTGAATATTTTTAAGCTTTTGATAAATTTTTCAAATGTTTCCAAAATGCATAATTTCTTCATATGCAACTCTATTCTTTGCAGGCGCTCACTATGTAGATCAGTCTGGCTCAGAGGTCTTGATCCTCCTGCTTCAGCATCTTGAGTTTGCTGATTGCAGGTATGTATGTACCAACACACTTGCCTACGACCTTCTTATGGTTTTATGACGGTCACCTTTTATTTAGTGAAGGAAATATGGAATCATTTAATTTTTTGATGCATATGACAATTTCCTTAGCTATTCCAAAATAAAAGTGGAATTTATGTGCATTTTTTTATTTAAAAAGCAAAGAGAAAAATATGATATATGGTATCATTACTGTGGAAGAGGGGTTTGTGGATAACTTGCACTTAATTGTAGTTAACAAATTACTGGCCCTTTGCCTAAAAATAAGACTAACATAACCAGATGATGAGAGGGATGAAGTTTTTCCCTAAAATATAGGCAAAATTTCTAACTCTTTGCCACCTATTCTATTACCCTAAACAGTAAGTTAATGGAGACAACTGCATGTGAAACTGCACAGGAGGCAGAACCCATCTCCTCACTTGCTCAGCACCTATTCATTTGGACTTTTATTTTTAATCCATGTATTTCCCCATAATGTCTTTCCCCTCTGTTTCCTCTTTGTAATCATGATGAACACAAATGTTAAGAACATAGCATTTCTTCATTTGAGTTTCTCGTTTGTTCTTTGAATTATAAATTGCTTCTCTTCTGAATGAGGACTGTTGCAAAAGAATGGAACATTTCAGACAGTGTGTAGTACATTATAGTTTCAAGAGGCTTCATGTTTGCAAGAGACAAATTAAGCAGCCTGCCTAATATGTTGACAACATCTGTTACACAAAGTCACCATTAATGATAACACGGAGATCTCCTTTGTGGCTGAGTTCCATCCAGCTGCACCTACCCATAAAGGGTGCCAGCAAAGAGGCTGCATATTTAGCTGTCAGTTCAGAATGACTTGGGAAAACTGCACATAAACTAAATCGAATCTTTGGAACCTTTGGAATCAGAGTCTCAATCATAGTGAAAGACAGCTTATAATCTTCTCACAGCCAACTTATCATCTCTATCAGTGTTTTATAAGATGCTCCCAGTCTTAGATTAGTAATGCAGAAGAAAGCCACACATCAAGAAAAAGCTTTATGGTGCCTACCTGCAAAGGAATCAACTCAGCCAATAGATTCAGTAATTACAAGTTCTTCAAAGCTTATTTTCAGACAGCATTTCCACCCACACTAGCAAATCTGATACTCAGTAAAAACACAATTCTCAAGTATGGGTATAGTCTCATTTGATTCATTGTTACTATTTACTTGGATTAAACATTACAATTGTCAAGCAAAAGCCATCTAGAAAACTACTAGAAACATTCCCCTTTGCCTGTAAGAATAAGGTATATAAGTTCTCTCACAATTGGGTTGTGAAGTCCATTCCACTATACCCGTTCAAGGCTTTTGTTGTTGTTATGCATGAGCCCAGGGCCTTGTACATGCAGACAGGTGATCTACTACTGAGCTAACATCCGCAACCGAACACTGTAATAACACAGTTTCTTCTCTGGGTTCCTTTGTAGTTATATATTTTATAGTATAATATATCAGTTTACATATTTGATATCCACTCCAGAATCTTTTGTATTTCAGATTTGATGCTAGTCACTAAGGATGTGCTGAGGAGCAAACCAAAGCCCCTGCTCTCAGATAGTTTTGCTGACCATTATGTCAGATAACAAATGACTACATTTATAAAAACAAGAAGACTGATTGGAAATGGCATAGTAAAGTCAATGTTTAAAGAAGGCCTCTATTTGTCTGAAGTCATAAATTAAGCAAATACAAGAGCAGTGTGAATGTTTCAGGAAAGAGCACCTTGGTCTAGTGAATAGCAACTGTGTGGGCTCCAAATCTGCCAAGTACAGGGAACAGCATGGAAGCCTGCCTGGCTGGATGCTAATGGAAGAGGAAAGTGACATGACAGCAGAGACCAGCCTTCAACAACCCTGAAGATTACAGTAAGGAGAAGAGACTTTGCCCTGGGTGAAGGAATGCTGTTGGGGTTTAGAGGGCATACTATTCTAGTCTGTTTAATTCATCATTATTATTTCTGTTTGTAAGTCAGGGTCATATGTAGCCTTGCCTGGCCTCAAATTGTTTTGTAGCCAAGGCATGTCTTGGATTCCTGGTCTTCCTGTCTCATCATCCCAACTACTGGGATTATAGGCATGCACCAGCATGGTAGGCTTGTAGTCTGGTTTATATTCATCTTTTTAATTTTGTTAAGATTTGTTTTATTTTTAATTGTGTGTTTGTGTGTGTGTCTCTGTGAATGTATGCCATGCATGTATAGGTACCTAATGAGGCAAGAAGGGGGTATAGAGCCCCTCCCCCCAGAGCTCAACAGTTGTGAGATGCATGACATGGGCTCTGGGATCCAATCTTGGCAATGCTCTTAACCATAGAGCCATATCTCCAGCCCTGGTTTATATTTATCCTAATTCAATACTAAATTCATCTAAATACATAATTTCTATACCAGCTGAAAGATCTCTTAAATTATAAAGAGATCATAATGTAAAACTCTGGTTTCCCATCTATGACAAGATTTACCTAATCAAGGTGCAGGGTCTACTCTCTAGAGTGCTGCAGCAGTTGGGAAACAGGGCCATCTCACCAACTCTCATGACCTCAGGGCCAGCTCTCCTGACTGCCACAGGTGATAAGATGCAAGAGAGGTAAGGCATCATTTCCACACTCATGACATCTCACTGGAGACAAGTAGCAGGGCCAACTCTCCCAAGCTGTCACCATCAGGATTGGTTCACCTGCATTCCCAGTCACCAGGGTCTTCTCTCCTGAGTGCTGCAGCTTGTGAGGGGCAGGGACAGCTGTCCTGCTCTCATGGTCCTGGGGTCCAGTCTTCCAACTGCTGCATGTGGTGAAGGGCAAGAGGGGAAACACATCATCCCTGCACCCACTCCACCTCATGGCAGATGAGTGGCAGTGTCAGCTCTCCCTTACTCTGTCCTCAGAACTGTCTTACCTGCTTCCCCTTCATCAGGCCAGCCATACTACTGTGCTGCCCAGATGAGATGCTGGACCTTCTCTCCCAGGTGCTACATCCAATGAGGGTCAGGGACAGTTCTCCTACTTTTATGATACTGAGGCTAGATTTCCAGACTACCACAGTGGGTGAGGGGCAAGTGGGGGAAGGTATCCCTCTTGTACCCATGCCACCTCACAGCAGACAAGTGATGGGGTCAGCTCTCCCACACTCAGGCCCTCAGGGCTAACTCATCCATAACCGTGCCACCAGGGTCACCTCCACTGTGCTGCTTGGGTGAGGTACAGAGCCTATTCTCCCAAGTGCTGCTGGTGAGAGATGGGGACAGCTCTCCAGAGTTCCATATCCAGTGAGGGATGGAACCAATTATGCACAGCCCCTAGATATCCACATGAGGCTCATGCATCTCACAATCCCTCAACCAGAAATATTCCCGTGTTCTCTAGTGGTAATATGAACTCTGGACATCAACACATACCACTGCCTCTGTGTAGCCATGGACTCAGACATGGTCCTCAGTGGGATCTTATGCTGTGACCTCACCATGTCCCCAGGTGGCAGGACTGGCCACTCACAACAGGTTATTTCTCTCTACCCTTGAATCTTCAGTTCCATCTCTTTTCATAATGCTCAAGCTTTTCCACTTCTCTTTCTCTCCCACATACTCACACATTGTGGTGCATGTGGCTCCTGTTGCAGGCTGGCCACATAACTAGTGGGCTCCTGTGCTGCATGACATGATGACAAGTGGGTGTCTATGGCCCACCTGTGCCATGCACACTGGAAGGCAGGTTTATGGGTGGCATGGTGGTCCACAGGTTTATATCTTTCTCCGCTTGTGCTGTGCTGTCTGGATTTGATTTGATTTTTATGAGATCTAGGTATAAGACAGTTTTGGCCACCAAGCCAGGCATCAAGCTAGGATGAACAAAGAACTGCATTCTGCTCTACTCCTGAGTGATAGAAGAACACTGCTGCCACCAAGGTGTCTCTTTGTCCATTGCCAGGGAAGCTAATTAGCAGACCTTTAAATGAGCAACCTAGTTGTTTATTGACTCATTCACTTTTATCATCATTACCAAAAACATTCTCAAGACTCTGTCCCATATGATAAATTGTATGACATCCTTCACCACTGTTTTGTATCCTTTGTCCTTGACACATGACAATGGATGATACACAAGATGCATTCCTTTCTATTATTTTATCTTTTTCCATCATTCAGTTTTGATATTACATATGATATTCCAACAACTATTTTTTTGTTGGTGCTCATCTGTTTATTTTTTCTTTAAAAATTTTTTATTACCTTTAATTTTTTTACAGTCCAGTTGCTACCCCTCCTCCTACAGTTCCTCATCCGATTCCTCCTCGCCCCTATTTCCAAGAAGATGTCCCCACCTTGCCAGGCTTCCCCACTCCCTGAGACCTCAAGTCTCTCAAGGGTTAGCTGCATCATCTCCCACTGAGGCCGGACCAGGCAGTCCTCTGCTGTATATGTGTTGGGGGTCTTGGATAAGCTTGTGTATGTTACCTAGTTGGTGGATCAGTGTCTGAGAGATCTCAGGGGTCCTTGTTAGTTGAGACTGCTCCAAATAATTCTGTGACTTGTTTGGATGACCCTTTGAATGGTAAAACTCATTAATATCACAACAGTAACTTAGCAGTTTAATTACACTATGATTTCTCAAGATAATGGCTTCTTAATCCAAACAGTCATATGTAAATTTCAAATAGAACATGGCATTACCATGAAGGAATTCTAATTTCAAACTGTTGAAAAAGTTAACCAAGATGACTTCAAAGTAGACTAACTTGACACAGCACATTTAAAAATGAAGGCATTTGGTGATCTGATGATGAGTTCCCAGAAAGGCAATATGACTTGGCTCAGGTCTCATAAATAAATTTTTTATGATATCTGAGTAACAAACTTTCAGGTTTTCACTGTAACATTTAAGCTGCATGTACAGAATATATGTGTACACTATGGCCTGTTGTATAATCTGTGATATTGTTTTGAAAAATATATCACCTAATGTCAAACTATCCAGTGTTGAGAATTGGTGATTGTATCAGGACTATTTCATGGAAAACTAAGATAATTAGTTCAGAGTACATTTCTGTAGCCTGACCTTATGTGTGTGACTTCCTTAGCAAAAGTTTCCTTAAGTCTTGCAAAGCAAAATAGTTTATTTTTATACTCGCACACACACACACACACACACACACACACACACACACACACACACACACACAATCATGTGTAGTGATTTTTCATCAAAAATATTTTATAGAAGTGTCTTCCCAGGGCCAGCCCGCCTTGGTGACCAAAAGAAAGATACTCAAATGGTGCTGTAGAGCTCTCCCTGGTGGTATGGGAGCAGGAGGGCTGGGGGCAACTCAGCTACCATCCAGGCCCATATTCATGGGTTTAAGTTGACACATCCCGACATCTACCTCATCTATGAACGATTGGAGCACATGAAGGGTCTAGTCCTACATAGTTAGAGCTGCAGGATCTCCATGACACAGGGCAACAACAGGATATCTGAGAGGAGTCCTGGTGAGGATCCAGCATTCATAGTGTAGCAGAAGCCAGAGGCCTTAAAACAGACCAATGACTCATTGCAACAAGCTTTTGCAAGTAAAGAGTGTGGACAAAAGGGTATACTGTGTGACACACTGTGACACACTACAGACAGCTTCCATGACAAGGTGGGGTTTTTGTTGTTGGGTTTTTTTTTATTCTATCTTATTTTATTTTCCTGGCAGGGAGGTTGCAAGGGCAGAGGGCATATACAAAGGGACAGGGAGATAAATGGGATTGGGGTGCATGATGTGAAATTCACAACGAATTAATGAAAATATTTGAAAATTTATATACTTCATTCCATTTTTTAAACCTTTTCTTAGTTTGGAAATATATTCTCAAGAAAAATGTGTAGACTATATAATTAATAAGTAGAAAGGAGGGCTGGTAAGATGGCTTATCGGTTAAGAGCATTGACTGCTCTTCCAGACGTCATGAGTTCAAATCTCAGCAACCACATATAAAGAACCTATGGGCTGGAGTGACCAGGACCGGAGCAAGCAGAGCTGGAGCAAGAGGGAGAAAGGGAAGAGGGAAAAATAATAACTAGAAAGGAAAATTCAGCATTTATATTTGAGTGGAGATACTTGCAGTATCAGGAGCTCCCATGAGGTTCTGCTTCACAAACTTATCTTTCCCAGAATTCCATTGTCCTGAATTATCACTTTATTCCCAGTGTTTCTACTTGTAAGCAGTTTAAAGTAGCTTTATGTGATTATTGAAATCCATGTCCTTGTGTTTAAAATCCCAAAGCTATAGCAAAGTAGCCTGGAGGTACAATAAACTTTTCTACACTCTTTAGCTAGATTCCCATTTTAGTGTTTTACTGTATTTTGTAATTTCTACATATGTATATATAGTATGTATCTACATATACATATGTGTGTATATATTTGCTGAACTGTTGAAATAAATATGAAACCCTGGTTAAAAAAAAAGAAAAGAAGGTATGGTATTCAGCCTCGTGATCAGAGTATTGTATTTAGCAGTTAACAGTATGGGTAAAAAAAAAAAAGTGTACAGTAAAGTGCTTTCACAGAACAGAAACTGAAATAACCAGTTATTAAATTAGTCACAAATATTGTTCTGAAGGGTTTTTGCCCATATGCATAAGAACTGTCTAAAACATACCCTCTTTATAGGCTCTAGGTCTCACCACCACTATGTTTGGATGAATTTACAGACTGTTGTAACCTGTAGTTTCCCTGTTACCCTCTGGCTCTCCTCATGATAGGCTCCTAATTCCTGGTAAGAATTAGAACATTTCAGCTACTGATGCTGGAACTACCATACCCACCTTAGTTTTGTGACTTAACAAATATTGTCTGCCACCAACATAAGAGCTAGAACTTTTCCCTTCTAAGTTTCTTCCCTTCATTGCTCCAAAATTTGAAGACTAATAGTTGTAATTTCACATATCCCTGTAGCTTCTAACATCTCCAAAATTGCTTCCATCGTTACCATTCATTATAACCATCCTCATTGTCACCACATATTCCATCACCACAGCTGCCACCAAAGACACCATGGCCACTGAAGACCACTGTGATCAAAATTGTCACTGTCACCAAAACCACGTATAAGACAACTATCAAAGTTTCTGGAACCACTTTGACCCCTTTGGCTGGATGAAGCATTAGCCTTTTCTTTCTTTGACAGGCTCTTTCTTACTTCACAGCTGTAGCCATTTACAATATTGTATTTCTGAATGACAGTCTCATTCACTGAGTCATAGTCATCAAAAGTGAAATAATGTCAGAAGTCATATTCTTTGGTGTCTTCTCCGGTACCAATAATGATCATTTTCACAGTTAAGTTGACACCTGGTCTTTGAGAGTCTTTTCTTGAGAAAGACTCTCCCTTGTTCCACAACTCTTCATCTATTTTGTGTGATCTTCCAATCATATTTGCATCCAACCCCACTGTCACTGTGTAGGTGACAAATCCAACGCCTCTGGAGTGCTTGGTATTTGAATCTCTCATTACCGCACAGTTGGTGAGTTTCCCATTGCTCAAATGACTCCTGAGAGACTCACCAGTTGTTTTGAAGCTTGGCACTCTGATGAAGAGCTTCAGCAGCTGTTCTGGTTCCTTAGGAGACTCTGACTTAGATGTGAAAGCAGGGATAAGAGCCTTTACCGATGCTTCTTCCCTCACGGCATCCACAGGCAGAAAGTTGAATTGGTGATTTTCAAGTTATATTTATATGTACCCATTTTGGGTTCTCATTCAAAATTGTATAACCATTCTAAGCCACCCTGGTTTATGCTCCTTACAGGGAACTCATTCCAGCTCTCCTATCAAAAACTGGCACAGCTGCTTGAACAGGCCTATTCCTAGAGGGCTCCACTAGCGGCAGAAGGGTGAAATTTGCAGCCATAATCTCATAATACTGTGATTCAACCTGATAGTGGAATATGCCTCAGCATCTTCACTGGCACCAGAATGCTAATGAGGACACAAATCCCCATCCAGAGCAGGGCATAAGCAGCAGAACCTTGCTAAATGGCTGTAATGAATGTAAACTGTAGCATAGCAGCTGAACCTTGGGATATGCTTAATTGCATATCGGGTGGCTTAGTCTTCAGCCCTGCCAGTTGCAGGAGGATTACTTGTCTTTGGTGAACTCAGTGGAGAGTTGAAAGTAAATTTGCTCAAACGATAGTAGACTTTACAATAAGCATAATAGAAGAATCATAAATAACCACTAAGGAAAGTAAACCACAACCTAGTCCAAGCCTGTTCTTTGCTAACCACGAACTAGGCTCTTAGAGAGGGAACCACTGTCTCTTGATTTAGGCTTTTACTAAAATATAAGACATGAAGAGAACAAATAAGTTCTATTTAAAATAAGAGGTGTATTCAGTGTTCAGTGCCAGAGAATATATTCATAGCAGGATGCTAAAGCTGTACCTTCATTGCCTCAAATAGGTGACCCCACACATCTTCAAAAGGTCAGAAATGGGAGACTGCAAATTTTAAGCTTTTACTGAGCCAAGTTTTCCAATCCTGCTTCTTCCCCAGTGAATAGAACTGGTATAGCCTTCTTTATAATATTTTGTTTAGGGTGGCAAGATGGCTTAGTAAGGGCACTTGCCACCAAGCTTCAATGAGTTAAATCCCCAGAACCCACATGAAAGAAGATAATAACTTCTACAAGTTGTGCTCTGATCTCCACATGGGCACTGTAGTATGCACCCCCAATAAGTAATTTTTCTTTTAAAAAAATGTAAGAGGTTGGGAATTTAACTCAGTTGGTAGACAGCTTGCCTGGCCTGTGCAAAGCCTTGGGTTTTATCATCAGGTGTGGTAGTATATGCCTGCAATCTTAGCACTAAGGAGGTGGAGGCAGGAGGACCATAAGTTCAAAGTCATCCTCTACTGTATATAAGTTTAGTATGGGCTGTTAGGACCCCATCTCAAAAAAGAGTTGACACAAGGAAATGGTAACTTTATTGAAAATAATAGAATTCCTCAAAAAAAAGCCTGCTCTTGGGACTCTTCCTCCCATTGGATTTTCTTGTCCAGCCTCAATATGAGGGGTTTTGCCTTGTTTTATCTTGTTTGGTTGCTGTCTTTTGAAGGCCAGCTCTTTTCTGGAGGGAAGCTTAGAAGAAGTGGGTTGGGGTAGAGGGGGATGAGGGAAAAGATGGGAGGAGTGGAGGTAGGGGAAACTGTGACTGGGATGGACTGTATGAGAGAAGAATATTTTCAATAAAAATAAATAATAGAAAACAATGGAAACAAAGCCTTCCTTCCTCATGTGTGCTTTATGCTTAATTCCTCAACTCACCCAAGGTAACAGGGATGTTCTACTTTTTGTGATGACAATTATCCAAAATTTTTTGAGAAATGGACTGTTTGAATTTTTTCTTTTTGTTATTATTGTTAATCTATTTTTACAGTCCAGTCGTTATCCCTCTCCAGTTCTGCCCTCCAACAGTTCCTCATCCCATTCCTCTTCCCCCATTTCCAAGAGGATGTCCCCACACCTCCACACCCTACCACCTCCCAGGCCTCTCAATTCCCCAGGGCCTCAAGTTTCTCGAGGGTTAGGTGTGTCTTCTCTCATTGAGGCCAGACCAGGTAGTCCTCTACTGTATATGTGTCAGGGGCCTCGGACCAGCTAATGGCATTGCCTGGTTGGTGGCCCAGTGTCTGAGAGATCTTGGGGGTCCAGGTGTGTTGAGACTGCTGATCTTCCTATGGGGTTGCCCTCCTCCTCACCTTCTTTCGGTCTTTTCCTAACTCAACCACAGGGGTCCCCAATTTCAATCCATTGGTTGGGTGAAAGTATCTGCTTCTGTCTCGGCCAGCTGCTTGTTGAGCTTCTTGCAGGGTAGTCATGCAAAGCTTCTGTCTGTAAAGTAAATCATAGCATCAGTAATAGTGTCAGGCCTTGGAGCCTCCTCTTGAGATGTGTCCCAATTTGGGCTGGTCACTGGACCTCCTTTCCCTCATTCTCTTCTCCCTTTTTGTCCCTGCAGTTCTTTTAGTCAGGAACAATTCTGGTCAGAGTTTTTGACTGTGGGATGGCAACCCTATCCCTCCACTTAATGCCCTGTCTTTCTACTGGAGGTGCATTCTACAAGTTCCCTCTCCCCACTGTTTGTCATTTCATCTAAGGACCCTCCCTTTGAGTCTTGAGATTCTCTCACCTCCCAGTTCTCTGGTACATTCTAGAGGGTCCCCCCATCTCCCACCTCCCACCTCCCAAGGTTGCATATATATTTCCATTCAGTCTGCTGGCCCTCAGGAATTTACTCCTGGTCCTGCCCCAGTTTCTGATCAAGATCCCCCTTTCCCCTGCCCCTCCCTTTCCCCTTTCCTACCCAATACCCTCCCTCCCTCTCCCCTCTGGTTTCTTCTCCCTCCCAAGTGGGATTGAAGAATTCTCACTTGGGCCCTTTGACTTGTTAACCTTTTTGAGTTCTGTGGATTGTATTCTGGGTATTCTGTACTTTTTGACTAATATCCAATTATTAGTGAGTACATACCATGCATGTCCTTTTGGGTCTGAGATACCTCACTCAAGATGATATTTTTCTAGTCCCATATATTTGCCTGCAAAACTCATGATGTCCTCATTCTTAGTTGCTGAATAGTATTCCATTGTTTATGAGCCACATTTTCTGTATCCATTCTTCTGTTGTGGGACATCTGGGTTGTTTCCAGCTTCTGGCTATCACAAATAAGGCTGCTGTGAACATAGTGAAGCATGTGCCTCTGTGGCATGGTTGGCATCTTTTGCCCAGGAGTGGTAAAGCTAGGTCTTCAGGTAGAACTATTTCCAATTTTCTGAGGAACCTCCAGATTGATTTCCAGAGTGGTTGTACAAGTTTGCGATCCTACCAGCAATGGAAGAGTGTTCCTTTTTCTCCACATCCTCATCAGCATCTGCTGTCATCTGAGTTTTTGATCTTAGACATTCTGACTGGTGTGAGGTGGAATCTCAGAGTTGTTTTGATTTACATTTCCCTGATCACTAAGGACTTTGACCATTTCTTTAAGTGCTTCTTGTCCATTCAAGATTCCTCTGTTGTGAATTCTCTGGTTAGCTCTATTACCCCATTTGGGGGGGGCTGTTTGTTGTTTTGGAGGTTAGCTTCTAGAGTTCTTTATGTAGTTGGATATTAGCCCTCTATCAGATGTGAGGTTAATGAAGATTTTTTTCCCCAATCTGTAGGTTGCCGATTAGTCCTATTGACTATGTCCTTTGTCTTACAGACGTTTTTCAGTTTCATGAGGTCCCATTTATCAATTCTTGATCTTAGAGCCTGAGCCATTGGAGTTCCAGCATTACTTGGTGTAATAAGATCATTGTCTTTATTAGCTGCCTACCTTCAGTTCTACAGAGTAGAAAAAAAGCATCTTTCACAAATATAAATGACCACAAAGACCTTTAGAAATTTTATCTAACTTTCCATTAATAATCTCTCATGTACAAAGAGTTCTCACCTGAAGAATATCTAATGGCTGAGAAGCACCTAAAGAGATGTTCATCATCCTTAGTCATTAGGGAAATGCAAATCAAAACAACCCTGAGATTCCATCTCACACCAGTCAGGATGGCTAAGATCAAAAACACAGGAGACAGCAGTTGTTGGCGAGGATGTGGAGAAAGAGGAACACTCCTCCACTGCTGGTGGAATTGCAGGCTGGTACAACCACTCTGGAAAGCAGTCTGGCGGCTCCTCAGAAAACTGGGCATGACACTTCCGGAGGATCCGGCTATACCACTCCTGGGCATATACCCAGAGACTTTACCTGCATGCAATAAGGACACATGCTCCACTATATTCATAGCAGCCTTATTTATAATAGCCAGAAGCTGGAAAGAACCCAGATGTCCCTCAACGGAGGAATGGATTCAGAAGATGTGGTATATTTACACAATGGAATACTACTCTGCAATTAAAAACAATGAATTCACGAAATTCCTAGGCAAATGGTCAGAACTTGAAAATATCATCCTTAGTGAGGTAACCCAATCACAAAAGATCACACATGGTATGAAGTCACTGATAAGGGGATATTGACCCAGAATCTCAGAATACCCTAGACACAATCAGCATATCAATAGATTTCTAAAAAGATGGAAGGAGAGACCCCTGGTCCTGGAAAGACTGGATGTAGGGGAACGCCAGGACAGAGTAATGAGAGGGGGTTGAACGGAGAAAAGAGGGAGGGAAGGGGGCTTATGGGACTTTCGGGGAGGGAGGAAACGGGAAAGGGGAAGTGATTTGGAATGTAAATTAAAAAAATAAAATAAAATTAAAAAAAAATAATCTCTCATGTAGAGGAAATGGATAATTGTTGAGTGATTTCAGAACAGATGACTTTAGAGAGCCAGGTTCCTGATGAGTTTATAGAACTGTTTTGCTGTTTCTAGACTGTCTACCTCCAAATGTATGTTGGAATGAAAATAAGTTTCAAGTTTCTCTAATATATTAGTTTTCTGAGAGGAAGAAGTAGTCCTACAGTCTGTGATATGTAATCTAGAGTCATATCTATAAGTTCTGGTCAAAGGCTATTCCTGAGAACCAGGAGAGCCAATATTCAAGAACGGGAGAAAGTCAGCATCCTAAATCAGGCAGAAGCAAATTCCTCCACCTTGTCCTGTGCTTTTCCTCTACAGAATGGATGATACTCAAAAGCTCAAGTGTTGCCAATTGACAGGCAGTATTAAGAAGTGAAGCATTTAAGAGGTGGTCAGACCTTGAAGCTTCATTCCTTTCGGATGGAATTAAATCTCTTAAAACAGCTTTGTGTTGCTCTGTTGTTCTCTTACCTATTTATTTTCTGCCAAGTGTGTGGGGATGCAGCAAGATGTGTAGCAAGTCAAACACCACACTCCGGCACCTGGATCTTGAATTATCTCCAAAAATGGTAAGAAAATAAGCTCCTCTAAGGTACTGTATGCAGCCTTGGGTATTCTGTAATAGCATGAAATGGACACACCCTTCATTCCATCACTGTGTCCATCCAGGCAACCAACACCTCACATCTCTGACAATCAAAGTTTACACTTACAATTGTTTTCATTTGAACTCACTTTCCAGAAGTGTGATTTAATATGTACTTATTCAGCCTAAGAATTTTCTGAGTTGTCAGTGATTTTATGAACATGCCAGAAAACTTGTTGTACCCAGGATGCTGCCATATCCATGCTACAGGGTGAAGAGTACTGGAAACTAATAACGTCTTAAATTTTTAAATTGTGTGAAGATAGTAAAGATGTTTATGCAATGTACAATGCAGGAATGTACATAGCTTTCTCTTTAAACATGCCTTGGCTATGGGGTGACATCATTTCTCCACATTACTGCAAGTTTGATATGGCAAGTACACAGAAATTGCACAGACACTGCACAAGTAGCAGTGTTTATTTTTGCGAACTGTAACTTTATTTTTAAAAAATAGATATGTGTTTTAATAGAAAATAGAATATCATAAATAAGAATAGAAAACCTATCTCATAAATCAAATGAAATCACTTACCAGAGTGAATATTTAATGACCATTTAGCCTTCTTATATTGGACAATTTCCACATTCTTAAGCCAATGGACAATCACTGTGTTTTTTGTGTATATTTTATGAAAATACAAACAAATATGACCAGATAGTACATATATCATACACACTTGAGTACTGCAACTTCCATTTTTATTTTTCACCATATATCTTGGATGTTTTGCAAATTGATTCTAAAGAAATCTCTATTTTATTTTAAAGCAGCATTGTAACAGCCTGGCATTACTCATCTGATTAGTCCCTTTGATGGACACTCTGATTGCTCTTACCAACACTCCTATTCAGAACAACCTCACACATGTTATATATAGGATGTCAAGCTAGGTATGGTGACACACACCACTAGCTGTTTTGGAGTCTGAGGCAAGATTAGTAGTTTTGATACCAGCATAAGCTATATATCAAGACCCTTGATTCAAACTCTGACAGCCCCCAGCCCCAATAAGATTCATGATATCTGCCAAATAAAGATCTAGAACTCAGGAAATTCCTGAGTCAAAAGGCAAAGACTTTGGTGATGAGGTAGATTATCTATGCAAAAATGCCAGATTTTTGGTCTTTAATGGACCAAAAATATGTCATATGAAAGTTTAAATAATATTTAACTGAATTTTAAAATTTTGTTGGACAGAGAGCTCAGTCAGTATACCCTTTCCTTCTCTGAGAGAAACTTACTAATGAAGTGAATTTTGCAGACGCCATTGGAATCCTAGTCATGTTCAGCCTGACTTTTCCCCTGTGGTGCCTTATTAATTGAAGTATTACTTTGGTTTATCTTAGCCAAAGCTGGAGGCAATTAAAGGATCCAATGGTCAGATTGTAAGCATGATAATATTTTCAATTTTGTAGGTGATGGTAGGTTGCAAGGTGGAAAGAAATACATAACATGAAGCTAGTCCTTTTAAAAGACTTGCAGTGAGTTAAATAATTTAGGACAGTAATTAATAACATAGACTGTAACTTTTATCAAGCCATCCCCATGATTACATCTTATAAAAACATACAAACTGTCAAAACCAGCAAAGTGAGCTTGAAATCAAGGCTAATAATACAGGTTTCTGCCAGGCAGTGGTGGTGCTCGCCTTTAATCCCAGCACTTGGGAGGCAGAGGCAAGTAGATTTCTGAGTTCGAGGCCAGCCTGGTCTACAGAGTGAGTTCCAAGAGAGCCAGGGTTACACAGAGAAACCTTTTCTTGAAAAAAACCAAAAAACAAAACAAAACAAAAAAAACCAAAAAACCCCCCAAAAAAACCCCAAAAAACAGAAAACAGGTTTGTTACTGTTCTTTTTAATGGTAAAATCTGATTGGACTTAGTCCACACTTACTGTTCTGTGGAAGCATATATACAGCTTACCTTACATACAGACTGCTGTTGATAAACCATGTCTAGCCCAACACGTTCAGAAGCTTTAATTACTATCCTATTACAAGTAAAAGGCTGAACTATCTGAAAAATTAGCAAATAAAGTTTGGGAAAATTGTTCAGTGGTTGAGAGCACTTGCTTCTCTTAAAGAGGACTGGAATTGGCTTTCAACGTTCACGCTGGATAACACACAATTGCCTGAACTCTAGCTCCAGGGAATCAGACACTCTTCTGACCTTTGTAGGCACCTGCACACATGTGTAGACACATGTACATACACATAAAAAACAAATAAGCTGAAAACAACTCTTCTTACATCCATAATGGAAGCAACAGGGTACTATGCTACCCTCAAACCTAGAGAGACTGGCCAGTAAATACAGAGAATTGCAATTTACTAGAACAGAAGCCCATGACCAGCAATCATGATGGGAATGAATTCTGGGAGAGGACAACTGAACTGTAAGAAGACAAATTGCTGTATCCTCAATGTGGACAAGCCTGGGAGACAAAAACTTCAAGGTGGATCCTGTGTGACTGGGGCAGTGGAGGTAGTCATTTATTAAACTTACCTTCTGGAGCACTCGCAGGTTCTCATAGCAAATAGTTTCCAGCGCAGGACAGACAGACTCCAATCACCTTGAATTACAGAAGAGCACTCCATGCTCTTAACAAAGGAGGAACTTTAGCAAAAGCCTAATTTCTGAGGTTTTATCAGAGCCTGAATAATGCAAGGGAAAAACATATAGCTCTGACAGCATCCCTTCCAGCCTAAACACACGGGAGGAGAACAAAATGACAATATTCCCAACAACCGACAACGGAGAATAAACCCTGAGATCTAATGATAGAGCTGTGGAGGACCTCCTCTCCCTAACACCATACTGCCATATTGCTGAAACAGTTACCTACAGTAGTTACTTTTATTCAGTATGCTGTGTCCATCTATGAAGAAATTACAAAACAAACTAAAGTCAAAACCAAGGTTTGAAGGGGCAGGCAGAACATTAAATCAAAGCTTGAGTCTATTGAGATGTTAGAATTATCAGATCAGGAAACCAAGCAACTATGATTAATACATTAAAGGTTCTAGTGAGGAAGGTAAAATATACGAGCAGACAATATAAAAAGAGAGGTGGAAAATCTCAGAAAGGGAGCAGAAAGAAAGTTAGTGCTAGAAGTTTTTTTTTAAAGTAACAAACTTTTTGATGGTCCAATGCATAGACTACACATGACTGAGTAAAGAATGTTTGAACTTGAAGATATTTAAATAGAAATATCCAAAACTAAAAGAAAACAATGTTAAATAATACCTAAAGAAATGTTAAAATGTACAACAGAATACCTAAGAACTAGAAAACAACTACAAATGATATCACACCCATGGGATGCACAAAACAGGACAGAGAACAGACAGCCTTGAAAAAGTTATATCTGGGATTTTCTGCAAATTAACAGCAGACACCAAACCATAGATTCTGGACGTTCAGAGAATGCCAGGTTTGACATATACTAGAAGACCAACAGACATAATTTATTACTTTTAAGTTATAGAAAAATCAGGCTGGAGAGATATGTAAGTGGTTAAGAGCACTGACTACTCTTCCAGAGATCTTGAGTTCAATTCCCAGCAACTACATGGAGACTCATAAACATCTAAAACTGTATAACTGTAGTACCCCTGTAAGATCCAATGTCCTCTTCTGGTGTGCAGATATACATGCAAACAAAACACCCATACACATAAAACAAACCAATCTTTTTTAAAAGAAATCAAAGATAAATAAATGAGTCCTGACACAAGTGTAACTGGGGTGAAGAACACATTACCTATAAAAGAGTAATGATTAAATTGTACATGATGTTTAAGAGACCATGTAAACCATCAGAAGGGGAATGAAATATTTAAAGTTTTGATTCTCAAATATCCACCAGTATAGAATTCTGTACCTTGTGAAACTATATTTAAAAGTTAAAAGAAAAATACTTTGTCAGAAAAATAAAAATCAAGGGAATTTGTTACAACTAGACATGCTTTATAAGAAATATTAAAGGATGTTCTTTAAAGAGAAGGAACAGTGGTATAGAAACTCAGACCTGTATTTAGAAAGAGTGTCACAGAGGAGCATGGGAGGGAGACTATTTTATCATATTTTATTTTATTTTATCATTCTTTTTATCATTTTATCATTCTTCAGCATCAATATATACCCTCTTTAGAATAATAGTAGTAATAATGTATTCAATGTCTACCTATGTATACTTACACGTGTTTATATACAAAAGTAAAGTGAATAATAGTAAATAGTGTTGGGGGGAGGAATTAGGGTCCCTTGCTCCTATAGATAGACTACCTAGGAAGCAATGTAGTGTTTTATGAAAGTGGACTTGGATTGTTATAAATGTATATTACAAGCAGTATAGAGCTACCACCAACAGAAGTAAAGAAGAAGTAAAACTGAAATATTAATTAAAGAGAGAAAATGGAATCATCTGGGATGCTCAATAAAGAGCAAAACAGGCAGAAAAAGAGCAGAAAACAAAAATAAGAACAAAGAACAAGAACAGTGTTTTAGTCAGCATTCTGTGAAGAAATAACCAATAGACCGATGGGCAGACAGAAAGACAGGCATAACTATGGCAATTGGTTCATGTGATTATAAAGGCTGGCAATTTCCAGGATATGTCCTCTTTAAGTTAGAGAACCAGAGAAACTGGTAATTTAATTCAACCTGAGATTCAAGTCCTGAAGAGCTAGGGTTTAGTCCTGGAATCCAAAGACCTAGAGTTTTCATGTCTGAGGGGAGGAGAAAATAGGTATTCTCATTTTGTTGTTAAAAAACGTTTGGATTGTCAGTAGTTGGTAAGATCATTTTTGGCTTAATCTTGCCAATTTCTTTAGAAACATCCAAACAGATATATCTAGAACTGATGCTTTACCAGAGTGTTATCCCTAACTCAATCAAGTTAACTCTTAAAATTAACCATCACAGACAATAGAAACAGTGAAAGTATGGTAGATATTAATTCAATTATATCAGCCAACTATGAATATTAACGGGCCACATGCAGCAGTTGGAAGATATAATCAGAGTGGATCAGAAGAATAAGCCACATATAAGAAACCAACCTTGAATGTAAAGACGCATGTAGATTAAAACTAAAGGATGCTAACACTGACAGAAAGAAACTGGTAATAGTTACACAGATCTCAGACAGAGAAATTTCAGAACAAGAAATGTTATCTAGGATTTGACTGGGGAGGTGGCTCAGTGATTAAGAGCACTGGATGCTCTTCTCAAGGATGGATTTGGTTCCCAGTACCTACAAGGTATCTCTCAACTGTCTATAACTCCAGTTCCAAGGAACCTTATGCCCTTCTGGTCTCCATGGGCACCAGACATACCATGTGGCATACAGTTATATATGAAAACAAACATAAAATAAAAATAAACATTTGAAAAAGAAAAGCATTATGAAATTACAGAAATCAATTCCTTAAGAAGACATAGGAATCCTTAACATACATGTGCCTCACAAGGTTGTCAAATGCCATATATGACATTGAAACTTTATATTTTCAAAACAACTTTTTTTCTGAGATAGGATCTAATGCTGTAGGTCACAGTTCCTGGAACACACACCAATCCCTTGCTTCAAACTAAAATTTAAATCATTTTATTGTATATCTGACATTTTAATCAATCACAAATTCCTCTGGAAATGTAATTTTTTATAAATGTAGCAATTCCACTCATATCTGTATCAACTGAATTATGCACCTGTCTAACAAAGCACATAAACTAGAATATTCATGAAATGATAACTTTCATAGTAGATCTGAGATATAACATATATATATGTATATATGTATATGTATATATATTTAACTTGTATCTAGTTCCTGGCATAGAATTTAGTTTATAACCTTGGAATTTGCAGAGTGGCAGGGGTGATAGGCACATCTTTTGTTATCTACAACAAACCTTTTCTCACCAGACCTGAGTTGGTGTGAATGGTGTGAATTGTGGGGAACCCAGAGAGCTTCAGAATGAGAGCCAGTTGTTTGCTCTGTGTCTTCATCATTTAAGGACCATTCTTTCCATAAATATTGACAAATGTGTCCAAGACCCTTATAAAACTTCTTTTCCTCTCATTTTTTTCCTTTACATTCTTTGGAGTATCCAGGAATGCTATCACATTATACAAATATCTCTCTGGTGGTCATTTGATTCTGCTTGCATGGAGTTTCAGCATGAATCTTCTCTGACTATCTCATTTTTGTTTCTCCATATATGGAAAGCCTGCCAGGAATGCTTTGTTCTAAAGACTGGACCCAGAACAATTTCTTTTCCAAAGCAACACGACTAACCTAAAATCCTTACCCAGTGTTTGGGATCAAAACCAAGGCCTTCTGCATGCTAGATAACCTCTCTACCACTGAGCTACCTGCCCAGGCCCACTGAGAGCAAAAGCTTTGTGAAGGAGAGAAATTGAAGACATGAATGAGGTTAAGCACTACTATTCTTCCAGTACACCATCCCATTATCCTTCCACATGTAATCTCCTCCGGAATTGACTCTAATGACCCACACATTTCACTCCCTACTGATGATGAATCCATATTTCTATGTGTGCAGAGTCCAAAGTTCTAGGACATGAAAGATTAACATCAGCTTTAATAATCTTAGTGGGCAGCATTCCTAGCACTGATTATTTTTGTGTTGTTGTAGTGGATACACAACAAGGACCATTTAAGGAGGGAAGAGTATATTTTGGCTCATGGTTTGAGGTACAGTTCATCACTGTGTAGAAGACATGCCAGTAGTGAGGCAGCTGGTCTCATTGTGTCTCCAGCCAGGAAGGGAGATAAGTATTGATGCCCCACTTGTTTTCTCATCAGACCTCTCTAGGAATGTCCCCAGAGACATGTCCAGATCTTTATCTCCTAGGTGATTGTATATATCACTTTTATATGATAACATTCCACTCCTGGACCCGCAAACCTTACCTTCATTTCATAATGAAAAAATACATTTAGTCTACCTCTAAAAGTCTTCAGAATCTTAACAGCTCCAAATTGTTCATAAATGTAAGTACCGGTTCAAAAATGTAAAATGATCTGGAGTTAAGAGTTAAAAGCACCTTTTGTTCTTGTTTAGGACCCAAGTTCAATTCCTAACAGCTAAACAGTGACTTACAACCATCTGTAACTCCAGGATCCAGCACCCCCTTCTGACCTTCACGGGCACCAGGCACACATGATGCATAGACCAATTAGGCAGGCAAACCATACAGGCAAACACTCATACACATGAAATAAACAAAGCTTTAATTTTTAAAAGTGTTTTAAGTTATAGAATATCTTTTGAGACTCATTCTCAACTGTGAGTCTAACCCATTTTTAAACAAAACAAATTATATACTTCCAATATGAAATGGTACAGAATGGGGACATTGTAAAGAAAGACCAGATTAGAGAAATACTGAAACCCTAAAGGGCAACTACAAAACCCTATAGAATGTCTATATCTAGGTCACTTGATGGAATCATGTAAACTCCAATGGCCGTGGGAAGTTCATCTTTGCATCTGTGCCACCTGTAGTGAACATTACCTTTCTCTTTGTCTGGTTCCACTCTGTGTCTGAAGTTTTCTTCTGCAGCTATCCTATGGTTCGGTCATCTCCAACACCCTGGTCTCCTATTGTAACTAAGACTTCACTTTCACAGTTCTATGCAAGGCCTCTTGGAACCTCTGTGCAAGGAATCTGACCTTGAGACACCTTGCCTGGTGTGGTGGCTAGATTTTTGTAAACTTGGCAAGCTAGGCTCGTCTAGGAAGAATGAACCTCAACTGAGAAAATGCTTCCATCAGATTTATCTGTAGAGGCATCTCCTTCCTTCTTCTTGGGAATCATTTGATCTGTGAATTGTGTCTTGGGTATTCCAAGCTTCTGGGCTAATATCCACTTATCAGTGAGTGCATACCATGTGTGTTCTTTTGTGATTGGGTTACCTCACACAGGATGATATTTTCCAGTTCCACCTATTTGCCTAAGAATTTCATGAATTCATTGTTTTTAATAGCTGAGTAGTATTCCACTGTGTAAATATACCACATTTTCTGTGTCCATTCCTCCGCTAAGGGACATCTGGGTTCTTTCTAGCTTCTGGCTATTATAAATAGGACTGCTATGAACATAGTGTAGCATGTGTCCTTATTGCCTCTGGGTATATGCCCAGGTATAACAGGGTCCTCTGGGAGTGTCATGCCCAGTTTTCTGAGGAACCACCAGACTGCTTTCCAGAGTGGTTGTACCAGCTTGCAATCCCACCAGCAGTGGAGGAGTGTTCCTCTTTCTCCACATCCTCATCAACACCTGCTGTCTCCTGAGTTTTTGATCTTAGCCATCCTGACTGGTATGAGGTGAAATCTGTAGCAGTGTAGGGGAATACCAGGACAGAGAAGCGGGAGGGTGTTGACTGGGGAACAGGGGGAGGGAAGAGAGCTTATGGGACTTTTGGGGAGGGGGGAACCGGGAAAGGGGAAGTCATTTGGAATGTAAATAAAGAATATAGAATATGTATATATTCTATATTTATATATATATAAAAGATTCATCTGTAGAAATGTCTGTGAGACATTTTTTAAATAAAATTTTTTTACTGAATATATTCTTCATTTACATTTCAAATGCTAAAACCTTTCCCTGTTGCCCCCCCGAAAACCCCCAACCCCTCCTTCCACCCCCTTCCTCCAAGTATATGCCCCTCCACCTGACCCACTCCCACCTAACCCCCCCACACACACTTGATTTCCCTATCCTGGGCATCTATTGAGCCTTCACAGGACCAAGGACCTCTCCTCACACTGATGCCCAACAAGGCATTCCACTGTCACACTTTTGGCTGAAACCACGTGTACCCCTTGGTTGATGGTTTAGTCCCTGGGAACCCTGGGGCGTCTGGGTGGCCGACATCTTTGTTCTTCCCATGGGGCTGCAAACCCCTTCAGCTCCTTCAGTTCGCCCTCCAACTCCTCCATTGGGGACCCCATGCTCAGTCCAATGGTTGGCTGCCAGCATCTGCCTCTGTATCTCTAAGGCTCTGGTGGGGCCCCTCCAGAGACAATCATAACAGGCTCCTTTCAGTATGCACTTCTTGTCGTCCATAAGTGTCAGGGTTTGGTGACAGTTTATAGGATGAATCCCCAGGTACAGCAGTCTCTGGGTGGCCTTTCCTTCAGTCTCTGTTCCACACTTTGTCTCCATAATTGCTCGTGTGAGTAATTTGTCCCCTTTCTCAGAAGAACCAAAGTGCCCCCACTCCAGTCTTCTTTCTTCTTGAGCTTCCTGTGGTCCGTGAATTGTAATTTGTTTATTTTGAGCTTTTGGGCTAATATCCACTTATCAGTGAGTGCCTACCATGTGTGTTCTTTTGTGATTGGGTTACCTCACTCAGGATGACACTTTTAGTTCCATCCATTTGCCTAAGAATTTCATAAATTCAATGTTTTTAATAGCTGAGTAGTACTCCATTGTGTATATATATCACAATTTCTGTATCCATTCCTCTGTTGAAGGACATCTGGGTTCTTTCCAGCTTCTGGCTATTATAAATAAGGCTGCTATGAACATAGTGGAGCATGTGTCCTTATTACATGTTGGAGCATCTTCTGAGTAGATGCGCAGGAGTGGTATAGCTCGGTCTTCAGGTAGTACTATGTCTAATTTTCTGAGGAAGTGCCAAACTGATTTCCAGAGTGGTTTTATCAGCTTGCAATCCCACCAGCAATGGAGAAGTGTTCCTCTTTCCCCACATCCTCTCCAGCATCTGCTGTCCCCTGAGTTTTTCCTCTTAGCCATTCTGACTGCTGTGAGGTGGAATCTCAGGGTTGTTTTCATTTTTGATAACTAAAGATGTTGAACATTTCTTTAGGTGCTTCAGAGCCATTCGAGTTTCCTCAGTTGAGAATTCCCTGTTTAGCTCTGTACCCCATTTTTAATAGGGTTATTTGACACTCTGGAGTCTATCTTCTTGAGTTCTTTGTATACATTGGATATTAGCCCTTTATCGGATGTAGGATTGGTAAAGATCTTTTCCCAATCTGTTGGTTGCTGTTTTGTCCTATTGACAGTGTCCTTTGCCTTACAGAAGCTTTGCAGTTTTATGAGGTACCATTTGTCGATTCTTGTTCTTAGAGCATAAGCCATTGGTGTTCTATTAGGAAAATTTCCCCTATGCCCATGGGTTCAAGGTTCTTCCCCACTTTCTCCTCTATAAGCTTCAGTGTATCTGGTTTTATATGGAGGTCCTTGATCCACTTTAACTTGAGCTTTGTATAAGGAGATAAGAATGGGTCAATTTGTATTTTTCTGCATGCTGACCTCCAGTTGATCCAGCACCATTGGTTAAAAGTGCTGTCTTTTTTCCATTGGATATTTTTAACTCCTTTGTAAAATATCAAGGGACTGTAGATGTGTGGGTTCATTTCTGGGTCTTCAATTCTATTCCATTGATCTTCCTGCCTATCTCCATACCAATACCAAACAGTTTTTATAACTATTGCTTTGTAGTAGAGCTTAAGGTCAGGGATGGTGATTCCCCCAGAAGATCTTTTGTTGTGGAGAAAGGTTTTTGCTATCCTGGGTCTTTTGTTATTCCAGATGAATTTGAGAATTGCTCTTTCTAGATCTATGAAGAATTGATTTGGTATTTTGATGGGGATTGCATTGAATCTGTAGATTGCTTTCAGCAAGATGGCCATTTTTCCTATATTAATCCTGCCAATCCATGAACAAGGGAGATCTTTCTATCTTCTGAGATCTTCTTCAATTTCTTTCTTCAGAGGCTTGAAGTACCTGTCATAAAGATCTTTTATTGCTTGGTAAGAGTCACACCAAAGTATGTAATATTATTTGTGACTATTGTGAAGGGTGTCATTTCCCTAATTTCTTTCTCAGCTTGTTTATCCTTTGAGTATAAGAAGGCTACTGATTTGTTTGAGTTAATTTTATATCCAGCCACTTTGCTGAAGTTGTTTATCAGCTTTAGGAGTTCTCTGGTAGAAGTTTGGGGGTCATTAAGTATACGATCACATCATCTGCAAATAGAGATATTTTGACTTCTTCCTTTCCAATTTGTATACCTTTGACCTCCTTTTGTTGTCTGATTGCTCTGGATAGGACTGCAAGTACTATATTGAATAGATAGGGAGAGAGTGGGCAGCCTTGTCTGCTCCCTGATTTTAGTGGCATTGCTTCAAGTTTCTCTCCATTTAGCTTGATATTGGCTACCGCTTTGTAGTACATTGCTTTCACTATGTTTAGGTGTGGGCCTTGAATTCCCGATCTCTCCAAGACTTTTATCATGAAGGGATGCTGAATATTGTCAAAAGCTTTTTCAGCATCTAATGAAATGACCATGTGGTTTTTTTCTTTGAGTTCATTTATGTAGTGGATTACATTGATGGATTTCATATTTTGAACCATCTCTGCATCCCTGGGATGAAGCCTACTATCGTGGTGAATTATCGTTTTGATGCATTCTTGGATTCAGTTTGCTACAATTTTGTTGAGTATTTGTGCGTTAATGTTCATAAGGCAGATTGGTCTGAAGTTCTCTTTCCTTGTTTTGTCTTTTTTTGGTTTAGGTATAAGCGTTATTGTGGCTTCATAGAATGAGTTGGGTAGTGTTCCTTGAGTTTCTATTTCATGGAATAGTTTGAAAAGTATTGGTATTAGCTCTTTTTTGAAGATCTGATAGAATTCCCCACTAAACCCACCTGGTCCTGGTTTTTGTTTTTGTTTTTTCTTTTGTTTTTGTTTTTAGTTTTTTTTTTTTTTTATGGGAGACTATTAACAACTGCTTCTATTTCCTCAGGACTTATGGGACTATTTAGATGGTTTATCTGATCCTGTTTTAAAGTTGGCACCTGGTATGTATCTAGATAATTGTCCATTTTGTCCAGATTTTCAAATTTTGTTGAGTATAAGCTCTTGTAGTAGGATCTGATGATTTTTTGTATTTCCACAGTTTCTGTTGTTATGTCTCCCTTTTCATTTCTGATTTTGTTAATTTGGGTATGCCTCTGTGCCCTCTGGTTAGTCTGGCTAAGGGTTTATCTATCCTGTTGATTTGCTCAAAGAACCAGCTCCTGGTTTTGTTGATTCTTTGTATAGTTCTTTTTGTTTCTATTTGGTTGATTTCGGCCCTGAGTTTGATTATTTCCTCTTGGGTGTATTTGCTTCTTTTTTTTTTCTAGAGCTTTCAGGTACGCTGTCAAACTGCTAGTGTAAGCTTTCTTCATTTTCTTTTTGGAGGCACTTAGAGCTATCAGTTTTCCTCTTAGCACTGCTTTCATTGTGTCCCATAAGTTTTGGTATGATGTGTCTTCATTTTCATTAAATTCTAAGAAGTCCTTAATTTTTTTATTTCTTCCTTGACCAAGCTCTCATTGAGAAGAACATTGTTCAGCGTCTACATGTATGTGTGTTTTCCGTTGTTTTTGTTTGAACTTAAGACCAGCCTTAGGCCACGGCAATCTGATAAGTTGCATGGAATTATTTCAATATTTCTGTATCTGTTGAGGCCTGTTTTGTGACCAATTATATGGTCAGTTTTGAAGAAGGTACCATAAGGTCCTGAGAAGAAGGTATATTCTTTTGCTTTAGGATGGAATGTTCTATAAATATCTATTAGATCCATTTGGTCCATAACTTCAGTTAGTTTCACTGTTTCTCTGTTTAGTTTCTGTTTCCATGATTTGTTCAATGTTGAGAGTGGGGTGTTGAAGTCTCCCACTATTATTGTGTGGGGTGCAATGTCTGCTTTGAACTCTAGTAAAGTTTCTTTTATGAATGTGGGTGCCCTTGCATTCAGAGCATAGATGTTCAGAATTGAGAGTTCATCTTGGTAGACTTTTCCTTTGACCAGTATGAAGTGTCCCTCCTTATCTTTTTTGACAACTTTTGGTTGAAAGTCGATTTTATCCAATATAAGAATGGCCACTCCAGCTTGTTTCTTGGGACCATTTGCTTGGAAAATTGTTTTCTAACCTTTGACTCTGAAGTAGTGACTGTCTTTGTCACTGAGGTGGGTTTCTTGTATGCAGCAAAATGTTGGGTCCTGTTTATGTACCCAGTCTGTTAGTCTATGTCTTTTTATTGGGGAATTGAGACCATTGATGTTAAGAGATATTAAGGAAAAGTGATTGTTGCTTACTGTTGTTTTTGTTGTTAAAGATGGAATTCTGTTTGTGTGGCTATCCTCTTTTGGGTTTGTTGAAAGAAGATTACTTTATTGCTTTTTCTAGGGTGTGGTTTCCCACCTTGTGTTGGTATTTTCCACCCATTATCCTTTGTAGAGCTGGATTTGTGGAAAGATATTGTGTAAATTTGGTTTTGTCATGGAATGTCTTGTTTTCCCCATCTATGGTAATTGAGAGTTTTGCTGGGTATAGTCGTCTGGGCTGACATTTATGTTTTCTTAGGGTCTATATGACATCTGCCCAAGATCTTCTATCTTTCATAGTTTCTGGTGAGAAGTCTGGTATAATTGTGATAGGTCTACTTTTATATGTTGCTTGACTCTTTTCCCTAACTGCTTTTAATATTCTTTCTTTGTTTAGTGCATTTGGTGTTTTGATTATTATGTGACAGGTGGAATTTCTGTTCTGGTCCAGTCTGTTTAGATTTCTGTATGCTTCTTGTATGTTCATGGGCATCTCTTTCTTTAGGTTAGGGAAGTTTTCTTCTATAATTTTTTGAAGTTATTTACTGACCCTTTAAGTTGTAAATCCTCACTCTCTTCTATGCCTATAATCCTAATGATCTGAAGAGAAACCAGAGTATGTTGAAACATTTTTTTTAAAAAATACTTTCATATATATGAGTGTTTTATCTGTACGTGTGTGTGTGTGTGTGTGTGTGTGTGTGTGTGTGTGTCACTGAAGGGCTAGAATTTGGTTTCCTGGCACCCACAAAAATGCTGATGAGTATGCAGCCTGCTTATAATTTCAAGGCTTAGAAGACAGAGACAGTGAATCACCAGAGCAAGCTTTTGAGTTAGTCTAGGTGTATTGGAAAGGTTTGGGTTCAACTGGAAGACCCTACCTCAATGAATAAGGTGGAGTTAAGTTCAACTCCTTCTGTCAACCTTGCCCCTTCATGTATATGGTATATACATGCATGTACATATTTATCATGCACTCACATTTACAAATACATGCATGCATATATATTTATTGTGCACACCCACATGCACACCACACACATTAAAAAAAACTCTAATATAAATGTCAGACTGAAGTAGGGGTAGAGAACTGGCAATCACTAGATCAGGGAGAGAAATGTGTGGGCAGAGGTGTGTGTGTGTGTGTGTGTGTGTGTGTGTGTGTGTGTGTGTGTGTTTACAAGCTCTCCACTGAGTCTTAGGTACCCTTGTGTTTAAAAACAATTTTAATATATCCAGAGCAACATCTACATGGCTACCTGGAAAACTGTCATGGGAAATAAACATGTGGCAGAAGTGGGCTTCGGTTTCTGAAAGCAACCCATTATGGCTGCTTTATATATGACCAGAAATCATTTATATATCCTTTGGTTTAGATTCTGTAACCAAGCCCATGACTGAGTAAATTTTATGAACATATTTGTTACAATTCTAGCTGGAAAGTCCAAAGTGAAGACATACTTAATTTTGTATCTAAATGACACCATTCTTCCTGACATCCCAGAGAGTGCTAATCTTGGGGAAATGAAAGATATGGAAGAAACAGGAGTAGAAATCCAGATGAGAATTGTATGTGCTTTAAAGGACGTGCCAGGGCATTCAGTCTCCCCACGTTGGTTCTTTCTAGTCCTCTCCTTTTTTTGTTGTTTTGTTTTATTTTCTTTGTGTAGCCCTGGCTGTCCTGAAATATGCTCTGTAGACCAGACTGGCCTCAAACTCAGAGATCCACCTGCTTCTGTGTCCCAAGTGCTAGGATTAATGATGTGTGGCACCACACCAAGCTCCCTCCCTTTCTCAAAAACTCTTGCCTTCTCTAAAGGAAGAGTCCCAATTCTTCCTTTCTTGCAAACTCTCTTCATGAGAGGTTAGTGGACCATTTTTTTTAAAAAAAATGTCATTCTTTAGTACATGGGGGCAGCACAGTGCTAATTTCTTTACTGGGTGGGGGCATGGTAAGCACAACCCTTCTCATGTCCACTGCAGCAGTGAGGCACAGCTTGGAGAATCTCCCCCAGGCTGCAGTCAGAAGCTACTGATTTGATTGCAAAAAGAAAGCTGAAGAAAGTGTATTCTTTCATGGCTTTACTCTGCCCTACTCTTTTTCTTTCATTACCCAGGCAAGACTGCACTGTAAAACCTTGTAGTGGGGCTTACTCTCAGCTCTAACAATAGGGCTGTGTTGGACGTTGTCACACAACCCTCACAGTAGCTGAAATTAGCTACTTGTTTGGAGCTGGACATATCACAGACTGTCTCATGCCAGATGGATCTGTCTTGATCTCCACTTGACCTCTGTGATGAAAGGCAGGTGGGTAAGACCCCTGGGAGGATTTAAGTTTTAGGGAAATTTGCACTCAGGAATAAAGATGTGTCATTGCTGGTCTTGATATTTCATTTTATAGAAGGTGATATTTGCCTTTTATATCATCCAGTTTATTTCATACACTAGAACACAGGGAATAAAACAAATATATTTGGAGCCAGCAAGATGGCTGAGTGGGTAAAAATTCTTGCTGCCAAGTCTGACGTCGGAGTTTGATCTCCAGGATCTGCATGGTAGAAGGAAAGCACCAACTCCTGGAAGCTAACCGTCACAGGCACACTGAAGCATACATGTGCCTACACACATACACAAAATGAAATGTAATAAAATTCATTTAAAAGATACATGAGGAGCCACAGATGAGACAACTCTCACCTGCGACCTTGTGGGCCAGGTGGGGAATAGGCTGGAAATGACTACCAACCCAGTACTATGGGGGCACAGACAGGGAGTTACCCTGAGACAATAACTAGACTGGTACGAATCAGGCCAAGGTGGGCAGACCATGCCTAAGATGACCCCTGCCATGGGCCACACTGCAAGGGCAGGGCATAACATTCCTGATACCACTCATGAGATGACCCCTGACACCCAGAGGCCCTGGGCACCACTAAAAAGAGCAAGTAGTGTATAAATGGAAGAATAAGAGAAACAGAAGGATGGGGGCAGATCTGGAGATTAGAGGGTAGTGAGGAACAGCCTGATGTGAGTAGCTAGCTGGTGATGCCACCTAAGACCATGTGAGGCCCTGGCCTGTGCTACCACTAAGGGACATGTCTGGGTCAGTGGCCCTGCAGTAGCAGGGTCTGTTATCACCAAAGACGAGGAAGATGTTCCAGTTCTGGGCTGCCCACCGGGGGAGACGGGTCATGTTGATGTCTGAGGAATATACAGTGTGGAAGAACTGGCCCTGCCTCTGTCTCCCTTGCAGTGGCATGGACAGGGGAGAGATTCAGTCCCCCTCCTCGTTCCTTGCCACCTGCAGCAGTCAGAAGAGCTGGTACTGGGGTCATGAGAGCAAGAGAGCTGTCCCTGCTCCTCACCAACTGCAGTACTTGAGAAAGCAGGTCCTGTTCCTTGCCTGGGCAGCTCAGTAGAGCTAACCCTGGTGATGCGGAGGGGTGTGTAGCAGTGAGCCTCCTAGAGGGATGCATTGTAGGAGAGGTGGCTCTGCCCCTTCATGGCTGCATTGTTAGATGAGCTTGCTTGGGCAGGGCTAGAGCGCTTGCCCTGATGTGTGTGGTACAGGGGAGGTAGCAGATACCTCCCAGGCCCAGATTCAGGGCTTTGAATTGGCCCATCCCATCATCTACTTCATCAGTGAACTGCTGGAGTGCATAAAGAGGTTGGTCCTACAGATTCAAAACTACAGGGATATCCATGATACAGGACAGCAATAGCATATCCAAGAGGAGTCCCAGTGAGGTTCTAGTATTGATGGTATACCATAAGCCAGAGGCCTCAAACCAGACCAATGACCATTGCAATAAACATTTGCAAGCAAAGAAGTGTGGACAAAAGGGTATATTGTGGCACACACTGACATGCTATGACTTCCACAATGAGATTTTTTTTTCTTTTGCAGGGGAGGTTACATGGGTGGAGGGTGAATATGAGGGGGATGGGGAGACAAGTGGGAGTGGAGTGCATGATGTGAAATTCACAAAGCCGATAAAAGGTTTTTTAAAAGATAACTCATTTTGAATTACAGATCTGCCATTCACTGGGTTGTTTCAGATAAACAGGTTTTTCATAATATCAGTTGCCCATCTATAAAATGGGGAAGTAGTACTTACTAAACAAGGATTAAAGTAATTGATAAGGGTTAAATGAGTTATACAAATAAAGTATCAGCAACAGTGCCTGCATATGGTACATACTCTACAAATGTGGGCTATGACTGTAATTCATAGCTTTTAAGAGAATGGTTGTCACTTAAGATTGACTTTCCTGTGATCTCAACACCTCTCATTAGAAAGATACAGCTTAATTTCATGAAGTTTAAAGGGCTGCCACACCACCTCCTGGCTTCGATATTGAGTGCTAACCTGGCAGGAGAAGAGCATCTCAACCAGGAGATTGAGACTTCAGAATTGAGACTTAGGCTTACAACAGGCTGGACAGATATGCTTGGCAACTATATTCCAAGTGCCCTTTGCTACCAGATGTCTCCTTGTCTACAGTTTTTGTTATTTGTTTGTTTTTACTATTTTATTGGGTCCTTATACCTCTACTGCCCTTCCAACCCTTATTCTAACTTAATCCCTTCCAACCCCCAACACTAGGTAAGAAAGAAGGAAGGTTAGAGAGGAAAGGGGGTACAGACCTCTTTCAGTCTACAAAGTAGACTACTTCCCACTGATTAGGGGCACTGAGTTCCTAAGGGGCAAGTCCAGTCTTCTCATCAGGATATCTCCAACTTGTCTGTTTGCTCATCAGCACTTGACAAACCACAGCAATAGGAACCAGGAGCAGCTGCCACAGGACCTCTCAGAGCTCTCCCGTCATACCCTCTCCAAAGTTCCCAGAATTAAACTATCTGCAGTTGGCAAAAATCATGCTCCTGCTAGTGTGTGAGAGGCAACTCATAATCACCTGCTGTGAAGCAGCCTCTTATCTCACACCTGGTATTAAAACAGAAACATACTCATATAACATATCTGGGTTTTTTAAAAAACCAAAATTCTCACTACATCTCCTCATGAAGAAGAGAAACACCTTGCATTTTCCAAGACATTTGAGTACTCAACAGCTCTTGGACATCTCTGATCCTCTCAACATTTTAGGGTAGGAGTTCACTCCATCCTTCATCTCCTGGACAAACAACTCCTACACATTCTTTGACCTCAGTCAGTCTGAGAACCAACAAATAAACGATTTTGGAAACAGGAGCAGGGGCTGTGGCACATTCTTAGTAAGCAGTTCTGTGGTCCAACTGTTATGTTGTCTTTAATAAGGCTCCAGTTGACAAATATTAAATATACACAAATAGACATACAGCATGGTTTAAGTCTGATTTTTATCTCCTTCCAAAAAGTATATAAACAGTAGAAGAGGAGAGGTGAGGATTGTGTGGCTGGATGCTTAGTGTCCAATTTGCTTTTTCTCTCTTCCTTTCTTCCCACAAAAGAACTTCAAACTGTGGGCAGTGGTGGCACTCACCTTTAATCTCAGCACTTGGGAGGCAGAAGCTCGTGATCTCTGAGTTCAACATCAGCCTGATCTGCAGAGTGAATTCCAGAACAGCCAGGGAGACAGAGACACTCACTCTGTCTTGAGAAGAAAAAAGTAACCCCCCTCTGTCTGAATGGAGAGACAGGATTTTTCTACATATCCCACATTGGACTTGAAATTGTTATGTAGTTCAGGTTAGACTCAAATTCTGGAAATTTCGTTTTAACCTCTCAAGAAAGGTGCTATTATTGATCATAGAACTCTAACATTCATGACTCATTCACTCATTCATTAGTAACGTGTCAATAAGAAGTCCGGAAGAGCCACTTAAAATAAATTCTTACACTTTCAGGAAATGATTGAAAAACTAAGCCAGATATGCCCTTCCTTCCTTACTCCTTTCACTGTTCATGATAGTATTTTTGTAATATTTTATCTCTAAAGCTATCTTTCAGGTTTGATTTAATGTGACCAAACTTTTTTCTACTTTTTTATTGGTTATTTATTTACATTTCAAATGTTATCCCCCTTCCCAGTTTCCCTTCTACAAACCTCCTATCTCCTCCTCCCCGTCCCCTCTGCTTCTAGGAGGGTGCTCACCCACCCACCTACTCCTGCCTCAGCGCCCTAGCATTCCCCTATGCTGGGTGATTGAGCCTCCAAAGGACCAAGGGGGCTCCCCTCCCACTGATGCCAGATAAGGCAATCTTCTGCTACACATGCAGCTGGAGCCATGGGTACTCCATGTGTACTCTTTGGTTGATGGCTTAGTTCCTGGGAGCTTTGGGGGGGGGCGTCTGGTTGGTTGATATTGTTGTTCTTCCTATGGTGTTGCAAACCCCTTTAGCTCCTTTAGTCCTTTCTTTAACTCCTCCTTTGGGGTCCTTGTGCACTGTGGGTAGCCACTAGAAAGTCCCAGATGCCATGGACCCAAGATGTTTCCTGGACCCAAAGGGAGGACATTAGCTGAAATATCCAATGAAGGGGAGATAGAACCTGTAGAGACCACATCCAGCGAATAGGCACGGCCTCTGCTTGAGGGATGGGGCCACCCACCCATCTCAAAAATATTAATCCAGAATTGGTCCTGTCAAAAGGAAATGCAGGGACAAAGAGTGGAGCAGAGACTTAAGGAAAGGCCATCCAGAAACTGCCCCACCTAGGGATCTATCCCATCTGCAAACATCAAACCCAGACACTATTGCTGATGCCAAGAAGCACTTGCTGACAGGAGCCTGATATAGATGTCTCCTGAGAGGCTCTGCCAGAGCCTGACCAATACAGATGTGGGTGCATGCAGGAAACCATTGGGATGTGATCAAACTTTTAACTATGAAATTTTGATGGGCAAGATAAGAGAAGTTGATATTCACATGTGAACCTAGGATAATTCTTAAAGATTGTTGAAAAGAGCCGGGTGGTGGTGGCGCACGCCTTTAATCCCAGCACTTGGGAGGCAGAGGCAGGTGGATTTCTGAGTTCGGGGCCAGCCTGGTCTACAGAGTGAGTTCCAGGACAGCCAAGGCTATGCAGAGAAACCCTGTCTCGAAAAACCAAAAAAAAAAAAAAAGATTGTTGAAAAGGGTATGTTGACATACCCATGCAATCCCAACACTTGGTGAGGCAGAGGCAGGAAGATGGAGAGGTTGAGGGTAGCCTGGACTACACAACAAGATCCTGTCAAAAGAAAAAGAAAGAGGAGAGGAGAAGAAGAGAAGAAGGAAAATCTTTGGACATTACTATTAAGAAAAAGTCATTGAATAATGAATCTTATTTTGAAGTATCATTATATCTATTGAAAAGTGTCCAGGGGAAATACAAAGCCACCAGCAATAATAACTGTTGCAAGGAAGATCCATGGACAGACAGATGCTAAAGTCAGAAAGCAAATGTCTGAGGACACATGCATGGGCTAATCACCCCCTTATGATAGCTGTTAATGACAAAGCAGGACAACGGTGACCTCATGATGGATGAACAAGGCAGATACTCCTTACCTAGATGACCAAGGTCAGTGTTACTGTGACAGTACAAGCTCAAAATACATGTTTCACTCTCAATCACAAGGAATTATTAAGCAAATTTAAACCAAAAAAACATTTTCAAGGCAACCAACCAATGTTCTTTAAATTGTTGACTGTCAGGGAAGACACGTAATACCAAGAAGAGATCCCAGACTTGAACAGAAAAGATAAGGGGAGCAGCTGAAGGGCAAGTGAGGCTCTAGACCGGGAAAAGCAAGGGAGTGGGAAACTAGTGAAATCCATGTCTGTACAGGTGTGCTGTACTCTCAAATTAATAACCTCTTTTGATTACTGTTACATATGTGTATGCATATATATGTATATATATGACGTGTTGAGTCTGTTATTGCTTATGTGTATATGGTTTTAGGGCTGAGCACTGTGCCCAGGAAAATAGCAGGTTTACCTCTCTGAGAGGTTAATTCTTCTCCCACCAGTCGCTAGTTGCTTGTAGTTCTTTGTCTCAGAACTGGATCCCTCCTTTCCACAGTAATATGTCCATTGGTATTGGTATTGTTTTGGTCTTGTTTATGGAGCTATTTCTAGGCAAGAGTGTTTCACAGCAGACTTCCAGTCTCATAATTGGTTTCCTCTCTGTTCTTTCTTTCTTTCTTTCTTTCTTTCTTTCTTTCTTTCTTTCTTTCTTTCTTTCTTTCTTTCTTTCTTTCTTTCTTTCTCAGTTTTTCAAGACAGGGCTTCTTTGTGTAGCTCCTGACTGTTCAGGAACTTGCCCTGTAGATCAGACTTGCCTCAGAGATCACCTACTTCTGCCTCCTGAGTGCAGGGATTAAAGGCATTCACCACAATCCCATAATTGGTTTTCTTGATAACAGTCATTCTGACTGGGGTACAAGGAATTTCAAAGTAGTTTTAGTTTGCATTTCCCTGATGAATAAGGATGCTAAACACTTTGCATTTTATTTATTAATAATTGTTATTAATTTGCATGTGTGTGTGAATACAGCATGCACATGAAAATCAGAGGGAGTGGAGCAGCAGGGACAGGAGTCTTCCCTTCCAGCCGCCATTTGCAGCAGGGAACCAGGCAGCTCCAAAGCCTTCTGTGCTTAGCCCACTAGGAGAGAGTGATCTCCCAGCAGCAATTTCACTTCTGAGTGCAGAGGTGAGATCTCCACCTTTTCTCTGGAGGGGTACAGCTAGGAGCACACAGGGCATACGATCAGTGGAGCAGTGGGGACGGGAGTCTTCCCTTCCAGCTGCCATTTGCAGCAGGGAACCAGACAGTTCCATAGCCTTCTGTGCACAGACCCTGCCAGAAGAGAGTTGGTCTCCCAGGAGTACAGACACAGGTTTACAGGCCCATAGGAAGGGCAAGCTTCAGCCAGAGACAACAAGACCAACTAACAACAGAAATAACCAGATGGCGAAAGGCAAGCACAAAAACCCTACCAACAGAAGCCAAGGCTACTTGGCAACATTAGAGCCCAGTTCTCTCACCACAGCAAATCCCAGATACCCCAACACACTGGAAAAGCAAGAGTTGGATTTAAAGTCTCTTCTCACACTGGTGTTAGAGGACATCAAGAAGGACATAAATAACTCCCTTAAAGAAATACAGGAGAACATGGGTCAAATAGTAAAGGCCCTTAAAGAGGAAACACAAAAATCCCTGAAAGATTTGAAGGAGAATACAAACAAACAAGTGAAGGAACTGAACAAAACCATCCAGGATCTAAAAATGGAAGTATAATAAAGAAATCACAAAGTGAGACATCTCTGGAGACAGAAAATCTTGCAAAGAATTCAGGAGTCATAGATGCAAGCGTCAACAACAGAATACAAGAGATAGAAGAAAGAATCTCAGGGGCTGAAGATACCATAGAAAACATTGACTCAACAGTTAAAGAAAATGCAAAATGCAAAAAGCTCCTGAGCCAAAACACCCAGGAAATCCAGGACACAATGAGAAGACCAAACTTAAGGATTATAGGTATAGAAGAGAGTGAAGATTTCCAACTTAAAGGGCCAGTAAATATCTTCAACAAAATTATAGAAGAAAACCTCCCTAACCTAAAGAAAGAGATGTCCATGAGCATACAAGAAGTCTACAGAACTCCAAACAGACTGGACCAGACCAGAAAGTCCTCCCAGAACATAATAATCAAAACATCAAATGCACTAAACAAAGAAAGAATATTAAAAGCAGTAAGAGAAAAAGGTCAAGTAACCTATAAAGGCAGCCCTATCAGAATTATACCAGACCTCTCACCTGAGACGATGAAAGCCAGAAGATCCTGGGCAGATCTCATACAGACCCTAAGAGAACACAAATGACAGCCCAAACTACTATACCCAGCAAAACTCTCAATTACCATAGATGGAGAAACCAAGATATTCCATGATAAAATCAAATTTACACAATATCTTTCCAGAAATCCAGTCCTACAAAGGATAATAGATGGAAAACGCCAACATGAGGAGGGAAACTACACCCTAGAAAAAGCAAGAAAGTAATCTTTTTCCAACAAACCCAAAAGAAAGTAACCTCACAAACATAAAAAGAACGTCAAAAATAACAGGAAGCAACAATCACTATTCCTTAATATCTTATAACGTCAATAGACTCAATTCCCCAACAAAAACATAGTCTAACAGAGATGTTTTTCATGTGGATCTTCGATTTTATCAGAAAATGTTTGTGACTCCTCTTTCAATTCAGTAATGCTTTTTGTGTCTACCATTTTGACTGTATTATTTTCCATGATAATCTTTAATTTTAACATTTTTTTCTCTGTATTTCTTCAATTTTTGTTGGAGGTGTTTTTCATGTAGATCTTCGGTTTCGTTGGAGGGTGGGGTGGTGTTTGTAATTCCACTTTCAATCAATTTAGGAATGTTTTTGTGCCTACCATTTTGTCGATATAATTGTCCATGATAATCTTCAATTTTAACGTTTTTCTGTATTTTTCTTCAATTTTGTCAGAAGTATTTTCCATGTGGATCTTCAGTTTTATCAATGTCTATAATTTTACTTTCAATCAACTGGAACATTCTTATACCTTCCATTTTATCTGTATAATTTTCCATGTAATAGTTTTAACATGTTTTTCTATATATTTCTTGAATTTTTTCATGAATATTTTCCTTGTAGATCTTCAATTTTATCAGAATGTGCTTATAAATCCACTTTCAAAAAACTTAGGAATATTTTTATACCTACCATTTTATCTGTATAATTTTTTCCATGAAATACTCAATCTTAACGCACTTTTTATATATTTCTTCAATTTTATCAGAGATATTTTCCATGTAAATCTTCAATTTTATCAGAAAATGTTTATAATTTCACTTTCAATCAACTTAGAAATATTTTTATGCCTACCATTTTATCTGTATAATTTTCCATGATAATCTTCAATTTTACTGTTTTTTTTCATATATTTTTTCAATTTTATCAGAAGTATTTTCCATGTAAATCTTCAATTTTATCAGAAAATGTTTATAATTCTACTTTCAATCAACTTAGGAATATTTTAATTCCTACCAATTTATCTGTATAAATTTCTTCAATTTTATCAGAGATATTTTCCATGTAAATCTTCAATTTTATCAGAAAATGTTTTTACTTCTACTTTCAACCAACTTAGGAATATTTTTATGCCTACTATCTTATCTGTATAATTTTTCATGAAATAGTCAGTTTTAACGTGTTTTTCTATATATTTCCTGAGTTTTATCAGAAATATTTTCCTTGTAGCTTTTCAATTTTGTCAGAAAATGTTTATAATTCCACTTTCAACCAACTTAGGAATATTTTTATGCCTACCATTTTATCTGTATAATTTTTCCATGAAATACTCAATCTTAACCTGTTTTTCTATATATTCCTTCAATTTTATCAGAGATATTTCCCATGTATATTTACACAATGGAGTACTACTCAGCAATTAAAAACAATGAATTCATGAAATTCTTAGGTAAATGCGAAACAAGGAGGGAAAAGGGCTTATGGGACTTTTGGGGAGGGGGGGACCCGGGAAAGGGGAAATCATTTGGAATGTAAATAAAGAATATAGAAAATAAAAAAGAAAAAGAAAAAAGAAAATCAGAGGGCAGCGCTGTGGAGTCAGTTCTCTCCTTCCGTCCTCATGTGGATTCCGGGGATGGAACTCGGGTTGCCAGACTCGTACCGTGAGCAGCTTTACCCACTGAATCATCTTATTCCCCCTGCACAGTGATGCGCACTGGCCATTTGTGCTTCTTTTGAGAGCTGTCTGTTCATTTCATTGGCCCGTTTATTGACTGGCAGCTTTTTTGGATGTTTAATTTTGGTAGTTCTTTATATATTCTATACATTAATTCCCTGTCTGAAGTCTAGTTGGCAAAGACTTTCTCCCATTCGGGAGGCTGTCTCTTCACTCTATCAGTAGCTTTTGTTTGTTTTAGTTTTGCTTTGCAGAGGCTTTTGAAATTACAATCAAGTCCATTTGTCAGTTCCTGGGGGCTATTCCTTTACTACTCAGTCCTATTCAGAAAGTTCTTGCCTGTACTCTTTTTTTTTAAATTTGTTTGTTTGTTTCAAGATGTATTATAATTCATTTGGTCAAAGATGGAGTTTAAATAACTTAAAACTTCATTACTAGGACATTAAAATCCAAGTCTTCTGACCTGTGGTCTTATTATGAGGTGTATTCTCTGTTTTCCCTTTGGAATGTTCGGCATTTTGTATTTTACATAAGCTATCTGATCCACTTTAATATATTTTTATGGAGGATGGAGATATGGGTCTAATTTCATTCTTCTGCAGATGGGTATACATGTTTGTCATCACTGTTTGCTAACTAAATTGTCTAGTGTATGTTTTTGATACCTTTGTCAGAAATGTGATGGCTATCGCTGTATAGGTTCACTTCTGGGTCTTATGTTCTGTTGGTCTCTGTGTCTGCTTTGGCACTCACACGTGCCGTACGCCACTGTGGGTCTCCAAAGCTTGAGGTCAGTGCTCTCCTCTTAGGACTGCCTTGCAGAATATCCGTGGTCTTTTGTGCTTTCATAAGTAAGGAGTGCTTTTCTCTAGTTCTGTGAAGAATGTAATGGGAATTTAATGGAGATTGATTTGATCTGTAAATTTTTTTTGGTAGTACAGCCACTTTCACTATATGGATTCTGACCAGAACATGAGAGATCTTTCCATCTTCTGTGTCTTCTTAATTTCTGTTTTCAGTGTCTTAAAACTCATTGTAGAATCTTAGAATCTTTCACATGCTTGGTTAGGTTTACTTAGGTATTTTTTGAAGCTATTATTAACCTTTCTTTCTTTCTTTTTTCTTTTTTTTTTTGGTTTTGGTTTTTCGAGACAGGGTTTCTCTGTGTAGCTGTCCTGAAACTCACTCTCACTCTGTAGACCAGGCTGGCCTCGAACTCAGAAATCCACCTGCCTCTGCCTCCCAAGTGCTGGGATTAAAGGCGTGCGCCACCACTGCCCGGCTCTCTCTCTCTCTCTCTCTCTCTCTCTCTCTCTCTCTCCTTTCTTTCTTGTCAACAAGTGGCGCATGCTCAACTTTTTAGGTGGATTCTGGGGATTAGAACCCAGATCTTCACATTTGCACTGCAAGCTCTCTTGCCATGAAAGCAGCACTGCAGCCCCTCCTCCGATCACTAGGAAACCGGTCAGCAGCTCTACCTTCAGACTATTCATCCTCGTAGGTGAACTCGGCCAGAGCAGAAGCCTCCAACTTTGCCATCATTAAAAGAGAGATGCAGAGGGGTGTGAGTCACCTTCCCCATTTTGCACCCCCTGCATTTGAACTTGCTGGGCTCTTGCTGCAAGATGGATTTTTATCATGTTTGCTCGTTTGATTAATTAACCCAGCGGTGGTAATTGTTTCAACATCCACCCCCAGCCCCCCTCCCCCGCACAGACTGCCTCTCCAGCCTGAGGGACCAAGTCTCCATTAGAGCTTTTCATTGTATCAGCAAGGCTAGGAAGGGCGCTTGACGATGGTGTTCATAATTGCTTTGTCTAATTGCATGAGATCGGGGTGGGAAACTTTAAAAGCCTGTCTGCATCGAGTGGTGTTTCAATTTGCCTTGTTAAATTATTTTCTCCTGTTGCTGATATCATGTCTGATTTTATGAAATGTCATTGTGCCCACAGAAAGGAATGAACAGTGAGTAGGGAAGGGTTAATTTAAGAGCAAACGCTGCAGCCCATCTCTTGGCCCTCATCCTGGCCTGTATGTCCATTACACTAATGTACTACCTTAGGAAGGCACTGTTCTACTGTTTCACCATGCTGCATGCAGCTCACAGGGACTTCTGATATTATAGCTTCTCAAATGTAGAAGGCATCTCTGCCTTCCAAACCATGCCTTCTAAGGAGAACCTAGGACATACCCAGTGGGGTGTCTTTTCTAGATCCCTCCTGAGTTGGCAAAAGAAGGAAGCAGGAGGTCTGGGCCAATTTCTCTGGCTTTCTCTTTTGCCTCCTGTTCTAACTTCTGTCTAAATGTTAGATCTACTCACACCTTCATCTCACCCAGTTCCCGGCCACAAAGGGTAGGTCTGCCCTCCTGTTTGTCGAGTCAGGGTCTCACTACCCAGCTTAGCCTTTGTAGTGGTGTGAATGTGCTTGGCTCATATGAAGTGTGCCTTGTTGGAGGAAGTGTGTCACTGTGGAGGTGGGCTTTGAGGTCTCCTCATATGCTCAGGCTCTGCCCAGTGTGGAGAAGAGCCTCCTTCTGGCTGCCTGAGGAAGACAGAGGCTCCTCCTGGCTGCCTTTGGATGTAGAACTCTTAGTTCCTGCTCCAGCACCATGTCTGCCTGCATGCTGCCATGCTTCCTGTCATGATGGTAATGGACTGAACCTCTGCAACTGTAAGCCAGCCCCAATTAAATGTCTTCCTTTGTAAGAGTTGCCTTAGTCATGATGTCTCTTCACAGCAATGAAACCCTAAGTAAGACAAACTTGAACTTCCAGCCATCCTGCCTTGCTCTCCTGAGTGCTGGGATAACAGGCACATGCTAGCACATCCCAGAGTCTCTGGGTTTTGTTTGTGAACCAGAGGGGCACTAGTTCAGAGTGTAAGTAACTAACTTGTCCAAAGTCACACATGGACGGTGGCCATCTTCTGTTGTCAGAACAGGTTTCTTGTGCTTTCTGCTCTCTAGGTATTCATGACAGTGACCTGTTCTTAGTGTTGAGGGTGGCCAGGGTAACTCACGCAGTGTTTCTGGCAGATATCACTGTGAGAACGTCATTGAGAGGAAGACAGAGAGGACCAGCTCTCAGACTCCCTTCTCTCCTGGGGACAGATGCTTTCCCTCTCAAGGCTTCAGTCTCTCTTCTGAGGAAATCATTACCCCTAGATTTACTTCAAATCAGCAGGTTTCAGATTACTTTTTACTCATATGGTTCTCGACTTACTTCCCAACCGGCAGAAGACCATTGTAAAGGTAGGGTTGTAGGTAAGCATCCAAGCAGCCATCCTACTGACAGCTTGACAGGAAGCTGCCCTGATGAGATACCTGGAGTTGCATCTAGGCCCTTGGCCCAAAGTCCGGCTCTACACCCCAGCAGCACCAGCACTCTTCAGGATCAGAATAAATGCAGGATTTCAAAGTTATGAAAGTGGAATCTATCCTATAGGAAATGCCAAGTGATTAATTTATGCTTAAATTAACTTAAGTTTGAGAAACTGTGATTTGGGGCCTGGAGAGGCAAGAATCAATACAAACTCACCTATGTGTAAACTAGCTCAAGGGGGATGTCACAGATGGGGTTGATAGCACAGCCTCCCCTGCAGCCAGCAGGGACAAGCCTATGCCTCCAGGCTTCCCAGTTGGAGTTTAATCTGCTTCCAAGGGTACAGTTCCATTCTTTCCTGTTTCAAGACCTCAAGAATTTGAGAACACTTGACTCTGGAGTACACAGACACCTGGTGACAGACTTAGGGACTCACAGAAGCCTCTTTCTCCATCTCCTGACTTCTCCAGTTGCAGCTCTTGGCTCACAGTGGCCTCCTCATGAAATCCCCCAAAGGCACGCAGTGTTAGGAACTAACACTGATTCTATGGGAATATTTAGGATTAGACGAACTTTCGGCGGCGTAGCTGAATGACTCAAAGCGATGCTAGCTTGATATCTACAGAGTCCATTGGTATGGAGAAACACTGAACTGAGAAGGAAGAACAAGACATCAGAGAACTTGGGAAACAGCTGTTTCAGGTCAGGGGAGAGAATGGGGATCCGGGTACGAAAGCCTAAGGCACCTGTTCCCAAGGGACAGAATCAAGCTACCTGGGTGGACTATGATTCTAGGTCCTGGGATGTTTGACAGGCTTCTGAGAGCACCCATCTGTTCCTAAAGTCCACTGATACATCCCGGTGCTGGGGAAAGGGAAGGTGTGGGGAGTTCCTACAGTAGGATGGAAGCCAATGACTGGGCATCATTTCAAGCTGGACCTGGACTTTTCCAGTTTTCCATAATCTCACAGGCAAAGTCACCAACCTCACAGACCAGTCACATAGACTAATTGGTGCCACACTGCTCAGAAACACTCTTCACAGTGAGGAGGGCAGAGATTCCATACTTAGCAGAGAGCCCAAAACAGGGTTTCTGCAGGAAACTGACCATGAAAAACTGAAGCCCCAGTGCATTGTGGAGTACATTCACCTGGGCAGCTGAAGTGATCCACCTCCATCTTGGCAAGCCTCAAGGTTGCTGGCAAAAGCTTCTTTTGAACTTCCTCTGTGTGGTATTTTGGACCTGTACATTTGAGCATAACTGCTTGAATGAGCCCCCAAATCTGTAGGTTTTCCTGGTGCTGTGGGGGTTCTGGAGAGAAGAGCTAATTTGCTTCTTCTGGATGCCCAGAAGCAGCAGGATAGCCCTGCAGCAGTATGAACATGCACTCCTTGGGTACCAAGGAGAGAGGATATGAAGGGGGACGGAGGACATGGGGGAGGCCAGAGGAAATGGAGGAGGAGAGAGGACATGGAGAAGGCAAGTAGATAGAGCGGAGGTGAGAGAAGATGGAGGAAGTGCCAAAGATTATGTAGGAAATAAGTTATAGAAGAGGCCAGGGGTTAAGTAGGACAACAGGAGAAAGAGAGAGTATGGATGCAATCAGAAGAGACAGACAGACAGACAGACAGACAGACAGACAGACAGACAGCTTTGCTCTGCCATTCTCAGTCCATGTTTCCCTCACCAGGCTCCCACCTCTCCCTTTCCAACAAACAATGCGCAGGTAGGGGAAAAAACCAAACACAAACAAACAAAAAAGTCTAAGGTACTAAGTCGCCCATGGCCCAGATAATAATCCCACATCCACAAACATGCAAGTTACCCTAATTAAACTTGGTGGTTATTTAATACTTTTTAAAACTGTGAAAGTAAATGGGAGATGTGCCAAGGAGGTTTCTGAAAGCAGTGAAAAGGGGGTGGGGGTAGGGAAACTAGGTGTGTGTAAATACGACCAAAAAACTGTCAAAGAATAAGTACAAAATTATTTTAAAAATAAAAAACAACACAAGAAAGTCTCAGATCAATAAAGCAGATACATGGCAGGGGGGATCTGCAGGGGTTCCCTGTGCAGTCGAGGAGAGCAGGCAGCATGAGGCCAGGTGCTTTGGGGAAGAGAATGATTTCTCACTCTGAGGATGCTGCAAGTCTGAGATCAAAGTCCCAGGAGGGTCAGTGTCTCCCGAGGCCCTTCCCAAACTTGCAGATAGTGTCTCTTCCTGTCTTTCCTGGGATCCCTCCTGTCCATGTGACCTAATGTCCCCCCGATGACCAGTCTTAACCAACTTACCTCATTAAAGTTTCTCTTTCCAGGGGCTGGAAATCCTGTGGAGTGGTTAGGGGCACATGTTGCTCCTGTTGCAGACCCAGATCCCGTTCCCAGCACCCACACAGTGGATCACAAGCATCCTCAACTCCAGCTCCAGGGACATTTGAAGAACTCTTCTAATCTCTGTGGGCACCAGGCATGTGCATGGTGCACAAACATACATACAGGCAAAACACTAACACAGATAAAATAAAACAAATACTTAAAAATTTTAAAGATACCCTTTCTATGTCTTTTTATATTCTTTTTTTTTTAATAGTCACTCACATTGTAAAAGTCCATAGGTTAATTCTTCAACCTACTAATTTGGAGTGCACAGCTCTTCTGAGGAGTGAAGTTGGCTTTTTGGTTGCTATCAAGAGTGACCACCCAGGGCAGTCTTCAGAGATCAGGTATTCTGGACCCAGAACTGATGACCAGTGGTGCGGATGCTCTGCAGACTGCAGGGTGCCTATTGACCCACTCACAGCCTCTCTCTTGGGAGAAAAGTATAGGAGCTGAGGGCACTGGAGAAGCTGGGAGCTGATGAAGAACAAACAAAACCCCAATTTTACATCTGCACAACACTGCCTGCCTGAGTGCAGGACACCAGAGGGACCGACCAGCAGCTTGTCTTTATTTCTTTCATCACATTGCCTGGGATCACTGTTCCCTTGCCACCCAGCCTCTATCAAATGTGGTGGATGTCCACTCTGCAGGAGAATGTGGCAATATCCGACAATGAGTTACAGCCAGCAAATGACCTCTGAGAGGCCAGCATCAAGCCCACGATGAGGGTGGAGGAGACAACGACCTGAGCCGGGAAAGGAAGAGCATAAGTTTATACAAGTAGTCTCATAAGCAGACTGTCTCTGAGGTCTCTGGGATCCATGCTACCAGGGACTTCTGTGAAACATGGCTAAGTCATCTACCTGGGACAAGGATGCTGGGCCTTTGATTGAACACCAGTCCCTGCGACTGGCTGGAAACCATGACCTTTTTGGCACTGGCCCCTGTCCTGGAGAGAGCCCCCCTTTGCTCCTTTTAAAGGCACAGACTTAGAGGTGCTGGCAGTGGGAGGAAGCTATTCATTCCCCTCCTAGGATACAGCAGACACTTGTTCTCATCCAGAATGCTCTTCCTGTGCCTGGAAGAGCCGATGTGATCACTGGCTGGGTGCACCCATGATTTCCGAAAGGCATCTCCAGACTCTCTGGTATCTGGGTTGCCTCTACAAAACTCTTCCTTATAACCTAGCTCCCCCTTCTGATGTCCATTCTACAGACATGATCCAGCTTCCAGCACATACAGATGGGGCCCTTCTTCTGATGTGTGGTCCGCACAACTATACTCCAAAGAACATGTCACCTTTTCTCTTTACTTCACTAAATAAAAGATAAGCGCTTAATTAAAGAGAGGAGACCCTGCTGGCATTGAAAAGCCTGTGTTTATGATACTTCTGTTACTCTGGGAATGAGGGTGAGGAGGTTGTTATTGTCAAAGACAAGGGGATGGAAGGTCACGGGACCGAGACAGCTCAGGGCGCACCCCTCGGAGAGAGCCCTCAGCCCCTCCTTCTTGTACCTTTTATTAAAATTTTGGTGCCTGTGTTCTGGGGACTGAAGTCCAGCTTCCTCAGTTTCCACCGGAGACTAACTGGCCATCTGCCCCCGACCCCCACTCCAGTAACCTAGCTTGGGCTTTGTTCTAGATGATATCTGGAGGACTCTGGGACCTGTGTGCGGCTGCTAGCAAGAACCTGGTAGATGATTCCAAGCGAATTCTGCAGAACAGGAGGGAGCTTTCTATACCCCATTCCGTTCTGCCCAGTCTTCACCGGAAATGGGATGGAATGCCCCGGAACCTGTGTCCTCCATCCTCAGGGTTTCTTGTTCTTGGGTTGCGTGTGTTGAGAGAGTATTGAGAGTGTAACCTCTCTGAAACCCAGCCTCACATGTAAAATGAATTGAGCATTCACATCAGATGAGGTGATGTAGGAGAGGAACCTGGGAGGTGCCTTCATAAGTGGTAGATGGTGGTGACGTCAGAGACCTGCCATCGGCTCTTAGCATTTTATGAAGAAAGGCTCTCAGCCACCACAGATAAACAAAAACAGAAAGAAAGAGATCCCTCCTGTGGCTTCCAATTGACTACCAACAAGTGTAAGGTTCTTTTTTATTAGAATAAATTACATTTTCTTGGCACAGGAAGCATTTTGTAGAGGTGGAAATATATGCCTTGGTTGTGGTGGTGGCAGTAACAGAGACATTTGACATCCACAAGGCAGATGAAAGAAAAAGGCTAGATGCCATCAGCCTCTTCATCACACTCCAAGGGACAAGCACAAAGCCAAAGAATTGTAATTCTTTCTTTGGCATTGCAGTCCTACTGTAAAGGACTCTACCCAGACAAATCCACAGATGTCTAAATTGTGCTCCCAGGCCTGAGTCAGTCACCGGACCCGAAAGTCTTTTCTTATCCAATCGCGCCACCCTGTGGACACTTTGGGCACTGCAGCTTCGATCCGGGCATCCATCTGTCGGTTTTGAAACGCTAATTTAAGAAATTAAAAAGATCAGTGTCTGGAGCTACGAGGTGGATTGATTTCATGTTTGTTTGTTTGTTCGGTTTGTTTGTTTTGTTTGAGTGTTTGATGGGAGGTCAGTGGTTTTCAGTGATTGAGGAGATGCTGAGGAATATAATCTTCTTGGCTCCCAGTCTACTGCTGTACCTCCAACTTCTTGGAAAGGCTGTGGGCAGAGATGGAAGGTATCCAGACTCGTGTGTCTTTCATTTTGGATTCCCCACCGCACACCGCTGCCTCTGTGTAGTTTATGTATTGGCACAAAGTTGAGGTACTTTTAGAGGATGGAGTGTTTCTGCCTCCCATTTTAACTCCCACCCCCACCCCCCGCCAGCGTCCACGCGGCATGTCCCCCTGGGGGTAAAACCCCGCTACTGTAAAACATGCAGTGTCAAGGCAAAGGCTTTTCTGGACTGTAAGATGCACCGCGACCTAATTGGATTTGAGGGATGAACAGGAGCATCTGGAGGCCGAATTACACTCTGGCCAAAAAATGGTTTCTTCGTTCTAGTACCTCCCGCGAAATGGGGAAAGGTTGGATCGAAGTCAGAATTTCTCTGGACTCTCCAAAAACTTGGACGCCATCCATTACACTCTTACTAAGCTACCTTCTCCTGCTGTCATCTAAAATGGTCCGAGACAGTTCGGGATCATGAGGATGGCGCCTGAGTACTATAAATGGGAATTCCTAAGGGTCAGCACACTCCTGGTTCAGGGGACCACTTTGCTGAGGTCTGTGTGGTGGGGACTTCAAAAAATGGAGAGACAGGAGGACTACAACCTAGGAGAAGCAGGATTCTCAATGGTGATGTCCCCTGAGGACGTCAGGCCACGCGGACACGCTGTAAATAGAACAGCTGCTCCCATGGGCAGACACTAACTCTAGTTTTGAGCCTGATTGCCCGTGGTAGCAGGCAGACGGAGGCCTAAGGGAGTAGCACTGCATCAGGGTGTGTTGCAGGGACAGAGGGAATCAGTTGGTCGCTTAAAGAGAAAAGCGCTTGGGCGCCTCCTAGCGGCCACACACGAAAAAACCCTAGTTTTCCCCAACCCCACGTGGTTCGTTGGGCATTGGAAACATTCTCGCTTGCAAGCCCTCTCTTCCGCACTTGCTCTGATGGCGGCGCTGAGACCTATTCGCCTCTTTTAATAACGATGCCCTGGGAGGGAAAAAAATAGAGGCTTTTAAAATCCAGACTCCGTGTGTGTGTGTGTGTGTGTGTGTGTGTGTGTGTGTGTGTGTGTGTGTGTTGGGGTGTTGGTAAAAGCAATAAAACTCAGATCGCTTCCTTTAGCGAGATAGCAGCAGCTATAATGCTCCGAGGGGATCAGGGTTTATTTGCAGATCCTGGATAAAAGATGATATATCGACGAGGTTTAGAGTGTCACTGTGCCTGGCCTCTCGGGAAGCCACAAGTACATATTTCCTGAAATACCACCCAACACAATATATAATCCAATGCCACTTAAGACTGGGAAGGGAACTCCAGCATCCCACAAGTTTGCACCCAGCTTCTAATTCGAAGTGGAGAGAAACCACCCTTCCCTGGAGGGGTCTAGGGCACCTTAATCTTTCTTCCCTGGTCCTTCGGTCCAAGTGATCACTAAACGATGAGCCCTAATAAATACGTTTGAGAAATGTCCTTACTCTTGGCAAATATTGGATTAGCTTTTCAATGACCAGGCTCTTGAAAGGCTGGAGAAATCCATGCCAGGTCTCAACTAAGCCCAACAGTCAATAGGTAAGGAAAATAAGTTATTTTCCTGGCGGGAATGGGGAGTACTGAAAAGGGTGTGTTCACTCTGGAGTTATCTGCATAATGGCATTTCAAAGCACCAAAGGAGATGGAATTGGAGGTAACTTGACATTTTCATCAATTTAGTGGTGCTCATAATGGTCCTACTTTCTGTAGAGAAACACATCTAGCTTCTACTTTATTTCCACAATGCAGTCTATACACTTTTTGGTTAGAAAATATGTTGCTTATAGGGGTGGTGTTTGTAGAGGTTGCACTCAGAACCAACTCAGACTGCTTAGGGAAGACCACACTGGCTGCATTCTTCCTAAGCACTGCTCTCTGCAGGAGACACTGAGAATTAGGGAAAGAGTCTCTTCAGGTGAAGGGCAAGCGCTGTGGGATAAGGTTCTGAACTGGTTTTCCTTGACACTAAGATGCCAGACGGATACACCTCTGTAGTTCAAGTAAGGATGTGCCCCCTCTTAGCTAGCTTTGGTAATCAAGTGATTCTGCCTGCTGCAAGATGCCCTGGGAGACTGGCTGTGGTTGCAATCTAGCTGGGCTGAGCAGCCCCCCACCCCACCCCACCCCACGGTTCCTTATCCTTTTGGGCCTTTCCAGAAGTATGTGGAAGCTTCCTTTGGTCATCAGTCCATGAGTGCTTACATACATCCTGAAGCCCAGAAGTCCTAGAAAAGCCAGAGTATCAACTCGCTCCTGAGCACCCCCAGGACTGTCCAATGGCTTCAGCATGGGGTACCCTGCCAGCAGAGCCTAGCTGTCATTTCAGATATAGTGAGCACCAGAGGTCCAATCTGTGTGTGTGTGTGTGTGTGTGTGTGTGTGTGTGTGAGAGAGAGAGAGAGAGAGAGAGAGAGAGAGAGAGAGAGAGAGAGAGAGAGAGAGAGACTGACTCTGTGTCATGGGGCCTAGGCGGGGCAAGCGCCCTCTGAAGCCATCAAAGACAGGGTGGCTTTTTCCCCCTCCTCCATCCTCCTCCCCAATAGATATAGCACGAATTTTTAATGCGTCTTCCTTTCACAGACAACAATACAGGGTTTGAAAGCCGGACACAATTTGGGTTTTGTGCGGGTCCCTCCTCGCGCTCCCTCGGCCCAGCTGGCCATATGGAATCCAGCATGGAGTCCGCGGATCACAAAGGGACCCAGTGACAGGCTCAACAAAACCCCAAGGAGACTTCTGCCTGACTCCGGGATTCACTGCCCGTGATAAGCGCGCTGAATGGTGCGGGTGGGGGGCTGGGGGGGGCTTCTCTCTCTTCCCCTCTCTGTCCCCTACGATCCTTTCTCTGTCCCTTTTTAATATGCACGCCTCTAACATCTCCAGTTCCCAGCTTTCCCATTGTGCGGTTTTGTGCGGCCCTCTGTAGATTGGGCGAAGATAGACTGCCGAAGCGGACCCTGCGCGGGGTGCGCTCCCAGGGCTCTAGGGTTAGGGCCACACAGGGCTCCACAGGCGCTTTTATTGACTCCTTGGGGACCGGAGGACAGAGAAGGGCGGGCGCACGGCCCACCTCCAGGGACTCCTGAGCGGACATACTGAGAGTTCAGGCTTGTGGGCCTCAACCTGCCAGGCAGTGGAAACCTGCAAGAGTTAACACTTCCGAGACGTCCGAGAGCTCTTGTGATTGTTGGTGGCAAAAAGCCTGGACCCTGAACACTCAACACTCACCCTTCCTGGGCTGCCCAACGGACACCCCGACAACCACAGAGGCCTGGGCTTAAGAGCAGTCGCCCATAGGATAGTGAGCGGTGGGTTCCAGGGCAGGTTGGGCATCTGCCTTTTGTATTGCACAGCAAACATAGGCAGTGAATTCTCTGGCTTTTACAAACAGCAAAACAAAACCCCACAGTTTCCAAGCTTGTGCATAGAACAAAGGGAGACTTTTCAGTATTTAGGGAAAACTGTCCCCTTCCCAGAGTTGATGGGAAAGGGCCTGTAGGGGAGTATTAGAAAGACTCCCATTGCCCTCAATGATGTGGGGGTGTGTGCACAAGGCAGAATACACTGTAATCAAGTCCCTGGGTGTGTTGTCCCAATTTAGTCACAAGGATAATCATGTTTGCTTTAGATATTGAATTAAATCTGATCACCAACTGGACGCGGGGGGGGGAGGGAGAGAGAGAGAGAGAGAGAGAGAGAGAGAGAGAGAGAGAGAGAGAGAGAGAGAGAGAGAAGAGAATAAGAGAATGAATCATCTGGAGTGGCTCCTTTTGCCCAGCCGGCTGCCTCCTTACCTTCTAGCCTCAATACTGGAGTTCTGGAGGACCACGGACACTAAATCCAAATAGACTGACTTTCAACCTCCTGGCATCTTAGAGATTGCTGGGCTCTGACTCACGAAGTCACGGTGAGACAGAATGGAAAAGCATATGTGCCTCCTGAGAAGCTAGCGGGCAGGACCGTGTGTGTTCCAGCCTCAAGCCACGAGCTCGGTTCTCAGTGGAGGAAGGAAAGATTGCAACCTCCGTGGACTGTGTGCACTTGCCTGTGGCGGGAGTTCCACTCCGCCCCAAGCTTGTACTTTCTAACCATTCACCCAGAGCCATGACCAAGAAACCAAGAACTATCCAGCTTCATGGGATCCAGTCTCAGGCCGAAGGGATAGAAAAGATGGGCATCAGTAATGAGAAGGCTGCATTGCCCAGATGACCAGTAGCTCTGCTTCCCTGGCTCCTGGGACTAAAGAGTTTGGAGGATAGACCAGCAACATCTAGTTCTGTGCCTAGGACCCAGCCAGTTTCTACAGACTGGCAAAGCCTCAGAAACCCTGATGCTAGCTCTCTCACCCTTCATGCCGGCGCTCAGGCCTTGAAGAGGTCAACTAGGCCTCAACTCGGTATGCAGATATTGAGAAAGTGGTGCAAAGAGAAAGCCATCAGCCTCAACCTCAGACCCCTCCACCCCCAATCCCCTTAGCCAGAGGTAAATTAAACGTAACAAAGTAATAGCCATCGAGTGTAGTGGTTTCAACAGCTTTTCAGGCTGAAGGAGCCACTCTTGCTCTCCTTGTTTGGCCTTACCCAAAGTCACTTTCCCTCCCCCTGTTGGGGGAATTCAGAGAGCGCACAGAAGCCTGAGAGAGAGAGAGAGAGAGAGAGAGAGAGAGAGAGAGAGAGAGAGAGAGAGAGAGAGAGAGAGAGAGCCAGCCAGCAAGGACTTTGGGCCAAAGGCTAGCGGGCTGAAGGCCAAGGTGCTCCGGTCCTGCACTACACTCTGTCGGGTCTGCCCGCATGAGGCCTATCCCGTGCGCTCCTCCACCGTCTGGGTAACCCCGCGGCCACTGGGCTGGGAGAGGAACCGCCAGTACTAGCCCAGAATACAGCCGGCCCTACGCTCAAGATTTAAGGTTGACCATCCCCAATTTCCGCCCCCGCCCGGCAGGGAGAGAAAGTAACAAATTGAAGAACTGGGCTTGTTTTTGTGTTTGTTTGTTTGTTTTTTTAAACACAGGATTTTTATTAAAATTCTTATTTAAAAAAATCGAAAGCTTTCAGCGCCCGGCGCTCTTGGGGAACCACGTGGAACTGCTGAGTCCCAAGCTCCGGGGCTCAGGAGACCGGAAAGGAGGTCCGGGGGTGCTTTCCCTACACATATTTTCCTTTTTCATAGTTGAAAAATGTTTGCACTGAACAAATTAAAAATAAAATAAAAATAAAAAAAAACCCGAAGCAACTCAACCATAACCCACCGAAAACAAACGACAAAGAGTCAGGCCCGATGGGGATACAGGCCCATCCAGAACGTCATTTGGCAACGATCACTAGCGATATTTACAACGAAGAGCGAAATTTGCCACCAGTTGTCAGAACGTGTACATGGCCATAAATATTTAGCATTTTCTTATAAAAAAAGAAATTCTCTATATTTTAAAGTGTTCTCCACTTGCTTTAGAAGGCTGACAATATCGCTACTCACACAAACATAGTTTACAAAATTCACGAAAGCAGTGCGGGGGGTGGGGTGGGGTGGGGAGCTGGCTGGTCCTTTCTCTTTTCAAGTGACAACGGTTACCTTGGGATGGTTTGGTCCCCTCCGGGAGAGAGGCAGAGAAGCGAAGCTGCACAAACATTCTGTAAACACGGCTTAGAGTTCTATCCTCTCCAAAAGTTCAAAGGAGAGAACGATGGACTCTGCTATCGAGGAGGCACAGGCGACCTCCCGGTGCCTCCTCAACTGAGCCGAGAGTCCGACTCGACTCTATAATAATAATTATAATAATAATAATAACAACCGTGGTAAGGATCGAGTCCTCCTCGCCACCGGCGCCGCTGGGGTGGGGCCAGGGCCTAAGGCCTCCAGTCTTGGAGGGGCGGCGCTCACCAAGTCCACTGTTGGGCCTGGACCAGGGGGTGTGTTGTCGGGTACTGGGGGGTGCTGGCCGAGCTGTACTGGGCGTTGTACTGCATGTGCTGCAGCGACTGCGCGCTGTAAGCGGAAAAGGGGATGCCTGCCTGGAAGGTGGCGGCTGCCAGGTCCTGGGCTTTGAGCGCGTGGCACGGTTTGCCGTCCCTGACCAAGACCGGCACTGCCACACGGCGGGGCGAGGGCAGAGGCGTCACCTCCATACCTTTCTCGGCCCGGGCACGTTTCATCTTGTAGCGATGGTTCTGGAACCAGATCTTGACCTGCGTGGGCGTGAGACGGATGAGGCTGGCCAGGTGCTCGCGCTCGGGCGCCGACAGGTACCGCTGCTGCCGGAAGCGCCGCTCCAGCTCGTAGGTCTGCGCTTTGGAGAAGAGCACCCGGCGCTTCCGCTTCTTGCCTGCGTCCCCCCCGCCGCCCTGGGTCTCCTTGTCATTGTCCGGTGACTCGTCAGCCGAGGGCTCTGGGGACTTGGAGCTCGAGTCTTGAGGGGGAGCGCTGGCCGCCAGCCCGTGCACTGGGTGGGGGGTGGGGGGGAAGAGAAGCGCATCAGGCGCCTGGAGGCCAAGTGCCACCTGGGCCACCCGGAGTCCCAGGGATCTTCCGTGGGCCCTTGGCCCGCTGGACCAGCCCAGACCCGCTGCCTTTGCAGCAATCCCCTCCCGAGGAAGCCGTCGGGGTCCGCTAGGGTTCAGAGGAGAGTCTGCGCAGCGGGGGCTCTGAGGCACAAGTTTCTAGGGGTTCCCACTATTCAGGAGAATTTAGTACGAAGTAGAGTGTGGACGGTCATTGAGGGTTAAGGGCTCTGGCCCCCTTAAACCGTTTCCTCTCTGGAGAGACGTGGGCAGATTTTTAAAAGGAAAACCTCACAATCCCAGCATTGATAGGCTTGGCGGGTTAAACAGGTTTGGGGGGCTTTCACTTTTGCTTTCGGGCTTTCTGGACCGACACACACACACACAAACCCGCCCTCGAACACAGTTTTCTTTTTCTTTTCTTTTCTTTCTTTTTACAATCATGCAGGGACAGGGATGAGCTATTATACCCAAAGCCTCCTCCACCCTCTACTGCTAGCCGGACCCTGACCAGGGATCCCTGCTCCAGAGAGCAAAGCCAATTCCTCTGGGCCATCTGAGTCCAGGGTACTCCGGCCAGAGTCATAAGTCCTGTTGACATCTCTAACCAGCTCTTAGAAAGCGTCTATCTTGTCCTTTGCTTTAATTTCTCCCGTGGAAAATATATGACATCAAAGTACTTTGCAGGGACTGGGGAGGGATGTCTATCGAGGAGGGAAAAAGGCAGGCTAAGCAAATGTTTCAAAATCTAGGGATCCGGGGTGGGACTTGGACATTAAATGGCTTCTTCCCCCTAAACTCCCAGCGTTCACCCGGGTTACTGCCTCGGCAATGGAGGCAACCACAGCCGTTGCGGCCAAGTTTCGCTACTTACGGGAGTATTGGAGGCCCTCAGCGCTGGCCAGCCAGCGAGTGTAGGGGTTGTCGCTGCTGTCGTAGAAAGGGCTCTTAAGAGGCAGGCTCTGCACAGCGTCCAGGGCGCCCTGCCCCAGCGGCCCGGCCCTCTTGGCGGGCTCCGGCCCTTCGCTCTCCTCCTCTGGCCCTTCGGCCACCGAGCCTTCTTCATCGTTAGTGTCCGGAAGGTCCAAGATGTCCTTGACTGAAAACCCCGTCTTTGTGTTGGTCAGCGACATGGCTCCGGACCCCGCAATTTATGCCACAAAGTTGTAGCTTCACTTGGTCAATTCGTGGCTCTCCCCAGCCCCGGCGGGCGGGGGAGGGGGTTAAGGAATGGAATGGGGGGAGGGATGGGGGATGGGCTTTAATTATTGGGATAATTATTTTTTAAAATGAGAGGACACTGTGGGAAAAGGGAAAAGGGAAAAGGGAAAAATAATAAAGCCCACCCGGAGCCTCTCTCTTCTCGGAAAGCACGCAGAAATGTAGTCTGTGACTGGCGGCCTGCGCGCCCAGCGCCGCGCGGCCTCAGTTTGTAACTCCAGGAGAGGTGCCAAGGTGCCGTCAGCTCCGGCTCCGGCGGCCGCTCCGCGCGCGGTGGCGGCTGGTGGCGAGGAAAAAATGGGCCATTGCCCGAGCGATCAGTCCATATAAGGCTGGGCTCCACTCACGAACCTGGGGAGGGGGGAGGGGGAGAAAGAGGGAGGGAGGAAAAGAGGGAGGGGATCGAGGGAGCGAGAGAGGGGGTGAAAAAAAAGGGGGGAAGAGACATTAAAACCGCAAAGGTTGGCCACGTGTGGGCGGGTCTTGGGAGTCAAGTGGATGAAGACAGTATTTGCAGATGTGAAATTGTGGGTTTTGGGGAGCTCTGCGCTCCCAGCCAACAGCCCTCTAGAGCAAGATGAGAGGTGTAACGTGTCAATTAATTGCAAAGATGGGGAGAGCTTTTTTCTCCCTCAGTATTTACATACAAAGGACCACCGCGTCGCTCGCGAGTCCACACACTTGAAAGAGCCGTTTTAACAAATTGCATCTTAAGGGAGGGGGGATTGGGGTGAGAAAAGAAAACAAAACAGAAAGGAGGGGGGCAAAGAATCCTTTTTAACATTCACAGGTTCCTACCTCTCCACACCCCGTCCACAAGTTCCCCCCCCCAGTCCCGCAGCTAGCCAGAAAATTAGCGATTTGTGGTGCCTTTGGAAAAGGGGGAGGGGGTGAAGGCTGAGCCGCTGAAATCTCTCCTTCCCATCGCTGGTGGTTCCCTAAACAAGATCCGGTTCAAATGGCAAGAGCCCAACTTCTGTAAGCCTCCTAGGTCAATATTTTGGTTGAAGCTTAAGGATGAGTACTAGAAATGACAAGTCAAGTAATTGATTCTAGTTAACCGCAAAGGAGCTGCAAACCCAGGAGAGGAATAGGCTTGGACGTGCCAGAGCTACCACTGAGGACCACCCCCCTCCGGCCGCCTTTTATTTGCTAAAGACTCATTTACACACACCCCCAGCCCCCAATTTCCTAGCGGAGGAAGAAGACTGGCCCTCCACTTTCTGCTCTGCGGGCGGTCTAGGGAAGGGAGGGGCCGAAGCCTGCGGCTCTAGCTGAGGCAGGGTTCGGACCTGCGCCCTAGCGCCTTTGGCCTTAGCTCATTTCCAGCAAGCGAAGGGAAGAGCCTGGGTCCCCTGCTACCTTTTTATTATCCTAGCCTCTCAGGCCCTCTACCCTTCCAATCTTCAGCTAAAGATGGAGCGGCAGGAAGAAAGAGAGGCGGGTGTGTGTGTGTGTGTGTGTGTGTGTGTGTGTGTGTGAGAGAGAGAGAGAGAGAGAGAGAGAGAGAGAGAGAGAGAGAGAGAGAGAGAGAGAGAGGCTCCGATCCGGGTGAAGACCCAGAAAGCCGCGGAGAAGTCGAAGGGCTAGCGAATGCTGCTGCCTTCCCTTTTGAGTTTGCTTCTTTAGTGCAAATGTTTTAGTTTCTCCTGTTTTGTTCTCCTTGGGGAGTGCGCAGGAAGGGCACGCTCCAGGTTTACAGCTGGCTTTCGGTTAGTGTGAACTTTCCAACAACCTCTTTCAAACCTGGAAACTGAACTTCTCTGAGACGGGAAACAAACCGCTGTATCTTACACACCTTTTATCCTATTTAAATTTAGGAGGTACGAGGCTGCAAGTTTGCTACATACCACTTGTTCACCCCACTTAACTCCAGGAGTGGGCTTGGCCTGGAGGTGGGGGGAAAGAAGGCCAGGCTTGGTTCTTTTCATTTTTCTCTCTAACTGTCCTTGTTTGAGTTGCCTTGGTCCAGGCGAAGCAGAGCGCTCAGGCGCCGAGTCCTCCAAGCGCACAGCTGCTTGGGCCGCGACGGGGCCCCCACCACCCCCGGGTTTCTAGAGCCTGTGACAGAGCCTCACTCCGAGCTGCTCAGCAGCTTTCTGCAACTCTCGCTGCCTCGCCTCCAGTATGTGACGTGGGTGACAATAGCCCAGGTTGGAGCGAGCCCCACGTCGGCGCGTCCTGGGTGGTCGGACCCGGGCAAACACAAATACAAACCGATTGCTAAGCTGCGGACAATGAGGGAAATGTAGACAAATGTCCCGCTCCCGTTGGAAGCCTTTGTCCAGGCCCGGTTTTTGCATTTATTTCAGTGGCGAAATAATACATGATTGACGCTCTCTTTCAATGTGTCCTAACTGTTTGGAATAAATCTAAGGTTGTCCCTAGTTGTCATGGCATTCAACCCTTTTCAATGGACTATCTCTTCATTCATTTCTGAATCCGTCCACAATATTAAGGAAACCCCTTCATGTCGACGTTCCCCATTCCTCTTTCTCCTACTTTTCTTTTCTCCTTTCTTCCTCCTTTTCCCCCTGCAAGAATTAGTATCTGGTTTGAAACGTGTTCCTCAAACTCATTACTTTCTGTGTCTTTCCCCCCACCTTCTATTTTTCCAGCTTCTTTCTCAGCTTTAGTGCCTGTTGCCTCTCCCTCCCTCCTTTCAGGCTGGGGCTCCCTGCCCGCCAGGGTGGGAGGGAGGAAAGTCAGCTTTCCAGAAGTCGGGAGGGGGGAACCCAATTTGGATCCAGGGGCAGGATGGGCTTGCTACACCATTGTTACTCGGTGGCTAAATAAATACTGGGGAGAAATAGTTTCTCAACTCAAGCATTGCAGGAAAAAAAATTCTCCCTTTGTTCCTCCTCCTACTTCTCCGTTTTAGAGGAGGGGACTTCTTTGAGGATCAGGGGAGCCTCTGTGGGGGTGGGATGTGGAGCTAGAGGACTGCTTGGTTGGACCAGGCCAATTCTTGAAGTGGGTGGAAAAGGGGTCGCTTGTTACCAGTCTCAGAGTCACCTTTAAGTCTTTGATGTGGTTATTTCTCCGGTAGTTACCTAGAGCCTGCCCATTTCCTTGTTAGAACTATCTAGCACTCTTAGCCAACTTTACTCTGCCTTTCCCTAGCCACAGTGGGCCTTTCTTCTTAGAAGCAATCAGTGACTATTGACCATGCGACCATGCCCTCTTCCTAGCAAAGTGGACCAGAGAATTGTTTGTTTTCCTCAGGGAACCCTGGGAATTAATGGTGGGGAGGGAGTGCTTGTTTGGGTGTTTTGGGACAGAAGCTAGCCCCTCAGCCCCAGCTCAGAGTCAGCACCAGTTCACAGGGGCCAGGGCTGTCAGGACACCTACTTTTGGGCCTCAACTAAAGCGGACCATAAGCAGCTCAGCCCACAGGCTGAACCCTGTGGACTTGGGAAGCCACTTGGCTCTTGGTCAGTCCCACCCTCACCTCTTATACCAGCTTTGAAGGTCTGGGGGTACTGGGCAGCTGGACTAGGAGGGCACGAGCAACTCGGGCCTTGCCTTCAGCTGCGAAGCAAGACGCACACATTCGATCTTTTCCTAGGGGACCCGGGGAGTTCTGTTCGTCACCCTTTCGTGGCCCCTGGGGTTTCCTCATCTGCTTCCAAAGCGTTAACATTTGCAATTGAAAAGACGTAGGAAACCCGCTGGGATGCTCGTAATTGAGGGGGAGAAACCGGGCTTGTTAGGAGAAGATCATAAAATGCAAGTCCCCCAGGGGTAGCTTGCAGACGTGGGAAGGCCTGGACAGACACAGCTGGAGGCAGGGGACTAGCCTCCCGCCTAGATAGAGATCCTGCGTCCGCTAGACTTCGCAGGCTGGGCTTGGGGGTCAATAGAATGGCCGGGTTAAAGGCAAAGGAATTTCTAACCAAGTTAAACAAGCAGTTGATTTCTAAGGACATCCAAAAGGTCTCCCAGAGAGAGTCACAGCTAGGCCTTTGGACCATTTTCATGGGGAAATCCTATATATCCAGCAGGATGAAAGGACCCAGTCGTGTGACCCTTCGCTCTTAGAAGAATCTGGTATCAATGTCCCTCCATCCAGATACTGCCAATTTAGGAGATGTGAATGCCTGCTTAGCTGGCACCAGTTTCAACTCTGCGAGGACCTGCGCTAGTCTTGTCCACGCGGAATTCCTTAGTAAGCTCTCTCCAGGCTCTGTCTTGAGGCCAGGAGAGGACAGCGTTTTGAGTGCCGCCAAGTTTGTGTTTGGGCTCTGTTGTAGTAGTGGTAAGTCGGCCTCGGAGTCTCGCTCTAATGGGCCTTCTCCTGATGTTGCAAACTTAGTGAGTTGAAGTGGGCACTCAGGTTCTACACGGAGCTACCCTGGGCTAGAGGGGGGCCTGTTTGGCATCTTTGGTGGAACAGCGCACACTCCTCCTGGGTCAACCTGACATCTGGAGCCTGCTCCAGCAGCCCCTTGGTCTTTATCTTCAGGGTTTCAGTCTCCCAACCCTTAGACGAGGCGCGGTGAGTTACCAGCGGGCGACAGGAGGAAGCCCCCCCCCGAAGTTACAGAAGAACCTTCCTTCGGATGTTTGGGGGCGCAGAGGTGTCGGGGGTGAAGGCTCATCCGGCTTCTGTTACTGAGCCCTGGAATAGACTGAAGCCCGGGCTCAGGCGGCTGAGAGCCTGGCCGCCGAGCTGAGCAATCACTGGAGGCCCAGAAGGGGAGGAGAATGTACACAGGCTAAGTGGCCCCACTCCAGGACAAGTGGCCCTCTAAGTCGACCGGTGTTTACCTGTTTACTTTCCAGGTAGCTCAAACACAGTGCCCTTTTCTGCGCTCAGGAGCAAGGGGCCACCTACTTGCGACCCGCTTTCAAGGCCTCTCTTATTTCTGCTGGTGGCTTTACGCCCCCTGTTGGGGAGGGGGTGAGTTCTAAACTCGAGCAAAGGCGTTAGGGAAGAAATGGTAGTTTGGGAAAGTCCAAAGAGGCTTTGGCACTTTCCTCCTTTTGGCGCGAGCCTCCGTGTGCCTAGGGATGAAGCAGCCATCCTTGCGCGGCATTCTACCTCTATTCCCCCAGCTCTGCCCGGCTTGGTTGGCCTCTTGGGATTTTTGAGTTCTCCCCCTTTCAGCTGGCGAAAGCTTGCTGGGTAGGTGCGTTCTCCAGGGGAAGGGAAGACAGATGAAGTCCTAGGGGCGGGTATGAGGGTGGGAATCTTGAGCGTCGGATCCAAAGGGAGCAGGCGACCTTTAAGGGCCCAAAGCTTTAGCTATCCTCGGGCACCCCTCATCCTCCACACCTACAAAGCACTTCCAGTCATGAAAAATACAAGGTCTCTTCCCTTTATTTGCAAACACTATTTATTTGACTTTCTTTTTTCCTTTCTTTTTCTTCCTTCCCCCCCCCTCCTCTTTCTTTCTTTCATTCATTCTTTCTTCCTTTCTGGTATAGAAGGGGCTGAAAAGAAACCCCCTTGCTGGTAGAGTCTGTGGCTGAGCTCTCAGGCCCCGCACACCCTATCTCAGCTAACAACCTTCAAGTGGATTAGTTTATTGTCTGGTTAGTGCTAAGGTGCAAGCATTTGTCTTCTTTCACTCCTGAAACAAAGCGGCGCACCTTTCTGTTCCAGGGAGGATTAACGGCGCCCACACAAAGGTTTTGTCTGAGGAGAAAGGTTTATTTTATCTCTGGTTGGAGGCAGAGAGTGGTCTGCACTCTAAATAGAGGGACATGGAAAATGGCTCCCATCCTGATTCCTGTCAGTGGTCAAAAAGATCATTTTTTTTCCTTAAAGGCATCCTCCAAAACAGGCCCCAGGGAGGTTTGACAAGAGCCCGGGCTGCAAAAGGTTGGGGTGTGTCAGCTCTGCCATCCCACGTGAAAGAAATTCTGTGGCCCAGGAGTACCACCCAGCTCCCTTCCAAACCCAGAAAATGAAGTTGGGGGGGGGGTTGTGGAAAGTCAGCTCTAGCTTCAGTTGGTTGGCTTGTACCTTTGCCCCTGGGGCAAATGCACTGATGGAGGGCATGTGGACGCGGTGGTGAGGCCAGACGTCTAGCAGGGAAGAACCTGACCTCACCAGTCATATAGAGCAGATGGGCCAGTCACAGAGGCTGGCAGAACGAAAAGTCTACTGCAGGTTCAAGCTTAAGGTGAGTTTTTCTCTCTCCGTCTTTCCTTCCTTCTTTCCTTCCTTCCTTCCTTCCTTCCTTCCTTCCTTCCTTCCTTCCTCTCTCCCTCCCTTCCTCCCTTCCTTCCTGTCTCTGGCACATACCATGGCATTAATTCTTTAACAGCAGGAAAGGAAGGATGAAGGGTACTAACCAGACAGAGTGCCCTAAGTCATTAAGAAGGCGGGGTCAATAAGTTTTCCAAGCCCAGGAATTGAGCTCCAATTATGTTGTAGGAAATGCTGAGCTCCCTTCCCCTTAGAGTGGCAGAGAACCAGTGAAAAATGATCAGACCTAGTCACGAGACCTGCAGCCTGGGACCCCCAGGCAGGTAAATGTGGTTGCAGGAGAAAGATAGCAAAGAGATGCAGTCCCCCTTTCTTTTTCGAGGCAAAATATATAACACCTTACCGATTATCTGCCCCCACCAAAGGGAGTATTTCCCTAAGATGTAAATTGTCATAGAAATTGGGATTTCTTGTATTAATCAGCCTCATTGTCTGGGCATAAGACCCCGAGGGTATATGTTAGGACTTTGATAAATGCACTTTAATGAGATCTTTGAAAATGCATCCAATAAACTAAGAGGCGAGAAAAGCCGTTTAACTTTCATGGATGTTAAATTGAACACGAAATGTGGCTGCGGGCAGGCTACAAAATGGAACGGGCCTCCCTCCAATATTTTCTTTTAAAAAACGTAGCTTTAAGCCCCCCTCGGGCAAAAGGAGCCTTGTTCCAGCCAACCCATTATCATCGCTTATTGGGAAACCAAACGACACGTCCCCGCGGGCGAACCCCTTTCCTTTATTCGTTAGCACAGCTCTAATGATTAAATATGGCACAATGCGATTAAGCGTCATCACTGTTGCCTTCAGGACGTTCTTCCAGCCAAGCCCGACCTTCCCTTGATAAAGGCGATTCCAATGCGGGAGATTCGGGTTTCTCAGGGAAGCAAGGCGCTGAAAGCACTTTCTAATCTGAATTTACTCCTTAACACGTGACAGAATCATTACCACAGACTTTGGGAGCCAAGCTGCTTCTCATAACCCGTTAGCATTCAGCACTTCAAGCCAGACCAGGCGGGCTGATGGGCAACGCAGTCACCCGTGCGAGAGGAAGGCATGCTCTCAGTCGGAGCTAAGTGCTGGCAAAGACAGACACACACCCGCGGGGGCCTCCTGCACAGAGCACAGAACGGGGACGTCTGAGTCTCTGTCTTATCCATCCAACCTGGCACTAAAGGTTTTCCGGGAAGCAACGTCCCCTCTCCATCCCGAGTGCCACCAAAGTGGAGAAGGAGCGAGAGGCAGAAAGGCCTGTTTGTGAGTTTGCGTGCTGGGGAGGGGAGGGCATGATAGGATCAGTGGAGGGGTCTTCCAGAAGACACCCTGAGTTTAACAGGCCCCACCAAGGTTCATTTCTGATCCTCTGGCGATCTCTACTGTCACAAATGAGAACTGTCCAGAGCCCGGCGAGGCCGGGAGACACTAACGTTTCAAGCAGCAGTTTTCATCGCCTTCCCGGCCATCACCGTCTACGGCTCCAGCCCCCAGCCCTGTGGGTCCTTGACTCTGATTCCCGCCGCTCACCCTCCAGCTCCTTACGACCCCCGGAGCCACTCGCGTGCCAGTTCCACCCGAGAAGGAACCTTCCTTTCTCATTAGGCGCCATCTCCAAATTCCTTGGGATTCTGGCCTCTGCTTACCAAGCTGAATCGTGAGTCACCAGCGGCGCACACGGGGAGACTCACCCCTCAAAGGTGGGGGCCGCGGCGCGTCCTTCCTTACTGCAGCCAGCTAAGTCGAAGAGCCCCGGGGGGTGGGGAGGAGGCTGGCGAGGCGCAGGACGCGCCCGCTCCGCCTCCCACTCCCCGCGCTGCGGGGACAGCTCCCCAGCGTTTCAACACCCGCCTTTATCTAGTTCTCCACCTACCGGGACGCCCCCTCCCGCTGCGCCCTTCCCCCTACCGCAGGCCTCCCGGGCGGGGCTCGAGGGTCAGCAGGGCTCGACGTGGGCGGGGGCGACTGTGGGCGCCGCTCCTGCCCACGAAGCTGGGGGGACTCCCGCAGCGGCCCCGCTACCCCCAGCCCCCAAGGCAGCCCCACGTGCTGTCAGGCGTGGCTGCGGGCACACCTGGAGTCGGTGGCAGGTAAAACTTTTCTCAACCACAAAGGCGACCGGGAAAGGGAGCGGGGGGTGGTGGTGGCGGAGGAAGCTCTCCCTTCCCGAGGTCTCCTTCCCCTGGTGACCAACCCTTGGAGGGCTTAAGATGCCTGAATCTGCCCACCTGCTGCTTCCCGACTCCGTGACTCTGGGACAGAGCCACGTCTCTAGTCCAGAGATGGACGAGTGGGTCGCCGAGTTGTTCAAAGGCTTGGTCCTCGAGGCGTAGCGAGGTCCCCGCCCGGGAAGTGGTCGCGTCCCGGCTGTAGCAAAGACCGACCCTAGCGCCGGTCAGCCCCAGGAGAACAGACTGTGTCCTGCTAGTGAGAGGGGGCTCTGGGCTCCCGGCTTCTTCTGCAGCCTGGTCGCCCGCTGCACCCCGGCTGCCGGCGCCCCGGGGGCTTGCATGCATGCAGGACGTACGCGAGCAGGAGGCTCACCTGGAGTGCGGCGGCGCGGTCCCGCCTCGGCTAGCTTGCTGTTCCCGGCCTCGGTAACTCCGGTCTGCCGCCTGGGAGCACGGGTTGTGGCGCTGCCGGCGAGCGCCCTCCTCCCAGCTTCGGGCTGTGGCTCCAGCCACGCTCAGTCGCCCGCTCCCGGCCCTGCGGCCGCCGCAGCCTCAGCGGAGGGGCAGCTCCCCCGCGCAGCGCTCTGTTTGTTTTTCTAGCCCGACTGACGTGAGTCAAAATATTGGCCATATGTTCAGCGGTAATAAATTGGGTATGAGCGCAAACACACTTGGGCTTCGATGGCTCTTTCAGTTGCCACATGGCCGGCTTGAGAGGGAGGGGGTTTCCACCTTCCATTCTGCGGTGGCCCCTTCTCCCCCAATCCGAGGTGGGATTTCTCCGTGGCGACCCTCTGAGCTGAAGACCCGGGCCCACAGTCTTTCCTTGCACTCGCCCCCTCCTCTGTGCCCATCAGTGCCCGGCGCGGGGGTAGCTCCTGGTGAGCCCTGGCTGCTGGTTAACAAGGTCGCCATCTATAAATTGCTTGGTCGCTAAGACGCCATAAAACCAAAGGGCCAGATGTGGCACGTTATTTATGTGTGAAAGCGCATTTACTCTAGATACGCGGGCCCAAGGCAGATAGCACTTCGTAGGAGGTCACAGACCTCTGGCCCTCTGCTCCAGTCTCCTCCCCTGGTGCACTACCTAGCCCAGATTGAGAGGTGTAAGTCTTCCAGGGAAAGGTGTTCAGCTTTCTGCAGCCCAGGAAGTATTCGTGCCAAGGTGCCACCTGTGCAGGATTAGTCAATCTCCCTCCCCACCCTTCTTCAGACCCCCCCATTCTGTTTCCTCTCTCTTGTACCCCCTCCCCATCCCTCAAGTATGGGAGGTTGTGTTTTTGTTTTTTTTCTTTAGAAAGTTCATGACACCTAGGTCTGTCTGATCCAGGAAAGCTGGTGCACTCTCTCTCACGTAGGTGGAATAAGTGTGAGGGTACCAGACTCTCTAGGGGGAAATTGATTGGGGGTGGGCATCAGGCCAGGAAGCCTAGGAAGGGGCAGCTCACCTGGAGAGAGAACTGAGACTTCTCCTTCCTCGTGGACTGCAGTGTCTCAGGTCCAGGCTGTATTTAAAGTAAAGGCAGCTAAGACTCCTAGGAAGCCACGCAGCCCAGCCGGCAGCTGCATGTGAAAGCCAGGCAGCCTCCTGTGCTTCAGGGAAGGCAAGGGTAAATTGCACTATTGGACCATAATAGAAAACAGTTGTCTTGCTTTTCTCCTTCAGAAGGCAGTTTGCAGACTGCATGTCCCCAAACTGGTCACCTCACACTTCCCTCACATGAATTCATTAAGAGTCATTGTCTCTCCTGGCCATTATTTGATTCTTTCTTGAAGTGAACCTAGCTCTCTCTGTGGTTAATAAGCACTGAGCCAGGCCTCCTACCTTCCTTCTCATCTTCAAAACACCTGGGGTTCCCTGAATGGCATCTTCCTCCTGGCCACAGAAAATAAGAGAAGAGAAATGTTACCCTACTGCAGGGAAAAACATAAACATCTGACTTCACTATTACAAGGTACCCTGCCATTGTGTTCCCTGGATAACTGTCCTTAGGTGGCTCTTACAGGTGGGAAATGATGCTATTGAAAGGAAGTGGGAGGGAAAGAAAGAATGAATATGTGGGTTGGGGGGGCATTCAACAGGTCACAAGGGAGCTAGAAAACCCACCTGGACACAAATATGGATAACACCCTTGGACCTTGGTTCAAGTATCCTGAAATCCCTGGGTACTATAGAAAAATCTAACTAGACCTTCAGGCCTTCAGGTGAGGTTAGAAAATTAATACTGTGATTAATTAAAAAAATCATTTCTGAAGGTTTAATCCAGATCTTCCACAACCTAGGCCAGTACTGTACCATGGAGATGTAGTCAGTCTCCTTGGATTTGAAGTCATTACTTATGTTTAAAAACTGAAATATAGAATCTTTAGTTTTTCACCACCTTCAAGAGTTTGTGCTGCATTGTTTCTTTGGGTGAACTTTCTGCTGCACGTCCAGCATTAGACAAAAGGAGTTGATGGCAGGCCTTTACATTAGTAGTCTTGTGGGGATGGATGCTTGCTGTGATAAGACTCTTCCACTGGTATCACAGACATCTGCGGGGCTGTGTTCTGAGATGTACAGGGGAACTTAGAAGCTTGGTCTTTGTTGCACTCAGTGAAGAAGTCAACCTGAGAGACAGGAAGCACCAAGTTCACCAGACAGGCTTCATCTCATCCCCATAGTGGCAAAACCCATTTAGAAACAGCAAATGCACCAAAGCATTACCCACATAATTATTAATAAGAATTCACTACACAAAGGATGCAGCGAGGGGCGAGCTGCAGATGAAACACACACAGTTGCTTCGGTGCATCCCCTCAAGGGTCCTGTGCTTCTGCAGAAACCCATTGCAAAACCTGGTCTCACTAAGCACTCCAGGCCTATGAGGGATTCACCAAGTTCCAATCCCTTCCCCCTCTCCCATCCCCATACCCCAGAGATAGGGTTTCTCTGTGTAGCCCTGGCCATCCCAGAACTCACTCTGTAGATCAGGCTGGCCTCCAATTTGTAGAAAACCTCCTGCCTCTGCCTCTCGAGTGCTGAGATTAAAGGCATGGACCACCACCAAACTTTCTAATGCTGTTATTATTTTGGAAATGCGCCTGTCTGATCCAAGGACTTGAACTTCATAGAATTTTCGTACTGGAGAAGTTCTTTCCCACAAAGTTCCTTAAAGTATCAGTTCTGAGACCTCATATGGTTCTTCTCTGGAAGGAAGCAGTTCTCAGAATTTACAGGTGAACATTCACCAGTTGTGCATCCTTGACTTTTCAGGTATATCTGTTGTACCTCCTGACTCCTGTTGTAAGTGGGTGCCTCAAGAGTCTCTCTCTCAGATCTCACCTCCACAAGAGCCTCTTTGGACACCATTCATGTTGCTCACACAGGCACTCCTCCTTGGTGAGACTGACCATGTAGCAACTCAATGCCTGGGAAAAGCAAACATACCTTACTGAGAGAACCATGGTATTACTATTTGGATGGCTGGTTGTTCTGTGGGTTCTGTTTCTTCTTGAGATATAGTCTGTCCCATGTAGCCTAGGATGGACTTGAGCCTCCTGTGGGAATCACACCATCACACTTAGCTGAACAATTGTCTGTTTTTCTTTTCTTTTCTTTTTTTTAAGTCCAAAGTTATTTTAGGTCAGTTCGAAACATACTGGAGTTTTTTGAGGGCATACATACTTCTTTTCCTCCCACAGATTTATGAGCAGAGTTAGGAAGCAGAAGGCAGAAGTCATTCTTGGAAGACTCCTAGGCTCCAGAGGTCAAGCAGGATCCCAACCCTCCCCTATTTCCTGCAGAGAACATAGGAAGCAAATGCAGCACAAAACGGGCTGTTTTGTGAAAGAGTTGGCAGCATGCGCCAAGTCTTCAAAAGGTAAAAATCCAGTGCTAGGTTAGTGGTGAGCTCTAACGGGAGCAAATCTTCACGGTATGGAGATTTGTGATTGTGACGAAAAATTCCCAACATGGACTTTGGTAATGGGTGCACAATGCTGCAAATATATCACAGCTGACCGAAACTGTACACACAACCCAGATAGAACGTGCACTTCATGAATTTCATCTCAATGAAGATGCCTAAAAGGCCAACATCTCTTTTCTTCATCTGGGTTAGAAGATAGGAGGAAGGGAAAGGAAGCCGGTGTGTGTGTGTGTGTGTGGGGGGGGGGGACAAGAGATTCTGAGCATAGTTTCCCATCTTCCGACCTTTATTCTGACTATTTTGAAACAACATTTCACAATGTGGCCCAGGATGGTCCCGGAGTTATAATCCTCCTGCCTCAATGCTCTCTGGTTCACTTATTCCAAATGCTTTCAAGAACACAGGAAGTTGAAAGTGTAGCAGGATGCACACCTGTCTTCTCACCCCCTGGAGTCAACCTCTATTAACGTTTTGCCTTATATACTTATTATCCTAAATGCACCTTATCTTTTCAGAACTATTCAGCATTAAGATTTCAGGCATCCTGATATATTCCCCACTGAATATAGCACCAAGAATGGATCTTCTCCAAGAGGGCCACAGTAGCAATACTACACTTCAGAACATCAATAGTATCAATGCCATAATACTGTCTGATATTCATTCCTTATTTACAGTGCTTAAATTTTACTGAAAACAAAATCTATTTTTGTAACAGCCTAGTTTTTTTTTTCAGATCTCGGTCTCATTCCAGGGTGGTACACTGTATTGGAGCTTTTACTGGTGTTGGGCATTGAACCATCTACCACATCTACCACAGAGCTACTTTTGGTCCCTGTATTTGCTTTTGTTTTTAATTGGCACTAGGTATTGTCCATAGGACCTTGTGATCCTAGGCTATATAGTAGGTTTGAGCTATATACTATCCCTGAAAGCTTTGTTAATGCCTTTATTCTTTTTAAACGCGTTACATTATTTCTTTGCCAACTACTTTTCTTCTACACTCCCTCTTGCCATTGACTTTGGAGAACCCAGGGCATTGGTAGACCACCCTATACTCTGGCCTTGTCAGACTGCTTTCCTTGTATTTTTCTTGCTATCCTACCTCTGTACAGCCACACGCTGAGCGTCAGTCCTACAGCATGAATACAAGCGTGCTCCTCATATGGCAGGTGGGGCACCACAGTGTCTCGAAAGGAGGGAAATCACTTCTGTTTGTGGCTGGCTGCCAGGTCAACCCTTGTGAGTTAGTGATCGCTGAGTAATTCATTTAAGTGAATGGATTACTCCAGGGTGTTGGTCCAGTGGTCTTTGCTTCTGTGTAGATGCTCTATAACCACCAACTGCTTCCACATTGATTTTCAGCATCTCTCAGGGTGTCTGCTTTTCTGCTTCCTTTCCTGTTTCTTTACCTTTCCTTACCCTCCACCCCTCACATTATCTTTTCCCCTATCTCTTAAAAAATCACTATGTAGCCCAGGCTGACCTTGAACTACTGCTCAGCCTCCTTTGTGCTGTGATCTCAGGTCTGTGTCACCCTGCTAAGCTATTCTGGAGTTCACTTTCTAGACCAGAGTGTCCTCAAGCTTCCAGAACTCCACTGGCCCCTGTCTCCTGAGTGCTGGGGTTAAAGTCATGCACCATCGTGCCTGGGCATCTCCCGTCTCTTTTTGTTTTGTTTGCTCCTGTAGTTTTCTTTTTCTTCAATCCATTCTTTTGACAGCAGTGAGGGACACTATCTCAACTGCCAGCGTTCAGGACTAAAGAAAGTCCTGTTCCATGAAACTTAATTGTTTTCTAGTAAAAAGATATATAGAGTAGAAGATGTGAACTCTAAAATGGGTGTCACATTATTTTCAGCACCTCTGGCTTACAGAATTACTGCAACTGAGAACCAGGAGCATGCTTATCAATGTTCTACCTTTGAGCTACACCCCCAGGGTTGGGGGTATTGCATATTTAATTTTGCATATTAAAGACAAGTCTTTTTTTTTCCAAGATTTATTTGTTTATTATATGTAAGTATACTGTAACTGTCTTTAGATACCCCAGAAGAGGGTCTCAGATCTCATTACAGATGGTTGTGAGCCACCATGTGGTTGATGGGATTTGAACTCAGACCTCCGGATGAGCAGTCAGTGCTCTTAACCGCTGAGCCATCTCTCCAGCCCCCTAAAGACCAGCCTTATTCTTTGGTTTCTGATCAGAAGTTTCTCTCTGGATGGCGTAGTTCTCTAACAGAGAAGTCACAGGGCAGGAGTGGGGCTGAGTCCCAACATTTGGTGTTCTAGGCTCAGGGTAGTCTAGAGGTTGGGTGTAGTTTCTTATAAGAACATAGTTGCCCACAGGTTCACCGTTCATCTTCCTCACATCATGAATCACAGACAATGCCCTTTTCACTCCTCTGTCATTCGTTCTTGTGGCAGTGGGGTGAGGGAAGGTGGGGGTGGGTGGGGCCTGGGGAGTGTCCCACCAAGGGAGACTTTATCAAAGGAAGGCATATTGCTTGGCATTTACATATCAGAGAGAAAGAAGCAGCCTATGTTTCCTTAGAAGGCATCTGGCCACCCTTGTATCATTGGAAGTAAAATACAGAGAGACACAGAGATCAAGTGCAATTGGTATTTCCTGTAATAATCATCTATTTACAGTCCCTAATCCTTTTATATGTTAGGGGCGAGAGGATGAAGGTAGGAAATTAAACTTCATTGTACTTCATCTAGAAAGCTTCCTATAGGTGATGGGTAATCCGTTAGCTGAATTACCAGTTAGTTCTTGAGCCCCTAGGGTTTTCTTGGTGAAGTTATATTTATCTGACCCTAGTGAGTTTAGTTGTTTGAGTGATTTTTTTGGTGTGTAAGTGTGTGGGGAATATCGTGGATCATGGCTGATATCACAATAAAGGAAATGATAAGGTCTGAGCAATTACAACATCAGAGGAAAAAAAAATTACATTTGGGACCAATCACAAAATTGTCATCTAGATCATGGTTGTCAAGTTGTAGCTGGTGCTGATGCTGCTGTTGGGGGGAAAAACCCTCATCGTAAATCTCAGTGATTCTTTGACAGTTTTCAATTTCAATGGGAAATCATGGAGGTGAATTTGATAAAGGACCCAGTGAGGAAGAAAAGGTTCCTTCTGCCACTTCCGTCTCTTGCCAATTGAGAGATCATCAGAGAATTTGTAAATCTCGTCGAGTTTAAGACTTTAAATTGTTTGGACTGTTTTTTCTTTGTGTGTTGGTACAGCAACCATGTGCATGATCTACCACTGAGCCACACTACTGGCATCATATATGAAGTGCTTGTAATGGTAAGGACTTTGCATAAGAGGAAATAGGCCATTTGGACTGTCATAGAGGAACTATAGTGTCTTTCATTTTGTTTCTTGAAAAAAATTACCTAGTCACTAGCTTCAGAAATTATTTTCACTTAGGCTCTGTGTTTACTTGGTGTGTGAGTTTGCTAGAACTGAGTAATATGTAATAAACTGAGTGACTTACACAATCATTTATAGTCTGAAGGCCAAAGCCCTGAACCTACATGCTAGCAGGTTGATTCCTTCTGAATGTGAAAAAGGAAAAGAGTCTGCTTGAGGATTCCATCCTTAGTTTTGAGATGACTGGGTTCTCCCCATGTCTCCTCCACTTGTGCATATCTGCAATGTCTCCATCCCCAGACCCGGTGGATGGAGATCACTCAGTGCTGATGATCAAATCCAGTGTGCATGCTAGCCAGGTGCCCTAGCACTAAACTTCAACTTCAACCTAGCCCTTCTGCTTTTAAGGGTGAAGATATCTGTCATACTCACTTTGGTAACATCCCAGTGACCACCTGTCTACTTGTTAAGCTCTGTAAACATCTCCAAATAAGGTTGCATCCCAAAGATCAATGCTTTGGATGGGATAAGAATGTTAAAGATCACGGAGGGCCTAAAGACCGAATGCCATATTTAGTCCAGTGTCAGTGCTGGCTTCTGAGTGTAAAGGCCTTGGGTTTGACTGTGCAGTATTTCATATGCATTTAGAAAGCTACAACGTTTAAGTGGATGAAAGAATTTGAGTAGTAATTATGGTGGTTTGAATATGCTTGGCTCAGGGAGTGGCACTATTAGGAAGTGTGGCCTTGTTGGAGTAGGTTTGGCCTTGCGGGAGGAAGTGTGTCATTGTGGGGGTGGACTTTGAAACCCTCCTCTTAGCTTTCTGGAAGACAGTCTTCATCCTGGCTGCCTTCAGATCAAGATGTAGAACTCTTGGCTCTTTCTCCAGCACCATGTCTGCCTGGACACTGTCATGCTTCCTGCTGTGATAATAATGGAATGAACCTTTGAACCTGTAAGTCAGCCTCAATTAAATGTTGTCCTTTATAAGAGTTGCCTTGGTCATGGTGTCTCTCCTCAGCAATGGAAACCCTAACTAAAACAGTAATCTTCCTATTGTTTGGATCAGTGACTCTCAACCATACTAATGCTGTAACGCTTTAATATCTTATGTTGTGGTGACCCCCAACCACAAAATTATGCGACTCCCAAAGTGGTCATGAACCACAGTTTGAGATTTGGATTTTTCTTTTTTGTGTCTTTTTGAGACAGCATCTTATTATGTAGTCTAGGGTAGTCTTGAATTCACCATCTTCTTATCTCAGCTTCCCAAGTGCTGGGATTGCAGCTGTGCATCACCACACTTGACCTATTTTGGATCTTCATTGTCCCCCAAATATTCAGGTGTTGAAGATTTGTTCCCTTTAGTGGCATCATTGATAAGTGGATCTTTTAGGTAATGGGGCTTGCACTATGGGACTCAGTATGGTGGTTCCTCAAAAAACTAATACTAATAGGAACCACACTCCTGCAATGTACCCTAAGTGTTTGACATCAATATACCACAGAGATACTTACAAAATATGCTTATAGCTTACTAGCCATAGTAGCAAAACTATGGACTGCAGCCTAGATTCCTAACAAGAGCTGGATGGGTAAAGATAGTATGGTGTATGTACACAACAGGCCTTCATTCATTTGTAGAGATGAGTGAAGTTTTGACATTTGCAAAGGAACTAGAAATCACGTCAATCAAATAATCCAAGTTCAGAAAGAAAAAAAGTCACATATTTTTTTCTCACATGTGAAGACATCTGATGCTGATTTCTGCTCCCCACCCCCTGAAAGTTAAACATGGAACTTCAAGAGGGGAAGAAAACATTTGAAGAGAGATGTGAGGGATAAGAGTGGGTGGATATGGAATATGTGTGTCATGAAAGCAGGGGGATTGCTTGGGAGGGAGAAGGGGACTGAGGAGATGGGGAAGGTGGGGTGGTGAGGGAAGAGCAAATAGTAAGAACAGAGTGTAATGATATATATGAAAATATTACAACAAAACTCATCCTATGTGCTGAACAAAGTAACAAGAACAAGAAGATCAAATGAGATAGAAGAAAAGAGGCGGGGCCTATGGAGAGGTCTTCAGGTCATTGCAGTGTGCCCTGGAAGGGGATTGTGGGAACACAGCCCTGTTCTCTTCTTCCATTTTGCTTCCACTTACTTCACAGCCATGAGGTGAGCAGTTGATCTCTGTTTCCAACATGACCATCAGAACCCTGCCAAGCAATGGGTCTGTCTGTGTGATCACAGTTGGAGGTTTCTAAAACTTTTCTCTCTGTAAGATCATTTTTCGTGGGTATTAGTTAAACTGATAGACAGCAGAGTTAGACAAATTCCATTAGGAAAATGGGCATGTGTAGCATTTTCTCAGATTATACAACAAAGTTGCCTGGTACTGTGCTCCTGTTGAGGAAGTAGCTCTGGACCTGGTCTGGCTTGTGAGAACTCTGCTCACACTGTGTTCAATATCTCTTCTCTTTGGCACCCCTCCTTTTGATATTTCACCACAGAACTGAATGTCTCTGATAGATCTATAATTCTCACTGAATTAATGGAAGATTTTAGGCCTACTAATCACTTCCAGTTGAATATTGAGATGTAATTACAATGCTTCTGTCTTCGTCTTCATAGGCTCGTGGCTTTCAGGAGCTCATAGCATACCAAGCAAGGGTTCATTACAGTAATCCTCTTAACATCACTTGGACCTGAGTTACAAGTGTCATTACTCTCATCTTGTGGGAGGAAAACCTGAGTGACAGAAGAGGAAGGACTATTGTCTAGTGCCACAAAGAGGGATGGAAGGGGCCTCAATGTCCCTTTATGGTGCCGTTTATTCTGGAGAGTTCTATATTTATCTAGACTCCCCCCGCCCCCCAAAGCAGGCCTTCTTTTCTATTTTGGCATCTCCAGTCACTGTTTGTGTATGCTGGCTGGTGTCTGGCCCAGGCACAGTTCTGGCTGAATTGAGAAGAAAAATGACAGAACTTCCATTATAATGCAGTGTTTATTATTGGATCAATATGATCGATGGCCACCTGTCAGATCTGTAACATTATCTGGGAACCAGCAGATGGAGCTGTTACAGATAGCATTCAGAGGTTTGTTTATTCTCCAGAGCACGTGTTTCCATCCTGGGGGAAATACCACTTCATTGTCAGAGCCTTGGCGTTGTTTGCAGCCAGATGTTGAACACACCTCTTCTCTTGGCCCAAGTCTGTGGAATGAAAAGGTCATTTAGGTGCAGGGCCATGGTTTTCACATGAAAGCAGTCTTGTGACAGTCACCGACTTCCCACAGACCCTTGTGGCCAAGAACAGATGAGTCCTATGTACAACAAGAACATGACATACACCATTATCTAGAATTCTTCAACTTAGACTCCCAGAAGTGGTTACATATGGTGTGCTGGAGGGGACAAGAAAGCTGTTGGTTTTTGTGACTGCTGCATCTATCACTACTGATAGACTCATGCTTTGGTCCTTAATTGAACAGGAGAGTTTGTTTTACTTGTACTAAGAAGGATGGTGCTAGATGACTTTATCTTGAGCTTTTGAAGATGCCCATCATACTTGAACTGTATTTACCTTCCTCTTTCCCTGGTGGGTGGTTTTTTTGGAGGGGGGTTAGGGTAGGATAACTAATAATTTTTGAGTGCTGATTTTTAATAAGTATGAGCAGGAAGAGAATAGGACTCAATAGTTCCTTCAGGTGAGGTTAGAAGGAAAGGAAACTTGTTGAGGGCTGTTTGACGGACACCCATCCTTCTGCTTCCAGATCCTAAGTGCTAGGATTATAGACATGAACTACTGTGCCTGGTTTGTGCAGTGCTAGGAATTGAACCCAGGACCTGTGCATGCTAGGCAAGTGTGCTACCAAGGGAGCTGTATTCCCAGCTCCTTTCTTTTCTTTCCTCATCTGTTTTTCTTTCTTTTCTTCTTTCTTCCTTCTTTCCTACCCAGTTCCTTTTATTCTTTCTTCATCTCTCTCTTACCCCTCCCTTTTGCAGATTGGCCTCAAGAGAAGTTGGCCTTGAACTTCTGATCTTCCTGCCTCTACTTCCTAAGACTTAGGCTTGATTCCAGGCATCTGTGCCTAATTCAAATAGTCTTTTAAAATCTATTTATTGTCAGTAACTGGGAATCCTGGTTACTTAGGAGATTGAAGTGGGAGGACTCCAAGTTAGGGCTAGCCTGGGCAATTTAAGGAGATTCCCATCTCAAAAACAAAACATTAATAAGTAAAAAGTTAAATATCATCCTTGCATTTTTATGAAACTTACGAGTATAAACTAGTTTTAAATGTTCAGCATCTTAATTTTTTTTTCTTTTGTCAATCAAGACCACAAATAAGGGGCTAAAACCATGGTTTAGTAGTTATGAGAGCTTGCCACTTTTCCAGACGACCCGAGTTCAGTTCCTAGCACCCACACTGGGGAGCCCATAAATGCTGTAACATTAGCTGGTGTTCATGGTTACCCATGCACACGGTGCATGCTTACATAGACACATACACATAAACAAATAATACTTTAAAAAACCCACAAATAATCACTATAGTGGAATTTTGGATTGAATGTTTACTTTATTCCATTTTGGTAATATCTTTTTAAATATCTATTTTTATTACATTACTCAGCATGTGCATGTGTTCATGTATGCATGCATACCATGGTGTATATGTGGGAGTCAGAGAACCACTTTCTGAACTCACTTTTTCCTTATGTGGGTTCTGACAGTTGAATTTAAACTGTCAGGCTGGACATCCCCTAGCTGGTATTTTCAAGGGTAAAAATATGAATTGCCAGACCCTTGAGACAGATCAAGTAAAAGTGCTTGCTACTGAGCCTGACCATCCGAATTCAATCCCCAGAAGGAGAACTATAGGAGAGAACTGAGTGCCAAAAGTTGTCTTCTGATCTCCACATGTGTACCATGGTGTATGTTCCCAAACACATGAATGTGAAAATAAGTAATTGTGATAAAAACTAATAAAATTACACACACACACACACACACACATATATATATATTACTCTAAGTGCTAAGGAAATGAAATTTGGTGGTGCTAATGTTTCAAATTGAATTTAGAGTTATTGTATCTGTCCAATTATATACTAAAAAATACCTAGAACATTTTAGAGAAGTAGTCCAGGATCTGTGTGATGGCGCACTTCTGTAATCCTAGAAGGCGGGAGGCTGTTAGCACAAGTTCGAGACCAGCATGAACTTCAAGTAAGTCCCTGTCTGTAAGACAATGAGGGAAGAGGGCAGCAAAAAAGGAGTGGGCACAGAAGAAAAGGAAGAAGGAGAAGGAAGGGGAACAGGAGGAGGGGAAGGACGAGGGGTTGCTTCATCTTGAATTTCTGCAGTGACTGTAGGTTTCGTGGACAGGAAGACCATGGTGCCTGTAGTGTCCTGATGTCAGGGAGAGGCCTGGGTTTTCCCCAGAGGGTAGAAGTGCAGCTTTATGGCAGGACCTTTGTTGTCCTCTTAGAGATGGTGTGCTGGGACTGGATGGACCTCTGGTTGGTTTAGTTACCACTAGTTAGAGTCCAGCAAGAGCCAATCATACCTGGGATGACCCTTCCCAAATAGTCTTTGAAGGAAATAAAATTGTCTGCTTAGATATTTTCGGACTTATTTATCAATTACTTTCACTCCCAACAGGTGGAAATAAAGTGTTTTGAAGAGAGATAACTTTCTTCTTTGTGTAAAATCCCACTCAAGTAACCTTGGACCTATAATTAAACACATATAATGTATTTATGTTCATATACATTGAATATATAGTATATTATCTATATATGATAGAATTATCATACTGTATACATGTTGTATGATACCCTTCCTTTCCTATCTCTTCTTCCTTCTTTCTTCTCTCCTTCCTCTCTCCCTCCTCCTCCTCCCCCCTCTCTTGGTGTTGACTCTAATCATACTGCCAAACTGTCCCCAGACCTCCAATGCTTTCTTTCATTTATCACTACATCCTGAAGACTTCTGTGTGGCTTATACCTCCTTTTTGTCCCTCTCCTTTTTTTCCCATCCCTCCCCTCAGTGCATCATAGCATTTCTTTCTTTTTTTATTTTTAATTGCAATTAACTGATTTTTTTTGGGGGGGGGGATGAGGTTTCTCTTTGTAGCCCTGATTATCCTGGAAGTCCCTGTGCATATTGGGCTGGCCTTGAACTTGAAGAGATCCACCTGTCTCTGCTTCCCGAGTGCTGGGATTAAAGGTGTGTGCCACCATCCCTGGCTTTTAAAATTTCTTTCTTTTTTTTTGATGTTTTATTATTAAGAAAATAGAAAGAGAGAAGGAGATTGAAAGATAAAGAGAAAGGAGAAAATAGATAAGAAAAGCCATGACCACGTAGACAGGAGAAAAAATAGAGACAGAGAGACAAAACAGATAGATAAAGAAAAGGGCAGAGAGAGAGAGAGCGAGAGAGAGAGAGAGAGAGAGAGAGAGAGAGAGAGAGAGAGAGAGAGAGAGAGAGAGAGAGAGAGAGAGAGAACTTAAAATTTCTTAACTCCTGATAACGGACATTAAGTTGTTAACAAAATTTTATCCCAATAAATACTGGAAAGTTCCAATTTCTGAACCCTTAGGAGAGTTCTTAAGAGCTACAGGGTTAAAAGCCTTTGCTTAGCACTTTCACACATACCATGCACTTTGAAAGTGATCTTCTAAGAGGTGAACCGGCAAATTTTACAGAGTTCCAAAGTCTCTTCATAGCCTTTGAAAGAACTCTCTCCTACAACTGTCAGTCCCTGGCTTTGTTGCCTGAACCAGTACCACAGACATTTGCAGAAGAGGAAGGCTGACTGTTTCCCCCTCATCCTGCCACTGTCCCACAACAGCTAGCCTCATTATACTTTTACAGGGGGAGCTTTTATCAGCATTAGTAAGCCATTTCTCTGAATTTTCTCAAAAGAACAACAGGATCTTGTGTGTGTGTGTGTGTGTGTGTGTGTGTGTGTGTGTGTGTGTGTGTATTATGGACACAAACCCCTCAGGGTTAAGCTCAGGTGGGGATCCTTTGACCATGGGATACAGGGGGGAATTTACATTTAGATGAGGTAAGAGCAGGCCTGGGTCCTGTAAGACCTGGGGAGGCTCTGTGATATAAGACACAGCCTGAAGGAGAAGAGCTGATGTGAAAACAGGGAATCTGTAAGTGATACTGCAGAGCTAAGCAGGTGGGACACAATGCACAAAGGAGAAATCCCAAGGGACAAGTAGGAGTGGCCATGCCCGGAGCTGAGTGACAGCATGTGACCTGAGATCCATTTGCTCTGAGATCATGGGTCTTCTGCTCAAATGCTGCTCTCTCCTGCCACTGATGGCCAGTCTCAGACTTTCCAGAAGTGTACTGTCTGTCTGCGTATTCCCACCAAGGTGTTCTCTCGGAAAGCTGATGCAGTGCAGAGGATTTAATTCACCTGTGAGGCATAGGCCCCATCATTAAGCTAACCCACAGCCCCTCTTGAAGTGTAATTTTAACACACCATTTGTGAATTAGGATCCTCACATTGTGATAGCTCCCAAACACACAAAAGAAACGGCTTATGGCCAAGTGGATGCTTAATGGCAACTTTCCCTACCAGGGACCACGTTTTTAAAATTTCATGGGTATAGAGACAGCCTCTCACCAGCCATACCCCAACCCAAGCAAGGGCGTCTCTTCTGTATGTTAAAAGATCTCATGAGAACACTAGATGGGAGCCATACATATTTGCCAGAGAGTCAAGTTCAAAATGTGAGCAGCCAAGGGAATTTACACCCCTTGGTGTCTGCCTCAGACTGGTCTAGACTGGTCTAGTCATCGAGACCAAAATGTTTATGGTCACGTGCTTCATATGTCTTTTGTTCTCATTTCCATGTCGGGGCTGAAGACTCCCTTTCTTTAATGGCTTCACAGTCGTTGACACACCCATCTTGGCCATTATAAGCTGAGGAATATGTTCTTTGGGTCTCAAGTTCTCCACTGTGGTCATCTGCTGGCCCAGACAGGCTTCAGGTGGAAAACCTACTCAAGACCTTTGAAGATCTGCTGACTCCCAAATGGTTTCTCAAACTGGCTGGAAGTTCTCTGGCTGGATGAAGGCCTGGCTTCTTGCAAGCAGGGTTCTTGTATCAAAGTCATATGTTCTAGGGGTGAATGGCGTCTCTGAATTCTCTGGCTCTTTTATCCATGTGCAGACTAAGCCATCGTCAGCCCTGAACTCAGAGATTTCAGCTGAAATTGGTGCCTGTTTCAGCCATGGACACACAGACATGTTGTAAAATGGGACTTGGGACTCAGCAGTTCTAGGCAGGATGGTGGGGGACACAGAGCAGTTGGCAAAGTGGAAATGAAGACCTGAATTCAGATCTCCAGCACCCATGTAAGCTGGGCATGGTGGTGTGTGCCTATAATCCCATGGCTGGGACAGAGCTTGTAGGCCAGCCAGCCCAGTCAGATGGTTAAGCTCTGGGTTCAGTGACAACTGACTCAATACACCTGATGTCAACTTCTGATACACACACACACACACACACACACACACACACACACACACACACGAGGGTGGGGGTGGGGACAGGAAACCTCATTGTTCTCAAACTTCCCAGAAGGCACTGTGCATGACACCAAATGTCCACTGGGACACTGGCCCTTTACACTCACATTGAGCAGAGCAGTCTAGAGCACACACATCTGGGTGGCACAGATGGTGCCCGGGGACTGTTGTTACTTTACAACCTGGATGGCATACGCCATTGCCAGGAATGACTTGTGGACTAACTGCAGTTCCTCAGGGGACTGCACCCCTAGGAGAGTACTTCACCATCTTGATGGAGTCGAGAGTAGCCCCATGTTTGCCCAGAAGAAGTGGTTCCCACAATGACCTTCAGTGAATGAGTTCCCGGGCAGGCAGGCAGCAGCAGGGGCTTCCTGTGAGGAGCAACCTGTAGGACCCCACTGCTTGCCTGAATTTTCACTTCCTGTTGCTTTACAGCAGCCATGAAGAACATCCTTTCTTTTTCAAGTTGGCATTTCTAAACTACGACTACAATGTGGAATTATTTGGATGAAATACAGATGATTGACAGGCACATAAGCCTGTGCGTGAGAACTTGGGAGGCAAACAAACGAGAGGCTCCCGGTGGTTGTATTAATTCTTAACATGCAAAGACAGCCATATGTTGGAAGCTAATACTCTAGCAAGGCTGAAATCTGTTATTATTTCAGAGTATTAGCTGTTGGGTGTAGAATAACTTAACCGCAATGACACACGGAGAAATCAGTCTGACAAGAGCCAGTGTGCATTTTCTTTAAGATGAATGAGCTGATGGTTTTTACAATGTTTTAACAGAAGGAATAAGCAAATTTTGAAAGTAAATGAATCAGAAACTAATATGCGAGTAATACATTTGTAGTACGTGAACAATGGTGCTTTAGTCTGCGGTTATTGCCGTATTGTTCTCGAAATGCGTATTACGCTCTCTGGCTCTATTTTGCCTGATTCCACGAGTCCCAAAGCTCTTTGCATTTTATGGGTTTCGGGACTTGTCACTCATCAACAAGCAACTCAAATTTTCTTTTCTGAAAAGACATTCAATTTAGTGTTATTAGACAAGGTAGTGTGAGCATTTTTTTTCTTGCTGTGAAAAGTTGAAGATATAGAGAAAAGAGGATTGCTTTGCCATTATGACAGAAAGAGAAAATGTCTCCCTCTGAGGTCCCCTCCTCTTTTCTTTCCAAGTGCTCAGATTGAGCCTAGAGCCTCAAACCTGATCAGAAGGTGCTTAGCTGATGGGCTATGCTCTGGGGTTCCCCGTTCCTTCTAAAAGCTTAAGGAACATAACATTTCGTGACTTATTTGAAGACAATTAAGTGTTGAAAGTAATTAAGACACTCTGGGGGAAGGCACCTCTATAATATTAGCCCAGAGAGATCTAAACCAGTGACAGCTTGATCTGTGCAGCTTTGGCATTTTAAATGCATAGGTATACTTATTTATAATATAAATAAAATAAACAAGGGCTGTTCTGTAGCATTGCACTGCAAGCCACTTTTCTGTTTGACTAGGTCTTTAAGATGCCTTTCTGTGTAAGCAAATGCAGGTCTAGCATTACAAGTGGTACTCTGTAACTCACTTCCCAGTTCCCTGAACGTCAGGTGTTTAGTTGGTTTTGAATTTTATGGTTGACATTGCAGGCGTTACTCATTATTTTGTGTATTTATCAGTGTGTAGTTTTTAATTATATTCTTGAGACAAATGACTGAAAATCCTGTTGCTGTTTTCAATTTTTTAAAATAATAATATTTATTTATTTATTATATATATGTAAGTACACTGTTATCACTCTCTTCAGACACACCAGAAGAGGGCATCAGATTCCATTACAGATGGCTGTGAGCCACCATGTGGTTGCTGGGAATTGAACTCAGGACCTCTGGAAGAGAGCAGTCAGTGCTTTTAACCGCTGAGCCATCTCTCCAGTCCCTCAATTTTTTAGAACACATTCTAAGCAACAGATCTAAGTTAACTCTGATTGTCTACACTGGGGCTATCCATAGCAGGACTGAATTCCTCTTGTCGTCCTGGTGGTAGTAGCACAATCATCCAGTGGCTGCCATGTTGTAGCTGCCCAGGGCACACAGGTGTATGACTCTCTCATGACTTTGGGGAGGAATGTGAACTCCTGTGATTCACTTCCCAGTTGTCTAACCTTGAGGTCATCATTGGCAGATGATCTGAGCAGGTCTGACCTACTCATATGCTCCCAGTGACAGAGAGTGAAACATTTGGAAACACTCTGGAGCCGATCAGGAGCAGCTGGTGCAGCCACATAGAGAGCCATGGAGCCAGGAGCCAAGAGTTTCAGGTAGGCATGGAGGCCTCCATGGAAGACCCTGGTTGGAGGTTTTAGTCCACAAGGAATACATATTGCTGACTGCTTGTGAGCCCAGAAGACCTTGAGCTCATGGGGAATGCCATTCTGTGTTGACCCTAAGTAGAGGGTTCCATACACTTGCACCAGGATTAACTGTCTTGTTAATTCACTTGAACTGTTTTGTTTCATTCACTCACTAGTGACTGATCAGTCAGCAGTAGAAAACTGACAGTCATGGTGAACAGGGACAGCACACTTTGAACTTGCTTCTTTCACGCTCCTAGGCAATGAACCCTGTTACCCCATGTACCAGAAATGAGTCAGGACAGCCTGTGGTGGGAGCCCTGGTCTTCAGGCTATGCACTGTGGCCCTTCATCCTGTTCCACACGGGACCCACTGGGAAAGAAAAGTTCTTGCTGTTCCTCAAGGCTTAGGGCAGTTTTCTACCTGAAGGGTCCTTTTGTAGGGACTTGGTCTTCCCAGCGACTTTAGGTTATTTTATTAATGACAGCACCTTTTCTAAGATGTAAAGTAATTAAGTTGCGTGTGTATGAGCTCATGAATCCTAATTTATTATTTTTATATTTATTATTATTAATTTATTATAATATATAATATATAATAATTATAATATATTATAATATAATATAATTTATTATTATATATTATTATTTATAATTTATTAATTTATTATCCTAGGATTAGAACCTAACACCGACGTTGTCACTTCAATTGTCCGAGATTGTTTTCAGGAATGAGCCTTTTGGCATTTGCTAGTCATTCCTGGCCCCGATCCTCAACTTTCAAAAATATTAAAAAGACTTATTATTTCTAAATGCGTGTGTGTGTGTGTGTGTGTGTGTGTGTGTGTGCATGTGTGTGTGCGTGGACACATGCACGCTAGAGGCATTGGATTCTCTGGAGCTGGAATTACATGATGTTCTGGGTGCTGGGCATCGACTCAGATTCCCCCGGAAGAGCAATATGCTCACTTCATCAATGAGCCATCTTCCAGCCAATAGTCTTTGAGCACTCCTTTGTGTGCTCTGGCCCAGGTCCTCACAGCCCTCTCATACTTCCCCCGGAGAGGACAGCATCTATGAGTCCCTGTGTTTTCCTGCACAAAGGCATCTAGACAGGCCTAGGCACTGGAAGCCTGTAGCTTCTAGGTCTTTTCTTTTTTAACTGCCCCCTCCCCATTCATCCTGCTAGGATAAAAGTGAGAAGTTCATCCTGGATGACCCAAGCTCTCTCTCTCTCTCTGACACCACCGCCCAGTTGGCTGCTTCTCACCCTCTGCTCTGCTCTTGGGCCCAGGAATGTGGGAAGGCCTCGGGAGAGCAGTGCACGCAGTCACAATAAGGGTTCTAGTGAGGGTTTAAGTGCGTGCGGTCCCTGCATTACACCCTCAGCCTCCCTGTTGTGAAGCTTCAGTCTAAGAATGGAACACTGCGTCTGGCTCCTTGGTTTAATTCATTTGCATGTTTGCTTTAGAAGCAGAGTCTGATAGTGTATCCCTGGCTTCCACAAACCCTTTTTATTTTTTTTTAAATGTTTTAAAATTAAGTTTTTAGTTATTAACTGATTCATTTTGAATGTCTGCACAGGTGCACATATACATGTGGGTACACCTGTACCACAGTGCGTGTGTGGAGGTCAGAGGACAGCTGTCTGGAGTTAGTTCTCTTCTTCTACCATGTTGGCCACAGGGATTAAACTTAGTTAGTCAAGCTTGGGAGTTTTATCCTCTGAGCTATCTCCAGGGGTCATGGTCATGGACTCAAATTCATGGTCTTCTTGCCTGGGCCTCCCAAGTACTGGGGTTTCAGGTGTATGCCACCACGCCTGGCTTTATTTACTTACTTTTTTTGTTTTAATTTGAGTATTTTCTTTCCCCCAGAGTGATTTTGTTATTTATTTGAAATCCAATTAGGTGCATTTGTTTCTGTTTGACTTATCTTATTTTAATTTACTTTTTAATCTTTTAAACAGGATCTTGTTTTATCCTTATTGAGCAGGAAATAGCTTACTAAGAGTTTATCCCAAGAAGTCATGCTTGCTCCAGAATCTAAGCTCAAGGCTCTGGGATCTCCTTAGGATGTTCTAAGGGAGGGCGATGAGCGCAGCTTCCTCGGCTGGCTGCCACGTGGAACTGGCTTTATCCCTAGGAGGGTCCTTAAGGCAGAGGATGAGCCAGCCCTCTAGGACATTTTCATTAGCAAGGTAGGTCCAGTGCAGTGTGTGGGTGGGCAACGGAGCCGAGAGACAAAGCCCAGGGAGAGTGCAAGGGAACTCACAAGAGGCACAGCCCCACACAAGGCATCCTGAGCTCTCAGTTGTCCAGATTAACATGGACAGAAATATAATCCCGGATTAAAAAAATATATTACTTTGGAGAAGAGTGTTGAGACAACTGATGGAGGGTGAAGATAATATTAGATATTTTTGATATTGTTATACACAACGCTATTTCATAAATATTCAAGTGTCTAATTCAGGATTTGCTTACTGGATTGCCGTGATGGTTCTTGAGTTTAGGGAACACACAGTGGAGATTCTAGGGGCAAAAGGTCATTATGTCTTCCTCTGAAATGATATTCTCACATATACAAATACATACATGCAAACAACATCCACAGATATGCACACATGTATAACATATACACATGTGAACATATCCATCATACACTAACACAGTGATATATGTAAATGTATACATACATCCACGCATGCATACCTCCACCTATGAGCACATTCATGGCATAAACATATGCTTTCACATGCATATACTCACATATCCACAAACAAGTATATTCAGATGTGCACACATGCAAGGCATACACACATACATACATATACTCATGTATACACATGCATATATACATATACACACACATGCAAGCCCACATATGCATACATGCATGGCTTATATACATACACACACTAGCAAAATATCAAAGTGGGAGTACCTGGAAATTTGTTGATTGTTGAAACCATCCTTTCAAATTTGTGTACTTTTGTTCTTAAAAATAAAAGTACAAGTTTTGATAGTAAGTGACTTCGAGGTGACTTTATGCGTGATAAGTAAAGTGAACTTACATTCTATATGGCCGTCAGAGTTTGTTTCTCTTCAGCCACTTACGTAGTTACAATAAAACATATACCACATAGTAAATCATAAACTCCAACACATGAAGACCCCAGTACACAAGGTAAACACTCATAATTTATAAAATGTCCAGATAACAAAGAAGGACATTAAACATTAGTGAAAAAATGGGTGAATCTGTGAGCAGAGCCATCTCGTTGGAAGGTAAGCCCAGGAGCCAGGTCACCAAAATAGCAGCATAAAATCTTAATTAAAATCTTTTTAAATATTCAAACAATATTATAGGGAAACCCTGTTTTGTAGAGGGTAATTAAAAAATCCTGGTAGGGAAATTTTCTAGCCTATCAAGGTGCTAAAAACCATTTACTAAATTTAATGTTCTGTGGAAAGGAGAACTCGGAGGCTGAGCTTCATTAAGTTTGCACAGAAGTCATTTCACCCACCTCTGGCTTCGTAAGGGACAAGCCACACATCCCTAGTCCTCCTCTCATTTCCTGTTCTCTTCTTACATTTTACTAAAAGCAGGAGTAGACCAAGTGGTGCCTTCCTCTATGCTAGAACATCTCCAGAGGTGACCACATTCACCTAAGTATACATTACACTTCCTACATAATTGCACCAGCTGACAGCTTCACTAACTTTCTGCCACCACCTAAGAATGTCATGCTCTAGCTTCCAGTAACACTTTCCCCAGCTGCTGGGAGCACCTGCACAAGCTGCTGGGAGCACCTTCTTCCCTCCTTCCTTTCTTCGTGTCAGTTCTTATTGGCATAGACCTCAAAGTCAAGGTCAAGATTTCCTACTCAGTTGTTTGAGTTTTTTCTATTTTGTTCTGTTTCTGTTCACTCACTACCTGGCTCCAAAGCCACTCCTATAATTAATAGACTTGTATTCAATCATTATCTATTTTTGTGGAAGTAGAGTTTAAAACAAGGGCTCATGCATAACAGGCTCTCTATTACTGAATTGCAAAGTTAGCAGACTAAATGAATGCACATCTGTTTTTCTTTTTGTTTGACCACAGAAACAATAACAAATGAGTACAATTTCAATTTTATGCAGTCTCTATAAACCTTCAAAATAACATGCTCAGTTTTATAGTTCTTGATTTCCTGTGGTTCTCTTGCACTGCATATATATAACAGTGATGTTCTGTCTGATCAATCTAAAAATAAAACATATTGCCATGCACTTAAACATGCAGGCAAAACACTAATGTTGCAGCCTGCATGGCCCAAGACCTGGAAACATGACTTGGGTTGCAAGAGAAGGAAGGAAGGACAGACACAGAGAAACACACACAGACATGATGGAAGAAGCTGGGCTGTTCACCTTCTGATGGAGTGGCACCAATCACACAACATCCTGGAATTTTATGCATAGCACAGGGAGAAGGGTCAGCTAGTCTGCTACAGGGCAGGATAGTTAGCTTGTCATAGGAGGAAGTCTTTTTGGGAGACCAAGGTGTAAGGATCTTGGAGGAGGAAGCTGCTGGAATTGTTAGATTTTGTGCACACTGGTCAATCATTTGTAAAAACTTGTACTCACACACATTATCAGCATTTGCATTCAGACCAGAGAAGGCTTTGCCCATCTTCTGAGTCTCACCCCAGGGGAAGGCTTTACCACTCCCATAGGCCTCAAACGTTGGTCCTTGATTTGGCTGGGCCCATTGAAAAAATACACATCCACTTAGGACTTCACCTACTATGTACTCACAAGGCTTCCTCAGCTCCCCATAGATGCATACAGATAAAATACATATATACAATGGAGTACCACTCAGCTGTTAAAAAAATAACATTGTGACATTTGCAGGTAAATGGATGAAACTAGAAAAGATCATCCTGGATGAGGCAACCTAGACCCAGAAAGACAAACACGCTATGTACTCTCTTATAAGTGGACATTAGCTGAAAGTAAAGGATAACCATGCTACAATACACAGACCAAGAGAAACTAAGTAACAAGGAGGGTCCAAATGGGGAAATGCATGAGTCTCCCAGGAAGGGGAAATAGAATAGATATTGTGAGTGGATTGGGGGCAGGTGGGGATGGGAACAGGAGGGATTGAGAGAGATTTGGGGGCGGGGATGGAGGGAGAGAGTATTAGGAGACACAATTGGAAATGGGGGAACATTTTGGGGGGATGTAGAAAACTAGTACAATGGAAAGTTCCAGGAATCTAGGAGGGTGACCCCCGCTAAAATGTCTAGTAACTGGGGTGGGGGGAGTTATGGAGCTTGAACCAAACTTTTCCTCTAGCCAAGGCAAGACTTCTAAAGGAGGAACTGGGACACCAACAAAGCCACAAAACCTTTGACCTACAGTTTGTCCTGTTTACAAGATGTGCTGGGGTAAATGTGGTGCAGAAATTATGGGACAGTCAATCAATGAGTACTTCAGCTTGGGACCCATGTCACCAGAGGGATCCCACTCCTGACACTACCTAGAGGGTCAGGAACTGGAAGCTGGATAGCCCAGAGATAGGGTATAACCAAACATAATCAGCAATAAATAGATAGATAGATAGATAGATAGATAGATAGATAGATAGATAGATAGATAGATAGATAGATAGATAGATAGGTAGATAGAGCAAGCCAGCCAGTCAGTCAATGAAATGATTCCTAATGATATTTTGCTATACTTGTAGACAGGAGTTTCATTCAGCAACTGATGGAAACAGATACAGAGACTCATAGCCAAATTTTAGGTGGAGCTCAGAGAATTCTGTGGAAGAGGGGAAGGATTGTAGGAGCCAGAGGAGTCACGGACACACAGAATTAACCAACTTGGCATCATAGGGGGCTCACAGAGACTCAACTGACAGGGAGCCTTGCATGGGTCTGATCTAAGTCTTCTACATATATGTTATGGTTGTGTAGCTTAGTCTTCTTGTGAGACTCCTAACAGTGGGAGTAGGGGTTGTCTCTGACTCTTTTGCCTGCTTTTGGGACCCTTTTCTCCTATTGGATCACCTCATCCAGCCTTATTATGAGGAGAGGTGCCTAGTTTTATTGGAACTTGATATATCCTGTTTGGTTGATATCCCTGGGAAGCCTTTTCTTAAGGGAAACAGGAGGAGGAGGTGGGGCTGGGAGGAGTGGAGTTGTGGTTGGGATGTAACATATGAGAGAATAAGTAAAAAATAATACAAGTAGAAAAGTTTTGTCATTTTTATTCTGCTTTCCTGATAATTATTTTCATTCTACCTTATAGGCAGATTGGAAAGTTGAAGAACCCAGGTCTTCACCTTAGATAGTTTTCCACGTGCTGCATAGAAGACATCATTGTCCTACCAGGTGGGCTTTCAAATGACTTAGAGTCATAACGTACTGGCTAGGGTTCTGGTCCAAGCCTCCATTGTATTAGCAAGCTGAGTTTTCCAAAGCATGGGCATCCATTCAGAGGAGAGTACTTTGTTTTAAACTGTACCTGCAGGGCAGCTTTCTCCCAGTGAGAGCATCTCTTCCGGACAGACACCTCTACTGTCTGTCCAGCAAGATGAGTGTCTGTCTGCCTTCAGCTGGTGGTGTGAATCAGAGTCCCCAGTGTTCTTCATGATTGGGATTCCAAAAGAAAAGATACCCAGAGTCAACGCCAAGGCCTGCATTTGGGTAGTTACAACAATACAGCATATGACCCGGGAGGCATGGTGTGCAGGGAAGAGGGACTTTAGCTGACCACAAGGTCAGTAGTTATCAGCATGTGCTCCTACCACAGGAGGGAAAGGGAAGAAAGAGGCACAGAGAGAAGAGACAAAGACACACAGAAGAGACAAAGACATGCACAGAGACAGAAAGAGACAGAGACAGAGGCAGACAGAGAGACAGAGACACAGACAGACAGATTCAACTTGAAAGGGAGGGAGACACAAATAGACACACACACACACACACACACACACACACACAGACATACACAGAGACAGAGAGGGAAGGAGAGTGAGGAAGTAGAGAGGGGGAATAGAGAGAGAGGAGGACAACGGAGAAAGAGAGGGAGAGGGAGCAAAATGATAGATTGTATTCCTATCTTCCATTCATAGAAACTTGTATCTGGTATTGAAAACAGAAGAAGTAAAAGTCCCACAGTGCTCCATGCTGACAAAGTACATCTGCCCATCATTTATGGACATGGAATCTCCTGGGCTAGATACCAGCTAAATGGCATTGTGATGCTTTGAGTTCTCTATTTATTCTGAATACGGTATCCCTATTTTGGATGACAATCACGTATTCACGATATTTAAAGAACTGGAGGATAGTGGTCATGGTGAAGAATGTGGGTGGGGCCATTGCCGTCAGTGTCCAGTACTGACAAGCACACAGCCACCAGCCACAGGAAATCATTGAGTCTAGACTGAGCTGAGTGCAGTGGGGCATGTCGGTACCCCAGCATTTGTGATGGGAGAATCTCTTGAGTGTGCTAGTTTGAGCCCAGATAACAGTGAGACCATGTCTCTATAAATAGATAGTAAGAAAACCCCAAGTGAATACAAATAAAATAAAGAGAAGTTTCCTCAGTTGTAATGGTTATATATCAAAGCATTAATAGCTACACACGTTCAAGATTTATTTTATAAGATGAAAAATATTTGCTTGTATTATGCAAGTCACATGTGAGCTGGTGCCTATGGAGGCCTGAGCTGGAGTTCCAGTGGGCTGTGAGCTGACCGGAAGAGTAGCACAGACCTTCATGCTGCACTCTCTCTGCAGTCAGTGCATGTTAGATGCTCAGCACTTCGCTTATCATAAGAAATTCCATTAGAAAGTGCTAGAGTGGCTGCCGTGACAGGGACAACACAGTCCCTATATACATTGTTCAATTCGAAGGTTGAAATGAGACAACATAATGATAACATGTGTAATAAATAGTATAACTTTACCTTTAAAAAAAAAAAGAAATGGTATTATTACATAGCACTGTCTGGCCTGGAACTTTCTATGCAGCTATAGCTAACCTTGAACTCATTATTGGCCAAGCCAGCCTTGAACTTGCAGCAATCCTCCTGCCTCTGCCTCATGAACGCTGAGATTATGTAGGCAGAAGCTAATATGACTAGCACCAGATCATGGGAAAGTTGAACAGGATACATAGCTTTGTGTTAAGGAGGTTGATTGAGTATGGTGTTGGACATCTTTTCCCTTGCGTGGGTCTCCATATTGTAAGGGACATTATGTGAGGACAGACAGCACTTACCACACAGAGACAGAAAGAGAGGCAAGGACAAAATGTTCTTCCTGAGGTCAGCAGGGCCCATCCTTTTGAAGGGGAAATGAAATGCACACTCTAGGGAAGAAAGGGGCTGGGAACAAACAAAGTGTGGTAGTTACAGAATGAAGGAGCATCCGGAGAGAGCAGAGTGACCGAGAAACACTGATAAGTAAGAACCAGGGAGACACATGCTCCAGAGAACAGATCCTCTGGAGTAACCAGGAAATATTTTAATGCAAGAAAATCCAGTTCATTCCTCCTCCCACACAGGTGTCTGCGACTGTGTGTGTGTGTGTGTGTGTGTGAGGGGCTGTGTTTGTCATGGTCTGTGTGTAGAGGACAGCTTGCGAGAGTCTTTTCTCTCCTTCTACCATGTGGGTCAGGAGGATCAGACTCAGGCCATCTGTTTGGCTTGATATGAAGCTCCTTTGCCTGCTGAGACTTCTCACTGGCCTCTGCTAGCATATTTTAACTAAACATAATAATGATTTCGTTATGATGCGTTCACATGTGTGTGTGTGTGTATTCAATGCAATTTGATCACATTCATTCCTTTATTACCCCTTCCTCTTCCCCCCATTTCTACCATCTCCCTTCTATTTTCATATCTTTTTTTCTTCCGATGACCCAATGAGCTTCCCTAGGGTTGCTTACATCATTAGGGGCCATTTACAGGGAGGTGGGTGACTCACCAGTGGTCACACCAGGAAAGAAAACATCTCTACCTCTTTCAGCAAGCCTTAACTGCCAAAAGTTCCTGAGGGAGCAGTGGGGGCCATGTGGGTTTCTCCCCTTGTGGGTCTAGTTTGATCTGATTCTGAAGTAGGAGGCTAAGTGTCACTTTTTCATCTTTAATTAATTGGTTAATTAATTGATTGGTTTTGTGATGCTACAAGTTGAGCTCAGGGCTTTGTGTGTAATGCAGTCTCTTCTCCCACCCAGCTCCAACCCCTCACTTTACTCTTTAAACTAGCACTTGCCTAGGAAGTACTGATTGACTGCACAAAGCAAACCAAGCCAGTAGGCTAGTGTCTGCGTTTTGTGTATCTTAAACAAACAGGGAAATGCATTACGCATATTTGTTTCAACTTGTGCGTGGTGTGCCTGTGTATGTCTCACATGCATGAGGGTATGTGTGTATTCACACATGTTTATATCAATGACAAAATGTTAACATTAATTTTGGGAGAACTGTTTTCTTGTGTGGGTTATATATCAACAACGAAAGTAAAAAAGTCATCACATTTCTTGACAAAGATCAGCTTGTGTTTTTCTGACTTTCCATCCCCCAAATTACCACAACATATATTTTTATGTAATATAATACATGTGTAATGTACATAATAATTGTAACATAGTGATTTGGAGATATGGATCAGTGGTTAAAAGAGAGTGTCCTGCTCTTGCTGAGGGCCCGAGCTCAGTCCACAGCACCCACGTTGGGCAGCTCACAACTGCCTACAACTTCAGCTCCAGGGACACTCACAGTCATGTGCACATACCTACACACAGAGCCTCATAATGTAAAATAAAACAAATCTTTAAAATGTTAATGTATGTACAGTGCTGCCTTAATGTTGACACTGTTAATTAACTGTAACTGTATAATAAGCCACCTAAAAGCATAGTAACCCAGGACCACAGGAATTTGTCATTTCTTGGGGTTCCCTGAGGGTCTTGACTGTTTTCTCTTGAGCAGTAACAACTGCATCCATCTCTGGATTAGCTGGACTGTGAGGTCCAAGATGGCCTCATTTTCATGGCCATTCTTTGTGCTTTCTTTGCCTGGGGTGTCTTCCTCCACCTAGCTTCCAACCTCTTGCCCTCCATGACAAATGCTGGCCACATCTTACACGATCCCAGAATAGACAAGGATGGAAAGATCTTTTGTGGCTTAAGCTCTGGAACATGCCATATACCGTATTAAAACCAGCCTGAGTCTTCAGAAGAAACTCTGTGATTAAAGTGCTTTCAGATCATCATGGGAACTGTGGTTTGGATTCCTAGAGTCCATGTAAATGCTTGGTGGATGTGGTAGCCGACTTGCAATTTCAGCAGGCAGAGACATGGGATCCCCAGAGCAAGCTGTTTAGGGTGTATCTCTCACTCTGTGTCTGACTACAGATCATGCCTCAGTGAATAACATGGAAGAACCATCAAATACCTCAGCCCCTCACATGTACATGTACACATACATGAATATACATATACCCTCAAACATGTGAAATACACACACACACACACACACACACACACACACAAATGGAAATAAAAACCATACTGTCTTAAGGGATGGGGAAACAGACTTCACCTTTCCAGTGGAGAGGCCTCTAGATGTTACATTCATGTTCTTTTTAGAAAGATTTTATTTATTTTATGATTACACCATAGCTGTCTTCAGACACACAAGAAGAGGGCGTAAGATCCCATTACAGATGGTTGTGAGCCACCATGTGGTTGCTGGGAATTGAACTCAGGACCTCTGGAGGAGCAGTCAGTGCTCTTAACCGCTGAGCTATCTCTCCAGTTCTACATTCATGTTATTAACCCTATCTTCTATAGCCAGCATCCATTTAACCGGATGAAAAGGACAGAAAACAGTGTTAACATTAATGATCTCAAATATGGCCTTGAAAAGCTGGCTGATTGCCATGTGATCTCGGGTGGTTTGTGTAGCATGTTCACTGCTGTCAACCATGGTATTCTTACTACTGCACACACCCTGTTTTGGTCCTGTAATGGCTAATATATAATCTTGAATATAGCTGAATGTCCAGGTATTTTTCTTGGCAATGATTATGCTTGACTAGAAGAATTAGATGACGGGCATCAATTGTTCTTGTTTTTTATTTTTGTTTGTATCAAGTAAGAGAGTTTCGAATGATGTTCTCAGGAGAAGTGAATTGTGGGAAGATGAGAGAAATAGATTTGATCAAAGTCATAGCTTTATAGGAACTATGGCGTATGGCCATGTATAGAGGGAGGCTGAGTCAGAGGGATCATCAGTTTGAAGTCAGTGAGAGTATGTAGTAAGACTAGGTCTTTTGCCAGGACATTTAGCTATATGGAAAAAGCCACACCTCTTCTCTGAGGAGCCCAGCACAGTCAAGTTCATAGGAGCAGAAGGCAGAATGGTGACTTCGAAGCTGGGTGGAGGACCTTCTAGAATCTGAAGGTCTTCTGTAAAACACGGTAGATTACATCATCATCCTGAGCTGTTCAGTGCTAGCACAGTTAGACTGCAAATTTCATGTTGTAGTTTTTTAAACCATTAACAATTAAATATTAAACAACTAAAATCTTTTACTTAAAAATAAAATATATATCATGTAGCATAAAATTATATATATATGATGTCCTGTCTCAGAGGTCTTCCTAAGGTTGGCTCATGTCTATGGACTCTTCTGCATCCCTACTAGCATAGACATCCTTGATCCTCAGTGAGAATGGAAGCAGGAAGCCCTTCTGAAGAACTTGAGTGGTATTTTGAGAGTGAAGGCCCTCCTTTCACCTTAGGACTCTCTCCTGATGTCTATACTGTCTACAGGGTGCTTCAGTTAGCAGGCTCCTCCATCAGACCAGAGGGCTTGTTTTTATTTCAGTCACACTGCAGGGGGAACCCACTCACCTCAGTGTCTTAAATACCATCTGGCAGTCATCACAACCCTCCTGTAACTGGCCTCCTGTAACCCACCTGCTTTTGCAAATCCCCTTGCTTTGGTTGTAAGTGGCTGCAGTTGAGGATACAGGACACAGCTTCATGGAGGTCATCATGGAAATTTCTTTCAATGGCTTCTTTAGTCTTCTATTAATTGTATAACTTAAGCATGTTGGTAGACCCACCAGGGATTAATTTAGGTGAGAATTACAATACTTGATTTCCGAAGAAGATGTTGGTAGTTTGAGTGAGAACTATCCCCCCAAGTCTAGGGTATTTAAATACTTGGTTCCAACCTGGTGGTTTGGGGAGGTCCTGTGAAGAAGTCCATTGCTGGGGGGGTTGAGAGATTGAACATGTGTCCCACTTCTAGTTCATTCTCTGCTACGATTGCAGTTGAAGGTGTGAGTTCTCAATGTCTTACATCAACTGCATGCTTGCAGCTTGCTGCCTTGTTTCCCTGCCATGATAGACCCTTATGCCTTTAGGACCATAAGCCAAAATTAACTCTCCTTTCCTAAAGTTGCCTTTGGACATGGTGTTTTATTGCAGCAACTTAATAGTGACTAATACAGAGATCTTACTTGGGATTTTTTTCTTTCACATAAAAAGAAGTCTTGAATAAATAGGAGGGGTTGGGTTCTTCCCTCTGTTTCCTATTCCCCCTTCCTTATGCTAATCTTCCTCTTCTTCCTTCTCCCTTCCTTTTCTTCATCTCCATTCTCTCCTTCCTCTTCCTCCTCTTCCTCCTCCTCTTTTCTCCTCCTCCTCCTCCTTCTTCTTCTTCGATGGAACTTTGTTTCAGAACCTTGCTTGGGTGAAAATTCACAGGATGTCTCCACTCTCCGCTGTCTCTGGAGAAGCTGGACATACAGTACCACCTTATGGCAGGGGAGAGCTCAAGGTCACTAATGAGAGTTGCTAGCGCATGCCTGCCATCCACTTCTAAGTCTTTCAGAATTAGTTGGGTCCTCTTATTGTTTAGAAATGGTTTGAGTGGGATCCAAAAGGTTCACGTGGGAGTTTGCTCCCAGAGTGGCAACGTTGAGTTGGTGGAATGTCAAGTAAACAGTGATTAGGTTATTGGGGGATGAATGTGATTCTTTTGCAACCCAGACTGGTTCTCAAGAGATGGTTGCTGTGAAAGAGGAACACCAACCCCTCTGTGCCCTCCTGGATCTGTCTGCTATGTGACCTCTCCCTCAGCAGGTGCTCCCACAATTCTGATGCCATATTCCTTGATGTGACAACCGTGGCACCCATCATCAGAACTGGTACAATGCCATTTGGACTTTCCATTCCCAAAATTGTGAGCTAAGCAAACCTCTTTTTCTTACGCATTATCCCGCCTAAGATACGGTGTTATAGCAGCATCAGGTAGACTAATTTATGGCCCTTTTCTTCCTAGACCAGGATGTCAAAGATGGGAATGGGGGATGGAGAATAGGAGAGCTTTTGTGCAAGGGAGAAATGCTCCTCTCTTCTTTTACACGCTGCAGAGTGCCCACCAGTGTCCTGCAAGTCTCCCTTTAGTCTCCTTTAGGTGCTTTATGTCACCTACTTCCTCCAATCTTTGTCCCTTGGTTCTCTGTTGGCAGGTGTACTAGCGACTCCAGTTGTTAGCTTGGTGACAGAAAGGACTAAAAATACACAACCTTCAACTTCCCCTTAATGAAAATCACAGGGTTGTTTAAATAGCAGGTGTTATTAATGCCCATTTGTCCCTTTCTCCCTCATCCCAGCTTAATCATTGTCAGGAGCCAGGTAGAACAGCCCGCATGTCAACAGAGCCCCTGGAGTCACTAATTTACAGCTAAACTTCAAGCCAGGATGGCAGGGAGGGGCCCTTGCCTCCCCAGGGTGCTCATTTTGTGCTCCAATGCTAATGAACCCCTCAAAGCCTGCAGTGCTGTCCACACAAGGTGGGACTTCCATCTCTACACGGCTGATTTTGTCCTGGGCTTCTGGGAGCCACAGGCTGATTTGTATGTTCTCATTGTAACAATTTCCGAAGCCTCAATTTCTGAGGTCTCCCATAGCACACTATAATTTCAGGATTGACGACGATGCTGACAGGAGTCAGAAAGAAAACATATTTAGGGAAAGAGGAATTTCTCTCAACCTTTCTCCTGACATTCAGCGGTCGATGATGGATGTTTTTAAATTACTCTTGATAAGAAGCTATCAGTAGGAGTTATTTTGTTTCACAGATACCTGGCAGGTCAAAAACACACTCAAATTGAACAAATATTCTCAAATTAAGTGCAGAGGATGGCAAGGCCAAGTAGCTCATGCTGCAGAAAGAGGAATGGAATCAGGAGGCCTGGACACACATCTGCGGCAGCACCCAGGGGTGGGCGGCAGGGAGGCGCGCTCCTACCATGACTCCAGGAAAGCATTGCACACCAGAAGAAACCCCCGAGGGTCCTCGAGTGCACTATTTGCATCTTGAGGATTGCAGCTGATTCAGGGAAAAGCCGGCTCCTGGGCCTGTGGGAGCTGGGCTGCTGCACTTTGGATGTTGAATGCCCACTGTCCGTGTGGGAAAAGGTCTGGTTCTCAACACGGTACTACAGAAGGTGGTGGAACCAGAAAGAGGTGGGGATGAGTGGGAGACCTTAGGTCATTGCAAGTGTGCCTTGAAGAGGACTGCAGGAGGTTGGCCTTTCCCTTATCTTTTGGACCTGCTGGTGAAGTAGATGGATGGCTTTCCTGAACCATGAGCCTCCACAGCAATGTGCTTCCACACCTTGGCAATGGGGTAAGCAACCATGGCCTGAAACCCCGGCAATCATGAACCCAAACACGCTTTCTCTTTTGGTTGTCCCAGGTATTTTGTTATAATAACAATAAAGCTAATACCATACTTGGGATGTTATCTGAACATCCTTCACAAGTTGCCCTTCACAAGTCACGTAAACTTGTTTGGTTTACCCATCTAAAACTGGAGCTGCTCAGATCCTCCTAGTGAGGAACACAGGAGGGTGTGTTCAGGAAACTGCCTGGGAATCATGAGTATTGTGCACCTGTTTTTCTTTGGAGCATTAGTATCGTCAACACAGCTATTGGTGTTATAGTGCATGCCTGTAAGCCCAGACTCAGGAGCTGAGGCAGGAAGATTATATGAATTTTAGGCTAGCCTGGGGCTGTAGAGTAAGACTCAAGTCTGAAAAAATAATCGGAGTGGAGACAATAGACTGGCTCCATAGCAAACTGTTTTTAACTTCTGTCATAAGTCTCTGCATACAGACACACACAAACACACACACACACACACATACACACACACACACATACAAGTATGTATATATGCACATAAATATATAATGGGTAAGTAACTTTTTAATTATAAACATTAAACACTTTAAAGAATATAATATAATTATAATTTTATAATGATATTAATTATATAATAGTGTATAATTAATTATATATCATATATCAATATAATAGAATTGATTTTATATTAATTACATAATAATTATAATTTTATAATATGTAAAATTTATACAATATAATATAAATAACTATAAACAATAAGCATTTTAATTATAAGCATTATTGGGCACTTTGTGTCAGGTGCTGTGCTTGGTGGTAGAGATACAAAAGAAATGATAATTTTCGCATTATAAAAAAAGCCTCATTTGATGAGGCTAGAAGGTTTAAGTTTGTCTCTGTACATTTCCAAAGTGTTTACAGACACATTACTGCCTCCAGGAAGCCTTACTTCACCACTATTTGAAGGGAGAATTGTGTATTCTTTCCTTTTCAGAAGCTAGAGAGTCACTCAAAACTTTTGTGTCATCTGAGTATAGCAATTTTATTTGTTTATTTTTCATATAAAAGTGTGTGTGTGCACATGTATGTTTGTGCAAGCATATCCATGCATGTGTGTGGCTGCCTGTGAAGGCCAGTAAATGATCCCTTGGAGTTGGCAAAGCAGGCGTTTGTGAGCTGTTCAGTATGGATGGTGGGATTCGAACTCTGGTTCCTAATGATTGAGTGAGCTCTCTTAACTTCTGATCCATCTCTTCAACCCACTAATTTTATTTTGTGTGATTAGATTTTATGAATTGTGTTCAATGTGTTTTAGCATCAAAACAGTATTAGTGCTTTGTGAAAAGGTCCCATCTCCTTTGTCTACTTGATGGGTAATGGTTCTTATGAGCTAAGAGAAAAGAGTTCTGGGATTTCACAGGTCCTGTGAAACCTGAGGGAAACTCAAGGGCAAACAGCCTCTGGGAGAGACCATGGGCACCGTTGTCCAGCTACACTCCTAGAGCTGCTGTTGTCTGTCAGGGTTTGACTCTGTCTGAAGGTCTGGGATGATCACTGAGGCTGGGACTGTGGGGCACCCCAAAGTGAACAAGGGGTCACACCTGAACTTCCCATGCTCTCTTATGTCCAAAGCTATATTGTATGTGTGTGTGTGTATGTGTTTTGTGTGTTTTGTGTGTGTGTGTATGTGTTTTGTGTGTGTGTATATGTGTATGTGTTTTGTGTGTGTGTATGTGTGTATGTGTTTTGTGTGTTTTGTGTGTGTGTATGTGTATGTGTTTTGTGTATATGTGTATGTGTTTTGTGTGTGTGTATGTGTATGTGTTTTGTGTGTTTTGTTTGTGTATGTGTTTTGTGTGTTTTGTTTGTGTGTGTATGTATGTGTTTTGTGTGTGTGTATGTGTATGTGTTTTGTGTATATGTGTATGTGTTTTGTGTATGTGTATGTGTGTATGTGTTTTGTGTGTTTTGTTTGTGTGTGTATGTATGTGTTTTGTGTGTATGTGTATGCGTTTTGTGTGTGTGTATGTGTGTATGTGTTTTTTTTGTGTGTATGTGTGTATGTGTTTTGTGTATGTGTATGTGTTTTGTGTGTGTGTATGTGTGTATGTGATTTGTGTGTTTTGTGTGTGTGTATGTGTATGTGTTTTGTGTGTGTGTATGTGTTTTGTGGGTGTGTATGTGTTTTGTGTGTGTGTATGTGTTTTGTGTGTGTGCATGCAGGTGTGTTTAGTTTGTGCCTCTGCCCTCCACTCAGAGCAGCACTCTGTTCTCAAGGCCCCCACCCTACCCCACCCTGAGTATCAGTGCCCCCATCCCGTGTGTGTAATGGCAGAATATACGTAGCAAGAAATTTGATGTCCTAACTTTACCAAGTGTGCACTTGAGCATCAAGGACATTCGTGTTGTACAGCCACCCCCATCCATCCCTGAAGTTTTGTTTTCCAAAACTAACACCCTGTACCCACGTAGCCCCAGCTTCCTATTCCCCAGCTCACTTAGCCCCCGGTACTCTCCACTCTGCTTCTTGTCCTGTGGGTTTGGTGCCTCCAGGCAGCACGCGTAGGTGGGATCAGGCAGTGTCTTATTTCCTTTAGCAGGGTAGCCAACCTCATCCGAGCTGTAACTTGTCAGGATACCTTTTCCTTGGCATGTGGAAGCATGTTCCTGGTCCCTCTTCACATTGGGGGTGGTGCGGGTCTTCTGAGTCCACGAAAGTACCTGTACCATTCCAGGAACCCACTCTAGGATCTCAGAAATTCAGCTACACGGCCTTGCATGTGGTAGCCTGGGGGTTCTGTGACCCTCCATCATGTCTATACCTATGCATCTCAGGTCCCCACAGGAGATCCGGAGGGCTGCTAAATCGTGGTGAGTGAGAGGCATTGCCCCCCCCCTCCCCCCATTTCCTCTTAATTTTAGCAGAAGGCACATCAATGTCTCAAAGTTCCCAAGGCCCTCCTCCCTTGTGGGGTAAAGTTGGATTTCTTAGAATACAAAAATGGCCAACATTAACAGAAGGGTGATGGAACAGGAGTTGGTTCTGTTAACAGGTATTAGGGCTTGGATTTTGTGTCCCTTAACAGCTTATGTATTGAAGTTTGATTCCCAGACAGTGGTGCTACTGGGAGCTGGTGGAACTTTTAGAAGAAAAGCCTTCTCAGAGGGAAGCTATTGATGCTGATACCTAATAGCTCTTTCCCTCCCTCCCTTCCTCCCTCCCTCCCTCCCTCCCTCCCTTCCTCCCTCCCTCCAGGCTACCAGCTACCACAGGGTACACAGCTTTGCTTTGTTCGCCACTTACTCTGGGCCACGATATCTGCCTCATCACAGATTCCAAGCTAAAGTCACCAGCCAATCGTGGACTGAACTCTCTGAAACCATGAGCCGAATACACCTCTAATCCTTCTAAACTGCTAATCTGCTCAGCTCTTGCCACAGTGATACAGAACTAACCAACACAAACAATGGAAAATTTCCATGGAGGGGGAATGCAGTTTTAGGACTTATAAAATCCCATGTCTCTCTTGGGAAAACAGGCAGAGAGAGGCAGCACGAATGGCCATCAGGTTGCAGTCTAGACCTGCGCACTGGGCTTTCAAAGGCGGCCGTGTCTTTACCCCCTCTTTCCCATTTCCATGAGGTTGAAACAGCTTATTTATGCGGCTCTCACCTAAGGTGTGAACTCTAAATTAAATACTTACCGTGTTATCAGTTAATGCATGAGAAACCCATCCAGGGCGCCGAGCGAGCGGGCTCTAAAGCCAGGTGTAACCGAATGCACATAAAGGGGGTTCAACAAGGTGATCTTTATGTCCTGGGCTCCTGGAGGCTTTCCTTGAACTGGTTCCCGTCATCAGCAGCTTTGCATTCTTCTCTGAAGGACAGTTGAGACCATTGTAACCATAATGAGTATATGCTGTGGGAGTCTTGAAAAGCACCGAGGAGGAGTGAGCCGGCAGAGGACCTGCCACAGGCTAGCTTTGCCAACGCCTCTTGTCAGGAAGCACAGTCTCCCCTCCCCAGGACTCAGGGTAACTATGAAAAGTGAAATGAGGCTCTAGGAGAGGCCACGGGTGTTAAGCACGTTAACGTTTCCATTACGTCTAAAAGCAGAAAATGGAACAAACAAAGCGGGTTGAATTTTCCCCCACTGTAATGTATGCCAGAATGTCACAGGAACTCATTGTCTGCGGTGAATGCGAAAACACCGGCAATTCAGCCTGAACAATGCCGGCAACCGCCAGTCTATGAAAGCATCTCATCCGCAAGAGTTTCATCTGCTGTGGTTTTGCCCCTATTTTCTTCCCAACGAAGGCTGCTTCTTGGATAATATGGCCTTTAAAGTTTATTAAGCTGGAGTTTCATCTTTTCCTGGTATTCTCCATGGTTCTGAAACCCAAGGAACACAGAATAAAATAAAATATAAAATAAAGCCTGTGTTTCCTGCCTGGCCTCTCAGGTCCATATGCTTAGTGACTCCTGCAGAAACTCCTGGCATCTTCCCAGGAAGAGGATGTGGGGTCCACTGGGTGTGTGTTGGTATCTCTGTGAGGTGGCTGACTTCAGGGTAGGACTTGTCTGTCACTCTGGTAGCTTGTCTGTCTAGCTCAGGTAGGCGAGCATCCATGCCTATATCTTGGCAGAAGCTGGGATTGGTCACCCATGGTGGCCCTGAAGCCTATCTGTACTTTGAGGGGAGGCTGGTAGTCTTTTCTGTTTCCTCTGTGTCTCCTGTTTCTCTCTCTCTCTCTCTCTCTCTCTCTCTCTCTCTCTCTCTCTCTCTCTCTCTCTCTCTCCTTTATTTACATTTCAAATGTTATCCCCTCTCCTTGTTTCCCCTCTGAAAACCCCCTAACCCATCCCCCTCCCCCTGCTCACTATCCCACCCACTGCCTCTTCCCTGTCCTATCATTCCCCTACATTGGGCAATGAGCCTTCACAGGACCAAGGGTCTCTCCTCTCATTGATGTCTGACAAGGTCATCCTCTGCTGCCTATGACTCTGGAGCCATGGGTCCCTCCATGTGTACTCTTTGGTTGGTGGTTTAGTCCCTAGGAGCTCTGGGGATACTGGGTAGTTCATATTGTTGTTCCTCTTAGGAGGCTGCAAACCCCTTCAGCTCTTTGGGTCCTTTCTCTAACTCCTCCACTGGGGATCCTGTGCTCAGTTCAGTGGTTGGCTAGAGCATCCACTCTCTGTCAGGCACTGGCAGAGCCTCTCAGGAGACAGCAATATTAGGCTCCTGTCAGCAAGTATTTGTTGGCATCCACAATAGTGTCTGGGTTTGGTAACTGTATATGGGATGGATGCTCAGGTGGGGCAGTCTCTGGAAGGCCTTTCCTTCAGTCTCTGCTCTACATTTTGTCTCTGTATCTCTTCCCATGGGTATTTTGTTCCTCCTTCTAAGAAGGACCCAATTATCCATACTTTCTTTCCTTCTTCTTGAGCTTCATGTGGTCTGTGAATTATATCTTGGGTATTCTGAGATTCTGGGCTAATATCCACTTATCAGTGAGTGCATACCATGTGTGTTTTTTTGTGATTGGGTTGCCTCACTCAGGATGATACTTTTAGTTCCATCCATTTGCCTAAGAATTTCATGAATTCATTGTTTTTGATAGCTGAGTAGTATTCCATTGTGTAAATGTACCATATTTTCTGTATTCATTACTCTGTTGAAGGACATCTGGGTTCTTTCCAGCTTCTGGCTATTATAAATAAGGCTGCTATGAACATAGTGGAGCATGTGTCCTTATTACATGTTGGAGCATCTTCTGGGTATATACCCAGGAGTGGTATAGCTGGGTCCTCAGGTAGTACTATGTTCAATTTTCTGAGGAACCACCAAACAGAGGAACATATGGGATTCCTAAGGGTTCTTGGCCTGAGGCCGCCATGTTTGGAGTGAGAGCTTGTTGGGAGGGCATGTGTAATGACTGGCTCTCCCTGTCCTGACAGCAGCTGAATCTAGGAGAGAGAGAATAAAGAAGATAGCGCTTGAGTTTTTGTGAGCCCAGGACATGTCTCTTTCTTGGTGTCTTTGGCAATGATGGCCAGTGGAGAATAAATTAGCTTACAGACACTCTGTGACCACCACTGTAGATAGCTTACTCCAGCATACCAGCCTGAAGCCACCCATTAAGATGACTTTACCATTAGGCACAGTACACAAAGACACAGAAGAGATTGTATCTACTTCTGAGAATGGAGTTTTCTGAATGACTCCACGTATTTAACAACATTCTGTAAGTCTTCCTTATCTTTATTGCTGCCCCTCCTCAGGTGTGTGTTCATGTGTACATGTGAGCACGTGGGTGGGCAGAGGTCAGAGGTCAGGGATCAGAAGTCAGAGATAGATGTCTAGTATCTTTCTCTATCACTCTCCATCTTGACTTTTGTGGTCAGGGTCATTCATTGTACTCTGAGTTCACTTACTGATTAGGGCTAGGTTAGCTAGCTAGCCAGCAAGCTCTAGAGTCTCACCGTCTCCATTCCCCAGTGTTAAGGGGATATACACCACTATATGCAACTTTTATGTGAATGGTGTTCAAACTCAGGTTGCCATGCTTGGGCTGCAGGCACTTTACTGATTCAACCACCCTATTCCTGTCACCAACACCATCACCCTCTCCTCAACATTCCAACTTCTCATCAGTTCTCAGATAGTCTAGGCTGGTCTTGAACTCTCTACATAGCAGAGGCTAGCCCTGAACTCCTGATCCTGCTGCCTGTACCTCTTGAGTGCTGAGATTACTGGGTGCACTGCTACATGCTGTTCAGTTTTTCTTCTCTGTTTACTTAACCAGCTTTCCTGGCTTTTGATTCAGGAAATGTGGCAATGGCCAAGGTTGCCTCTTCCTTTCCTTTCTCCCATGACAATGATATGCTGCTGAAGTTTTCCTGGGTTATGAAGCTTCAATGTGCAAGACAAGTATCTGGAGGGTGAAGCCGCCTTAGAAACAATCCCAGATGCTTGTGAGCACAGAAAGGGACGTGAAGTCGTGGAGGCAATTGTGGTCTGAATATGAATAGTGTCCCCTAAGAGTGCCTGTGTTAAAGACATGCTCCCCAAACCAGCACCATGGAGGTAGTGGAGTCCTGAGAGGTGGATTTAGGGGAATGTCTTTAGGTTACTGGGGTGTATTCTCTCCTAACCTGTCCTTGTCTCTCGACTTCGAGGCTTGGTATGTGACTGCCAGCTATGACATGCATCACTGTGTGCTCACAGGTGGGACAGTCCTGGGCTCTGTGCTTCTAAAACTGTCACCTAGATAACGTTTTCTCTTTTGAGAACTTGGCATGGTAACATCTCCAAGGCTCCTCTCTGTCCTGGGTTCTTTTGAGCCCTTCCTGGCTTTTCCTTTTTCCCAGAACGTGGTTACTGCTGCCTTATCCTGGGGCATCATTGGTACCCACTCCCAGTTCCCTTCTTCTGCCACCTCTTATCTGATCTATCTCTGTATCCTCTGACCTGGTGTTATATCTTCCTTTTCTCCTCGTCAGAGTCTGGAATGCTCTCTCTGGGGTGCTACAAACATTTATTAAAGTCATGATCACTAAACATATTTCATGTTGACAAAACAGAGGCTCACATTTATGGGGAGCAGTATTTTAATTCATAGACATATACAATATTCAATGATTAAGTAAGAACAATCAGCATATCAGCCAGATCTTCATCATTCCTTTTTTAATCATGTGTATATTTGTGTGTCTGAGGACATACCACATGTGTGTTGGTGCACACAGAGGTCAGAGGGGTTGGATCCCTAGAGATAAAGTTACAGGTATATGTAACTCACGTGTACATGTAGGTGTGTTTGTATGTGTATTTGTATGTGTAGAAACCAAAGGTTACTCCCAGGTTTCTTTAACACCCTAGCCACCTTTATGAGACAAGATCTCTCACTGAACCTGGAGCTAGTCAATTTGACTCAAGTGGCTGACCTTGCATTTTTTTTTATGTAAAACCAATATTACTAATCTTTATTCTCATCTTCTCCTCATGCTTTCTGACTGTTGTTCATAATTAATCTTATTTTCTTTTTGGTTGTTTGAGACAGAGTGTTGTTATATGGCCCAGGCTGGCTTTAAATTTGTGATCCCCTTCCCTAGTTTCCTGAGTGCTGGGTCTTATGAACGCTTAGGCTCATGTCTAATTGCAGTAGCATGCTGACATTCCTGCTGGACACAGCTCAGGAGAAAAGCAGATGTCAGGGTTTAGGCTGAGGGCTTCTCATGGGAGAGACAGCAGACCACCTGCCTTGCATCGAGATGTGTGGTCCCTCTGATTTGCACCATGTCTGTACTCCACAGTCTGACCTTGCTGGCCCTGTGGCAGTGCACCCAAGAGCAGAGATTTCTCCCAGGTTGTAGGAATTTTCCTTACCCTAGCCCAGCTGTGGGACTGCCCAGGGCATGGTGGATAACTGCCAAGCAAAGAGGCGTGGGAGGAAGGAAGCCTGCATTGGCTTGGCAGAGGTAGTGTCTAGCAAGTGAACAACATGAAGGCTGGTTCTAGAATGTTCCTCAAAGGTCTCCATGGGGCAGAGTCTATGGGAGTCAATCATCAGTATACCCTTTCTAGTTCCCCCTCTCCTCCCCCATCTTCCTTCCCTCACTTCTTTCTCTGGGGATCTCCCAGGGAAAATGTACAGCCAGAAGATCTTAACTCAGGAGCTTTGTTTAGGGAATCTCCAGATATTAGTACAAACTTCTTTGTTTGAGGGCCCGGGGTTATCCTAATCAACTATCCAGGTTCTGTAAGAAGGCAATTCCAGGGCTGTTGTTTGGGGGTGTGTGTGGGGTGCATGTGTTGGGGAAACAAGATCAAGTTTACCTGTACTTAGAGCACAATTCATATTTTAGTGTGCATTTTTGTAAGTATTTGGCAAATGCATACAGTAGTCATGTGACCACTGCAAATATTAGGACACAGATTAGCTCTGTTACAGCCCCTCCCTCCCTTAATTGACCTATGCTCACACCAAGTCAGTCTCTCACTCTAGTTCCTGGTGATCCTGCACTTGCACTTTGGTTTGTCAAAGGAATGGAAGGAGGTAGGATGCAGTCCTGTGGCACTGGCTTCTGTTTGACTTCATCACAGTACCCGTGGGCAGTTCTTATTGGGGATAATTACGATGCTTTATTTTAGGGTCAACTTAACTGGATTAAGGAATACCTAGAAAACAGATGCTATAATTTACACATGAAGCAGAGACTTGGTACCCAGATGATCAGTTTTCGGAAAGTGACTTGATTCCAAGAGCTCTGACCTCATGTATGAATTCATTCTTTGACGGTGTGTAATCTGATGATATTAATGAGAGAGATGAAAGTCAGGGGAGGGGCTAGTTATGGGAAGAAGGTGTGTGTGGGTCATCCTGGGAGACCTCGATTAGGTCTTTTATAACTCTGTCTCTCTGCTTCCCATCCACCATGTTCCACCACATCCTCACTGCCACGGGTGGAGGGGGTGGGGCGCAGAGAGTTCTGAAATGGAACTATCATGAATTTTTTCTCTTTTCTATTGCTGTCTCTGGTAATTTTACTCCCAGAAATGGTAAGACTTATTAATATTCCTGAAAAAAACATTATTTTGGATGTATCTCTGAAGTGGCATATCAGTCCAGATCCAGAGAGAACCGGATAGAAAATCATGTTGGAGCATCTCATACAGTGGCTAGTGCTCACCTCATGTGGCTGAGAAGTAGAGAAGAGAGAAGGGATGAGGGTCCAGACACATCCCACAAGGGCACACCCTCAATGAGCTAACTGCTTTGACTGGTCTCCACTTATTCAGTGTCCCACTATCTCCTTATAGAACAGTGCTGTGTGTATCTAAGAGACACACTTTGATGCTTGGGTCTTTGAGGGACACTTATCCAAATTGTGACCTTTAAATTGTTCCTCATATTTAAAAAACTTGAGGTTTTGTTTTTAGTTTTAAAGTTTTCGAGGGAAATTTAAAATTTTAAGTGGAATTTCCTGATTTTTAACAGAAACGAAGTTTAGGGACAGTATGTGTGTGGCTTTTGTAGGCTTGTATATTGCTAGATTTTCTCTCAAGTCGTCTGAGTCAAAGCCAGTGTATCTGTCAGTAACTCAAGCAATCACAGAGCACCCTGTGACACTAATGCTCCATCTGGTCTTTGCCGTCATCCTAGGGTTCCAACAGGGGACTGGAGGAAGAAAATGTGGTTTATAGACACTAAGGAAATGTTTTAGTCATAAAGAAGAACCGAAATTAACGCATTTGCAAGAAAATGGGTACAACCAGAGAGAATCATGTTAAGCAAATTAAGTCAGTCTCAGAAAAGCATATATTACATGTTTTCTCTCACTTGTGGGTCCTAGGCTTTATACATACACAGATCACTAATGTACAGATGATAAGAAAGTAGAAAAGGAACCATCCAGTAAAACAAAGGGGACTAATGGAAAGGGGGATGGGTGAGAATCGGGAGAGTAGTGAGCTGTAAGGAGAATAGCCTCAGGTACATTATACCTGAAATGGCCTCCTATAATCTTTAATAATAATAATAATAATAATAATAATAATAATAATAATAATAATAATAATAATAAAACAACCAAGCCAAAATAGATAGATTCCCACTTTACTGATTATACAGCAATTCTGAAGCCCAGAAATTATTCTCTGGTGTAATACTACTGTGCCTTCATTGTTGTGGGCAAGCGGGCCATCTGGAAGCAGCACCTTTAAATTCTGTACCTTCCTGCAAGTGACTAAAGATGTTTTATAGCTTTTACGAGCATGAACCATTACAGTTTGGGATGCAAAGAACTCCATTCAGTGGAAAGGTGGCTTCAGTGGTGGCAACAGTGACTGTCAGGGATGCAGGCCAAGGCTACTGTGAATGAGGCAGGTTGGATTCACCAGGGACCACGACCCAGGGCGGGGCTTGGATGAAGTATCTAAGGTCTCTGTCTGCAATCCTCTCTCATTATCCAGGAAGCAATGTGTGTCCCCGTCCTTAACAATTGCTGTTCAAGGTCGTTGTGGATGTTCTGTGATTGTAAAGGCCCTTTCAGGCCCAACCTTGTCATGTGCCTGCTAGGCCTCCCTGTTCAGGGTGAGCTGGGTTTGTATAATGGCAGTGACTGCTTTCACTGGGAAATGTTCAGATCATCAGAGACAAAGCTACTTATCTCTTTTCTTTTTTAAGAAAAAAGATTTACTTATTATTATATGTAAGTACACTGTAGCTGTCTTCAGACACACCAGAAGAAGGCATCAGATCTCATTATGGACGGTTGTGAGTCACCATGTGGTTGCTGAGATTTGAACTCAGGACCTTCAATAGAGCAGTCAGTGCTCTTAACCACTGAGCCATCTCTTGTTTCCAAATAAGGCAACCATTGTATGGTTGTTCCATCCCTTTGTGTGACAGTCCTAGGCTTAGGGATTAGTCATGCGGTAGGCTGGCTCTTACTGCCTTTGAGTTTCCAGGAATTCCAGGTGTACAGAAATGCACTTCCTCAAGGTCAACCATCTTGCAAAACTTTTCAAATTTTTGTTTTAGTCAAATATCACTTATATTTGCCTTGAACATTTTATTTAAATCCAGAAAAACTTTTCTTGGCTGTGGGCTATGCTTAACCAGTTCAAGTAACTATTGGACTGACTGACCTTAAGATAGGCTGGTGTAGTGGAGGGGCAGTGTGGTGTCTCTGCCATGCCAAGGCTGCACTTTTCAAAGACTGTTCCAAGCACTGTGTCCCAGCAATCATGAACTTAATAAGACTTTTTTTTTAAAGTATGTGTTTGGATAGCAATTAGAAAATGTCACTGATACCCTTTCATGTTCTTGAGAAACGGAGATATTCAGAAATGGTCCTGTCTCTTGGGACCCACCATCCTCTGGTGTTGCTATGTTTATTCGGTGATACAACATGATCCCAAATGACTCAGCTGTGCAGGCTACTGAGGGCAAGTCCTCCCTCCACCTTGGTCCCTACTGTCCCCATATAAACCAGGAGGGCTACGACTGTGATCTGAGACTGTGGTCTTTTTGAATTTGGAATCTGGTGAAACCACAGATTTGAGAGAAGCTGGGTCATACTCTCTTGAGGACTTTTATGTCCTACCTGGCATCATTCTGGGCTGCATGTGACTAGACAGACTTATAAGAGAAAGGAACTTACTTTCTCATGTAACTGAAAACTGTGGATCTAGATTCTTGTGTCGCTGGATCCAGGAATAAAAGGATGGCATTAGATTTTGACTCTAGTCTCTTCTGTTTCAGATTGCTGCTTCATCTTTTCTCAGCTTCATGCTTGGCAGAGGCAAGATAGTCACTAGGGCCCCATGTGCAGCAACACCAGAATTTCACACCTCAGCCCTGCAAGCTAGTCTGAAACATTGCAAGCCTGACCTCAATTAGAATTTCTTGGGTAGCTTTTAGATCACCTCAATCCCCCCCACCCCTGATCTCCATCCAGTTTTATCCAGCTATGGGAGTGAGGGGGAGGGGATATGTGTTATCATTATAAGTAGTCCTCCAAGTGCCCCAAGATGCAGACATGTTGAAAGAGCCACTGAGTTCAAACAAACTCATGTTCCCTGGGACTTCTACTTACAAACTGTCATAGCCAAGAGTGAGACCTCTCTGTTGAGAATAGCAGTTTAATTTAAGGAAGGACGTAGCAGGATGCCATGGCTTTGTAGCTGTGCTAGGGGTATGAAATGAAAATTTCTGGTTTCTTTGGAGACTCAGCTGTATCATGTGATGTTTTTCTGGAAACTGTTTTATGAGAGAATGGTTTTGCTGAAGCAGACATGTGGGAGGATGTTTTGCTGAGAACAGATACCTGGTATTTTTCTAGAAGCAGCCTGGAAAAAGGGCATATGATGTTTTGCTAGAGCATCAGATGCTGTAGAAAACACGTGGTGTTTAAGAAGTGTATAAACATAACCGGAAAGACAATAGTTCATTTTACCATTCTTTGCTGGTCATCCCTGGGCTTTGCTGATGCTGGTCTTTGCTGATTACACCGTGGCATTGGTTCGCCTTGCCATTCTTTACTGGCCATCATTTGTCGTGACTTCATAGAGAGAAACGCACCAAAAAACTCCTGGTGGTATTCTGGTGTTTTCTTGACACTTCAGTGGACTCAGGACGATTGGCAGAGTCTTACAGTTTCTTCTGGATCAACCTGCCTTTGCTGATTTGTGACTGGTATTTATGAGTGCATTGAGCTGCCGTTGCTGATTCGTGTAAACTTAACTGCTGATATCCTGCAACACAAATTGGGTTTGCTCCAAAAAAGTATTTCTAAACAGGTTCGCATCCTCCTTCGCCCTATTAACCTTTCCTTTCCACTATATCTGGTGGGTGGTGGGCTAAAGGGAGGTTAAGACATTTAAAAACCCTTATTAAAAGTAGGTTTTATGGTCCTGGAAAGACTGGATGTAGGGGAATGCCAGGACAGAGAAACGAGAGGGGGTTGAATGGAGAAAAAAGGGAGGGAAGGGGGCTTATGGGACTTTTGGGGAGGAAGGAAATGGGCAAGGGGAAATGATTTGGAATGTAAATAAAAAAAAACTTAGAAAATAAAAAAAAGTAGGTTTTAAATAATATAAGCCTACAGGAGTACTTCAGGCAGCAGCTAAAATGTTCTCGTGTGTGCAGAGTATCCTGAAACACTGGGCTCAGATGCCACAGACTTTGTGACTGAACTCCAGATCTGTTACCTGAAACCATGGCATCTAACTTCTAGTTTTCTTATCTGCAAGATGAAGACACTCTCAGACTTATTGCCTTATCTATCTATCTATCTATCTATCTATCTATCTATCTATCTATCTATCTATCTATCTATCTGAGACAGGGTCACTCTGAAATCTTGGTTGGCCTGAAACTCTGTATGTGGACCAGGCTGGTCTTGAATTCAGAGACCTATCTGTCTCTGCCTCCCAAGTTCTGGGATTAAAGGAATGAGCCACCACATCTGTGAAGACTTAAGTGTTTTTAAACCTCAGACAGAGGTGATGATGTGGGTAGCCAAGGAGGAGATGTGAAAGACACAGGGGCAGACATTCAAAACTGTAAAGTCAAGTATAAGATCTCATGCCTGTAATCCTAGCACTTGGTAGGTTGAATCAAGAGAAGCACCCCAAGGCTTTAGGGTAACTTCTAAACCAGTCTGGGCTATAGAGTGAGACACTGTTTTCAAAAACAACAACAAAAAAAGCTCCCCTGGCCATGGGCAAAGAGATACCTTGTTGGTGGTGTTGATTTTATGCCAGTCAGGGGCAGAGGAAATACAGTTCTTTTTTCACCCTAGCTTGTTGCCTGGATTAGTAACCAAAGCTGCCTTATGCCTAAGACTCATAAATATCGATCAAATCAAATCAAATCAAATCAAATCAAATCAAATCCAGGCAGTGGGGCACAGGAGGAGAAAGACAGACAGAGATCTTGGAACTGCCTTGCAACCCATAGACCTGCCCTCCAGTGTGCTGGCACCGGGGAGCCATAGACAACTGCTTGTTACTACACCACTCAGCATGGATGGAAGATGTCGCTCAGAGGCCTACCAGCCACATGGTCAGCCTGCAGCAGGAGTCACCCACATCACAATGTGCGAGTATGTGATGGTCAGATGGGAGAGAAAGAAGTGGGGCAGCTTGAGCATCATGAAGAGAGATGGAACTGGAGACTTGTGTGTGGAGAGGAGTAGCTTGCTGTGAGTGGCCTGCCCTGCCACCTGGGGCCCTGGTGAGGTCCCAACCTGAGCTGTAGCTGAGAGCCATGTCTGAGTCCATGGCTATGCAGTGGCAGGGGTTGGTTTCGATGTCCATGGCTCATAGTACCAGTAGAGAACATGGGATGTCCCTGGTCAGGGCCGCCACTGGGGACCACATGGATATCTGGGGGCCATGTGTAACTGGCTCCACTCCTCACTGGATGTGGCATTCCGGAGAGTCAGCCCCATCTCTCACTAGCGGCAGCACTTGGAAGAGCTAGCCCTGCACCTCACCCAGGCAGCACAGTGAAGCTGCTCCTAGCAGCGGCAGTGTAGGTGAGACAGCCCTAAGGGTGTGAGTATGCAAGAGCTGACCTTGCCACAGAGGTAATGTGCTTCCACTGCCCCTCACCATCGCTGGCAATCAGGAAAGCTGCCCATCATGTCATGTCATGAGCTCAGGAGAGCTCTCCTTGCCCCTCACCAGCTGTAGCACTCAGGAGAGCAGACCCTGCACCTTACCTGGACAGCACAGCTGACTGGGGGTGACTGAGGGTATAGGTGAGCAAACCCCGAGGGTGACAGCTTGGGAGAGCTGGCCCTAAGGTCATGAGAGCCAGTGGGCTAGCCCTGTTTCTTCCCCCCTGTAGCACTTGGGAGAGTGGGCCCTGCACCATTCCTAGGAAGCAGAGTAGAACTGGCCCCAGGGGAGGGGTAGCAGCTGAGTTGACCCTGAGGATCACGAGAGAGTTGGCCCTGTCGCTCTGTCTGCCATGAGATGGCATGGGTACAGGATGATTTGCCTCCCTCTCCTCACCACCTGCAGTAGCCAGGAGAACAGATCCTGGGGTCATGACAGCAGGAGAGCTATCCATGTGACTTCACTGGATGTAGCACTCAAGATAGCTATCTTTTTTTTTTTAAACACTATAAGCTATAAGCCTAGATTGGGCAGATCTCATAACACACTACTCTATTCCCATCTATATTATCCCATCTAACTTGTGGTTTCTCCAGGCCAGGAGCTTCTCTCTGCAGCCTCTCCATCGATCCTCTGTAGCTCCTCCCCATTCCTGGGGATCCTTTTCTCCTCCCCCAAACTCTCAGCTCCTCCTCCTTCCTCCTGCCCAATCATTGGCTCAAACCTTTATTTGAAAAGTGAAGGTGGGCAGAAGGTTCACAAGGCAACTCCTCATCTGCAGCCCCTCAGAGGAGTGGAATTAGCATCAAAATACAAGCCCAGGGCTATCCACAACAGAGTGTTCTTGAGCTTGAGTAGATCATCTATCTTCTGTACCATCCAGCAGGGGTCTCTGGAGAGCGGGGTGTCTTCAGGTCCTACATGGGAAGCATGCATCCAGGCCACAACACCTTGAGGCCTGTGGGACTGGCTAGCAGTGCCAGGAAGGGTCCCTTCCATCGGGGTTCCAGCGACTGTTCCCTGAAGCCTTCTTACATAGATCCTGTCACGAGTCTGGAAGCAGTGAGGACTCTCTGGCATCCCTGGAGCATTTAAGGCAGACAGTTTGGGCCAAATCTCCTGTTGTGGGATACCTCCTGGGGGGGCCCAGTGGACAACAAAGGAGTTGGGGTACCAAAGAGGATCTCAAAGGGGGTCAGGTTAAAATGGCAGGGGCTGTTCTGGGCTCAGAACAGGAACAAGGGGAGGGGCACCACCCAGCCTGAGCCAGTCTCCAAGGTCAATTTAGTTAAGGTCTGTTATTCTTGCACCTCACCAGAGCAGTACAGCTAGTCATTATGTAAAAGGCATGGGTGAGCCATCCCCGAGGGTGTGAGAGCAGGAGAGCTGGCCCAACCCCTCACAGGCTGCAGCACTTGGGAGAGTGGGCCCTGCACCTTGACTGGGCAGTGCAGCAGAGCAGCCTCTGGAGGCAGGGGTGCAGGCAAGCTGGCCCTGAGGGAATGAGAGCAGGAGTGCTGCCCCTGGCCCCTGCTGATGGCAGCATTGGATGGCCTAGTTGGAGAAATACTGGAGCGCTCATTCTAGTGGTGCAGTTAAGGGAGAGCCAGCCAGTTCAACTCTGCCCAGGCTCAGATCCAGGGCTTTGAATTGGCCTACTCCAAAATCTATACCATCTGTGAATGTGTTAGGATGTGTAAAAGGGCCAGTCTTGCTGTTCCAAAGCTGCTGGACTTCCATGACACAGGGCGACAACGGGATAATGGGTAGGAGTCCTGATGAGGATCCAATCTTAATGGTGTCACAGAAGGAGTAGATCTTGAACCAGACTAATGACTCATGGCAACAAACACTTGCAAGTGAAGATGTGTGGACAGAGGGACATACTGTGTGGACACACCATGACATGCTATAGCTTCCATGATGAGATTTTTTTTTTTTACTATACTGTTTTGTGTTATGTTTGTTTGTTTATGTGCGTTTTATTTGTGGGGTAGGTCACAGGGCAAAGGGCAGATGTGAGGGGATGGAGAGATGAGAGGGAATGAGGTGCATGATGTGAAACTCACAAAAGTTCAATAAAAAACAAATTAAAAAAAGCCAAAAGAAACAATCAGATAAAACCCCTCCACAGACCCTAAAGTATAAACAGACATTGTGATGGTTCTGAGTAGAGTGGTGGGATTCGACTTTTGAAGGGTTTAGTTTTGTAATAGAATAGCAAAATATTATGTTTGTTTGTTTGTTTTTCGAGACAGGGTTTCTCTGTCATAGCCCTGGCTGTCCTGGGACTCAGGCTGTAGACCATGCTGGCCTCGAACTCAGAAATCCATCTGCCTCTGCCTCCCAAGTGCTGGGATTAAAGGCGTGTATGTAGAGCGAGATTTTGCAGGAAATAATAGACGACAAGCGAAGTTGCCTGATGAGAAGGCACTGGCCAGCTAACCGGTCAGGGAAAAGGAATTCCTGCTTCAGTGGCTGAAGGAGGTGAGCGAGGACAGAGGAGGAAGCACAGGGCCAGAGTTAGAGCACACTGGGCATCAGGACACCACGGCAGGGGCAGGGGTGCAGAGCAGAAGAGTATCTCCATCCCAAACACCTCGCTGAGAACAGAGAGAAAGAAGGAAGGTCTCTACCACCTCCTAGGAAGGTGGCGACTTTAATGGGGACATTCCTAGACCAACACCTTACGTTTGGGAAGATGGGTGGGATGGAAGGTGATACAGACATATGGGAAACCACAGGACGTGGCAGCTTAGAGTGGAAACATTTCCTGGAAAGAAGTCACATTAGGTCCCCTACAGCAAGGAGACCTAAGTCATGGTAATGTTGCATGCAACCTTCCAAACCTGACTCTAGGAATCAGTGATCTGCTCAGCAATGATGGGGTGTTTTGAATTAAAAAACAAAAAGCAAGAGGCATGTAAGGTGATCTTGTTTGTAAAGGAGGTTACATCCAATGATGTATCTCGGGGTGGGCCTCAGTGCACAGCAGCTCATTAAAGGCGCTGAGAAGGTCTGCACTTAATTGAAGTCGTATAAGGGAATCCCTGCTAGAGCATCCACACAAGCCACTCCTGAAGCAGTCAAGGCAGTATTTGTCACTCTTCGTATCAAGCTCATAGTGCTACCACTTCCCTGGACCGTCTATTTCCTGAAGCTGAGATGTGCAGCATGAAAAGGTAACCAGCCACCTCTCCAGCCCTAGCATGAGGTGAGTGCTTTCCTGCTTAGTTTAATGACAAACTTGGCTACTTGACAAGGCTGCTGTTGTCTAGGCCCTGCTCAGAGTTTAACAATCTAGAGCAAAGGGCGAAGGTCAAATGTCAACAGTCTCAGACAGTTGCTTCCTGGGTCAGTGTGTGAGGTCATGAGCAACTACTGTACACCTGGCTTAGTTACTGGTTGCCGCATGTGCAATGATGTGCAGATCGCTGGCTGGGTTTGAGGAAGCATTGGAGTAGATGGGAGTGACAAAGACCTGTGCCGGGACGTAGTCAGGTGATGCTAGACAGTGGAGGTGGGAGCAGGGGTGTGAGATAGGAGGGATAGTCACACAGGGCTGTTACTAGGCAGATCCCTGTGGCAAGTGACCAGAGCCTATGTCCTTAGGTTCTAGGGATGATGTAGAATATGACACACCTCTTGAGGATTATGCAGTGACCAAATCTTAGTCCTTCTGGGCTGAGGACAGATGCGGAGACACTCCTCTAGCTGTTCGAGTTACCCTGTGGCTCCCAGACCCGAGTAGAGGGCTCTGTTGGCATATGTTGGATGGATAGGGCAGTTCCCAGTTGGAACAAAGATACAGAAGGAGATGAGTTTGAGTGGACTGGAGTCTTTCCAGGATGAAGGAGAAGCAGAAGCCAGAGCCCCTGGTTCCCTCTGTTGGTTGTCAGCCACCATGCCTCAGTGCGCATCCTCTTGGACTCTGACCGCCTATTCTCACACGTAGGCATTTTAGCTGTGGTCGGTGTTGATATAAGCTATTTCCCCCTGAATTCACTGGAGCAAAACAGAGTCCATAAGCAAACATTACCCAGGGCCCCTGGGGGTGGGATGGCCCTCAGAGATGAGAAGAGAGCTCAGATTGCTGAATGCAAGCTCTCTGGCTGGTGAATGGTTCCTTAAACCTCGAGTGTAGTGAGTGTCAGGGTGTGGAGTTTGGCCTGGAGTTCCCTGTTCCTGCCTGTGTCTCCTCCTGTCGGCTGAGTCGCTGTGGTCAGCCCTGTGCTCTCTAACTGACCCAGCTCACATGAGCCATGACATACTGCCACACACCACCTCCAGCACAGCTCACACCTTCCTTTAGGACAGTGGTTCTCAACCTTCCTAATGCTGTGACCCCTTAATCCATTTCATCATTGCTGTGGTGACCCCCAAACATAAAGCTATGTTGTTGCTATTCCATAACTCTAATTTTGTTATTGTTACGAATCATAATGTAAATATCTGAAAGGCGGTACATCTGATATGCTACCCATGTGGAAAGCTCACTTGACCTCAAAGGGGATGTGACCCACAGGTTGAGAACCCCCGCTCTTAGAGGCTAGACCCATGTGTCACACTTCTCCACAGGACAGAACCAACCAAACTTTCTTGATTTCCCCTCCTTTAGTTCTAAAACAAACAAATCAAACTCAATAACGACTTCCAATTTTAAAGTTATTACTCGCGTTTGGTACAATATTTCAGACTCTGATTCAATTTTGCATTTTCCAAACCCAAATAAAACACCTCACAGTTTGCTCTCCATTGTATCATTCTGAATTTAAGACAACAACAAAGGGCCTAAGGAGCTGCACAGAAGGACGCGCTGGACTAGGGTTTCCCCCTCTGTGCCCAGGAAGCGCAGGGAGATCCCTATCTGGAATCCACAGTTAACAGTGAATGTGCGGCACACAGGGGTCTGGAGGAAACTGAGGCAACCACACAGCTTGAGAAGGCTGCTGGAGGTTCTGGAAGGACATATAAGAGCAGGTCATGTTTCAGGGGTACAAAAGTGATGCTTTGAAAGCATTCACCGTACTCATCAGAAGTTACATCCCATTTAATGGCACTTGGTAATCTCACCAATCCCCACTGTCCCCTTCTCCCCTAGTCCCCCTCATTTTGTTTCCTAGCTCTCCCCCCACCCCGAAGTCACTATTCTACTCTCAAATCATCTTTTGGATTTGATTGTTCACAAAAATCAAGATACGGAATTAACTTAAGTGCCCATCAACAGATGAACAGATAAGGAAAACGCATATATACAATGGCCATAAAAATGTTGAAAACCTGTCATTTGTCTGAGTCCAGAGGAAAATGTGTTAAGTGAACTACGACAGGCATAGAAAGACAAATTCTACCTTTGCACTCCTATGGAAAACTCACTTTTGAAGCAGCTGAGGTCTGCATGACTCTACATGGAGAATTAGCTGACTGTGTAATTGAATTATCCCTCCATTAAAATGCAGTGTAAGAAAAACATAAAGGGAGTATTTATGAAATTAAAGCTTATCAGTAGCTATGGTAATTGTTTTAAGATCTTGATCAACAAAAGATTTTCTTTCCCAGAGGAGCGTGTGTGTGTGCGCACACACACATGCATACACGTAAACTTTTTATTGTTTTTTGTGAATTTTACATTATGTACCCCATCCTACTCATTTTCCCATCTCTCCATATCCATCGTCCACCCTTGCAACCTCCCCCACATAAGAAAACAAAATAAAGCTAGAAAACATCTTGTTGTAGAAGCTGTAGTATGTCACAGTGTGCCCTACAGTATACCCTTTGACCCAAACAGCTTTACTTGCAAATGTTCATTTTAATGGGTCATTGGTCTGGTTAGAGGTCTCTGGATCCTCACTGAGACTCCTTTTAGATATCCCATCGTGTCACGGAGGTCCTGCACCTTTGGATCTGTAGGACCAGCCTCTTCACGAGCTCCAGCAGTTCACAGATGAGGAAGATGTTGGGTGGGTCAAACCAAAGCCCTGGATCTGGGGCCTGGGTCATAACTGAGCTGGTTAGCCTGTCAGAGCAGGAACAGGGCCAGTTCTGCCTGTAGCAGCCATCAAGGGGCAAGACTGATGTGCCTGCACCCATGCCACCAGGGCCAGCTTCCGATCACTGCCCCAAGCCAATGGCAGAGCTAGGACACATGAACGCTGCAGCCAAGGAGAGGCAGGACCATCCAAGAGGAAAATATTATGTTTTGTCGTTTCAGAGTTTCTGAGTTATAAATGACAAGACTAATAGAAATAGACACGTCACAATTTCAGACCTACAAATGCCCAAAATATGCTTAAAAAAATGTTTACTGTCTTTAGCCATTAGGGAAATGCCAATATCCCAGATATAATGGCTATCAATCAAAAAAAGAAAAAAGATGAAATGAAAAATAAATAAATATAAAAAGGAGCCCAAAGAAACAAAGGTTGGGAGGCAAAGAATACTTACCAACTGCTGTAAATCAGTTGAAATTACCAAATGCAGAAATCAGTATGGAGAGTTCTAAAAAATAAAAATAAACAAAGGGTCTGGGCGATGCCTCATTGGGTACGGTGCTGGCTGTGCAGTCATGAGGATCCCAGAACCCACCTAAAAGCTGGGGGCAGCAGGGCATGTTGTGTCCTCAGTGTGTCTAGAACAAGGTGGGATGGAGAGAGAGTCCCAGAGCACACTGGACAGCCAGGCAATTACTGAATTGGTAAGTTTCCAGGTTCAGCGAGAAACCTGGTCTCAGAAACTAAGATGAAAAAGAACTGAAGAAAACACTTGACTTCCACATTCATGCACACATGCGTTTGTGCGTGATCTCACA